>OY292540.1:4319354-4964670 GCA_958496365.1 Subacronicta megacephala | reverse complement strand
AGAACCATCATAATAGATTAATTACTAACATATTTTTTGTTGATATTTTCATTTATCCTGTTGTCTAATTAATAATAATGGCTACACAATGACTCTTACACTTTATTTTAAATAACTCTGCTTGTCTGAAGCTAGCCGTTCCGAAATACCGCGCTGATAAAATCGTTTATACATACTGCCTCAATAGTTTTGTGGTCCCGAGCGCGACTGCAACGCTAGAGGTCCTGGATTACAGTCCCAGGCCATTATTTTTTCTACCTATGACAATCTAAGCTCTTAGTTTGGACCCGGTTAATGGCAATAGGCTCACTGCTATTCTGTGTGGGACCTAAACATACCTACCGACAAACTGTCGGTGTACGTAATACACCTCTGCCTATCCCTTCGGGGAATACAGACGTTATGGTATTTTATATCATAAAATTGTATCGTAATAAATAAATAAATATTTAATAATTTAATTTCCGTTATTATTAGAGCCTATTGCCATTAACCGGCAATAGACTCGCCCTTATTACATGGGACCTAAAACATACCGGCGAATTGTGTACACACTTACACAGTATACCTCTGCCTAACCCTTAGGGGGAAACAGGCGTGATGGTATGTTATTTTTAATTTAATTCAAAGACAGTTTTATTATGAAACGAAATTGTTATCAAGACAACTTAGACAGTCAGCGCCATCTACATTATCTCATACAAATTAATTATATTTAAGGTCTCCAAAGCAAGTGGCGCCACCTACACAGTAAGTTACACAAATAGGAACTAATAAGAACTCTATCTTGTTGTTAGACGCTTTCTCACTGCATGCATAGATGTCAGGTTTAAATATAAAATTCTAGCTTTCCGCTGGCGGCTTCGCCCGCGTGGTGTATATGTTTCTTGTATTTTTTTAGGATAATTATAGCCTATGTCACTCAGAAATAATGTAGCTTTCTATTGGTGAAACAATTTTTCAAATCGGTCCAGTACTTTCAGAGCCTATTCAATGCAAGCAAAGAAACAAACAAACAATCAGAAAGGTTTGATCTTTAGGTCTCTTTATAATATAAGTTTAGATTATGAAGAAGTAGTGTATCCAACAGACGTTTTTTGTCCAAATTCGATCGCAGCGTCACCTGGATGCAATTATAAATCTGATCGGCCTTAAAAGATGCCTGGCCTGTTCAGATATTGCAAAACATTGTAATACTCAAATATAATACTACAGTTTGTTCGAAATAAGTAAGCCGATCGGAAGTTGTCTGCAAGTGGTTTAGAAGTGGTAAATTTAGTGGTAATAGAAAGAATCGGTGTAAAGATAATTAGAGTCGTATATGTTTCACATTTCTAATTATTTTGTTTACTAATTTCGATATTTATGTATTAAAACACTTAATTAAACGATTTTATCACCGCGGTAGTTCGGAACGGATACCTTCCGATCGGCTTACTTATTTCGAACAAACTGTAGGTAGGTACTAGGTACTGTCTTGACTTTAAAAGAGACCATAATTCTCTAAAGACCACGAAGCTTGCTCTTTAAGAGGAGTGTCCCTCGCGAACGTAACAATGTTGCACAGTTGTAGCTGTCTCTATCCCTCGCGATGCGAACGCGTGCCCGAGAGGAGAAACAACAACATTTTCACGCGTATTTCTTATGTTCCGAATTTTGGAGATTACTCCTATAATATTGTTAATACGTAAAAAAAAATCTTGTAAAAATATATTCACTATATTATCTGGGTTTCTTTCGAATCAGAATGTTTCTGTATTGATACATTGCCGAGAAATACTAGCATAAAGTTGGGCCGTTTTTCAAAGAAAATTGCCAATCTTTGAGCTCGTGTAACTTTTTAACCGTATATTGAAATGAAATTGTTTACTACAGGAACACGTATTTTAATGATAAGATTGTTACTGCAAAATTCCAAAGACTTTCATTTGTTAATATTCAAGATAAGACCAAACTACGTTTGTATGGAGCGCGGAGCGGATATTATCCTCTTAAATGGGACGTAAACATACCGTAAGAGGTACGTTCATACATACATACAAACATAATTGGTCTATAATGTTCCCACTGCTGGGACACAGGCCTCCTCTCGGTGAGAGGGAGTGGGCCGTAATCCACCACGCGGCCCAGTGCGGGTTGGTCGATGTCACATGTCTTCAAATTGGTTCTAGGACACGCCGGTTTCCTCACGATAATTTCCATCACCGTTTTGAGAGAATTTTTGGAGAATTTAGATAGATAGAAAGATAATGGGCTGTTGCATGTGTAAATAGGTATTCAGTAAATATATACTTAATTATAGATATGTTGGATTGAGATATAATATTTAATATTATAAATGCGTTATAAAATGTAAATAAGATAAATATCATATTAATAATACTATAAATATATAATATATAATATTGGTACTCTATAAATACAGAACAATAGTAACAATTTATGCAGCTACAGCCAAGTAATGCTGTTTCACCATTAATTTAAATGATGCCAAAGTTTTTGCACGTCTTATGGAAACCGGCAGTGCATTCCACAGCCGAGTAGCCTGAACAGTGAAAGACTGATCTAAAAATGTTGTGGTGTGCACAGGCATCTTCAGCTTTAAGTTTTCTGATGAACGTAAGGATATCACAGACGAACTCAAAACGAGTTTTACAATTTACACAAAATAAAGCGCCTGTCTGGGTTTGTGTCTACGACCTACTATTCGTAAGTCGCGACCCTTATCAATGAGCCACCGCCGCTCTTCTCTACCGCTCCGAAATGCGTTCCTTGGATTCGAATTCGAGATCTACGGCAGTCCAATATTCACAATAATAATCACTGCTCCTATAGGTATTTGAATGCTTCATTAGTCTAGGGGTCCTAAGCGCGACTGCTAGAGATCCTGGGTTCGATCCCATGTCGAGCAGTGTTATTAGGTTTTTCTATGAAAATCTCAGTAGCAGCTCGGAGTCTGGCTTTGTGCCCGGTTAATGGCAAAATGTGCAGTGATAGCCTAGTGATATGACCATTGGACTGCCAAGTCAAAGGTCTCGAGTTCAAATCCAAGGACGCACCTCTGACTTTTCGAAGTCATGTGCGTATTAATAATTAATTATCACGCGCTTAAACGATGAAGGAAAACATCGTGAGGAAACCTGCATGCCTGAGAGATTTTCTTGACGGCGTGTGAAGTCTGCCAACCCGCAGTGGGCTAGCGTGGCGGACTATAGCCTAATCCCTCTCCTACTGAGAGGAGACCCGTGCCCAGCAGTGGGACAATGTAATGGGTTGATGACAATGGCAAAAGGCTTGCTCCCTATTACACCTAATCTAAAGATACCGGCGAAGTGTGGCCGCCTAACTCTTCGGGCAATACAGGCGTGATGGTATGTTCTTATACTCCTTTTTCCTTGATTTACCTACTTACTTACATACATACAATTAAGTATCACTGAATCATTATGTATTTTCTTACTCATGTTAACTATTTCCTATATAAACAAATCATTCATTAGTATCTACATACTTAATTGAAGTGTGTTGAATTACTATCATAGAAACTGAAATTATAATTTATAATAATGCAAAAAAATATATATTAATCTCACATATGTATATTTATATTATAATTATACTGGCTTCGGGGAATACAGGCGTGATGGTATATGTTATGTTTTCTAGAGATCCACCATGAAACGATGTCACTTTGGGTACTCTTTTTAGAGTGCATATTCTAGTGGATCCTTTGCTACCTGGGGGTAAAGAGGGAGTGCAGGGAATATCTGACTCGTACCGACTATGCCTTTCACTTGTCCTATAATCACGGCTATCGGATTCGCGGCATTCGCCACGACCATACCTAAATATTTACCTAACAAGATATAATATAACATGCCTACCATCACGCCTGTATTCCCCGAAGGGTGAGGCAGAGGTGTACTTAATGTACTTACACCCACAGTTCGCCGGTATATTTAGGTCCCATGTAATAGGGGGCGAGCCTATTGCCATTCACCGTGCACAACTCCAGACTCCGAGCTGCTACTGAAAAAATCGTAGAAAAACCCAATAACACTTTGCTCGACCTCTTTGCTCGGGACCGAACCCAAGACCTCTAGCGTAGCAGTCGCGATTGGGACCACTAGACTAACGAGACAGTCATATATATAATATAACAATCAACCAAAATCCTTCTATTCCATATTTGCATAACCCTGAAATGCCGCCGAGTCATGCATGTACAGCGGGTTTATACAAAAAATTGAAAATGACAATTATATCTGTTGTATTAAGCTATACTGCCCTATTATCGAATAGGACATAATGTAACGTATTTACCACCTCGATCGGTCAAGGTTTTAAGCCAAGCGTAGCTTAATTAACGTGATGCGAGCGCATGAGATGTACAAATATGTTTTGTGACGTTTTACGCCGTTTCAGTGGGTATGTAGGTTATGGAGATTGTCCTAGATGTTCACTGTAATTATAATTTATACTCATGGTAGCAGCGAAAATACGAGGCCCCCCAACTAAAAGATACGAGGCCCCCCGACTAAAAGATACGAGGCCCCCCGACTAAAAGATACGAGGCCCCCCGACTAAAAGAGCCCCCTCATGTGCCTCCTTCAACATTATGCATCCAAACTTAGAGCTGCTAGTAAGAATTTCATAGAAATCTTTGTTCAACTGAGAATTGAACCCTAAATGTCACGGCAGACGGACAGGATGCCAAAGCAATACGCTTTCGGCCACGGCCGATGGGCCCCATGAACTAATTATAACTGAAATATAAATATTACTGAAATACGCAGTTCATTCGTTCAGAGAAAGAGATGGCGATAATTTTGATGACTGGAAGACTAGTTCGAGTCAATGTACGAAATGTAAGACTGGGACATGGTAGACGCCTTTGCCCAGCAGTGGGACGTTTATAAAAATAATAACAAAGGAACATATAATCCAGTTTTGTCTTTTTGTATTTTTTAGGCATTTTCCATGCAGAGATTATAAAGTTATATAATTATGTGAGGAAAAAAATTCGACTGCGGACAGGATTCGAACCTGCGTCTTCCGGTTAGGTAAACCAGACGTCACCTTGCAGACGTTAATTCAAAATTTTAAGTCATATTCTGATCTGGCGGGTTGGACTCGCGGTGGCTTAGTGGCCATAGCGGCTGGCATACCTAACAAGAAGACGCAGGTTCGAAATGTTCGAATCCTGCCCGCAGTCGAATTTTCCCTTTACTAAAAATCTTTATATCCATTCTTATCATTCTGTTTTCTGCGACTTTTTCATGAAGGATTTTAAAATAAAATTATAAGGACAGAATGAATTATGAAGTAACTAATGTACGTACATTTAATTTTTATCTATATGTGCCATCAATTGAAGTTTGCATTGTCTTTTATTCAAAGTTAAATATAATTTGTGAGCAGCTGTCGTATCATAATAATATCTTATTATAAAATATCAGTTTTGATATAATGAACATACTATACTATTACGCCTGTATTCCCCAAGGCGTAGGCAGGGATTTACAATTAACTATACACCCACTGTTACCTGGTATATTTAGGTGCCATTTAATAGGAGTTGAGCCTATTGCCATTCATCGGGCAGATATCCAAACTCCGAGCTGCTACTGAGAGTTTCATAGAAAATTTCAGTAACACAGGACCGTATGGTTGGGACACCATAGTAGTAATGAAACAACATAAATATTATAAAAACATTTATAACATATTTTAATAAAATAATGATTAGGTATATCAGGACTTATCACTACATAGTATAAAACAAAGTCGCTTTCTCTGTCCCTATGTCCCTTTGTATGCTTAAATCTTTGAAACTACGCAACGGATTTTGATGCGGTTTTTTTTAATAGATAGAGTGATTCAAGAGGAAGGTTTATATGTATAAAACATACATATTTTAGTATAGAAAAGCCAATAAACCACGCGGGTGAAGCCGTGGGCGGAAAGCTAGTGATTGCATAAATTGAAAAGAAGAAATGTATTTTATATAGCCAGAAGACACTTCATGGTGTTTTATTAACATTTTGGATGAATAACTTCATATTTAAGAGGATAGTATCCGCTTCGCGCCCCATACAAACGCAGTTTGGCCCTTGCTTGAATTTTAAACAATGAAAGTCATTGAAATTTTGCAGTAACAATCTTATCATTAATATACGTGTTTCTGTAATATAAAATTTCATTTCAATATACGGTTAAAAAGTTACACGAGCTCAAAGATTGGCAATTTTCGTTGAAAAACGGCCCAACTTTATGCTAGTATTTCTCGACAATGTATCAATACAGAAACATTCTGATTCGAAGGAAACCCAGATAATATAGTGAATATTTTTTTACAAGATTTTTTTTTTACATATTAGCAATATTATAGGAGTAATCTCCAAAATTCGGAACATACGAAATACGCGTGAAAATGTTGTTGTTTCTCCTCTCGGGCACGCGTTCGCATCGCGAGGGATAGAGACAGCGACAACTGTGCAACATTGTTGCGTTCGCGAGGGACACTCCTCTTAACTCATAAAAATAACATTAAAAATGGCTGTGCTATAAATATTTAATAACATAACCTTTAGTTATTTAATCGCTCTAAAAAAATGCATTACATCAAAGAGGTTATAGAGCGGATACATGACGTTCAACCAATCTTGCCATTTCACAATTTGATGGATTCACTTCGATAGATTATAACATACCGAAAAATAATGCGTTATACTTTAAACAGTAGGTATGTTACGGTTCACAATCATTGGACAGTATCTATTCAATCTCGCGAGATAGATTATAATCTAATACAAAACTGTCAAATTAAGTTCAAAATCAACTGAGAAATATTTACATTTTGTAGAAACTTGTTGTGCTGGCCACCGTTCAATTTTACGGCGACACATTTAAAACTCAATTTGATTTGCTTTCTTTGTTTCTAAGGTTGATATTACAGACAGAGTGATAGAAAAAGCTATATATTGCTTACTAGCAAAAAGCAATAAATTACCACTTTGTTGCTGATATCCCATGTATCCCAAGTAACATTTAAATATCTTTGATGAACAACAATATTTCCTTAAAAATAATTAATAACCTGTCCTTAAACAATTACATCTCCAGTTGTGATCTGTCAACTCAAAAACATAAAGTACGATTTGAAAATCGAACCCAGGACCTGACGTTTCAGCCTACGAAGCAGTTGTCAAAACCATTTATACAAATAGGTGATTACGTAGAAATCACCGAAAACTCGCAATCACACATCGTTCTGATCCTAAAAGCTATACTCCATCATCATCATCATCACCATCATCAGCCTATATGTCCCACTGCTGGGCATCATCGTCTCTCAGAATGAGAGATGGAAGGCTTAAGTATTCAAGTATTTGAAGATACGATTGACTTTCTTTATCTCTATTTAAAAAGTATTAATCAATTTCTTTATCATATCCACAGATTCATTCTGTCCCATTCCATCAATATACTCGGTCGCTTTCTTTGCGTGTTCTTCATACAACATTTGTGTTTTATCAACGGCATCAGTCTTGAGTATATTAAATTTCAAATCTTCATAATCTACATCTTTAACGTCCTTTTTGGATTGGCTAATAATTTGATACAGTTTTGGATTGCTATCTAAAGCGAAAAGGACGGGAGCACTTGCCAAGCAAAACTGGTCTTTACTGTCTGAAGTTAGTTGTTGGAGCTCTGTAGCTGCTTGCCACGCTAAGCCTACATGACAACCAAATTGATAAGCAAGATTTTGCGTGTCTCTATTATGTCTATCAAGGACCATAGCCGACTGACAACCTCTGCCCAAAAGACTAACACCATTATAGACTGTTCTTGCTGTCCATTCCCTTCTAGGTTTCCCTAAAACATCATCTACAGCTATAGAATTAGTGTCAAAAGTGATTTCATAATCTTTACCAGTTGGTTTTGGTTTGCCGGGAATAGGCATGTTTTGTTCATCTCTTTCTCCGAAGAATTCTCCTTCGGATAAGTCTTTTAATGCTGTAGAAATTATGTAAGATACGTCAGAGTTTCTTAGATTTGCTAGCATCCCATTTGCAGTTACTAAAAGGTAGTCTCCAAGTAGAATAGCAATTTTGTTACCAAATATCGCCGATTCTGTATCCTTAGATCTTTTAGCAAAAGGTACGTTGACAATACCTCTATGTATTAAATGTCCTGTTCTCATCATTTCAGTTAACTCAGCTAGTACTCTTGTTTGTTCTTCACTTTTCTTTGTCTGAACGGCGCATGCAGTTGTTTTAACGGATTTGGCTAGGAGGAGGATGATGAGACCCCAGGGTTGAAGGTTTTTGGAGTCTCCATAAAGAACGTTCTTCGCCGTTTGCATCACGAGGTGGTTGCTACCAACCTGTGAACAAAGAAATGTGTGGATTAAGCTCGGTGACAATTTTTTTTTGTGTTACAAAATTTATTATACAGCATTTTATTGAAAGTGGGATCTTTTATGGAATGATATGTTTCATAACATACCATCACGCCTATATTCTCTGAAGGGATAAACGCAGAGGTGCATAACAAGTGTACACCCACAGTTCGCCGGTATGATTTAAGATCCCATGTATTTAATTGTGAGCGAGCCTATTAACCTTCACAAATCCAAACTTCTATTCACTACTTAGCATTTTATAATGAAAAAACTCAATACCACTTTGTTTGTCTTAAGAACAGACTGCTACTCTAGCGTAGCAGTCGCTGAAGAACACAATACTAATAAGGCAGTCCTAATAATTAGAAAAAAAAACACGTAAAATTAAACAAAATACTTCAAAAAAAAACAAATTACTTCAGTCATTTCTGAGATCATCATCATCATCATCATCATCAGCCTATACTAGTCCCCTGCTGGACGTAGGTCTCCCCTAGTGTGTGTCATTTCACCCTGTCCTCCGCTCTTCACATCCAGCTTCTGCCAGCAACCTTTCGCAAATCATCACTCCATCTTGCCGGAGGGCGTCCTGGGGCCGTATTACCACGTATTAATGCCATCATTTTTACGTTGTGAAAGATGGACGTCACTATTTAACCTGTAGAGCGGCATCCCTCTCTAACAACCTAAAAATGATGGCATTAATACGTGGTAATACGGCCCCTGCACTGCTATTATAGGCCGACCGTTTAACTCGCGTATCGCCTGCGCGGTAAGAAGGGAGCGGGGGCGGGTAACGCTACACACGGAGTCAATAATCCAAAGATTTATCTCGAGATAGATATTGTTGGTAAAGAATAAAATAATAAGTATCTTTTTTAAGTATTTATTTACTTCCTACCGCTCCCTTCTTACCGCGCAGGCGATACGCGAGTTAAACGGTCGGCCTATACCTAATAGTTCTGAGATACTAACTCAGAATACAAATAAACAGTTATAATATAAAGCGAGGTACTCCCAAGTGAAAGTGCTACCTTATTCACTTTCTACGGATTTAAACCGGTATCATAAGTTTTTTGCATTAAATAGGTATTGAACTACATATTAAATGAATGAATCATGGTTGTATGATGAGAAAATATTTTTTTGAGGTTTTTTTTCTCGAAATAGTATTCGGGCGATTTCACAATGCATATATACAATATAATAAATTATGTATGCATAACATAATGTATATTATACGAGATAATCGTAATCTTCGTAGAATCGGTAAGAAACTGTAGGAAATGCTCTTTTAAATAGATAATTTTTTATATATTTTTTTTCTTTCAAATACCTACATAATTTAACAAAATGTATTTTTACTACCTATAATTTAAACCCACAGTTCATCGATATTTTATCTTTTATATACAGTTTGTTCGAAATAAGTAAGCCGATCGGAAGTTAGCCGTTTTCTAAGGCCGCGCAGTTACAGTCGCGTAATAAAGTGTTAGCGTTCGGAAACGTATTCAAATAATTTCGAAAATAAGATAAATAATTTGTTAACACTGCGTGTAATATTGCTGGATTGCTTTATTGATAAAATCCATACTTGAATTTTCACAAAATCATCGTTCGATCATCAAATTGTTATTTAAATTTTAAATAGTCCACAGATTTGCAAAACAGTGTAGCGTTTAGGCATTTTTCAGCAAAAAGAAACAAGGACAAACCACAATAATACATTAGCAATGAGAAATAACAAAAACAATATCAAAAAACTAAACAACAATAACGTCAAAATAAAAACAACGCGTAGCACTTTTGGCACTGACTGTGTACTTGCACTGGGGGAGCGAGACAGAATTATACATCAAACACTAAGGATTGAGTGAAACAGACAAGAGGCGCTGACCCCGCCCCTCGCGCCATTACCACGCATGCGCGCTACTGATTTTGTCGTAAAAATTACTACTGCGCAGCGACTTGCAGACTACTTCCGATCGGCTTACTTATTTCGAACAAACTGTACAGATAAAATATCGGTGATCTATTGCCATTAACCGGGCACAAATCGAAACTATCTACTGAGTTTCATAGAAAACCACTATGCCAATGTTTTACGAGCTGGGAATCGAACAAAAGATCTTAAGAGGACTGTGAGTCAGCTTATTATCAGAACTAAAAAAGTTATATCTCGCTCGCGTGATCGCGGCAAGCAAAAATAAATTATAGAAGCTTTTAGTTACTTCTACTTGATCATAGGAATTCTGAAGGGACAGCGCGTACGCAGTCCCTAACTACCAAAAATTACGCGTCCGAGTTATCCACATTAGGGATAATCGCAGGGGTCAACCCAGCCGCAGTGCAATGGGAAGGCCTCGCCCTGGGGGAACCGCCTACTTGATCACGGTATCCCCTACGCCAGGTAAGTATGAGTTCTCTACAGTACGGCGTGAGGGTCGTTCAACGACGGAGAATCTTAACACCGCCGTTCAGAAAAGTGACGTCACTGCACAGTGACATCTATCGGTCAGTAGCTGAACTGAAATATTTCAAAATGAAAACATTTCTTCATTATGTAGTTGTTAATATTAAACTAACAAACTAAATATGTTATTTACTGTATTGACTAATATTAAAATTACTAAGTATTATGAATGCAACAATTTGTGGTAACGAAGAACAATTTGCCAATGTTGATGTTGTAAATATTTTATATAAATTATGATGTCTTCAAAAAACAAATTTCTCAATTCGACTGTATTACGCGATATTTCCACTGATTTTGAATACATTTGGACTTTGTATCTCTTAAAATATACCAAATATTTTTTATTTTAATAAAGCTGAAGAGTTTGTTTGTTTGAATGCGATAATCTCTGGAACTACCAATCAGATTTTAGAAAATCTTTTTGTTTATGATAGCCACATTCACAAGGAAAGACTACATGCAACTTAACATCACGCTACGATTCTTCGGAGCGGGACAAAGTGGGTAAACCGCGGGGCACAACGAATTAATAAATGATAATGATAAATGATATTTATTTCTGTAAATAGATATTTTAAGGACACTTTTAGAAGTCGATTTTTTTAATTTTTTTTTTTAAACTAGATGGCGCCGACATTTACTATCTGACGACCACTGAGAAGAAAATGTCGAAACAAACTCAGAGAATCATGGTCTCTTTTAAAGTCCAGACAATAGTTATATCATAGACAATAGACAATAGTTTTACAATGTATGGCAAAATCTGAACAGGCCTTTTGAAGAAAGAGCCAAACAGTTTTGAGTTGACCTGTCCTAACTGACGGTACGCATACATCAGTCCTCGTGTAGCTCGACCATTTTTTAGGGAGCTCAACGATCCGTCGCACGGCGATACCAGATCAGCAACGCACATACGTAATTATATTATTATTTATCTACCAATATTTTAGAGAGAGATTGAATGAATTTTATAAGTTTGTTAATACATATGTGTAGGATAATCTTCGAAATCATTGCACCTAATTAAAAAGCACTCACTATTTTAATGATACTATATTCTATACCGGTTTCTAACACTTACGCGAATATTAGACATTGAAATAAAACGCCTTTTTACGGATTTTATACTAAAAAACTAACTTTGACATTAGGACGACCAACACCCCAGTCCACCCGTGACCATGGATGCTGTAAAGGATCCGAAACGTCGATAATTAAAATAATCAATATAACGCGATAAAATCCGTAAAAAGTAGTTTTATTTCAATACTATATTCCAGATAGTAATTTAATATCTATACTTCTATACTAATAATATAAAGAGGTAAACATACATACATACACTCACGCCTTTTTCCCACAGGGGTAGGCAGAAACTATGGACTGCCACTTGCTACGACTCTTGCATATCTCTTTCGCTTCTTCCACATTCATACATCTTTTCATGCACACGCAAAAGAGGTAAAGTGTTTGAATTTGTGGGGTTAGATAGATAAAATTTAAAATATCTGCCTCATTAGTTCAATGGTCCTAAGCGCGACTGCTACACTAGAGGTCCTGGGTTCGATCCCCAGGTTTTACTATGAAATTCCCAGTAGCAGCTCGGAGTCTGGATATGTGCCCGGCTAAAGGCAAAAGGCTGGCCCCCTTTTACATGGGACCTAAACATACCGACGAAATGTGGGTGTACTTAGTAGGTACACCTCTGCCTAACCCATCGCGGAATGCAGGCGTGATGGTATCTAATTAGGTAACTTTATCAAATATAGTCTAGTGGCTGCGCATGTCATTCGCGACTACAGACCGAGAGCTGCTGAGTTCAGAGTTCAATTTCCAACTTGGGCAACGTTATTAGGTTTTATATGGAATATTTCAGTAGCAGCTCGGAATTGAGATAATAATAAGCGACCTGTGGTGTACAGTAGTACACCTCAACCTAATCCTCCGGGGAATGCAGGCGTGTTATGTAAGGTTATTTACTCAATAACATTTACAATATTCATGTAGGTAGTGTTTAAATTATAAAATGTACATTATTCATACTTAAATTCTTCTTATAATAAATATGTCATTAATTATTAATATTTCATATTGTTTAAGATTTCAAAATCGTCATTCAAGGACTTCATGTAGACTTTTTGTCTACAAAATCTGTCAATTCTTATGTCATATATTGTACAGTTTGTTCGAAATAAGTAAGCCGATCGGAAGTTAGCCGTTCCGAAATACCGCGGTGATAAAGTCGTTTAATTAAGTGTTTTAATACATAAATATCGAAATTAGTAAACAACATAATTAAAAAACTGAAACATATACGACTCTAATTATCTTTACACCGACTCTTTCTATTAAAATTTACCACTTTTAAACCACTTGCAGACAACTTCCGATCGGCTTACTTATTTCGAACAAACTGTACCATTAGACAATCTTTTTGATACAGTGGCATATTTTCCATAAAACAAAACTTTTTTGGTCGCTGTATAATTGGGTAGTCTTTTGTTCTGGCAACAACATACCATCACGCCTGTATTACCCGAAGGCTTAAGCAGAGGTGTACCTACTTGCTGTACACCGAATTTAATAGAAAACCCAATAACACTGCTCGAAATGGGAATCGAACCAGGACCTCTAGCGTAGCACTGCTTACGATCACTAGTTAGTTTATATTTATCGTCATTGGGCCTATTTTACAATATCATGATAAAAGAAAAATAGATCCTATATTTTTTTTATGATGATAATTGATTAAAACTATAATTTTAGAAAAATGACAATCTAGGACTGATTAAGTCGAGGCCTTTGCTTATAAATGTGGCATACGAAAAACGCAACTTAAAAAAGTATTTAAAAAAAATTACTCACCAATTTCCGCAAGTACAACGCCATATTAGCGAATTCATCGCTGAGTAAGCACCTTAAATTCATAAAAGACGTCGGATATCCGACAACTTTCTCCGCATCTCTTATGATATTGCTCCAATTCGTAAAAGGAGGTCTCAACAATATTAAAATCTCATCTTTTGTCAAACTTGCAACAGTCGATTCCAATCTTTTTTGGCAAAAGAAAGGGGACGCGCGCTTCAAAACGCGGGAGACCGCGTACGAGAGCGCCATGACAGTTTAACTTTTTAAAGTTTTTTTTTTCGAGGCACAGGTCGCGTCCGCGCGTATGGACGGATGTAAACGCAATGAATGGGTGAGCTCGTGAAATGATTTTGTGTGTGACTAAGTTTAATATGAAATTTGCCGGCTCTTTAGTATTGTCTTGGGACTCGAAGGTTACTGAAAATTATTCGCTTGTGTTTTCAATGTCATATTTCTCTTTAAGTAATATTTTTTAATAAACATTATTTGAAAATTCTTTAAAGGTAAGTACCGTTACCGCCATATATAATTATAATGTATAAGTAGGTATTTATTGCTTACTTATTTATGGTTACTTAACTTTATCTCCAAAAATAACAAGAAAAGGCAACTAAATATCTGAAATTCTGCATGTTGTAAACCAATGCCCTAAATAATATTAATCCATAATTATCCAAATGCAGTGTAGGTCACCTCCAAGGAAATGAACAGATGATCTTGGTAAATAAAGGTCGCTGGGAGTCGTTAGATGTAGGTACACTTACAGGTAGCATATAACCGGTCGTTGTGGACGTCTATGGGGGAGACCTTCGTTCAGAAATGGACGTCCTATGGCTGATAAATTCTAATTAAGTGCCTATAAAATTAAATAATACTTTCACAATTATTATTATCAACACTACAATACAGTCGTATTAGGACAAATAAATGTTTGCCTAATAAGATTTTTCTTAATTTTGAGAAAGGGAAAGGGAAAATGTTAATGTGTTGTTTAAAATCATTTGGAGAAATTTGACAGTTTTGTATGATGTGATGTGATCTGATGTGCTGGCAAGACGCTAATTCCGCGAACCAGTTCACTGGTTCGTTTGGAAACGTAAAAACGTAAAATGTTAATTTTCATAAAAAACTCCAAATAACACTGCTTCACTTTGGAATTGAACCAAGAAGCTCAACTACTAACAACTAAAACCGTTTAAGGAAAAAAATATTCAAAAATATAGTAATGATACCTATATTTAGGGAAAAAAATATTACCTAGCAACACTGACGTTCTTGACCGTGAAGTGGAAAGTAGCGTTGGACTAGTCTTGAAACCAAGTTTGCCTTACAATCCATTCCGATTAACACACTCAATTCTCAGCCTTAATACCACGAAATACGAACCATAACATATTTTACGAACTACAGAAGAAATTGGTAGACGACCACAGCCAGTTTAAGTAAGACCTACTCTAATGTAATGTTAATTTGAGCGGATAGCTCAAGTTATACTGGTTATTACGGATTCTTACTTATACTCTTTTTATTGCGGTATTGAATGAATTTCTCTACGGCCAGTTTGAAATAACGTGTTTTAGTAAAACGACATGTTTTTAATGCCGTTGATACTTATAGAAAGTATTGTAAGTATGGAAATTAGTTACAATGTTTATTTTGTTGAAATGAAATTTATTATTTGTAAGAATTGTAGTAAATTACAGTTGGTTCAATTAAGTAAGGTAGCATACAAATTTAGATTATTTTTACAGTTATTCATTTTAAGGAACAAATATTATTTATTTAAGTTTCAGATACTCATCTACGGAATTACGTTATTTAGTGTACTTAAAGGAGAAAAAGTAATAATGTTTTATTTTAGACTCGCCTGCCTCATTAGTCTAGTGGTCCTAAGCATGTCTTCTAAGCTAGAGGTTCTGGGTTCGATCCCCAGGTCGAGCAGTGTTATTGGGTTTTTCTATGAAATTCTCAGTAGCAGCTCGGAGTCTGGATTTGTGTCCGGTTAATAGCAATAGGCTCGCCCCCTATTACATGGGCCTTAAACATACCGGCGAAATGTGGGTGTACATTAGTACACCTCTGCCTAACCCTTCGAGGAATACAAGCGTGATGGTATGTAATAATATAATAAAGAGGTAAAGTTTGTGATTTAGTGAGGTTGTAGGGGATAACCTCTGGATCTACTGAACCGATTTTGATAATTCTTATACCAATAGAAAGCCACGCTATTTAATTTTGTTTATTTATTTATATTTATAAGGCACACCAACAACTTATTTACAATTACATAATATGATAAGAGTTAACATAAATTATATTATTCGGTGCAAATAAGTTACTTATAGGCATGCACAGCTTTCCAATAACTTAAAATAATATAATAATCATCATTATTCTAAACATACGTCAGTCAATTATTATTATTATATATTCTTTATTGTACACCAAAATAAAAATACAAAAGACAATAACTTATTCTAATACAAAAGTACAATTGGCGGCCTTATCGCAATTTGCGATTTCTTCCAGGCAACCTTAGGATGGACTGAACTGAACCAAAATACAGGTTGAGGTTGTTGGTGCATGTAAATATTAATATTAAATTTGTAATTATAATAATCAAATTATAATTACAAATTTGTGAGTGTAATAGGCTTTATCGCCCAACGAATTGGTACGGGCACGAGTGAGCTAGTTTTCATTAAATTCAACACCTGTCATCATAGATTTATAAAAAACCCTGTCATCTAACCTATTAAACATTGCGAGTGATGACGCACCAAACGGATTTTACATTTCTTAGTTTATACAATGATATAAGAGGTGCTAAGTAATGTATCAACACGTTTTTATATCATGTTTGGATTGGTAAGTAATACCTACATCTAATGGACATAACATAACATACATAACATACCATCACGCCTGTATTCCCCGAAGGGTTAGGCAGAGGTGCACCTAATGTACACCCACAGTTCGCCGGTATGTTAGGGTCCCATGTAATAGGGGGCGAGCATATTGCCATTCACCGGGCACAAATCCAGACTCCGAGCTGCTACTGAGAATTTCATAGAAAAACTCAATAACACTTTGCTCGACCTGGGGATCGAACCCAAGACCTCTAGCGTAGCAGTCGCGATTGGGACCACTAGACCAACGAGGCAGTCTACTGGACAGACAGACATCTAATGGAATACACACTTAAATCCATATACATTATATGCATAGCTGGTATCGTTAGCAGCCAGGGGCGTAGCTACTGCTGTATCAGCCGTATCAATGATACGGGGCCCCCGGGCTACAGGGCCCCTAACGTGTGTAAGTAAAAAAACCGGTCAAGTGCGAATCGGACTCGCGCACGGAGGGTTCCGCGCCATTACGATTTATGACGTATTAAAAAAAAACTACTTACTAGATCTCTTTCAAACCAATTTTCGTTGAAAGTTTACACGGTAATGTACATCATATATTTTTTTTAGTTTTATCGTTCTCTTATTTTAGAAGTTACAGGGGGGGACACACATTTTACCACTTTGGAATTGTCCCTCGCGGAAACTATTCAGTTTAGAAAAAAATGATATTAGAAACCTCAATATCGTATGGATTCGATAAAAAAAAATTTTGATTTTCAGTTTTAAGTATGGGGAACCCCCAAATTATTTAGTTTTTTTCTATTTTTGTGTAAAAATCTTAATGCGGTTCACAGAATACATCTACTTACCAAGTTTCAACAGCATAGCTCTTATAGTTTCAGATAAATAAATCTGTGACATACGGACGGACAGACAGACATGACGAATCTATAAGGGCTCCGTTTTTTGCCATTTGGCTACGGAACCCTAAAAATAGTAAACTCTTATCCACAATGTCACTTAATTTCGTCCATCAGTTATTGCGGGATTGCCCGCAATAATAATTTCATTCGATTAAACGGATGAATCCGGCAATAACCGATGTATAATGACAAGACATGAGACTATCCCAGTGGAGCTATGAATAAAAAAAAGTAAACAGAGAAGGGAGGTTATAAAAAAATGCCCTCAATTTTTCTTACCCTTCATTTACACCCCCCCCCCCCCAAACTAATTTTGATACAGGACCCTTTCAAGGCACGCTACGCCACTGCCAGCAGCTGTCACATTGTTGTTCAGGCATGCCACATAGCCCAATTTCTATCCAGTCTCTTTCTTTCTCCTTTTCTCCTCCCCCTCCCCTTTTTCTTAAATAGGCTCCGCAGCAACTCCTTTGGCTTTGCAGATAGGCGGCGATGAGTACCTACTCAGTAGTAGCTCGCCTGCTCGTTTGTAGAACATAACATAACATAAACATACCATCACGCCTGTATTCCCCGAAGGGTTAGGCAGAGGTGTACTAATGTACACCCACACTCGTTTGTTGAGTTATCCCATAAAAAAGGTACATAACATAAAATACATATTCAGCCTATTATGTCCCCACTGCTGTGACAAGGGCCTCCTCTCGGTGAGAGCGAATGAGCCGTAATCCACCACGCGGGCCCAGTGTGGGTTGGTAGATGTCACATGTTTTAAAATTTTTGGTTCTTGGACATGCCGGTTTCCTGATGATGTTTTCCTTCACCGTTTTGGGAGCAGTGGTGATGAAATAATTTACATAAAGTAAAGCGCCTGTTTGGGTTCCAACTTACGAACGTAATTCGCAAGTTACAACTGGGCCACCACCTCCAAAAAGAAGAGAATTTTATTAATAAGTTTTGAGTAGTAAAGTTAAAAACAAATCTTTTTTTTAAGTCGAGGTACACAGACGTACAATTAACGGACACGAAATACAACCAGAAGCCTGATTCACGTAATAAAAACCGTAGCGATGTCGCAGCGACTCAATCGTTGAATTAGTTTTCCAGTGTTTTGTGAATACTGTGAAGCCAACGTTTTGAATGATTCTTGACCAACGAACATGTGTGAATATGGTTAAACGATTTTTCAATAGGACGACTTCTAAATAGGTCCGATTGACGGATTCGTGAATAGGAAAACTGTTTCAATGATTAAGTCGCTGCGTCATCGCTACGGTTTTATTACGTGAATCGGGCTACAGCTCGAAGCCAATATCTGTGAAACACACAAATATTTGTATCGAGTGGGAATCGAACCCACGACACGCGGCGCATTAGTAGCGGCGAGGTAGCCACTTAACCGCGTCTTTGTAATAATTGTATGTAATAATCGGATAAAATGTTAAATATCTTTCGTTATATGTAGGCAGCGTTATACAAAAAAGATATTACAAAAAATATAAACATTTATTTTCATAATATTTCCTCAAATGGTTTACTTGCTAACTTTTTAAATTACTTAAGTACTCAATATTTTGTAACATTTTCTCTGTCTTTTTTGAGACATTAACAAAATATATTAAATACAATTTCTTACTTAAACTTAAAAAATCCATACTTATGTGCTTAGGTATACAACGTTAAAAATATAAATTAATAATTAAACTAGGTTACATTAATTTTATTTTTTTCTAAAATTACTTTATTTTTTTCTCTAGTTTCTCTTTCTTCTTCTCCGTTTTCTTCTTTGAGCCGTGAATCATTTTTGTAATAGGCCATTGTATGTAATAAAATATGTAAAACATTGCAGCCACAATTGCTAAAGCTATCGCGAAGTAAATTGTCCCAAAGAGTTTCTTGAATATAGGGTAGAGCCAAATACCTCGTTCTAGATATGTAAAGTAAAGTCTGAAAACAAAACAAAATAAAATACATAGGTACATTGGCTGCGTTCCACTTGGCGATCACAACGATCAAAACGCTCCTTTAGCCGTTCCACATAGCGACCGCGGTCGTGTGGTCGCGGCAAAAACGTCACTCATGACGTCGCCCACGCGACGCCCACGAAGACCCATCTAAAAAGGTGGGTCGAAGTGATCGTTGAGAAAATCCTAAACTCCGTTCCACTTGGGTTTACGACAGTAACGCTCACAAGCAAGTGGAACGGGAAAAACTGCGGTCGTGAGCGTGATCGTTGTGATCGCAAAGTGGAACGCGGCCATTATAATAGGTACTGTAATAGAAGTTTATTAGAAGTCAAACGTCAAGTGACAGTACTAGACGTAGACAGGAACTATAAACTACGACTCTTGCTTAACTCATATTTTATTTCATAGAAAATCCCAATAACACTTAGCTCAACCTGGGAATCGAACCCAGGGTTTCTAGCGTAGAAGTCTCTTGGGAACACTAGACTAACGAGGCAGTCGCATGTTGTATAATATACCTACATATTCTAAACCCTTATAAATAACACCGATATTGATATGTTTGCGAATGAATGGAAGATGATACTGTCAGAATGATTGAATTTTTGTGAGAAGAATGCATGACTGTGTTATATAACATTATGTTTAAATAGTGTAATAGGCCTCGGCCGTTCTATTTAAATAAATAAATAAAGTCGTCAGTCGTGAGGGTAGTCTGGCACTAACAACATCGGCTCCGTGAAATTTTTATATTTTAAATAGTTAAGTCGTAATTAAGTTGTTTAAAGTAGTTAATTAGTGAAAGTGCATTACAATACACAAGTGACACTGTTATCTAGTGGTAATATTTACAAACAATAAAGTTACTATCAACCTAAACACAAGGGGGTAACAAATGAAAAACGACAATTTATGGTGTTTTTTGTGAATTACCTTAGACAATTGTTACTAGGACTGGTAACAATTTCACTCAGGAATATCAATAAGAGATCTCAAGTCGAAAACTGTGAGTTACAACAATTTCAATTCATCATACTAAACACGCAAAACAAATCACTATCACCGTCACAGAACGTAAACAAATACTAACGGAATATTACGCTCGCTACCGGAAGACAAATTTTAACTAATACAGTATCCATCGGTTGGTCTCGCGGTTACTGCGTTCGACTGAGAAATCGTGAGCTGACAGCTGCGAGTTCGAAACTCAGCGCTACCATTAAGTTCTTTTTGCAATTTATTATTGTAAATATTAAATAATTACACCATAAAAATGAACTTCTTCGAAAGCATTACGTTCAGAAAACCAAGGACACAATCTTTGACAGAGAATTCTATTGACAGCAGTTCTAATAGTTTGAAGATAGATGGTAGCACCACCAGCTTACCAAATATATCAAGTGATGACAATAATATGCAAATACAACAACTTCAAAGCCAAATTGAACAGCTCACATCATTACTTAACTCGGCACATGAGGAAATAACTCATTTAAATATTGAAAATACCGAACTTAAAAAAACTGTAAACGAACTTACAACAAAAAATGATGTCCTAAAAAAGGCTACAAAAAAACTAACTAGTGCAGTGGTTACTCCTACTAAAACCTCCGTAACATCAACTCCACATATAAATTCCCAAAAAAAAATACAGAGGCGAATTACGAAACAGCTTTCTTTAGAAAAACAAAAAACAAGTAGTACTTCCAATAAATCAGCAGAGAGGAAAAAAAGTGGCAATAACCCATTAAAACCTACAAAGAATAAAATATGCATCATCAGTGCGAACAAAGTTAACAAGATTTTGACGATAGCTGAAGAGACTTTTCAAAACTTTCAAGTATGTCACTATGTCTCACCAAACAGTGGAACCCTGCAGCTCATCAGCGACTTACATCTAAAACTAATCGACTACTCAATTAACGATTATTGTATTATTTTTATTGGACAAGAAGATTTTAAACAGACTCAAAATTACGTAAATACTATTGTAGGAGTGAGGGAGATATTACAAAAAATCCAGCATACTAATGTTATAATATGTGTTCCTACATTTAAATTAAGCAATTATTCAACAATGTTTAACTGGCGTGTAGAGACTTTTAACAATTTACTGCATCTTGATTTACAAACATATAACTACGCTATTCCATTCGATTCAAATTTTGACTTGTTGTACGATTTTACGATGTTCTCAAAATTCAGTAGGAAAATAAATGACCATGGAATGCGAAATATCTTTAAAAATTTACTGTTAACTATAACAGAAGACTCATCGACACAATGTGAATCTGTAATCGAATCTGTAGATAAAAAATATTATAAAGAAAATGAGTTTTTTCGTGTATAAAAATATTAACATTCTGCACCAAAATATTAATGGTCTTTTAAATAAATCCAATATTTTTACTGTGTCATTAGATGAACTAAATAATTTAGAAAAAACAATCGATGTGTTATGTTTTTGTGAGCACAATATGATATTATCCGATATTAATTTGCTGTATATTCCTAATTACACTGTTGCAACTTATTTCACTAGGAAATCTAGACATGGTGGTACATGTATAATGATACGAAACGGAATTAAATATAAAGTAATGGAGTCAATGCAAAAATACAGTGTATCTAACATAATTGAATGTTGTGCAGTTGAACTGACTGACCATAACATCATCGTAGTATGTATCTATAGAAGCCCACATAGCAGTGAAGTAAAAAGAAAACTTGAGATTTTTTTCAATAACCTAAATAATCTACTAAACTCTTTTTCGTTTCACACTAATAAAAAAATAGTTTTGTGTGGTGATTTCAACATTGACCTTTTAAAAAACACTTCATGTTTAGAGCAGTTCAAATATCTTCTTATGGGTTACAATCTTAACTTTGAAATAAAAGTTCCAACCAGATTAAGCAGTGGGACCTGCATAGACAATATAATTCATAATGTAAGAGGGGCTAAAGGAGAAGTCTTAGAACTAGCAGTATCTGACCATACTGCACAGTTATTACGATGTCCAGTTAAAAAAACGTGCATATTAGACTACTGGTTCTGCACTAAGCGAGACTACTCAAAAGAAAATATTAAGAAATTCAAAGAATATATTAAAGAAATTACATTTGCAGACGTATATGAGGAAACTGACCCTAATAAAGCATTTAAATTGTTTTATGACTTTTTTAAATTAATTTATAATTTATGCTTTCCACATATAAAAATACGTGTATCTACCAAACTAAGACCAAAGTGGATTAGTCGTGGCATTAGGTTGTGCTGTAAAAGAAAACGAGAACTGCTCTGGAAATACCGGTTATTGCCCAATGTGCACAATAAAACGAACCTTAAAAAACTCTCTAACCGAGTAAAAAATATTATAAATCTCACACAGAGAGCCCATAATAGTCGGTTTATCAATTCAGCACAGAATCTGTGTAAAGCAACATGGAAAGTAATTAATAAGAATAAATATAACATACCAAATGACAGCATAATGAAAATTAAAGCAAATGACAAAATTTTAACTAATCCTTTCGAAATAGCACAAGCTTTTAACAATTATTTTGTAGATCAGGTGAAACCAGTTCAAAATAATAATAACATGAATAAGAATACACTAATAAACAGTAAATATACATCTATGTTCATGTCACCAACTATACCACAAGACATTCATAAAATTATTATGTCGCTAAAAAATACGTCTAGTACTGGGTATGATGATATAAGCACAAAAATTGTAAAAAGTATATCCACAATAATTGCGCCGGTGTTAAGCCATCTAATCAATGTGTGCATAGTTCATGGTATTTTTCCAAAGGAATTAAAAATTACAATGATTAAACCGCTTTTTAAAAAGGGTATCAAAGAAAGCATGTCTTGTTACAGACCAATAGCCTTAGTGCCCATTTTTTCCAAAATTTTTGAAAAGTCCATTTACAATCAACTTAATTCATATTTTGAGAAAAACAAACTATTTGTCGATAACCAGAAAGGCTTTAGAAAAAAGAAGTCAATTGATATGGCCATCTACGATTTCTTACATACAGTTAGCAGCAGGGTAGATAAAAGACTACCAGCTCTAGCGCTTTATATGGACATGTCAAAGGCTTTTGACCGTGTGGATCATAATATATTAATGAATAAACTTAGCGCATACGGAATACGGGGAAATATATCAACATTAATCGAATCCTATCTTTGTGATAGGCAGCAGATTACAATAGTTAATAGAATATGTAAAAAAACAGACATCACTTATAAATCTGGCTTAAGAACTGTAACTTATGGAGTACCACAAGGCAGTGTACTCGGGCCTCTCCTATTTATTATCTACATTAATGATTTTCCAAACGCATCAACTTATCCTATGACAATGTTTGCGGATGACAGCACTTTACTTTTTAATAGTGACGATTTAAGTACATTAGAAACTGACGTTAATTCTAATATCAAATCAGTTGTGAATTGGCTACAAAATAATAATTTAATAATAAACCTGGACAAGACAATTATAATGAAATTTCAACAAAGAGTAAATCAGAATTTGACATTAAATATTAGATACGATGATAAAATAATTAAAGAGACCAATGTGACAAAATTCCTTGGATTAAATATAGAAAGCACTTTAAAGTGGAATGCACAGATTGATAGAGTATGTAGCAAATTAAACCAATATTCTTACGCCTTGCATATGCTTAGTAAAACGGCAAATCGTACGACAGTGTTAACAGCGTATCATGGTCTAGTTGCCTCAACATTAAGATATGGCATTATATTTTGGGGTAACGCGACGGGTAAAGAAACAGTATTTAAGTGCCAAAAAAGGTGTATTAGAGCGATCTATAAATTGCAGACTACTGACAGCTGCAAGCCTTATTTTAAAAATATGAAAATCTTAACAATGCCCTCAATATACATCTATGAAATAGCCATGTTTGTTAAAAAGAACTTACATAAATTTGGCCGAGTCAGCAGTCAGCGTCGTTGTGATAAATTAAAAATAGTTGAATCCCGAACAGCATTGTATAAAAACAGTATTTTCGCAATGGCTCCAAAAATATATAATAAATTGCCAAAATGTATAAGAAGTATAGAAAATGTCAACCATTTTAAAAATAAACTTTTCTTGCTACTAGTTGAAAAGGCATATTATTCCGTTGACGATTTTATAAATAATAAATTATAATTATATCTTTGAAATTCATTTAATTACAAACTTAACATTTTAAATATATATTGTTTTTTGTTCTGTTTTTATGACATTACTTACCTGCTATGAAAATTATTGCAATATGAATAAATAACTATTAAAATTTGTGCACCAATTTCATTGGTAGAACATAGAGTTCAACTAAAATGTATATTACTTTAAGACCCTTACCATGTACCTACCTATGTTCACAAATAAAGATTGATTTGATTTGATTTGATAAATAGACGATACTTACACACTAAAATAGACGCAAAGATGCAAAGTCAGCTGCATTACGTTCCTCGCATGGTTCTCCGGTTCTTGTCTCGGTCGAAACACCACTTCCCATATCACTACCGGTATTATCATGGTGTGTATCACATGGTTCGATATCGGAGGTATAAGAGCTTCTAGAAACTCCGGGAATATCAACGTTCTGTCATATACATATAAGCCCCAAAATACTGTGAAGACTACCTGAAAATGTAAGGTCAAAAATGTTAATCGTGTTAGTGGAAGCGGCGGTAGTCTCATGGCTAGAGCGTTGGAGTTGTGATCATGTGGTTGCCGGTTCGAAAGCCACCCATTGCACTACCGACGTGAACCTACTCGTAACACAAGCATTTAGCTTAACAAGAATACTAGTAATGTGCGACCCACATAGCTTTAAAAAACATGCAAAACATAAGCTTAAAAAAAAATGGTGGATAAAAAAAAATTAGGACCACGGCCAAATCCTTTTTTTACTTCTTACTAGCAATGTGGGTCGCCAATTACTAGTATTCTTGTTAGCCCCTCGTACTAAGCTAAATGCTTGTGTTACGAGTGGGTTCACGTCGGTAGTGCAATGGGTGGGTTTTGAACCGGCAACCTCATGATCGCAAGTCCGACGCCCTAGCCATTAGGCTACCGCCGCTTTCACAGTAATAAACTTTATACCAATACATACATAATTATGTTTAACAGTACACAATACCTAAATCTGAAGTCCAATTATAAATACACAACATTGTAATAGAGTTTTTGTGTAATGGCGTAAATGACGAAGGAAACTATTACAATACAATCATATACCTAGCTAAAACATACCATATACACCGTTAGGCAGAGCTGTACTTAAAAAACATTCACAGTTCGCCGGTATATTTAGGTCCCATGTAATAGGGGGCGACATTATTGTATTATGCTTTTTATTGGTGAAAGAATTTTCTAAATCGGTTTATTAAATCCAGAGATAATCCCCTACAACAACAGAAACTCACACACTTTACCTCTATATAATATTAGTAGGTATAGATTAAAAGTATGCTAGAATTTCAATCCATTTTGTTGGTATCTCGTTTGTATGGTGATTTGGACCAGGGCCGTGCCGACCCTCGGCAGCGCCAGTGTGCTAAATCCATAAATAGTGTGTTTTTACCCCGGACGAAAAAATAACAGTTATTGTGTAAATAAAATCACGTAGTTGTTATTTTTTTACACCACTCAGATCAAATGAAAAGTTAAGATGGAACTTTGCGAACAAAGAAGTGAGGCCGGCTAAAAATACGCCTTGCCGGGTACAAACACAATTACACGCACACACGTATACCTACCGAAACTACGCTTTTTCTTGGCAGTCGAGCTATCGAAAGCTCGAATGACAAGATAAGGCGTAGTTTCGGTATTGTTATACATATAGTGTAAAATTAAAATAAATAAATAAATAAATTGTGTTTGTACACGGCAAGGCATAGTTTTAGCCGGCCTCACTTCTTAGTTCGCAATGTTCCATCTTAACTTTTTATCTGAGTTTCACCATAATTGATATTTTTGGCACTGGCATTTCATTCGGAGCCCTGAGCGACGGCCAGCGAGGCCCTAATTTGGACTCCACTGAACCCGTAAGCCACACTTACTAAGGAACAAGGCCACACCAGGCCGGAGAACACAATTTCTCTAAAGTCACCAACAGCAGTTGGTAACTTATAATCTTTCTTCTTCGCATTCTTCAAAATGACGAGATCACACGCCAGCCCGAAGATTGCATATGCGATTTGCAACATCTGAAAAACATATAAGGTGAATGTCAGTGGCAGCGTCGGTAGAGGTCGCCCTAGAAGGACATACACAGATCTTATTGGCGAGGCCCTCCAAAAAGGTCAGGTGCGTAGTACTCGCAACCGGTGCATGTGTATGACAAGATGTATGAATGTGGAAGAAGCGAAAGGGACATGCAAGAGTCGTAGCAAGTGGCAGTCTATAGTTTCTAAAAAGAATAAAAATGTGGTATTTTTAAAGATAATTTGAGTGCAGTGAGAACAGTTACTTAAAACTGCCTCGTTAGTCTAGTGATCCAAGATTCGATTACCAGACCGAGCAAAGTGTTATTAAGATTTTCTATGAAATTCTCCGTAGCAGCTCGGAGTCTGGATTTGTGCCTGGTTAATGGCAATAGACTCCCCCTATTACATGGGACCTAAACATATCTGCAAAGCGTGGGTGTACTATAGAACACCTCCGATTAGCCCTTCGGAGAATACAGGCCTTTAAAGACACTTGCAAGGCGATGTTTTACATTTTTTTTAAACTAGATTGCAACGGCATTTCCTACCTAACGACCTCTAAGAAGTAATACCGTAAAAAAACTCAGAGAATCATGGTCCCTTTTCAAGTCCAGACAACAGTTATATTATTAGACTAGCTTTCCGCCCGCAGCTTCGCTCGCGTGGACAACACGATTTTGACTGTTATTTTTTTTCTATTTCCGGCGGGATATTGTAAATTATTTAAAATTAAGACCAAATAATTTGCTCCACTATATTATTTTATTGAAATATAAAAATAACATGTAATTTTTTAATTAATTTATTCATGTCCTTTTAGCTAGAGCGATGGTTATTCTGGACGCCTCGTAGGGTCGATTTCAATGAGGAGGTACAAAAACCGGAAGACCACTTTGCTCTCAAGAATTAAAATTGCATTTCTTTGTATACCACATTGGTTTTTCTGTCTGGTATCAAAATGACCAGACTGCTTTTAATACAGTAACAGGCAAGGTAGAATTTCCCGTGTGAGAAGCCGTTGTTCCCTTAAATCTATGCCTACTACCCTTAATGACTGAAATTTTATTTATAGCATTACAACGCATCTTCTTAAAAACATAGGCATCAATTCACACATTCGAGGTATGAAAACTGAATCCCCTTGAGCACATCCAGTAATCACAGTGACCTTTTTAATATTTTTGTGCAATGCTGATACTCTCAGTCTAGTCCCGTTACATAGCTTAAGAGGAGTGTCCCTCGCGAACGCAACAATGTTGCATAGTTGTCGCTGTCTCTATCCCTCGCGATGCGAACGCGTGCCCGAGAGGAGAAACAACAATACATTTGCAACATTTTCACGCGTATTTCTTATGTTCCGAATTTTGGAGATTACTCCTATAATATTGTTAATACGTAAAAAAAAATCTTGTAAAAATATATTCACTATATTATCTGGGTTTCTTTCGAATCAGAATGTTTCTGTATTGATACATTGTCGAGAAATACTAGCATAAAGTTGGGCCGTTTTTCAACGAAAAATGCCGATCTTTGAGCTCGTGTAACTTTTTAACCGTATATTGAAATGAAATTGTATACTACAGGAACACGTATTTTAATGATAAGATTGTTACTGCAAAATTCCAAAGACTTTCATTTGTTGATATTCAAGATAAGACCAAACTACGTTTGTATGGAGCGCGGAGCGGATACTATCCTCTTAAGTGCCAATCTATAGACTTCGTTTGTATATTAGAAAAATTAGGATATACTCTAAGATCTGTCATAGTCACCTGTCACTACTGTATTCAGGAAAGATGATAAACATATTTACAATCTCCATTTATCCCAAGTGTAACATCCCTCTCCCAACCAATTTTCATTCCCTTATCTCCCACTTCTCTCCTAAATTAATAAATATTTTGGCTACATTTATATATGAAAACGATCTTAAATTTTAACTGCTAAGACTAACATCTACCACGAAGTCAAAAGCTCGACGCTGGTCTTTAGCGAGTCGCCGGCTCAACGCGACACTGGCAGAATAGCCGCAATCGGCTCAATTGCCACAAAAAAAAATATCTCCATTTACTATTTTAAGTAATAGCTCAGAAAACTATCCAGCAGACGCATCTCTCTCGTATTTATTTTTAAAGATAATCATTATGTTTGGTCATAGGTATGACGATGTCAAGGAAGCTCTGACTTCGTCTGCTCGGGTTCCTCTAGGTACAACAAAATCTGACGGAATTCCCGTGCCAGCAGCACAGTAACTCCACCCATCACTCTATTGCTGCCTCTAACATTTTTAAGAAGGGTTCTAAGGTATGCCTCTCAATCTCAATTCCACTTTTGTGTGCCATAGAAAGCATTTTATATGTTTATCAACCAACGTTTCTTGAATAAAATCACAATGAGTTTTTAAACATGACATGACATGTGTCAAAATAAAAAGTAAATTAAATCAAAAGCACTAAGGAGTATTGATATCAAAATAGAAGCAAATCATCCCGAAAATAACTTTCCCCCCTTTTTTAAGTCCGTTAGGGGGTGAATTTCAATAAAATACGAAACACGTCTTCCATCAATTCTGTTAAAGAACGTTTATGCAAAATTTGAAGCAGATTGCACCAAGGAATCACGTTGTCCCATACAAACTTTGCCCCCCTTTTTCACCCCCTTAGGGGTATAATTTCGGAAAATCCTTTCTTATCGGATGCCTACGTCATACAAAGAATACACTCTCCAAGTTTCAGGTCTCTACGATCAGCGGTTTAGGCTGTGCGTTGTTCCGTCAGTCAGTCAGTCAGTCATTCAGGACAAAGGATTTTATATGTATAGAAGATATAGATATGCGAGTTTTACAATGTAGGGCACAATCAGAACAGGCATTTTTTTAAAAGAGCCATATTTGTCTTTGAGTTCATCATATCAACCTATTGCCGTCCACTGCTGAACGTAGGCCTCCCCCAAAGAGCGCCAACCATCCCGGTCTTGAGCAGCTCGAATCCATCCGCCACCAACCACATTCTTCAAATCGTCGGTCCATCGTGTCGCAGGACGTCCCTTTGCCAAAAGTCAGTGTCCACTCTAGCACTTGCTTTGAGCTTTGCGGTGACCTGTCCTAACTGACGGCACGCATACATCAGTGATCATCGTGGAGCTCAACCATTTTTCTGGGATCTCTATTGGGGAACCTCGACACTGGTATACGTACAAAAGTCCATGAAGTGAAGAACCGGTACTCCAAACTCCTGAATGTATCCAACTTCTCGTTATTGGTGGGCTCTCTCTTGCTGAACCAACCCATGTAGAAGATGTTGGACACGTGCATCACCAGGGTCGCTGTGTACCCCAGGATACGAAGGTTGATTAGCTGGGACATTGTCCTGGAAAAGAGATAGATTATGATTTTAGGGATAGCGTTCACTTGACCTGATTGAAACCTTTTTTTTATAAAGTTTACTAGCAATATGAGTCACACACTACTATAATTTTTGTTAACCCCTCATGCTAAGCTAAATGCTTCTGTTGTGGGTTCACGTCGGTAGTGAAATGGGTGGGTTTCAAACCGGCAACCACATGATCGCAAGTCCGATGCCCTAGCTATTAGGCTGCCGCCGCTTCATCATCATCCATATCCACTATCTCGTCATTGTCCCACTGCTGGGCACGCGTCTCCTCTCAGTACGAGAGGGATTAGGCTATAGTCCACCACGCTAGTCTACTGCGGGTTGGCAGACTTCACATGCCGTCAAGAAAATCTCTCAGGCATGCAGGTTTCCTCACGATGTTCTCCTTCACCGTTGAAGCGCGTGATAATTAATTAATACGCACATGGCTTCGAAAAGTCAGAGGTGCGTGCCTTGGATTCGAACTCAAGGCCTTTGACTTGGCAGTCCAATGGTCGTATCACTAGGCTATCACTGCACTTTATATCCACTATATGGACAGTCAATTTAGTTTTGTATGGATGTATCTAGACCTTACCTAAATATTTGTGTTTTTCATTGAATTTTTCAATAACTTCTGAATAAATGACAAAATAAAAAAATATGTTCCATAAAAAACATTTCAGTTTACACGTTCCGCCTTCTTAACGAAAAAAATCAATACATGTTTATAATGGGATTATTGAAACTTCATTATCTTGTGATTAAATTATTATGTGATTAGGTATTATAAATATTTATCTACTTACACAGTGATAATGGACCGTTCATTTACACAACTATCTTGGCATGTATAATCACTGCAAATAGTTATTAACTGACTTAAAAAAAGGAAAAGGTTAATATGTAGTATTTTAAAATATCCGTCAATACTTATTCTTCTATAATATTATTAATAATATTACAAACAAGGTGTGGCCTGTGGTTTCAGCCGCTGTATCCGATTTATATTGATACTATACATTGTGAACAATCATTAAAGGTCAGTGTCTTCATATAATGATGATTGAAGTTTACTTACAGGAAAGTTTTACTCCTTCTGCCAGTGAACAAGCAGACAGATAGATATATAGACAGACGCAAAAATATTTTTGTTATAAGTACCGTATGTAGGAATTTTCACATGCATTTAGTAAAATGCGCGTTTATCTTAGCATATAAATACAAAAACTTCAATTTTATTTTTATAGATATATAAATACAGATCAAACTAACTATTGGAAACTGTGATTCCACTCGTATTCCCATAGATGTTTTGAGAACCGGTACAGGGTACCTTTCCCCTGTATGACCTTCGTTCGGATGCAAGATATCTCTATAGAAAACTTTATCGAAATCTGTCCAGCCAGGCAGAGTTATTTACGTACATAAAATATATTTGTAACTTAGGCATCACGCCGTGACGCGTAGGAGTCGATTAGAAAAAAAAAACAATATTAGAGATCAAGTTATGTAAACGTACCTACCTATGAACAAAGTCTAGGATAGCAAAAAATATACTAATCATTTTATAAGTACTTATGCCGTTTTAATGCCATGCAAAAAGAAACCTTATTATTTCAAGCTAAGTAGCTGCAGTCAAACTATATGTAGTTTATTTAAATTTACGTTGTACTTTTAATATTATTACGTTTACCTACTTTTAGCCAATTTCACTCACTCACTTTCATAGTGACGCAGCAAAATGAAAGGTCTAAGTAAGTACTTATAGTAAATTTCACCGTTTTTAAAACGTAAAAACTAACACTAAGTTAAACTTGGTGTTCGGAAGAAAATTATCACTTATTTTTAGGTTAAGTACCACAGTAATACAATATAAATATCAAATCGAATATGTTTACCTTGTTTTTCCTTATGTAAACACAGATAATATATATTTTTAACTCGCGTTATCGTCACACACACGCGACTAGCCGGCACGGCGGTTGGAACCGTTATAATAAATTTAAGCAAGTAGGTTTCGCTGTCTGCGGTCATTGAGCAGAGTTCGAATTTTAAATGTTTTTCTTTATCATTAAACTCAAGTAGGGTTACCAGGCCCGAAAATTAAAAATACACAGATTACCTAATGTAAATTTTCCGGACATTTAGCCCTGAAAGCCTGACAAAATGGGATTTTTTAAAAGAAAAAAATATTTTTTGATTAACTCACACCTGTATTCACCGATGGATACCCGGTTAATGGCGATAGGCTCGCCCCTATCACGCCTATCGCCATTAACCGGACACAAATCCAGACTTTGAACTGCTAATTAGAATTTCATAGAAAAACCAATAACACTTTATTCTATAAAAAATATTTTAATAATTTTATTTGTGTATGTAATTACTGTTATCATTTTTTTTTCTCGCGCACTTAAGATCTGAAGATTTGAAGGGGAGGGACTTGTAAATATTTAGCCTTTTTCTTCTTCTATTTAAGGCCTCAGCTCTTGTTTCTCTCCGCTTTCTGTTTGACCTGTTGATACGACTCAGCTCCCACTTTTTCTTTCACTTGTTTAATAGGTAAATCTTCTTCTAGGTTTTACCCTTCCTCGATTTCCGTTATGAATGTCTTGTTTCAATATTACAAATAAAGTTTAGGTATTAAACTTTCTTCCTAATACCGGCCAAGGAGTCATGGAACACGTATTAATAATACACATTTTAATTTTCATTCTTAATTAATGCTCTCTCATAGCAATATTTAGACAAATACAATATTGCTATTTATTTTAAAACGGCGGCACTTAGATCGGTTTTATTATTGGGTTTTTGTGATGATACTTAGATACGTTAAATATTTATGTTTTGATGCACAGGGCCTAACATGTAAAAAACCTAATTGTGTACAATTGTCACTGTTACTTTCTAATTAAATTCGTTTTATCTGTCTACGGGAGCGAAGCGACGGGAAGAGATCTCGAGAAACATGTTGCTCGAAGGTAAAGATAATGGAAAAGAGATAGATTATGATTTTAGGGATAGCGTTCACTTGACCTGATTGAAACCTTTTTTTTATAAAGTTTACTAGCAATATGAGTCACACACTACTATAATTTTTGTTAACCCCTCATGCTAAGCTAAATGCTTCTGTTGTGGGTTCACGTCGGTAGTGAAATGGGTGGGTTTCAAACCGGCAACCACATGATCGCAAGTCCGATGCCCTAGCTATTAGGCTGCCGCCGCTTCATCATCATCCATATCCACTATCTCGTCATTGTCCCACTGCTGGGCACGCGTCTCCTCTCAGTACGAGAGGGATTAGGCTATAGTCCACCACGCTAGTCTACTGCGGGTTGGCAGACTTCACATGCCGTCAAGAAAATCTCTCAGGCATGCAGGTTTCCTCACGATGTTCTCCTTCACCGTTGAAGCGCGTGATAATTAATTAATACGCACATGGCTTCGAAAAGTCAGAGGTGCGTGCCTTGGATTCGAACTCAAGGCCTTTGACTTGGCAGTCCAATGGTCGTATCACTAGGCTATCACTGCACTTTATATCCACTATATGGACAGTCAATTTAGTTTTGTATGGATGTATCTAGACCTTACCTAAATATTTGTGTTTTTCATTGAATTTTTCAATAACTTCTGAATAAATGACAAAATAAAAAAATATGTTCCATAAAAAACATTTCAGTTTACACGTTCCGCCTTCTTAACGAAAAAAATCAATACATGTTTATAATGGGATTATTGAAACTTCATTATCTTGTGATTAAATTATTATGTGATTAGGTATTATAAATATTTATCTACTTACACAGTGATAATGGACCGTTCATTTACACAACTATCTTGGCATGTATAATCACTGCAAATAGTTATTAACTGACTTAAAAAAAGGAAAAGGTTAATATGTAGTATTTTAAAATATCCGTCAATACTTATTCTTCTATAATATTATTAATAATATTACAAACAAGGTGTGGCCTGTGGTTTCAGCCGCTGTATCCGATTTATATTGATACTATACATTGTGAACAATCATTAAAGGTCAGTGTCTTCATATAATGATGATTGAAGTTTACTTACAGGAAAGTTTTACTCCTTCTGCCAGTGAACAAGCAGACAGATAGATATATAGACAGACGCAAAAATATTTTTGTTATAAGTACCGTATGTAGGAATTTTCACATGCATTTAGTAAAATGCGCGTTTATCTTAGCATATAAATACAAAAACTTCAATTTTATTTTTATAGATATATAAATACAGATCAAACTAACTATTGGAAACTGTGATTCCACTCGTATTCCCATAGATGTTTTGAGAACCGGTACAGGGTACCTTTCCCCTGTATGACCTTCGTTCGGATGCAAGATATCTCTATAGAAAACTTTATCGAAATCTGTCCAGCCAGGCAGAGTTATTTACGTACATAAAATATATTTGTAACTTAGGCATCACGCCGTGACGCGTAGGAGTCGATTAGAAAAAAAAAACAATATTAGAGATCAAGTTATGTAAACGTACCTACCTATGAACAAAGTCTAGGATAGCAAAAAATATACTAATCATTTTATAAGTACTTATGCCGTTTTAATGCCATGCAAAAAGAAACCTTATTATTTCAAGCTAAGTAGCTGCAGTCAAACTATATGTAGTTTATTTAAATTTACGTTGTACTTTTAATATTATTACGTTTACCTACTTTTAGCCAATTTCACTCACTCACTTTCATAGTGACGCAGCAAAATGAAAGGTCTAAGTAAGTACTTATAGTAAATTTCACCGTTTTTAAAACGTAAAAACTAACACTAAGTTAAACTTGGTGTTCGGAAGAAAATTATCACTTATTTTTAGGTTAAGTACCACAGTAATACAATATAAATATCAAATCGAATATGTTTACCTTGTTTTTCCTTATGTAAACACAGATAATATATATTTTTAACTCGCGTTATCGTCACACACACGCGACTAGCCGGCACGGCGGTTGGAACCGTTATAATAAATTTAAGCAAGTAGGTTTCGCTGTCTGCGGTCATTGAGCAGAGTTCGAATTTTAAATGTTTTTCTTTATCATTAAACTCAAGTAGGGTTACCAGGCCCGAAAATTAAAAATACACAGATTACCTAATGTAAATTTTCCGGACATTTAGCCCTGAAAGCCTGACAAAATGGGATTTTTTAAAAGAAAAAAATATTTTTTGATTAACTCACACCTGTATTCACCGATGGATACCCGGTTAATGGCGATAGGCTCGCCCCTATCACGCCTATCGCCATTAACCGGACACAAATCCAGACTTTGAACTGCTAATTAGAATTTCATAGAAAAACCAATAACACTTTATTCTATAAAAAATATTTTAATAATTTTATTTGTGTATGTAATTACTGTTATCATTTTTTTTTCTCGCGCACTTAAGATCTGAAGATTTGAAGGGGAGGGACTTGTAAATATTTAGCCTTTTTCTTCTTCTATTTAAGGCCTCAGCTCTTGTTTCTCTCCGCTTTCTGTTTGACCTGTTGATACGACTCAGCTCCCACTTTTTCTTTCACTTGTTTAATAGGTAAATCTTCTTCTAGGTTTTACCCTTCCTCGATTTCCGTTATGAATGTCTTGTTTCAATATTACAAATAAAGTTTAGGTATTAAACTTTCTTCCTAATACCGGCCAAGGAGTCATGGAACACGTATTAATAATACACATTTTAATTTTCATTCTTAATTAATGCTCTCTCATAGCAATATTTAGACAAATACAATATTGCTATTTATTTTAAAACGGCGGCACTTAGATCGGTTTTATTATTGGGTTTTTGTGATGATACTTAGATACGTTAAATATTTATGTTTTGATGCACAGGGCCTAACATGTAAAAAACCTAATTGTGTACAATTGTCACTGTTACTTTCTAATTAAATTCGTTTTATCTGTCTACGGGAGCGAAGCGACGGGAAGAGATCTCGAGAAACATGTTGCTCGAAGGTAAAGATGGGCGTCGTCCCGGTAAAAACCCGAACTTTGGAAAATAATATTTTAAATAGTATAAATATTTCATAATTTTGTTTATGTACAGTATACTTTTGATAAAACTCTAATAATGGAACATTAGAACTGCATAATTACACTGTAATTAATGTGATGCTGTGTACCTACTGTATATTATTGTAAGATAGTACAGAATAGCCGTACAAATTGCGACTCTGTAGGCAGTAAGGCTGTAAGATGTTAAAATTATAATTTAATTTGATTTATTATTTTTTTAAATTTTTGACTGCCTCATTAGTCTAGTGCGCGACTGCTTCGCTAGAGGTCGATCGACTACGATCCCCAGTTCGAGCAGCGTTATTGGGTTTTTCTATGAAATTCTCAGTAGCAGCTCGGAGTCTGGATTTGTGCCCGGTGAATGGCAATAAGCTCGCCCCCTATTACATGGGACCTAAAACATACCGGCGAACTGTGGGTGTACATTAAGTACACCTCTGCCTAACCCTTCGGGGAATACAGGCGTGATGGCATTTTATTCGTCTACGGGAGCAAACACTAGCGACATCTTAGACAAACTCGTTATCATTATTAATTACCTTGGATTCGAACTAGAGACCTATGACCCGGTAATACATGGCCGTATGGGCAATTATGTTAAAAAATCTCTTATTAAACATACAATGTAACAATAATAGTATTAGTACAATAATAATGTTATACAGGTGTTGTTTTATATCCTTTGATATATTTTAACCACGGAATAGAAAGTTGTTTTCAGTGAAGGAAAATTTCGACTGCGGGCAGGTTTCGAACCTGCGTCTTCTGGTTAGTTTGCATTTCAACAGATGTCACTGACGTCACTTCAAAGACGTAAAATTAAAAATGTGAAGGCAAATTTTGATCTGGCGGGTGGGAATCGCGGTGGTTTAGTGGTCATAGCGTCTGGTGTACCTAACCTAAAGACGCAGGTTCGAATCCTGCCCGCAGTCGAATTTTTCCTTCACTAAAATAACTTTATAATCTTTGCATGAAAAATGCATAAAAAATACAAATAGAAAATCTTTTCTATGATTTAACACAAATTGAGATCGTATAATCTTCATCACGTGGTTGTAAGTGCCACCACTGAGGTCCTGGGTTTAATTCTCCGGTCAAGTTCGAAGTAATATTGGGTTTTTTCGATTATGAAATTCTCAGTAACAGCTCAGAGAATGCGACGGGCTGTCAGGCTCTTTGGGCTTTATGTTCGTATATGTTCAGAATGGTCACCCATCCACAAGTTGACTGCGGCACGCGTAGCTTAACTTTGCAGATCTGTTGATCAGCGCAATTGTAACTTAGCTCTCTATACAAAAATGGTCATGACATCAAATCCTTCGGAAAAAAAAATTATCTAAGTAATTATTAAAGTCATACCTGAAGGGCTTCATACGTCTAGTGGTCCAAAGCGCGACTGCTACGCTGGAGTCCCTGAGTTCGATTCCCAGGTCGAGCACGGGTTTGTCTATAAAATTCTCAGTAGCAGCTCGGAGTTTGGAATTATGATCGGTTATTGTCAATAGGCTCGCCCCGTATTACATGGTACCTAAAGATACCGGCGGACTGTGTGTGTACATTAGTCAAGTCACTTTAAAAAAAAAAAAAAGCTTACTAGCAATGTGGTTCACACATTACTAGTATACTTGTTAACCACTCGTGCTAAGCTAAATGCTTGTGTTACGAGTGGGTTACCGTCGGTAGTGCAAAGGGTGGGGTTCGAACCGGCAACCACATGATAGCAAGTCCTACATCCTAGACCTACCGCCGCCGGTTCAATAACCTGCCTAACCCTTAGAGGAATACAGGCGTGATGGTATGTTATTAAATCACCCCGTAGCCTACCTAATTTATATACAGAGTATAGAAAACAGTCTAACATAAACAGACATCTAATACTAAAATGTAAGTACGTACACACAACTATACATCAAGCAATAAAAATCCAGTTTAGACTGACCTCCCACTGTAAACGTTTTCCGTACAATTAAAGGCCAGCCTATACTGGTTTTGTATAGCTTGATGTGTAGCCATGAGTACCAAAACATACCAGAGACTTCAACATAATTTACTGAACTCCTTCTACAAAACTTGTTTGTCACTAGCTGTTGGCATTCTCAAATAAATATAGGTAGCTACAAAAAGTGTCTCAATTCACTATGTGTTGGGTTGCAAGTGTAACGTATTTATTAATTAATTGGCATCATTTGAATAGTGACATAATTACAAAAAAAAGTTATAGGTATTAATTATTACGAAATAGTGATTTTAATTGAAAAAATATTGCAATAAAAAATCTAGTTTTAATATACTAAATAACCAATAAAGTTTTGTAAAGTTATTTAATCGAAAATAATCACTTTACCAATAAACCCTTTTTCAAAAATATTTTTAGAATATATTGTAAGCAGCATATACAAGGAATATTATAATTCTTTTATAAGTAGAAAATTCGAGTTTACATTAAAAATGTCGACAACCAAAGCCTCAAATAGGTAAGTTTTTTTGGAGTTATAAATATAGAAATTGAACTGTTGCGGTAGGGTCGCCCTGTTCGCAGCATGAATGAGCCGGCTTAACCAGGGAAGTAAGACACTCTCGCAGAATCTCGCAGAAACTCGGTAAACGACCAGACGAGCTAGTTAAAGTAAGAAGTCATCGCCACCCATGGACCGCAAAATCAAAGGAGTTGCAGAATCGTTGTCGAGCCTATTTAAGGAAAAAGGAGGAGAAGAAGAAAAGGAGAAGGAAGGGGGCTGAGGAAGGAATTGGGCCTCCGGCGGCGGCGCTTCACACTCACCGTACGAAACGCAACACTATGCGTACCTACTGCTACCTGACGTTGATATTCCGTGGGAGGGTAGTACTTCCCCGATCGTGCGGACCCATTCATGCTGGCATGTAGACATTCCAGTGTGACACGACTTCTACCTACTATACAATATAGCAGCGGTTAAAATGTAGGTGACTACCTCATTAGTCTAGTGGTCCTAAGCGCGACTGCTACGCTAGAGGTCCTGGGTTCGATCCCCAGGTCGAGCAGTGTTATTGGGTTTTTCTATAAAATTCTCAGTAGCAGCTCGGAGGTTTTGTGCCCGGAGAATTTCAATAGGCTCGCCCCCTATTACATAGGACCTAAATATATCGGCGAAAGGTGGGTGTACATTAGTACATCTCTGCCTAACCCTTCGGGGGATGCAGGCGTGATGGTATGGTATTTTTTATGTAAAATGTAGGTCTAGGATTGCTACTCTCTGATAGCTATTCGCCATAATTGGCTGGCCAATTTTGTATCTAAATGGCTAATTGGTTAACATTAAGAAAATTGTTTATTTCGACTTAAGCTTAACTAGTTGTTGCATGCGGTATCACTCGTATTTCAAAGGACTTTTTGAAAAAAAAAACGGCCTAGCCTATACCATCACGCCTGTATGCCCCGAAGGGTTAGGCAGAGGTATATTTGGATTGGATTGGATTAGGTCCCATGCAATGGGGGGCGAGCCTATTGCCAGTAACCGCGCACAATTCCAAACCCCAAGCCACTATTGAGAATTTCATAGAAAAACTCAATAACACTTTGCTCGACCTGGGTATCGATCCCAGGACCGTAGGTGCTTAGGACCACTGGGCTCATGAGGTCATCAGGCCTAGCTGGACGCCAAATTATTTTTGTTTTTTTTTTTTTAATTTGTTCGTCTGTAAAATATTAATAAAATACTCTATTTTGGTGAGAGGGACTCATGTCACTTTGAGAGTGAGAGAGACCCGTGCCCAGCAGTGGGATACCATCACGCCAGTATTCCCCGAAGGGTTAGGTAGAGGTATACACACACATTTCGCCTATATGTTTAAGTCCCATGTAATAGAGGGCGAGCCAGCCATTAACCCGGCACAAATCCAGACTCCGAGCTGCTACTTAGAATTTTATAGAAAAACCCAGTGTCACTTTGCTTGACCTGGGGATCGAAGCCAGGACCTCTAGCGTAGCAGTCGTTGTTAGGACCAGTAGTCTAATGAGGCAGTGGAATAGTGACAATAATATGTATATATACAGTACACCCTGTATATCTATTTATTTTATAGAATGAAATGCTTTAAAGATGATGAATGGCATAGGCTAGCCTATTATGGGACTGCACACCGGTGAATGGTAGGTGTATGATCCCTAATGCTATTTTTAGATTTTTATATTTACTTACCAAACAAGTTTTAATTTCCATAACAGACGGCTGACGTCTTTGGTAAACACGGCTACAGGTCAACCTATACAAATCCAGTTTAAGCTGCTCTTTATACTTATACTGCTTATTTTTTAGCATTAAATAATGCGTAATGTTCACAAAGATATGTATTTTCTAGTGAAAGATTATTTCCTGGTGAAAGAAAAATTCGGCCTCAGGCAGGGGTTGAACCACCAAAGTAAGGCAACATCGTTCGACGTTAAATTACCTGTAATTTTTGTATTAATCAAAAACATTGTAAATACAGGTTTCCATAGAGATCTATCTATATTGAAGTTTTCTTATAGCTACCTGTTTAAATTGTCGATATTTTTATTTCTTAGTCCCTGCACGCAAGCAAGCAAGTGATATTCGTACAGTTTGTTCGAAATAAGTAAGCCGATCGGAAGTTAGCTGTTCCGAACTACCGCGGTGATAAAATCGTTTAATGAAGTGTTTTAATAGAAAAATATCGAAATTAGTAAACAAAATAATTAGAAATGTGAAACATATACGACTCTAATTATCTTTACACCGACTCTTTCTATTAAAATTTACCACTTCTAAACCACTTGCAGACAACTTCGGATCGGCTTACTTATTTCGAACAAACTGTAGGTGTGATTCGTGGCATAGAAAATTAATTATTTTAAAAACAATATTTGAATCCCACCTTTGGGTGTGCTAAGTGGAATACTATAAGTGTGATTCGTTTGGGTGTGCTAAGTGGAATGCCTCGTAAGAACTGTATTACAGTTGTCAGCGTCGTCCAAATTAAGCAGAAATTTGAGAGGTTTATTAAATGAGGAGCAAATTCTTTGTGCGCGCGTGTGAGTGCGTAGTATATGTGTTAGTGTAATGAAAAAACATTGCTAGTAAGAAGTAAAAAAATCCTCACCAACCCTAATACAGCCAACCTCCTTTCAGGTACATCCCTGAGCCGATATACCCCCGCATGGTAGGCTATGCCGTCACCCTAGCCATGCATGCTATAAATTGGCTGCATATGTTCAACACATTCACCGGTGATGTGGCGACAGACCCAGACGTCAAACAGTTCAATGAAAACCAACTAAAGTTTCTGACCTTATGGAATGTTGTAAGTACATACATTCATACATCTAGGGTTTTACATACAGGGTTACCAGCCGTACTCTTAAATAGAGTGTTGTCCTCTTTTTCCTGTAGGCATACTTTATAATCTACGATACAAATAAACTAGGTACTTACGTTAAAATGCTCTATTTATGTAAAACATAATTAATAATACTTAAGAAGCTAAATAAATTGGTATCCACAGCTAAAAAAAAATTATATACTCATCTTTTATGCTGCGTACTTTATTTCTTTATTTTTGTGTTCTTCCAAAATTTAGTCTTTAATCTCCCTAAAATAATCACCTATAATGTTCTCAGTACTGCACACACAGGCCTCCTCTCGGTGAAAGGGAGTAAGTTCTAGTTACTGTTTTTTTTTTATAGTGCCTCATTAGTCTAGTGGTCCTAAGCGCAACTGCTACACTAGAGGTCTTGGGTTCGATTCCTAAGTCGAGCAAAGTCTTATTGGGTACTTCTATGAAATTTTCAGTAGCAGCTCGGAGTTTGGAAATGTGTTCTGTACATGGGACCTAAACATACCGGCGAACTGTGGGTGTACAATAATAAAATAAGCACACCTCTGCCTAATCCTTCGGTCAAAAACAGGCGTGATGGTATGTTTAATCATAGGAATAGATAAAATTGTGAATCATCGTATGATTTTTGCGTGTCATTTCTATTTCCAGGCAAAAATACTTATTTATACTTTATGTATAATCCCTTTCTTAACCGACTTTAAAAGGAGAAGGTTTTATGTTAGATTGTATTTTTTTTTCAGTATTTACAGATGTTTTACGCGGCCTTGGGACTATCCTGTGATGTTTTAACACTTGCCAATGAGAGTAAAGATAGCGTACTTCTCAAAACATTGAAGACTATCAGAGACAATGCATTCTCTGGCGTGGTTTTCCCAATGTCTTTGGTGAGAACAGACATATTGTTTTTAAAAAAAAAAGCTTACCATCAATGTGGGTCACACATTACTAGTATTCTTGTTAACCCCGCGTGCTAAGCTAAATGCTTGTGTTACGAGTGGGTTCACGTCGGTAGTGCAATGGGTGGGGTTCGAACCGGCAACTATAATTATGATCAAGTCCGACGCCCTAGCCATTAGGCTACCGCCGCCTCAAAGACATATATACCATCACGCCTGTATTGCCTGAAGGGTTAGACAGAGGTGTACTAATGTACACCCACACTTCGCTGGTATGTTTTATGTCCCATGTAATAAGGGTAAAGACAAAACAGACTTCGATCCTCAGGGTCCCAGGACAAGCAAAGTATTATTGAATTTTTCTATGAAATTCTCAGTAGCAGCTCGAAGTCTGGATTTTTGGCCGGCTAACGGCAATAGGCTCGCTGGCTCGCCCAACCAATATACCGGATGGGGGTGTACATTAGTACACCTCTGCCTAACCTTTCAGGGAAAACAAGCGTGATGGTATGTAATTTTGGAACGAAGTTCCTTATCGCGCGTTGTGAAAGGGGGCTAGACGGAAAAAATCTTACGAAAAGTTGTCACGACACTTTTTGCTATAGTAAGCTATTGTAAGCTGTGCGGCGTGCGCATGTTTCTCTGTCTGTCTCTCTCTCTCTCTTATAGAAAGCAAGCCAGCTTCACTAATTAATCGAAAGGAACTTCGTTCCATCCGGGTGTCCCTTGACACCTCTCAAGTTTTTATATTATACTAGCTTTTCGCCCACGGCGTCGCCCGCGTGGTTTCTCGTCTTTTCTGTACTAAAATATGTACAGACAGCGGAAGCGATTTCATTTTATACTATGTAATGAAACGCTAAACTGTTTTCCTTTGCAGAGCGTATTTTCAATATTCTGGATTCTCTTCTCATACGAAAGAAGCCTAATCTTGCCGCCCACCGTAGAAAGGACCTTAGGTCATACGTCCAACCATATCATTCATACAATGATCCTACCTGTTGTTCTCTGGGAAATTGTGTTTCGACCACGAAAAACGCCTAAATCACATGTAATGAATTTGGTGCAGTTAAATACATTTATTGGCGCATACTTGGTAGTGTAAGTATTCATACTATATTTATCATACTAATAATAGAGAGAGATCGCCCTTGAAGGACATACACCGATCTTATCGGCGAGGTCCTCAAAAAGGTCAGGTGCGTAGAACTCGCAATCGGCGAGTGTGTATGAAAAGATGTATGAAGTACAAGAAGTGTAAGTGTAAGTACAAGAAGTGTGATATGTAAGAGTCGTAGCAAGTGGCAGTCTATAGTTTCTGCCTACCCCTATGGGATAAAGGCGTGAGTAGACGTCGTAATCTCTGATTTTAATCATTTTTTCATCATTAGATAGTGAGTTTAACGAGACATAACTATAAAAATATAATTTTCTTTTAATATTTTGCTTGTTTACTTTGACTAAAATTGAATTATCGTCTAAATATTATAATAATAATTCAGTTACGAGATGCAGTTTAAAATATTTTTTGTAAAACCTCCTTACGGGAGAACACTGATACAATATAGAAACACTTTTTTTACGATCTTCTGGAAGGTTTTTGGATTGTCGAGATCATTCGTTAGATACAACTAAACCGTAGAGTAAACCTTATTCAGGACAAAATGATTTACAGGCCCCCCTCGTTGCACAGAGCTATCCCCCTTGGGATATAATTCACAAGGGGGAGAGCTCTGTGCGGGATAGTCTGCGCTGAAAACCATCTCTTATGAAGAGATATGACATAAAGAATTCTGAAGGGACAGCGCGTACGCAGTCCCTTACTACCAAAAATTACGCGTCCGAGTTATCCACATTAGGGATAATCGCAGGGGTCAACCCAGCCGCAGTGCAATGGGAAGGCCTCGCCCTGGGGGAACCGCCTACTTGATCACGGTATCCCCTACGCCAGGTAAGTATGAGTTCATTACAGTACGGCGCGAGGGTCGTTCAACGACGGAGAATCTTAACACCGCCGTTCAGAAAAGTGACGTCACTGCACAGTGACATCTATTGAATAATTTGGTGAAACTGTTTGCACCACAATGCAGTGTTACATACAACTAATATCCGAAACGGCAACGAAGTAAATGCTGATTTATTTCAATAACACAGACTGATTTTAAATTTCCTGATTTATAACTATTTTAATGAACAAATACGTATAATCCAAGCTTATTATGTAAGGAAAATAGAATTGATTTCAAAGCCCACGAGTTTAAAAAGTGAATTACGGAGGAGCAATATCGATTGGCAGAAAAATCTCAGAATCAGAATCATTTATTTGTAAAACATAGGTAATAACATATTGGTCTTTACTTAAATAGTTACTTCGCTATGTTTTGCCTTACAGACATACAAATCTCCGCTTGATGTCACGATTGAATTTTAGTTCAGAATGGTATTGTGAGATGCTTATTTTTTAGCATTAAATATTGCGAAATTTTCACAAAGAAATGAATTTTCTAATTAAAGAAATTTTCTAGTGAAAGGAAAATTGGTATTGTGACATTTTAAGATAATAGATTTAAATGCTTCTTAGGGTTCAATTCTAAATGTGACGTCATTGCACAGCGGCATCTATCAGACACTTGGTTGAACTAATTAAACACACAATAAGATAAATACCTAAAAGGAAAGTTCTACGTAAATTGCATTGCTTACTTACATTGAAACTACAAATTGGAGTTAAAAATTTTCTAAAGGTAATAAAATTATGTAAAACAAGAACATGATGAATTATATATTGTTTCTATTATATTTATAAATCTTACTGCTATTAGAAATATTTGGTATACAAGAGTGATGATACTATTATTATACTCATGATATTATTATTTATAAATAATGAAATTAAACGAAATTACACTGTACACAATACCTAAACATCTACCATACCATACATTATTACCTTATGTAAGTTGCAAGGACTTGCCGCTAGATGTCCCAAATTTAAAAATTAGGGACTATGTTTTTTATTGGATCATTGAGCTTGGATTGCCAAAACCAACCAACAACCAGCATGTCTTTAGCAAAAACCATAATTTAAAAAAGTATGGCCCGACGTGCGATGAAATGATTGTTTTTCTACTATAAGGGCTCATTATGGTTTATTGACAAGTAAATATAATAGGAGAAGGATTGATAAATTAATGACAAAATATACCCTATATGGCTAATTCTGTTCCATAAACTGTGAACCAATCATGGAACTGGGTATGAATAATTCATTCATGGGTGCACCATTGTGGCGCCATCTGTCGTGGAATTTTTAAATTGTAGACAGAACTACAAAGTACTTCTAAGGTCATGCTTTGAACATAACCCAAAACCTGACCTAGTCTCGGTATATTTTTACAGAAACTTATTTAAGCTCTAGTTAATTGTGTACCTTGATTCTGTGTTTTGCATTCTGATAGTAAATTAGTACAACATATTAAATGTTTTGGTATTTATATCAAGAAACAACATACCAAATTTTCTATTGAAGAATAAACGGATATTTTAGTTATTATAATCAAATATTATGGTGACGAAAACTCAACATAAAATTACTTCTACAAAAAACCTATTTTATAAAATCATAGCTATGATATAAAATAAATCCTGTTTTATAAAAATACAAAACTTTTAAATGTTTTTTTTACTATAAATGACGAAAGTTTATATATCATTCACATCAGCACACTGTTTTTAATTACCTACCCAGGTAATTGTTAAAAGAATAATAAATGACCTTCTTAGCAGCATTTAAACGTAATTGCTTTCTTCTATATTAAAATGTCACAATACCATCCTAATATGATCCTAATGTTATAGTACAATGTCTAAAGAAAAACTCATTCGGGTTGGGTTCTGTGATTTTTTTACTGTCAGTCAGTGTTGCACCTCCATAATATTTTTTTTTACTCGTTATGTGCCTTGAAATATATTTTATTTTCCATTTACAGTAAGCCCAGATTATACTTATTTGTTGCTTCGAACAATTATAAATTAGGAAATTAAAAATCAGTCTGTGTTGTTGAAGTAAATCGGCATTTACTTCGCTTTCGTTTAGAATATATTTTGTTGTATGTAACACTGCATTGTGGTGCAAACAGTTTCACCAAATTATTCAATAGATGTCACTGTGCAGTGACGTCACTTTTCTGAACGGCGGTGTTAAGATTCTCCGTCGTCGAACGACCCTCGCGCCGTACTGTAGTGAACTCATACTTACCTGGCGTAGGGGATACCGTGATCAAGTAGGCGGTTCCCCCAGGGCGAGGCCTTCCCATTGCACTGCGGCTGGGTTGACCCCTGCGATTATCCCTAATGTGGATAACTCGGACGCGTAATTTTTGGTAGTAAGGGACTGCGTACGCGCTGTCCCTTCAAAAATCGCATTTCTTTGAAGTGGATTGCTTAAACCTGCCATCACTATGGTGGAATTAGTAAATATCTCAACAATTATCATAAAATTATATTATGTAGGTAGATAATTAGATACCTATAATTTAGTTTACGCAAGAATCGCAAGATTACACTGTCTTTAACTAATTTAATACATAATCGTTGTTTTATCTCGGCCAAAGTATTGTAAACTAATAACTAGGTAGTGAGTATGAGTTTCTTTAATCTAAAATTAAATGGGAATCAAAGTTTTGGTATTATAATGTTTCCATGGGTATTTTTATGCAAATAACAATTTATGCATTCAAAATAAATTTAACAAAAGAATATTTTGTTCAAATCAAATTAATGAGATTTAAAAGGGTTATAATCAGAAACATTATACATAATACACATTTCATTTGATAAATTTCTTAACAGCCTGACGCATTACGACTATACTTATGAATATATATTGAATATATGCGTATGTATGTATGTTTTTTTTCCAGATTGGTGACGTCATACATCCAGTTAGGCACCTGGATATACCCAATAATGAATCTCCTGGACGGGAGCATCTTGTTCTACGTATTTTTAGGCCTTTCAATCATATTTATGCAAATGTGTTATTATTTTCAATGGTATCTTACTCATCTTATATGGGACGACACTGGGAAAGAAAAAAAAGTTGATTAATTATTATTCGATGATCTACATTAAGGAGCGCTGGACGCCCAATTCCTCGCTCAATCCTCTTCCTTCTCCTTTTCTCCTTCCCCTTCCCTTTCCTGTACCCCTGGTGTTGCAAGCGTCCATAGGCTACGGTAACCGCTTAGGCAGGGGTAGGCAGAGGTGTACTAATGTACACCCACTCTTCACCGGTATGTTTAGGTCCCATGTAATAGGGGGCGAGCCAATTGCCATTAACCGGGCACAAATCCAGACTCCGAGCTGCTACTGAGAATTTCATAGAAAAATCTAATAACACTGCTCGACCTGGGTATCGAACCAAGGACCTCTAGCGTAGAGGACCACTAAACTTGTACTTGTGATCACTGTACTTGTCATTGTTTTTGGTGTACAATAAAGAATATTCTATCTATCTAAATTATTGAAGCAGTCTGTCTGTTTATTTAAACATACCATCACGCCTGTATTCCCCGAAGGGTTAGGCAGAGGTGCACTTAATGTACACCCACAGTTCGCCGGTATGTTTGGGTCCCATGTAATAGGGGGCGAGCCTATTGCCATTAACCGGGAACAAATCCAGACTCCGAACTGCTACTGATAATTTCATATAAAAATCTAATAACTCAGCTCGACCTGGGTATCGAACCAAGGACCTCTAGCGTAGCACGACCACTAAACTTGTACTTGTGATCACTGTACTTGTCATTGTTTTTGGTGTACAATAAAGAATATTCTAGATCTAAATTATTGAAGCAGTCTGTCTGTTTATTTAAACATACCATCACGCCTGTATTCCCCGAAGGGTTAGGCAGAGGTGCACTTAATGTACACCCACAGTTCGCCGGTATGTTTGGGTCCCATGTAATAGGGGGCGAGCCTATTGCCATTCACCGGGCACAAATCCAGACTCCGAGCTGCTACTGAGAATTTCATAGAAAAACTCAATAACACTTTGCTCGACCTGGGGATCGAACCCAAGACCTCTAGCGTAGCAGTCGCGATTGGGACCACTAGACCAACGAGGCAGTCAATGCTTAATGTTTATTTAAATGATTTTATATAATTCACTTATCACACCTGTTTCCTCCAAAGGTAAGGTAGAGGTATACTACGTACAGTCAACAAAAGAGTTAGGTTTACAGGTAGTTATATGTGTTTTGACAAAGTTTGTATAATACCTATATTACGCAATACGTGTCAAAATGCTGGTTTTATCAGCAACCTTCATATAAAACGCTTTAACGTATAATTATTTATGACAAAATCTATATTAAGATATGTTCGGTCTGTATACCTAACTCTTTTTTTGTCTGTACCTACTTATGTAGGTACATTCACAAATCGCCGGTATGTTTAGGTCCCATGTTATACCTAGGCGGCAAGAGCATTGCCATTAACCGGCTACAAATCCTTACAATGAATTGCCTTGAAAAACCCAATAACATTTTGCTTGACCTGGGAATCGCACCCCGGACGACTAATGTAGCAATCGCAGTTACGGTCACTAGAGTTATCTGTAGTTTTTTTTATAAAAAAAAATGATTAAATCGTATTATGAGATTATCGTTGATCTCTTAAAGTATTATTCATATAAATCACTTACTTATTAGATAACAACTTTTGAAATAAACATTGATATAAAAATTACATAAAAAACATTATTTTGTTCCGGGTTGAAGGTTAATGCAGCCAGTGAAATTGATGAATAATCACATAACATACCATCACGCCTGTATTCTCCGAAGGTTTAGGCAGAGGTGTACTAATATGACGGCGGCTAAATTGAAGCGGCGGTAGCCTAGTGGCTAAGGCGTCGGACTTGCGATAATGAGGTTGCCGGTTCGAACCCACCATTGCACTACCGACGTGAACCCACGCGTAACACAAGCATTTAGCTTAGTACGAGGGGTTAACAAGATTACTAATAATGTGAGACCCACATTGCTAGTAAGCTTTTTTTTATAAAAAATAATATACAATATATATATACCCACATAAATTAAACAAATAAAATAAGTAAACATTTCGCCGGTATGTTTAGGTTCCATGTAATACGGATGGGATACGGGGCGAACCAATTGCTAAATCCAGACTCCGAGCCGTTACTGAGAATTTCATAGAAAAATCTAATAGCACTGCTCGACTTGGAGATCGAATCCGAGACTTCCAGCGTAGCAGTTAAGCATTTTTATGATCAACTAGCTTTCCACCCTCGGCGTTGCCCGTGTGTTCGTTTCAATGTGACATCAAAATCCCCATTAACAAAATGATACGCCATTTATTATATTCATTTGTTACAAAAAATGTGATAAATGAAGAACCGCTCGACCGATTTGTGCAAACTTCACATAAACCATCTACTAAATAGTCCGAACAAAGCCTAAACATTTTGGTTGTCGGTTTGGATAGGTGAGCCCGTTCTTGAGTTATAAAATTCCAACGAAAAGTGGCATTGATTTTTATATATATAGATATTATGTAACACCTTTGTAACCGTATTTTGTAAGCTGCCACAAATATAAGATGTAAGCTGCAGATAAATTGTCATTTTAATTTGGAGCTGAATTATTATAATAAAATACCTATGATAACTTATCTATAACTACTATGTAGGTTAGCTTTAACTCGTATCAGATGTATAATAAACTTCTCTGACAGTTTTGAGTATTTCACATGACCTACACAAATGTCTTGCTGATCTGGTATCGTTGTGCGACGGGTCGTTGAGCTCCCTATAAAATGGTTGAGCTACACGATGACTGATGTATGCGTGCCGTCAGTTAGGACAGGTCAACTCAAAGCTGCTATGGCTCTTTCTTCAAAAGGCCTGTTCAGATTTCGCCCTACATTGTTAAACTCGCATATCTAATAAAAAAAAATGACAAAACTAAATTAAAACACTATTTTTTAAGTAGTATTTAGAATTACTTTTAAGATTAGCTAATAGTCAGACTTACGATAGCACAGGTTTAAACCTCAGTGGTTTTTAGTTGCTATTATTATATGAGGTGTTAAATAATTTGTAAAATGATAATTAAATGAAAAAAAAAATAACATAACTATTGTCTGGACTTTAAAAGAGACCATGATTCTCTGAGTTTGTTAAAAAATCGACTTGTAAAAGTGTCTTTAAAAGATCTGTTTACGGAAATAAATATCATTTCATTTCATTTCAATCAAAACGAATACTATACTCTAGTCTAAGCACGTATATTAGTCTAAGCGCGGCTGCTACGCTAGGTCTTGGGTTCGATTTCCAGATCGAGCAGAGAAATTAGAAATTAAAAATTAGAAATAATTTATTTGCTAGAAATTGGATAGTGTTAATGGATTTTTCTCAGTAGCAGCTCGGAGTTTGGATATATATCCGGTGAATGACAATAGGCTCGCCCCCTATTACATGGGACCTAACCATACCGGCGAAGTACACGTCTGCCTAACGCTTCGAGAAATATAGGTGTGATGGTATGTTATTATGCTCTATTATAGAAATAACTATTTCATTAACGCTATTATTCGGTAACTGCAGTTTACATTTATAATAATAGATTTGATTAAGATAATAATATGATTATAAATAAAAAATAAATTATTTACATAAGTAGGTAATTACGTATCCAATAAATGAATGAATAAAAGGCAACTATCAATAGGTATTTATAATATAAATCCCTTACAAAATCTATATAACATACTATCATGCCTGTATTCCCCGAAGGGTTAGGCAGAGGTGTACTAATGTACACTCACACATGCCTGGTATGTTTAGGTCCGATGTAATAGGGGGCGAGCCTATTGCCATTAACCACGCACAAATCCAGACTTTGAGCATTACATACAGAATTTCATTGAAAGACCCTATAACAGTTTGCTTGACCTGGGGATCGAACCCAGGACCTCTAGCGTAGCAGTCGCGCTTGGGGCCACTAGACCAACGAGGCAGCCATTTCATATCATCATTTAAAGACACTTTTACAAGTCAATGTTTTAATTTTATTTTAAACTTATGGCGCCGTCATTTCCTATCTGACGACCTCTGAGAAGAAATGCCGTAACAAACTCAGAGAATCATGGTCTCTTTTAAAGTGCAGATAATAGTTAGGTATATTATAAGATATGCGTGTTTTACAATGTAGTTGTTATACTTTTAATGTAGTTTTACATAATGTATATATATTTAGGCTTATGAATTATCATGAAGAGGTAAGTAAAGTTTGTGAAGTTGTATTGTAGGGGGTAATCTGTGAATGTACCGAACCGATTTTGAAAATTATTTTACCGATAAAAAGTTACGTTATTTGTGAGTTTCATAAACTATAATGCCCAACGCAGTGAGCACGGGTCATCTAGTCAACAATAAAAACATAAACATTGAATAGTAGCAAATTAGAAATGTAGATCAATAAAAGATATGCACAAAATTAACAATATATAGTTTCTTAGTTAAAGTTTAGTAGAAAAACAGCATCCGCAATAAAAACCGTCACATTTGAATTTTAAATTTAAAACCTCATAAACCTAAAATACCTACAAAAATAGGTTTTTATACTCAATATGCTAAATCATTGTATTAAATTCTAATATCATGAAGACCTTGAAATGGGTAGGTATAGTGTGTCTCAAGACAATTTTTAATTGCTAGCTATTGTCCGATGTCGACAACAGCGACTCCTGCCAGGTCCAATCACAGTTAAGAACTATCCAGATGACACATCGGAACATACACTTTGGGCCGCCTTTGGGCACAAGTTATAGACGGCCACTAGCTACGACTCTTGCATAAATCTTTCGCTTCTTCCACATTCATACATGTTTTCATACACACGCACCGGTTGCCTGTACCGGAGTTTGGAGGATCTCGCCGACCTCTCCCGAGGCTGCCGCTGACATTCTCCTTATAAATTCCATTTGACAATTCCAGATGACACTAACTTTCCAATAATTGATATCAAAATCGACCAAGCCGTATGGGAAGGGAAGAAATGGTACACCGGATTTTTTAAAATAGATCTCTCAAGTCAAAGTCAAAGTCATCGTCAAAGTCAAAGTCATCGTCAAAGTCAAAGTCATCGTCAAAGTCAAAGTCATCGTCAAAGTCAAAGTCATCGTCAAAGTCAAAGTCATCGTCAAAGTCAAAGTCATCGTCAAAGTCAAAGTCAAAGTCAAAGTCAAAGTCAAAGTCAAAGTCAAAGTCAAAGTCAAAGTCAAAGTCAAAGTCAAAGTCAAAGTCAAAGTCAAAGTCAAAGTCAAATTCAATCTCAGTCAAAGTCAAGTCAAAGTCAGTCAGTCAGTCAAGTCGAGGCAAGTCGGAAGTCGAAAGCCTAAAGCCGAAAGCCGAAACCCGAAAGCCGAATGCCAAAGTCAAAGAAAGTCAAATTGGAGTCGAGTCGAAAGTCGAAAGTCGAAAGTCGAAAGTCGAAAGTCGAAAGTCGAAAGTCGAAAGTCGAAAGTCGAAAGTCGAAAGTCGAAAGTCGAAAGTCGAAAGTCGAAAGTCGAAAGTCGAAAGCCGAAAGCCCAAAGCCGAAAGCCAAAAGTCAAAGCCAAAGTTAAAGTCAAAGTCAAATACAAAGACGTCAAAGTCAGTCACAGTCAAAGTCTCAAGTCTCAAGTCGAGAACCGAACAAGAAGCCGATAGCCGAAAGTCAAAGCCAAAGTCAGTCATGTTGAGCCAAAAGCCGACAGCCGAAAGCCGAAAGTCGAAAGTCGAAAGTCGAAAGTCGATAGTCGAAAGTCGAAAGTCGAAAGTCGAAAGTCGAAAGTCGAAAGTCGAAAGTCGAAAGTCGAAAGTCGAAAGTCGAAAGTCAAAGTCAAAGTCAAAGTCAAAGTCAAAGTCAAGTCAAAGTCAGTCAGTCAGTAAAGTCGAGGCAAGTCGGAAGTCGAAAGCCTAGAGCCGAAAGCCGAAACCCGAAAGCCGAATGCCAAAGTCAAAGAAAGTCAAATTGGAGTCGAGTCGAAAGTCGAAAGTCGAAAGTCGAAAGTCGAAAGTCGAAAGTCGAAAGTCGAAAGTTGAAAGTCGAAAGTCGAAAGTCGAAAGTCGAAAGTCGAAAGCCGAAAGCCCAAAGCCGAAAGCCAAAAGTCAAAGCCAAAGACGTCAAAGTCAGTCACAGTCAAAGTCTCAAGTCTCAAGTCGAGAACCGAACAAGAAGCCGATAGCCGAAAGTCAAAGCCAAAGTCAGTCATGTTGAGCCAAAAGCCGACAGCCGAAAGCCGAAAGTCGAAAGTCGAAAGTCGATAGTCGAAAGTCGAAAGTCGAAAGTCGAAAGTCGAAAGTCGAAAGTCGAAAGTCGAAAGTCGAAAGTCGAAAGTCGAAAGTCGAAAGTCGAAAGTTGAAAGTCGAAAGTCGAAAGTCGAAAGTCGAAAGTCGAAAGTCGAGTCGAAAGTCGAAAGTCAAAAGTCGAAAGTCGAAAGTCGAAAGTCGAAAGTCGAAAGTAGAAAGTCGAAAGTCGAAAGTCGAAAGTCGAAAGTCGAAAGTCGAAAGTCGAAAGTCGAGTCGAAAGTCGAAAGTCGAAAGTCGAAAGTCGAAAGTCGAAAGTCGAAAGTCGAAAGTCGAAAGTTGAAAGTCGAAAGTCGAAAGTCGAAAGTCAAAAGTCGAAAGTCGAAAGTCGAAAGTCGAAAGTCGAAAGTAGAAAGTCGAAAGTCGAAAGTCGAAAGTCGAAAGTCGAGTCGAAAGTCGAAAGTCAAAAGTCGAAAGTCGAAAGTCGAAAGTCGAAAGTCGAAAGTCGAAAGTAGAAAGTCGAAAGTCGAAAGTCGAAAGTCGAAAGTCAAAAGTCGAAAGTCGAAAGTCGAAAGTCGAAAGATGAAAGTCGAAAGCCAAAAGCTAAAAGCCGAAAGCCGAAAGCCGAAAGCCGAAAGCCGAAAGCCGAAAGCCAAAAGTCATAACCCGAAATTCTACAGTTGACCAGTCGAAAGTCGAATGTCAAAAGCCGAAAGTCGACCGTCGACCGTCGAAAGGCGAAAGCCGAAAGCTGAAACCCGAAACCCGTAAGCCGAAAACCAAATGCCAAAAGCTGAAAGCCGAAAGCCGAAACCCGAAAGCCGAAAACCGAACGCCAATAGCTGAAAGCCGAAAGCCGAAGGCCAAAAGTCCAAGGCCGGAACTCGAAAGCTGAAAGTCGAAAGCCGAAAGCTGAAAGTCGAAAGCCAAAAGCTTTCGGCTTGAAATGACCGTCGACCGTCGACCGTCGAAAGGCGAAAGCCGAAAGCTGAAACCCGAAACCCGTAAGCCGAAAACCAAATGCCAAAAGCTGAAAGCCGAAAGCCGAAACCCGAAAGCCGAAAACCGAACGCCAATAGCTGAAAGCCGAAAGCCGAAGGCCAAAAGTCCAAGGCCGGAACTCGAAAGCTGAAAGTCGAAAGCCGAAAGATGAAAGTCGGAAGCCGAAAGCCGAAAGCCGTAAGCCGAATGACGAAAGCTGAAAGCCGAACGTCAAAAGGCGTAAGCCGTAAGCTGAAAGCCGAAAGCCGAAAGCCGAAAGCTGAAAGCCGAAACCCGAAAGCTGAAAGCCGAAAGACGAAAGCCGAAGGCCAAAATTCCAAGGCCGGAAGTCGAAAGCTGAAAGCTGAAAGCCGAAAGCCGAAAGCCGAAAGCCGAAAGCTGAAAGCCGAAAGTCAAAAATCTAAACCTGAAATCAGTCAAATTTTGTCAAAGTCACAGTCAAAATAATTAATTCAAGATAGACACTATGGCCGCGTTCCACTTGGTGATCACAACGATCACCAAGTGGAACGCGGATTTTTTCCCGTTCCATTTGCTTGTGAGCGTTACTGGCGTAAACCCAAGTAAAGAAAGAAAGAAAGAAATTTTTTTATTTTTAGACTTAGACAGAGCATAGAACACAATTAAAAACAGATCTAACAATCAAAACGTTAGCAGCCCTGCACAAGGCCAAAAAAGGGCCCCTTTCTCAGCATAATGCTGTGGCATTAAATGCCACAACGCTGGTTTTCAGAAAGGGCCGTAGAGTGATGACACGGGCAGCCGCGAACACCATGCAGGATAAAATAAAAAAATAAATAAAAAAAAACAATTTGATAATATGAAACCTAAATAAAAAAACAAAAATAAAATATATATTATGCAGTATATTGAAAATATAACAATAAAAGGAAGAGATTAGTGTGTGCTTTCAAGCCTGTTACCCAATAATTTATTAATAAATCAGTCAGTCAGTCAGTCGTCGCTTCCACATCAGTTATAACAATTTACAAATGAAGGGAGCGAATGCGAACGCACCGCAATGTTGATTGTCATTTGTCATGTCAGTGTCAAATCGAAGTACTGTCAGTATTGGTATGAAATTATTTTAAATTGTTTATGACTTTCTCAACGATCACTTCGACCAACCTTTTTAGATGGATCGTCGTGGGCGTCGCGTGGGCGAAAGTCATGACGTCATGAGTGACGTTTTTGCCGCGACCACAACGACCGCGGTCGCCATATGGAACGGCTAAAGGACCGTTTTGATCGTTGTGATCGCCCACTGGAACGCGGCCTTAGTAGTACCTACTTTTTGAAAGTAATTATTACATTAGAGACTGCTTTATATGCCCTCCCTTTAGTAAACAAGGTAGAGGGACATCGACGCACAAGTGCCTTTTTCATCGGTTAATATAATAAACTACTATTTTCTACATAACCTACAGTCCTACATTTTTAAATAATCGATAAAAAATAACAATATTAAATTATTAATTTTTCATTAACCGGAAACATCGGTGGGCGAGTCCGACTCACACTTGTCCGATTTTTGTAAACTATACATCAGTCTGTTATTCGTTTTCATTAGTTACTAAAATCTAGAGTTCAGACATAACCGGTGTTGCAACATTATTATTATTACTTTTTTCTCAGATTAAAACCTGTATGGTAATATGGTAAGGAATAGAATAATGACAATTAATCATATAAGGCGAGTTTTTATGGTATGCGAAGTAGAATCCATTCTCGTTCTATCTACAAACCAACCAACAGTAAGACGGCGTTAATCGTGCCGTTCACACGCGCCATATTGCCAAGCGAGAAGCGACTGGCAGTATAAGTGACGATAACTAGTGTGTACTGTCCTTGAAAACAAAAGAAAAAAAAAATAGTTTGAATTTAGAACTAGTGTTCGGATACGCGCATGGCACTTACAATACTTTGGTGTATATTTTTTATAATTTTAGGTGAGTTTTTCTTGTATATTCATTTGTACCCAGGAAGTAGCAATTTCTAGGCATTCAACAATGAGCTATACAAGCCTAGTGTAAGCAGACCTTTCATTGTACGGAAATCCTTTACAATGCGAGATCAGCTTAAACTGGAAGTTTAAAGCTTAATCTATAGCCGTTCGTGTATGGAATTTCTACTTCAATTGTACCATCGAATTTCAGTTTGACTGCCTCCTTAGTCTAGTGGTTCCAAGCGCGACTGCTACGCTAGAGGTCCTGGGTTCGATTCTCAGGTCGAGCAAACTGTTATTCAGTTTTTCTATGCCGTAGCGGCTCGGAGTCTGGATTCGTGCCCGGCTAATGGCAATAGGCTCGCCCCCTATTACATACGCCTTAACTTCTAAGCAACGTAAAAAAAGATACGGCTGTTTATGCCGCAAAAAAATGTATATTCCGACACTCAAGGTAATCAAAATTTATAAGGTTTTTTCCGTTTGACCTACAACTACATTGAAGTATATGGAAAAATCTGAAAATAAAACTGTTAGACTCGATTCGTATCGTCAACAAAAGAGTTAAGTATACAGGCACAGGCAGTTACCGAACATTTGGCTTGATATAGATTTTGTTATAAGTAATTACCTATACGAGAAAGCGTGCCATATGAAGGCTGCTAACATAACCAAGATTTTGATACATATTGCGAGATATACCTAGGTATTATGCAATCTTTGTCAAAACACATCTATACTTATATGTCATCTATACTTATATATCATCTATACTATTTGTGCGGAACCCTCGGTGGGTGAGTCCGAATCTTACTCGTCCGGTTTTTTTATAAAAAAAAATACAGAATCAGATTTTATATTATTTTTTCCTGTCAAAATCTATATCTATTCTTTAACAATAAAAGGCAATGACCGGAGTTCGGAACGACATATTTTTTTATATCAACGCACAGAACCACCTATGATAGAAGTTTAAAATTTTGAGAGGATATTGATTTTATACTGTAGACATCTTTTAAGAAAGGATTTTGTGTAATTTCCCTAAAGGTGTAACAGGCTTCGAGCAACACGGAAATGCTCGAAGGAAATAGGCGATGAAAGTTTGTTTGAAATTCTGTCATTTTAAATTTGAAACAAATGAAACGTGGTAAGTATTTAGGCTCTAAATAAAAATAAAAAAAACACGTCTAAAGGTTTTTTAAATTTCATAAAAGTGGGTGTTTGTATGGAAATAAATTGTTTATTATAAATGCGTTGCGTTGGAAGAATACTCAAAATAAAAATGCTACTTTTTTTTTCAAGATTTAGCTCTATGAACTTTACCATTGCGTTATAACATTTGACTTATTGTACCTTTATTGTTGAAAAATGTTATAAAAACAAAAATCATTTAGTATTATATTAAATAAAATAAATTTGAAGCGGCGATGACCGCATGGCATGGCATGGTTAGGCTAGAGCGTCAGACTTGCGATCATGTGGGTTCCGGTTTTGTTACCCACCCATTGCACTACCGACGTGGACCCAATCGTAACACTAGCATTTAGCTTAGCACGAGGGGTTAACAAGAATACTAGTAATGTGCGACCCACATTGCTAGTAAGCTTTATTTAAACAAAAAAAAAAACAAAAAAAAAGAATTAAATGCACTAATATTTGTTCTTAAGTTATTTTGTTTTATTATCAAATAAAATACGGCCTTCTTAGGCTAATTTTTCACTAACCTAACCTACTTAGGTTTGAAATTCGGCGTACCAATCAAGTTTGAATGAAAATCGCGTCGTCCCGCTCCAATCAGTAGGTACATCTGGAAGAACTACCCCCGTATGGAAAATTATAACGAAAACTACATTTTATTATTAAAAAATAACACTAACTAACTACCTCAGTAAAGGAAGCAAGTCACACCAGTTTAACTCAAACTGGATTTAAAAATACATTGTTTATATTATATAAATGGTTATTTTATGAAACAGGTCTAATAATAATAGGTTTATGAATTGGACTTCGGTTGCGACCCGCCCCGGGGCGGCATCGCACGGCTACACACAAGTAACGTTATATGACATACCATCACGCCTGTATTCTCCGGAGGGTAAGACAGTGGTGTACTTAAGAGGATAGTTTCCGCTCCGCGCTCCATACAAGCCTTGTGATATGACCATTGGACTGCCAAGTCAAAGGTCTCGAGTTCGAATCCAAGGCACGCACCTCTGACTTTTCGAAGTCATGTGCGTATTAATAATTAATTATCACGCGCTTAAACGGTGAAGGAAAACATCGTGAGGAAACCTGCATGCCTGATAGATTTTCTTGACGGCGTGTGAAGTCTGCCAACCCGCAGTAGGCTAGCGTGGTGGACTATAGCCTATTCCCTCTCGCTCTGAGAGGAGAGGAGACCCCTGCCCAGCAGTGGGACAATGTAATGGGTTGATGATGATGACGGCTCCATACAAAGTAGGTTGGTCCTATCTTGAATTTTAACCAATGAAAGTCTTTGAAATTCCAGTAACAATCTTATCATTAAAATACGTGGTCCTTGTACGTAAAACTTCATTTCAATATACGGTTAAAAAGTTAAACGAGCTCAAATATTCGTAATTTTCGATTAATATAAAAAGTAATAAAATAATAATAAGTTATTTTTTGCCCAACTTTATGCTAGTATTTCAAGATAATGCATAAATACATAACCATTTTGACCCATGGGGTCACCAGATAATATAATGAATATGCGTTTACAAAAAAAATAAGTAATAACAATATTAAAAGTGTTAAAATTTCGGAACATACGAAATACACGCGAAATGTTGCAAATGTATTGTTGTTTCACCTCTGGGGCTCGGGTTCGCATCGTGGGCGACAAAGACGGCGACAATGACTTGCTCGCGAGGGACACTCCTCTTACTTCTCATGTGTGTGCATAGGTACTATTCCGTTTCGTTCGACGAGTGTGGAGCGCTGGAGACCCAATTCCTCTCTACCGTCTCCGTTCTCCTTTTCTCCTTTCCCTCCCTTTTTCTAAATGTCATTCCGAGATGAATCGGGCAGAGAAACAAAGCTTTCCCAATAGGATTAACTGACTATAACGCAGTTTATAGGCGGCGTATCAAAATAAAACAGGCACAAGATTTGAAATAAGACTTCCAGCAAATTTCTGGAAAAACTGCAACCAATTCCATTCAGTAATTTTTGCCTAAAGCGCTCACAAACATACATAAAAACAGACAGGAAAAACAATCATGCTTATACCGAGATTTGGTTATGGATAAAGACTCCTCATATTATTTTTTCTTAAACTAATAAAATGGCCGATGTCTTTACATAAGCTATGTTCTCTTATGTCGCGACATCAGCCAGTTGTTATTTTATTATATAAGTATGATTTATTGAGGTCATTGGCCTCTATTTCTGACTTCGTCCGCGACGGTTGGCAACTTTGATAAATAAACAAAAAGAAACAAACATACAGTCGAACATAGAACCTTCTCCTTTTTCGAAGTCGGTGAAAGGGACATCGACGCACAACCGCTAACCATGAATTCAGTACATGATTCTGGACCCCCTTGCGTTGATACTACTTGTTGAAATAATGGGGGTCTACAATCACGTATTGAATTAATGGCGAGCAATTGTGCGCCGATGTCATTTTCACCCTGTATATATTAAATAATAATACAGAATTAACGGAAAAAAAGTAAGAATAAATAAATATGTAGTGGTTAACCTTATCCTTAACATATATTTTTAAATGTTAATATATTTCTACTAGGTATATTTAAATACGATTGTATGGCCTTCGTTACTACGCTATGCTTACCGCGGCCAATCTATAAATTGGTGACTGTTCTAAGCATATTTAGACCTTAGGAAAAGCATAGCATAATTAGCGTATAACGTCCCTACTGCTGGGCCACAGGCCTCCTCTCGGTGAGAGGGAGTGGGCCGTAATCCACCACGCGGGCCCAGTGCGGGTTGGTAGATGTCACATGTCTTCGAATTTTTGGTTCTAAGCCATGACGGTTTTCTCACAATGTTTTCCTTAACCGTTTTGCGAGCAGTGTTGATGAAATAATTTATAAAAAGTAAAGCGCCTGTCTGGGTTCGAACCTACGACCTACAACTCGAAAATCACCACCGCTCCCTTTACCTCAAAGACAACATATCATCACGCCTACCGCGAAGTGTAAGGCAGAGATGTACTAATTTATACTCACACTTCTGCAGTCATTTTATATATTTTTGAATAACCGAAATATTATGTAAACACCGACAGCCATTTTAAATGGTCATGATAAAAGATAAAGAAAGCTGATTACAAGATAATAATTATTGAAATCAATTAAAGGACGTAGATAATTTGAAATACGTAATAAAATATAAGTAGTTCTAAATACTTCATATAAGCGTATCTCTCATTAAACCGCTTAATTTGATAACAGATTGCGTAAATGACTACACTACCTAATAGTCAAATGGTCCTAAGTGCGACTGCTACGCTAGGAATCCTGGATTCAATACCCAGGTCGAGTTAGTGTCTTATTGGGTTTTTCTATGAAAATCTCAGTAGCGCCTCGGAGTTTGGAATTACGCCTTGGCTCGTCCCCTATTACATGGGACGTAAACATACCGCCGAAATGTGGGTGTACATTAGTACACCTCTGCCAAACCTTTCGGGGAACCACCCAATCAACTACCTTACTATTAGAACCATATTAATGGCAATAGGCTCGCCCCCTATTACATGGGACCTAAACATACTGGCGAATTGTTTGTACATTGGATGTACATTGGTACACCTCTGTCTAACCCTTCGGGGAATACAGGCGTGATGGTATGTACTATTAGAATCAGTGACGCAGCGTGCCTTGGAGGGGCCCCGTATCAAAAAAGATTTTGGCCATTTTTTTTTATAACCTTCTCCCTTTTCTGTTATTTTTTCTTTTCATAGCTCCACTGGGATGATAACAGATGTAGGATGTTTTTTCTTTTGAAAAAATGGATTGCTTCTTTGACTTTTCTCATTTCTGAAGTGGAAACTCTATACATCTATGAAAGTTTGGGGGCCCCTGTAGCCCGGGGGCCCCGTATCATTGATACGGCTGATAAGGCGGTAGATACGCCCCTTATTAGAATGCAATGTATCTCAAATAATATTTATTTCTATTCCAGGTCATGTCTTCGTCGATCTATTTCAGAATAGTAGGCCAGGGAACAGCCCTGGCGATGCACGCTGGCAATAGCCTTGTCATGTTCTTGTCCATGCAGGATGAGGAGCTCATGCAGGACCCCAAGATCAAAGATATGACTTCAATGCAGAGTCGATACCTCACCGTGTGGAACATTGTAAGTCACTGACTAACTCCATAGCCTCAGACCAAATAAAAAGTTAAGATGGAACTTTGCAAACAAAGAAGTGAGGCCAGCTAAAACTACGCCTTGCCGTGTACTTACAAACACAATTACACACAGACGTATACCTTATCTACCGAAACTACGCCTTATCTTGTGAGTCGAGCTATCGAAAGCTTGACTAACAAGATAAGGCGTAGTTTCGGTATACGTGTGTGCGTGTAATTGTGTTTGTACACGGCAAGGCGTAGTTTTAGCCGGCCTCACTTCTTTGTTCGCAAAGTTCCATCTTTACTTTTTATTTGAGCTAAGTCCATAGCAATATACAATCATGAAGTTATTTTAGTGAAGGAAAATACGACTGCGGGCAGGATTGGAACCTGCGTCTTCTGGTTAGGTACACCAGACGCTATGACTGCTAAGTCACCGCGAGTCCCACCCTCCAGGTCGAAATTTGCCTTCACTTTTTTTATTTACGTCTTTTAGGTGACGTCAGCGACATCTGAAAATGTGCTTCTCAACCGACATGACATGCTTTACAGCTAGTACGATGTCGTACGATGCCACCTTAACTATCTTTTTGTATTTTTTAGGCATTTTCCATTTTCCTTCACTAAAATAAATTTATAATCTTTGCATGGAAAATGCCTAAAAATACAAAAAGATAATATACCATCATACTTAATATCTATGATGATGATGATGACAATTATCTTAATATCTATACTAACATTATAAAGGGGTAAAACTTTTGAGTTTCTGATGTTGTTGGGGGTAATCTCTGGATCTACTGAACCGACTTTGAAAATTCTTTCACCAATAGAAAGCTACATTATTCCTGAGTGACTAGAGAACCCTGGTGGGTGGGACTCGCAGTGGGTAAGTGGTCATAGCATCTGGTGTATGCACGACTACACATCAAGCTATACAAAACCAGTATACGCTAGCCTTGGATTGTACCGAAAACCTTTACAATGGGAGGTCAATCTAAACTGTATTTGTATAACTTGATGTGTAGCCGTGTGTACATAACGAAAAGACTCAGGGTCGAATCCTACCCGCAGCCGAATTTTTCCTTCACTAAAATAACTCTTTGCATGTAACATGCCTACAAAGTACAAAAAGATAATTAATAAAGCTGGTCTTATTTTTCAGGCATTTCAGATGGCTTACTTCTCTCTGGCGTTTACCTGTGATTTCCTGACAGTCATTGGAAAGGATAATTTAATATCAAAAAGCATGCGGCAGATCCGACAAACATTATTTTCAACGATCGTCCTGCCTGTAACAGCAGTAAGTATGATGGAATGAGCTGGTATTTTTCAGGATTTTATCCATTAAACCATGGGGCAACCTTTTGAGAACCACGGCCCAAAGATGGCAAAATAAAAAAAAATGGTTCGCACGTGTAAACCATTTTATAGGAACTTTGTTATTAATTATATCTCGACCGATTGTGTGGGGGTGTTATAAGTTTGACGCGTCTGTGTGTCTGTCTGTGGCATCGTAGCTCCCGAACGGATGAACCGATTTTGATTTCGTTTTTTTTGCTTGAAAGATGAATTAGTTGGGAGTGTTCTTAGCTATGTTTGATGAAAATCGGTCGAGATATAATACAATTGTCGGGGGTTTTTTAAATTTTTAATTTAGTAGTTATCATCAAGCAAAGAACACTCCCGAGTCCCGACCAACTAATTCACCTTTTAAAACAAAATCTAAATTGGTTCATCCGTTCGGGGGCTATGATACCACATACACAGACACATGAAACTTATAACACCCGGCCGTTTTTGCGTCGGGGGTTAAAAATGAGGAAAAATTACCAAAAAGAACTGTAACGCATCTTAGTGGTACACCCTGAGTAGTCTAGTGGTCCTAAGCGCGACTGCTACGCCAGAGGAATTGAGTTCGATTCCTAGATCGAGCAAACTGTTATTGTGTTTTTCTATGAAATTCTCAGTAGCACCTCGAAGTTTGGATGTGTAGCTTAATATATTAGATATGTAGTAATTTTGAAGAAAAACCCAATAGGTAACACTGCTCGCCCTGGGAATCGAACCCAATACATATAGCGTAGCAGTCGCGGTTACGACCACTAGAATAATTAGGATGTGTGACTACTAAATAGCAGCAAAAAGTCACCGTAATAATATAATAAAATAATGCTTTAGATATTTTCACACATGTTGTCATGTGAAATTAACTGTGTGAAAATATTCTTAATTATTAAACAAATGTGGGAAAAACAATTATAATTAAAATTAATTTTGCATTTAATTGAAGCGGCGGTAGCCTAATGGCTAGTTCGTCGGACTTCTGCTAAGTAGGTACTGCCAATTTCATAGAAAAACTGCTTGGGCTGGAATACCAATGGAGCCGCGGGAATGCCCTAGAAAGCCATGATCATCATCATCAACCCATTACATTGTCCCACTGCTGGGCACGGGTCTCCTTTCAGAACGAGAAGGATAAGGCACCACGCTAGCCTACTGCGGGTTGGCAGACTTCACATGCCGTCAAGAAAAACTCTCAGGCATGCAGGTTTCCTCACGATGTTTTCCTTCACCGTTTAAGCGATTAATTATTATTAATACGCACATGACTTCGAAAAGACAGAGGTGCGTGCCCTGGATTCGAACTCGAGACCTTTGACTTGGCAGTCCAATGGTCATATCACTAGGCTATCACTGCTCACAAGGCTATCACAGCAGAAAGCCATACATCGACCTTATTTAAGAGGTCCTTCAGAAAGGTGAGGTTTGTAGTACCTTCAACGAGCGCGTGTAAAGCAGTTTTTCTATGTTCGCACCCTATTACAACTGGTGAGCTGAGGATAATAGTAAACTAAGACGGGTATAATTTAGATTTTAGACGATCACTAGAAATGTTTTTAAAATCCTAACCCTAAGCACCAAATATTCTTTTTGGTTCCCAAAATAGATAAATGGTCGCAAATTTGAATACAGACTACTTTAATGTAAGACTGAAATTACTTTTTTGTCCAGCTGATGATTTTAATATGGGTTTAGGTTAGAACTGCGGCCACAACGACCAGCACCGAATTCGGCCTTTATTTTAACTAACATTAACTAACATTTTACTGAAGTATTACCTATTACCTATACTATTTGGCTATATTATCATATTTTAATTAATTTCGTGAATTTTAAAGACGTCCATATATTTTTATGGCAGTCAATAATAAGAAAAATTTGGTTTTATTTGATAACATTTTAGGAAACGTAATTTGGTGACCATTTATCCATTTTGGTGAACGTTTCGAATTTTAGTGATAGTAAAATAGGTTCATTTTTGAGGGGCGTTTAAACGCAAGCCAACTAAAACTTCAGATATTTTTTTGTTTCAGATCATATTTACAGTATTCTGGCCAATTTTCATATATGACAGAGAGCTATTATTCCCAGAGTTTATCGACAAAATATTTTCTTTCAAATCCAATTTGGTGATGCATTTCTTCATACTCCCAGCGGCGCTATGGGAGCTTGCATTCCTGCCGAGGCCCAAACCAAAGTCGCATAGATTGAACGTTGGCATAATGGTGATATTATACGTAGTATATAACTCCTTGTAAGTATTTTTAATATATTATATTGGTTAAGAGGATAGTCTCCGCTCCCTGCCCCAAACAAAAATAGTTTGGCCCTATATGTTTGTTATATCTTGCAATTTTGAAGCGGCGGTAGACTAATGGCTAGGACGTCGGACTTGCGATCATGTGGTTGCCGGTTCGAAACCCACCCAATGCACTACCGACGTGAACCCACTCGTAACACAAGCATTTAGCTTAGCACGAGGGGTTAGCAATAACACTAGTAATGAGCGACCCACAATAATGCTAGGAGGATTTAAAAAAAAATGTTTTACTTGTCAATTTTAATTTACTTTTTCAATATACGAATTATTTTTTATAGCAGTTTTCAATAGAACAGTTATCTAAAGATTTGAATGTTTGCATTGAATGGACTGAAAGTACTGGCCCGACTCGAAAAAATATTTCACATTGGTGAATCTCTCAGGAATAATGTAGCTTTCTCAACAGAAAGCTCAGTACATTATTCCTGAGTGACATAGGCTATATATTTTCCCGTCAAATGACAAGAAACGCATCACTACTCCACGCGGGCGAAGCCGCGAGCGGAAATCTAGATTTTAATAAATTAAACATCTGTTAAAAAGCTTCACAATACGAGGTCAGCCTATACTGGAAGTATACCTTAAAGCTAAGCTGTGTGTAACTGCTTATTTTGTATTATAATTTAGCATTAAATAATTTTTCATTCATTTCGCATTATTTAATGCTAAAATATGGTTAAGTACACCAGACGTTTTACCAACTAATCACAGGCAGTGGGAGTAAAGCGTAAGTGTACTTAACCAGAGAGACGCAGGTTCAAACCCTGCCTGAGATCGAATATTTCTTTCACTAGAAATTTCCTTTCATTAGAAAATTCATATCTTTGTTACCTGTGTGTACTTTTTTTTCTTTTCAGCGTTATTCATACGTTCCATCAGAGAGGGCTGTTCCCTTATCCAATCTTCATGATGACCTACGGAACCATCTACTTCCCAATATTCTTGTTGATAGCATTGTTCGTCGGTTTAATGGTTTACTTTTTACAATGGAATTTCAACGTTACAGAGAAAAGACGTGAGAAAAATAGAAAATCTGGAAAAGTGAAATTTTCATAAGAAAAGGTTTAGGAAAAAATGTCTGTGATTTTTTTAACTGCCGAGGGAGAGTAATGATTGTGTAATAGTTATATTTTTATTTGTAAACTACTTTTTATTTGTATTAAAATATTAATAAAGGACTGGTAGGTATTTTTTTGTTTTTATGTTAGTTTTAAAATTAGCACACCTAATTTCTATCACTGGTTATTAGTAAAATACTAACAACCCGCATCATTATATTATTAACATCATAACAACAACTTTTGTTCTATGACTTTTTACAAAACGTAATACATTTACCAAAAACAAACTTTCAAGATTTCGTCATTTTATCTGACACAATATTTCAATTCCCCCGCCGACCGATCCCCGCACCGCTATGTGTAGAGTACGTTATATTTAATTTAAATATATTTTTTTTGTATAAAATTCTGATAAAAAAGAACAAAACTTTTATGAAAGTTCAATAATAAATGAAATATTATGATGATGACATCATAATATTTCATTTATTGTGTCAACTTTGGCGCCATTACTATTTTACCGCTCCACACATTGGCCGCATAACGTTGACGCCAATGTGTGGCTGCGGTCTAGGGTTAAAGGTTAGTAAATAAAACACAAACGCATTTGCAAGTGATTCGAGAATAATAATAAAAACAATAACATTTATTTACTATTGGTTCTCAAAATTCACCATTATCTACTTTAGGTACATAGGTACAAGTTTTGTATTTGAATTTATAAACCAACAAAGCAATGCACGGTATCATCGAAAAAGGCCGAGTAGCCAGAAAAAAACAAGTAAAAAAAGATTTTCACTATTTTGTTTTATTTTTCTCACAATTTTCGATCATCCCGCGCATATAAAATATGTTTTTTAATATATTCTGTTTTTTTACATAGATATATTATGTTTTTTTTTATATTTGTTACTCTTCAATATGTTCAGGTAATGTGTAAAAATACTTAATTATTTCATTAACAAATTAATAATTTGATAATATAAATCATCTTATAGAAAAACAAGACATACAAAAATTTCATTATTTTTTATTTTCTTTTTTTACTATTTAAGTATAATGATCTCAGATACCCGTAAATTCGTAGGTACCGTTTTACAAAATATAAACTCTTAAGAAAAAAAATAAGAATTAATAAAAAAATGTAATCGAACCAATTTTTGTAGAAAACACACAGACAACCGTGACCGATAATTTCCCTTAGATATCATGCTTGCTTTTCCAAAATACTTTTTTTTTTATTCTATCCTTTACGTGTCCAAATCTATATTAGTTTTTTAGTGAAAATTTAGCAAAACATAGTACAAAAGTTTTAGAAATACCTACTAAAACTACCCAGCAAGTAAAACGTTTACCCTATATACTATCACTATCGCACTGACACTCAACGCTTATGTGCGAAAGAGAGGCAAGATGCTGCTCTCTTCACCCTTCGATTTGCACCAATCAAGTCTAAGTTTTGCACGAAGTATTATGGAGACGGCGTAGTTGTGGGAATTTTTACACACTTACGACATTTTAATTAGACAATTTATCATTCATGCGATTTTTTTTATATTTTAAGTACCTATGCACAAAATGGAATATAGAGCGTAATTTTGCAAATTGAAAACTCAAAAGTTAGTTAGAAGTTTAGGAGCTATTAGAAATTAGCACACAAATATAATGTTTAGGTAAAATGATTCATACATATCGCCCCCTTACTATTAAAACCAATTATCTGCAACTTTTTGTGAAAATGAGTTATTTACACCATCCGATATAGAATTTCAACCTGCGTCTACTGGTAAAACCGATTTTCTGATATGATGCATAGTTTAGAAGACATAGAAAGTAAAAATCTATTAAAATGCAATTATTTACAAAATATCTACATAAAAAAACGACTAACCTATTGTAATGTAAACTTTTTTAAATATCATCCAAGTAAAACCGCGTTTCCCTTCCTAATTTATTTTTGCTGTAGAAATTTACAAAAACAAACTTCAATGATTACAACTAAAACGAGTTAAATAGTTTTAGTTGGTTTCTATATACTGAGACCGTTAGCCAGTTCTGTCAATTTATTTGTTATCCCACTTTAGTCATTTTTACCAGACAATATTAATACTAGTATTTATAACTTAAATACAATAAAAAAAAAAAAAGTAACGTGGAGACGTATAAAAAGGGAACTAAGAAGGTGAAGCAAAACAAATATAACGTAAAACAGTTTACATATTCTGAATTCAAGGACCTGAAACAATTAGCGAGCACTATTGTTTTGAATAAAACGACAAACACGGATGGTAACAGGATTCAATGGCTAAAATTAAAAAGAATGAAATACATAAAAGGTGATCGAAACATCCCTACTTCCCTACTAATATTATAAATGTGAAAGTAACTCTGTCTGTCTGTCTGTCTGTTACGCTTTCACGGCTAAACCACTCAACCGATTTTGATGAAATTTGGTACTGGGATAGACTCAAGCTTGAGAAAGGACATAGAAAGAACATACCTTTTATTGCAAAAAATAGTTTTGAAGGGGTTGAAATAGGGGGTGAAATTTTGTATGGGATTTCGTCATTTTTCAAGATAAAACCATGAAACTTTATATTAAGGCACTTGATAAGAAATAAATAAATATTTGTTCTAGCGTTTTTGAAATTTCGACTTGTGTGGGGATGAAATAGGGGATGAATGTTCGTTTAGAAGTCCAAACAACATAACGCTTTCAAGTTTAACCCCGGAACCGATTTTGATGAAATTTGGAACAAAAATAGACTAGACCTTGGGAATGGATATAAGCTACGTTTTGTTGTAAAAAAAGGGGTTGAAATAAGGGATGAAAAATTGTATGGGAGTTTGTCATTGTTGAAGATAAACGCTGAACTTTTGTGTTTAGGCACTTGATAAGAAATAAATTAATATTTGATATGGGGTTTTTTAAATTTCAAACTGTGTGGGGATGAAAATCCGTTTGGATTTTGACGAAATTTGGTACAAAAATAGACTAGACCTTGGGAAAGGATACAAGCTACGTTTTGTTGTAAAAAAGGGGTAGCAATAAGGGATGAAAAATTGTATGGGAGTTTGTCATTGTTGAAGATAAACGCTGAACTTTTGTGTTTAGACACTTGATAAGAAATAAATTAATATTTGATAAGTATGGGGTTTTTGAAATTTCAAACTGTGTGGGGATGAAAGTCCGTTTGGATTTTGACGAAATTTGGTACAAAAATAGACTAGACCTTGGGAAAGGATATAAGCTGCGTTTATATTTCGGTAAATAATAAAGTTGGGCAAATTTTGTGGTCTACCCGTGCAAAGAAGCGGACGGAAAGATATGTAAGATAATTTGTAATTTCCCGCCAGAATTGGAAAAAACTAAACAAAATCGTGCTGTCCACGCGGGCGAAGCAGCGGGCGGAAAGCTAGTATACTATAATTATGACATGTCTACCAATTTTATGACAATGAACGTGACTTGTTCAGCAGCGCAACCCAATACATCTGCAGCTACTGTATTGGAAAATCACGGATATGCGACAAGGCGTAAATCGAAGCAGCCAAACGTCTGTGGTTCTGCGACGTCTTCGACTAGCTGTGATCTTATATTTCCTTCTTTGCAACAGCTGTACAACAAACCATTGCCCATAAGTGTAGCAAAAAAGAGAGATTTATTAACTTATGCGAAAAGGGTGTTATACCTGAAGAGTACCACGGTTTTCAGTCTTTGGCTACAGATAACAAAACTGTCGACCGTTTACCTGAACCAGCAATTTCTGAAGATTCTGATGACAATGAGTAGTAGGTACTTTAAAAGAATAACAAGAAGGTTGTCCTATGGTTAGATTTTAGTACATAGACAATTTTTCTACTTAGCAATATAAAGATTTTCGTGATTTAATTCCTACTTTTATTATTTAACCTTGTTTCTTTTAGTAAATATTAATTAATTTACATTATTATTTCCTTTAAAACACACAAAAGTATTAAAGCCTTGCAAATTATTGGATTGCATTCAATAAGTTCACAAGTTTATACAAGTAAAATCAACTAAATATTTTAAAATAATTAATTTTGACCTAGTTTTTTGTGTTTATGTTGACTAACACTCTTTGAACTATAACTTTTGTTGTAAAGAATCTGAAAAACTATCGATAGCTACAATTAATGCGATACTTTTTAAAATAATAACACATTATAAATATTTGTGATATACAGGTAAAACCGATTAAGTGCCCTCCCTTGCCAATTTTTATTTGTATTTATTAGTATTGTACAGTATTTTTTTCAATTATTTATATTTAAAACGAATAACGTTTTGTCTTTCCTTCATAATTAAACCTTCAATCACAAGAATGACTACATTTTAATACTTATTTATAACATCAAACTTTTAAATTGTTGTATTGTAAAGTTAGGTTCATGTCAGATAATCGGTTTCTCCTGTAAGGGGACGATATGTTGGTTTTAGTGGAGTTTTGCAGCTTTTTGGAACTTTTTATAAACATAAATAAGTATAGCAGTTATAAAATATGACCAAATAGTGAGTTACAAATGTTACAAGGGCAAAAGCATTTAACTTACAACAGTAATTCAGTCAGACAATTTTGTCGCAAAGTCGCAAGTGTGTCGCACTCATTCCCAAATTATCTTATTGGCTTATTATCAAAATAAATTCGTGACTCATGGCCGGTCTCAAAAAGTTGAATCTGAATTTCTGAATCATGAAATCCGTGGTAAACTTTTTAATAATCTTCATGATATTGTTTTATGTAAAACCATTGTTTTTAAGCGAAGGTAATAGGTTTTCAGCCAATTTTTCAGTCTTAGTGCTCTAAAATTTTCTCCAATATTTTAGTTTTTACTATATAAATTTTATTTTGTAAACCTTCACGGGAATTGTCCAATTCTTTTAAAGGAAATAATTAAAAACTTATCTTTTCTTTACGAGTAAAATATAATAAATTTTCATTTTTTTTATAATGAATAACAACATCTAAAATTAAATTAACCTTAATTATTAAATAATTAAATATTATGTTTTGTTTACATTCTTATTTTTTACATTTTAATTTACAAAATACATAATTGTACAAATTGGACATTCCCGTATCGAAGCTAAACATAATGACTAAACAATCTAAACATGTGCGCCTAGGATTTTACATATATTATTTTATTTTTTGCAAAAGGAAAGAGCACAGACTCTTTGGAAAAACTGTATTGCATATACTATAGTTGTGGAAACATTATAAATTAATTATTCCTACGTATATATCTGAGTTTTAATAAAAAATAAAATATATATGTTTAAAAATTAACATTGAACCACCCGTTTGTTTTTTTTTCTATTATGATCTCACTATTATTATTATCCTATTTAGCAGTTTTGTAAAAGATATTTCAAAAAAAAGGAAAAGGAAATAAAAAAAAATAAAACAAAACTAGACAATAACAGATTGCTTTATTTAACAAAAAATATATAATATATAGAAAGGAAAAAAAACAACATTTTTCACATGATCTATCAAGTAAGCTCGGAGGCCATTTTGAAAAATTTGTTTCTTTTTTAATATATTTTTTAATAGAATGTAAAATTAAAGATAACCCATCGAACCTTATGATATTAAATATAAAATACATATGATTAATAACTATTTACAAAATACAAGTTAAGATTTATACTTTTTATTAACATTAATAATAATCCAGTCTATAGTAAAGGCTATTCGACAAACTTAGCGTAATGTTAAAAAAATGATGGTTATTATAATAATTCTAATTTATTAGTAGCAGGCAATTTTAATTAAATAAAAATATATGTACGTATAAAATCGCGTCAAGCTAAAATTAAAAAAGATCTGTTAAAAAAATAATTTACGTATTTACGGATAAAATTACAACAGTTTATTATGCAAAAATTGTGTTTTTCATATTTTTTCTTGGTTTATTTTTATTATGCAAAAATGTGACGTAATCCCAAACATGGCACCCAAGCAAAGAATATAAAAAATGAGATCAAATTTACTCTACACGCGAGAAAATGAAAAAAAAATTGCCTGCTAAATATTACAAAATGATTTTTTGTCCGTGAATATTTGATTTGATTTTCATTCTCATTTGAAAATTTTGTTCAACGCACGACTATTAATCGACTTATTATTATATTTAATTATGATTTTTTGCATTTTTCCATCGCTTTAACATATGTACTTCATTATTTAAAAACAACGAAAAAAAATACAAAAACATGGGCAGTATCATGTGTTCCTATATTACAACTTAAATCGAAAATCTACAAAGGCGAAAAAAAACATCAATAATAATAATAATCATTTGAAATAAATAACAAGTTACATTCTTTAAAAAAACTGTTAAAATTAATAAAAAAAGGAGTCCCTATTTATTTAAAATAAGTTTCGTTCAATTGAAACTGTGTGATCTTTAAATTGCTACACCTTTATAACTTTTTTATTTATTTCTTAATAAAAACTCTATTCCTATTATTATATCTTTATATAATAATTATTATTATTTCTTCATTCAGAGTTAGATACACTTTACGATAATTATATTACGATATTCTTTTGTATACAATACACAATCAAACATACATATTTATGTCTAATTATGTATTAAATAAACCACAAAATGTTTGTAACGCTACATAATATATTCTTGTTATGAAAAATAATAATAAAGAGATATTCATAACAAATGAAAAGAATCATAATCTTCTGAGATTAAATGTAAAACTGAACGCATTTAAATGTAACTAGAATCGAATTAAATAAAACTTCTTTTAATTATTGTACGTATATACTTTTAAGTAAATATTTTAACAGTCTCAAGGTACATACATACAATTATAAATATATTAACAAATAATTTATATGCGTACAGTTTTACTGAGGGGTTTTAATAAAAAAAATAGCTGTCAAGCTGTCAAGAGTCTTGGATAAGGTCTCAAAATGCCGTCGTCCAGCTTTGTTGGGCAAAAATGAGATCGATCGAACGCAATCTGATAGAAACCTGATGGTGGACCGCGTTGTCCTAGCCGTGAGTGTAGTCGAGGACGCTGTCCAGCGAGAACAGCTCCTTGTAGAGCGCGGGGAACACGTGGTGCGGATGCGCGGCCTTGAAGCGGCACAGCGCCTCCAAGTGCATCAGGGAAAGCTCTCTGTAACAGACAAGTTCATCAATTAGACGCCTGTATTCCCCGAAGGAAGAAGAATTCCTCAAAGAAGTGTGGGTATAGCATTTCGCTGGTATGTACACATAACATGTAACAGGGATTGAGCCTATTGCTATTAACCGAGCACAATTCGAAACTCCGAGCTGCTACTGAGAATTCCATACACTTTGCTCAACCTGGGAATCAAACCCAGGACCTGCGTAGCATTTCACCGGTATGTTTAGGTCCCATATAATAGATAGCGAGCCTATTGCAGTTAACCGGGCACAATCTCCGAGCTGCTACTGAGAATTTCATAGAAAAACTAAATAACACTTTTCTCAACCTGAGAATCGGACCCAAGACCACCAAGATAACAGTCGCGATTAAGACCATTAGACTAATGAAGCAGCCACTACTACGCAGCTGACTACTACGGAGGGCCATCAATAAAATAATAATCAGATTTATTAGTAAATTAGTATTAAACTGCTATATCTTAATCCCTCTCATTCTGAGAATAAACCTTTGCACAGCAGTGGAATACTGTGAACGGTTGATGACGATGATATCTCAAACGAAGTTAAAGATGTAATGGGTGACAAATTAAGTTAAGTAAAGTGTTTTGCTGTGTCTACATACCTGAAGGTGGGTATCTTGGCTAGCAGCGTGTCGAGGACGGTGACGTCACCCTTGAGCGGCGCGTGATTGGTCTCGATCTCGTGGCGCATCGCCGCCATCGACATGTTGAACAGGCACTGGATCTCCGGATTGCCGCGAACACCGTGCCGCTCTGTGGAATACAAAATATATTAATATCTGTGAATTGCGGTTTTTAAGCCCTGCTCCTAAGGATCGTAGCGTAATGATAGATTAAATAGTCTTATACCCTTCTTGGTAGCAGTGATAGCCTTGTGATATGACCATTGGACTGCTAAGTCAAAGATCTCGAGTTCGAATCCAGGGAACGCACCTCTGTCTTTTCGATGTCATGTGCGTATTAACCTTTTGAACGCCAGAGTATAAACGTATCGCCGTACCCCTGACGCCAGGCCACTTTTTTGTCAAATTACACAAAGTAGTAAAAACACACTAAAGTAATGATTAAATTGTTTATTTCATAATTTGGTGCGACGTATATTTTGTCATATATTTGTGACGTTGGCGTTCAGGGTAAGATTTCGTTTGTCACATATATGTGACAATGGCGTTCAAAAGGTTAATAATTAATTATCACGCGCTTAAACGGTGAAGGAAAACATCGTGAGGAAACCTGCATGCCTGAAAGATTTTCTTGACGGCATGTGAAGTCTGCCAACCCGCAGTAGGCTAGCGTGGTGGACTATAGCCTAATCCCTCTCGTTGAGAGGAGACCCGTGCCCAGCAGTGGGACAATGTAATGGGTTGATGATGATGATGATGATACCCTTCCTTATGAATGTGGCTATCATATGCAAAAAGAATGCGGGCGATAGGTACAATTTGTTCAAAAAAACTCTGCTTGTCTGAATTAGTCGTTTTGAACTACCGCGCTGGTAAACTCCCTTAATTAAGTGTTTTATACATAAATATCGATATTAGTAAAGAAAATAATCAAAAATGTAAAACTTATACGACCCCAATTGTCTTTGACACCGACTCTTTCCATCAAAATTTACCACTGTTAAAAACCAGGCTCTCTTATTTCGAACAAACTGTAAATTCGATTATTTAATGAAGTTTACAATAGGGCTGAAGGCACCAAGTATGACTTGGATAAATATTTGTTATTTTTATTGCATTTAAATGTATAACATCTTACCTGGCCACAATAGCACGAGGCTCTGGTAGAGCGCAAGTTCAGTCTCAGTCAGTTTGAGTCGCGCGATCGTCTTTGCTGCGTCGAAGATGCCCACCACCAGCGCTACGTCACGAGGGTCACTGGGAAAAAAGGAATATATTATTTTATTAGCCGTTAAAACCTAGTTCAAGAATTATAACAACCCCAGAAACATAAATCTCTTACACCTTCTGATTTGAATTTACAATATTAAAAACAAAGATTCGAATTCAAAATTTCACTTCTAAACTAAAGATTTTAGTGTGACATGTAAATGAAAGTTCTTTTTTTAAACTCAACAATTAAACTTAATTCCAGCTCAAATTAAATTTGTCTTCTCGAATTCAATTTATCTTCTCGAATTAAATGTATCTTCCCAAATTAAATGTAACTTCTACGATTAAATGTAACTCACCGCGCATGCACACACTCCCGGATAGGCAGCACCACATCTCCATACAACACTTGATCACGATTTACGTCGATCAGCCGTGAAAGCCGCACGATGGCTAACTCGAATGAGCCTGGACAAAGAAAAATATATGACTTTCTAATTTTAAGGAACTTAACAGACCTTCCCAACGGGAAGGAACAATATATAAATGATGTGATGAGATTTATTATTATCTATTAAACTGACAAATTTTGGAACCAAACTAGTAAATTAATTATAGTTTCAGTAAAAAGTAAGTTATTTTCTTACAAATCTGGCTTTCCTCGGTATTTCCAAAGTCATAGAATTGTAAGTTCTTTTATAATTTGCATTTTTTTTATAAGCAAATATCTTGAATGTCCTTGAGCAAAGGACAAGGGAATACAAGTGCTGTTTTTAGTGTTACGAGTCCGACATACCCCTCTCCAGAGGGTAGATGATCCAATAGGGTTTTTCGCACCACGACTAAGTGGGTAACATGAACCTTACTCGACTTTTATCACGTGGAATTGTCAAAATAACGTAAAAATAATTTAACTCGGTATCACTTGACATACAAAATAAAACAAAGATTAAAAAAAACCTAATTCTAATAGGTTCCCAAATGAAACCCTAAGTCTTGAATGGGTGACAGATGAGATACTATACTCACCAGATTTCAATAACAGAATCTGATCGTCTTGCGTAAGCTTCATAAATCCAGGTATCAATTTCGCAAACTCAATGATATTTTGAATCATTCCAGTCAGTTTGTCTGCGCAGTCCAGCCACATCTCTTCATACGTCATCGAACTATAGTACAGAAGCCTGGAAATAAAGTAGCGTTTAGTTTAAGTAGGAAAATTGAAGACAACCAATTGGAGATTCGGCATTTGAAATTAAACGGAAAATTGTTGACTTCTTTTCACCGCCGTATCTTCTATACATTGCAAATTCAATTATATTTTAAGGTATTTTTACAGTTACCTTTGCAAATGCAATTCTTTTTAAGGTATTTTTACAGCTACCTTTGCACGTTAAATTTTCTTCTATTTAATCAATTTAAATGAAAAAAATATAACGTAAGTAGGTTTATTTTTAATAATACCGTAAGATTATTAACGGTATTTATAAGTGAAAACAGTCCTTTTCCGTTTCAAATTTAAATAGCGAACCTGCTTCCTTAATTGTTTAAAGTAGAATAATTGAAGTCAATAAATTAAATTTACATTTTTATATCAACCCGTTTATCTAGTGGCGGACATGGCTGCGGCTTCGTTTCTGGGTTCGATGCCCAGGTCGGGCAGGGTGAGTGGGTTTTTCTGTTAGAAAAATTTTGTCGCATTTTCAGATTGTCAATTTCAAGTTTATTAATGTTGATCTGGTTACTGGCTCCTCGTATATCATGCGATCTAAATACGAGGATACAAATTTTTAAAAAAGAAAGTAATTTCATAATAGCAATTATAGTATAACCAGGAGATAGTTTTCACAAAATACAAAATAACTTCGGAAGAATATTATTTTAATTGACTAATTAATATTGATGAACGATTAATAAAGTGGGGCTATTTAATAACCTATTTGGAATTCACGTAGAAATCATGCTTTTCTCGAGCATTTGAGTTAGGTCAATTGAATTTTATGTAATTAATAACTAAAAAAAAGAAGTTGAAACACCCTGAAAATGCGATGTTTTAAGTTTCAAGTCAATATGCCCTCACAGTTTACAATTAACCCCACTTCACCCGAGAAATCTGTAAAAATTGTAAGTAACAGTATACTCACTTGGAGACATCCTGAGGCTTTCTGAACATCTCGTGGATAAACTCCAACTTGGGGTTGGTATTTGCGTGTGCTTCGGCCAAGCTCTTTACTAGGACCTTACTGATATCACCCTCCGCTGTAAAAAAAGGAAACGGTTTAGCTACTCGTCGATAGATGGCAGTGTTTTCAATAATATGCAAAAAGTTCTAATATAGCAAAACAATGTGTCCATAAAATAATATAAATAAATTACAAGAACTTAATTTTAATAGTAAACGTCGATCAAAGACTCATAAAATCAAAAAGCCTAATTAAAAAAATTACACGAAAAATACAAGAAAAAAACAATAAACAACCTTCTTTGATTTAGTAAATACCAAAATAAAATTATACGAGTACAACAATTTTCGAACGAAACAAACGACCTTATTTTGGCATTGTAAATGTCAAAATACCTATCATCAGTTATACCTCGGAAAGTCATTACCAATAAAATTAAAAGAATGATATTTTACAAGAAAATATCATGCCCATAGACCCACTTTCGGCCTTCATATTGGGCACATGTTGCTGCATGTGTTTGCGTAAGTAACTAAAAAAAAAAAACATAATTTGATTTTCCTCATTTCTATTAATTTTTATCTAAGATATTTTTATTTTCAAATATACGTTATATTTAATGTGAATAATATTAACCCTTTTGAGGCCAAATCGTCTCGACTGGGGCGCCAAATTCAATAGTTTTTTTTTTGTTGTAAATTGTGCGTTTATAAAACATTCCGGGGTCACAGCAGTAGGGCTTGCGACATTACCTCGTAAGTGTTTTAAATATATACGCAAGGAGAGACGATCCACCTTTAATATGTTTGGTTCCTTGCAACAAGGCATCTGCTGAAGTTCTTTTGCATTTTCCATTTCATTTCCAAGTATCTTCCATTATTTCAATTGCCTATAATGATATCCTGTTGTCTTTACGCGTGTATTTCTTACGATTTATTTTACTTTTACGCACCATATGCATAGGTGAATGCGGGGAACCTAAATTACTACTATACAATCAATATGAGCGACTGAGCGCGTAAAAGAGTCGCAGTGAGAAAATTTCCATTTTGTATAATTATCTGCAGTCTTTTAACAGTTGGATGTCGTTCTGTCTCTGTCTACCTGTTTGTATATCCCTCCTATCTGTCTTAGATACATTATTGAAATAAAATAATAATTTATTCAAATTTACAGCTTGCTTATTGCCGTGTTGTTTATCACTACCTGTTATTCCGTTACCAATGATACTAATAAAGGAGCAACAGTATCCAACAGCTCATTATATGCAGGTCGGCGGTGATCCACGAGTAAGTGTCAAATCCATAATACTAATAATACAGGACCAATTAGATATAACCAGTAGCCGTCCAGTGGTCGAAATGCGACCGCAATATTTTTCTGCACTCTTGTCTATATATAGAAACTTTATCAGCATAATCGGCCTATAATGTTCCCATTCCTGGGACACAAGCCGTGTCTCAGTGGGAGGGAGTGGGCCATAATCTGCCACGTGGGCCCAGTACGGGTTGATAGATGTCACATGTGTTCGTTTTTTGGTTCTGGGACATGCCGGTTTCCTCACGATGTTTTCCTTCACCGAACCTTATTTATGCCAAATATAAAATTCCTCTCACGCGCAATATTCTTAAAAAGGCGTACAAAATTATTGACATCTTGATGTGGGACGACTTTATTTTATGGTTTTACTGGACTTTTAGGAATCCCTTCAAAATGAAAGGACCAAATATCTTTGGAAAGGACTTAGGGTTGTAAGAGTTTTGAATAACAACTATTTTTCCCTTAAGCTTTCGACACTATGACTTACTACACCGTTGTTTCAAGGCATATTAACTATGCCTCAGAGATGCGCTCTAATCTTTTTTTGATTAAGTATAATATAAACTAATATTAATATATGTTTTATTTTTAGGTAAGAGGCAACTTCCCATACCATGGCTTCGAATGTTTCAACGGTCAACGTTACAATGTAGTGTTGACAAAAGATGGCATCCTTTTACAAAGGACGAATAGGCCTCTGTGAACGTTTTTGTGAATAAAGCTGTTTTTTGTTTCATAATGTTTTATTTTTAGTTTTTAAATTTGAGGGAGACTCAAGTTTTTACGGAATGCCTACTAACGCTTAAATCCCTTAATCTTATATCTTTTTACTTAAGGAACTTAATGAGTTTTTTATTTCATAAGAAGAGCAATATAAGAACCAATCAACATAATATCCTCTATATGTATAGCTCTGCAGAAGTTATTAAAATAAATTTGATAATTTCTTCTTTTATTGTCCCTTTCCCAAATAGTCTTAAGTTATAAAAGACTGAGCAAGTCTTTAATATTAAATACAACTTTGTAATATATCTCAATACGGACTAACTTTAATACTGAAAATAAACCAAATTTTCTATAAAACAAAACTGAAATAGCAATCTACATAAATAGAGAACAAACTGAAAAAAAAACTGGCAAAATAATCACTTATAGCGCAACTACCGAACCAATATCATCCACTTACAAGGCAGATCATCGCTCGAACTGTGACTCGACCCTTGATGCCTTCTATTCGTCACAGCATTTGGGTTGACCATCCCCATACCCGACATGTTCATATTCAACGGATCCATCAGCCTTCCATGCCCACTACTAGAAGTCAGGTCATCTGGGCTTAGATCCTCACTTGTCAAAGACACAGAACTCTGACCGCTAACAAGCACTGAATTCTGTATGTCCATTGGACTGTGCTGGATATTTGAAGGACTATGCAGGAAGGTTGTGGAGTCCACATAGCTAGCTACGACCAAGTTATCCACGCCCATTGAGGTCTCTGGCTTGATTTCTTGCTTTATATTTATAACTCCGCTTGAAATCGACGCTGGGGATTGGATCCTGTCTTGTTCGTAACGATCGAACTCTTGTAACCTTGACTTTGGGAGCTCGTTTATGGATGACTGTCGCATGGATGTCGTAGATGTGGTGGCTGTTGAGGTGGATGTTGAACCGGATGGTCGGACTATTGTTGTTCCTTTTTGTTGTTCGTCTATAGGTAAGTTTTGTGTTAGTTGTTTCTACTTAGATTATGTTAGTTGCTACGAATAAAATATTAACCTAAATTCTGTTGTGTTGAAAAAAATCAAGTTCGCTTCCAAATAATTACGTTACAAATGTGTATTGCAGAATTAATTTCCTTAATCAATCTTATTCTGATTCCTGCTGCTCCTTACGGATTCGGCTTAGTTGAAAGGTCCTGGGACCCAAGTCTGTACCTTAATTGTTTCAAAACCGTCATTCAATAACTTTAGGCCTGTTCATTTTCTGCAGATTTACCTATGAAATCTATCAGTCCATCAATTGGACTATAATTTTGACACAATTGCAATGGCAGAATTGGGCCCCAGGAATTTGTCACCCAAGCACCACATAGCTAGTCTACAAATTTCAAGATTCAATACATACGATGACCGATGAAATCTGGATCCAGGAATCCTCCAGTTGGTTTTGGTTCGTACGCCGTGGTGGAGTCCACGTAGTCCGCTGATACGTCATAGGTTTGCTGCTGTTGAGGCTGTGGTTGTATTCCTCCCATGTTTGATGGGAGCGCCGGACCGGCGCTGTTGTACCCGTAAGATGATAGCGGAGAACCGTACCCTGGGTATCTGTAATTTGTTAGGTGTGTCATTAATATTTTGACCAGAAAATTGATAGTTATGAAGTTTATTAGTAGATTATTATCCCTTACGTTTGGTTGTGTTTATTATTTTTGCAATCATACGCAAAAAATATAATCCTATACCTATCCTTTTAGAGTTAAGTATTATATAAGTTAAAGTATTTAGACTTTGTTAAAAGGAGCTACAATTCTGTGTAAATCTCAACTTAACACAGCAAAGAATCGAATAAAATACCTACGTATCTAGCTATACAGGCTATCAATTATGATGAGTAATTGAAGTATCACAGCAGTTCATAGTAAAAACTGTCGTGTCAAGAAATTTTCCCTTATGTAGCTACTCAACAACTATTAACTGTTAAATCCAATGAAAAACACTCGTAAATCTATTAGAGATGAGATCCCAAGCACGCAATAATAAAAACAACGCCATCTATCATTCTTAATGAGAAACTCTCGGTACCGCTACTCGATACTAGGTGGCAGTATTTACAGTTTACCGTTAAGCGCCATTCAACTTCGTCACGACGATATACCGTTGGTCGCTTACAATAATGACAGCGTCTGATGCACCGCTGACACAAATTGAGGTCCGTGCAGTAATGAATTACAACGGTGACGGTATACTTGAAAGCTTTGAAGTTCAACTAACGAGTCATATAGTTCTGTTTCAAACATTTTATTGCTATGTAGCATGAATACTCGTTTAACACGTTTTGACACAAATGCAGAACATAGTTTAGAATTATTATAATTTACGTACAGTTTTGAAGGACAGAAGGGGATATCATGCCGTTTAGAATTGCTAATTTTATTACTACGATATAATACTATTATAGGATTTCAATTTATGAGTAACTTCTTCGAAAACTGAACACATCTTGTTCAATTTTTTTACTTTTAAACTATTAATAATTATTGATAATAGATGGCGCTACTTACCCATTATAATGACCATGAAACTGGTCACTTGAGCTTGGGGTCTGTTGTTGGGCGTCGTATACTGAGTCAGGCGCAGTATCAGTCTGCGCCCTCATCTGTGCTGCACGATGGAATCGCACCTCATCTTCCACCTTCTCACGCTGTTTCTTCGACATACGTCCGAATTTCACCGCTGCAAACGAAGACAATAAATTTTTAGTTTAGTTTCACCACTCACCGCCACAAGCGCTCGCGTTGCGCACGAAAAACTAATGACACAAATGACATAACAGGGAATCCGATATTCGCATCGTTCCCATGCTTCTTAATATTCACACGACGAAAAAAACGCAGCTTAAATCGGCGAGCCTAACAATACAATGCAATTATGTTCTCAATGACACCTAGCTTCATCGTTTAGTTACTCAATACCTGCACACATACGTCGAAGTAGTGTGCGTAAGACGAACGAAACGCGCTTATGTGGTAGTGTGCGTGAACAAACGGGTGTTGATTGGTTGTGTGTGTTAGGGGTGCGTTCGTGTGCGTCCGGGACACTTCGGCCGTTGGCACACTGCCTAGTGGAACAACGAACTCGCGAACTCTGACGTATGTATGTATAGTACGTACGCGTGGCGTATACTTGCTACGTAACTTGGCGCGATCCCGTTGGGCGGCAACGCGAACGATTTGAATTACGAACGTGGTTCGAACTTCGATTTCTTTGTTAAGTGCCTTTTTAATTTCGCCGCATAAATTATTTTTAAAGGAATAGAGTTTTTGTGTTCCTATTCGTCTACGAAATTTCTTTGTTGAAAAGTTCGATGACTTTTACATGTCCAGGGTAGGTAGGCCTGTCTTAGCAAACAGTTTTAATGTGCAGACGGGTCTTGTGTTTTGGTTATTATTTCTTCAAGTATTTCAGAACAGTCGCTCCATAGTTTAATGTCCCAGATTTTTGTAGAAACAATTAAATTCGTAACAATAGTTGTTTGTTCACTAAAAACAAAGAAGGCTGTGAACTTTATATGTGTCAAAAATGTTTATTTCAGTCTTAAATCAATACTAGAGGCTCCGTTGGGTATGCGGAAGGATTTTGTTAACAAATCTTTGATAACGTCATACCACGCATTTAGAAGACTATTAGTATAAAGAAAAATACAACCAGAAGAATAAATATACAAGATTGTTTATGGTTTTCGTCCTGTCACCTTCTGAAGTAAGACTTCAGGTTGGCACAGATTGACGTAGGTTTAGGGATAAAGGTACCTACCCCTTCACAACAAAGTACCTTCGTTTATACTGATAATCACAACAGTAGACAATATTAGGACTGGAGTCGTAAGTACCAATATTCTATGCGAATTTAGATGCGAACTACAATGGGCGTGACAAATCTTAAGTTTGCTATCAAGAATAATATATCGATAAAACACAGACAAACCCGCGTGAAAACCTAAGTAGTAGCATTATAAAATATGAACCGATATGACTTGTTTCAAGAATTAGTGCATGTTACATAAACACGGCCTGTGTGCTTGTGTGCGTTACGACGGTGTACTTTGCTTTGTCGGTGTGAGTGTCGCTGTAAAAACTTGGATATGTTTATGTTACGCTTCATGCAACTACATTGCACAACTTGTAGTGTTGTTACGGTTCATATATCGATAGTTTTGGTGTCGATGTTTTAATTAATGTTACTTTTTCCCGCACTGCGTGTAGGTATGTGAGAATGTGTATTTATAAACGCATCTACAACACAATATGAGAAAATCATTGTAAGAGTTTAAACATTTTATTTAAAAGATGTATGTATTTAAGATTTTTAATATAAGATTATAGGTCAGTTGCAATATGAAATTTTTCAGCAGATTTTCTTACTTGAGATTTTTCATTACTAGAATGGACCTTTGTTATAATCCTATCTAACCGGCCGCCAGTAAGTAGGTAGTGGATATTTCAACTAGTAGTTTTTTTATCAAAACACGATTAATGTTTTAGACAAATAGGTACTTATAATTTTTATTATTTTCAATGACATGCTTTCTTAAATTCGGAAATTCGGAAATTCTCTATTTTTTTAAAAACTTTCATCAAATGATCCATTATATATTCGTCTAAAAAAAATGCTTTACATTTATTAATTTTACAATTTATCACTTTATCGACACAACCACCGAAATTGTCGACAAAAATGCGCGTCCAAGTGGTTGCGTAATCAGTCGTTTGCAGGCGTCGACGAGTAAGTGTTAAGTGTACAGTGACAAGTTGTATTATTACGAGTATATAGGGCTCGGCGGAATGTCAGAATTTAAGCGGTATTTAATAAAGGTTATTTTAAATAAGGTTTGGAAACGTTCGAATATTGCCTCCCTTACGCATTAAATATAATTTATTAATTAAGTCCGAAAGTATATGGATGAGAGAAGAGGAGAGTTCAAATCAGAAGAGTATGTTAAATCAATGCCTTCCATGGGAGAGAATCTGCTCTATAGTCCAAAAGGACGTTGGTCTATATGTTGATTTCGAACTGATATTTTATTTTGACTGCCTCATTAATCTAGTGGTCATAAGCGCGACTGCTAGTGAGGTCTTGGGTTCGATGCCCAGATTGAGCTAAGTGTTATTGGGGTTTTCTATGAAATTCTCAGTAGCAGCTAGAAGGTGTGTTCCCGGTGAATGGCAATAGGCTTGCCCCCTTCTTAATGGGACCTTAACATACCGGCGAACTGTGGGTGTACATTAAGTACACCTCTGCCTATCTCTTCGGGGAATGATGGTATGTTATAACAATTTAAAAAAAAACGTTCAAAGAACTCTCGTAAAAAGAAAGTTAGAAAATACGTGGTCAGTTAATCATCTACGTCATCATTGAATCATCGATATAATTTATTGTTCAACTATCGATACATGAGCAGTTTATCGATACCGCGTCGTTGATAGTTACGCGTATTGCGCAATCACTCGTCACTGCACGCGTCGGCGACGTCGCGCTATGTCGATGCACGCGATTTTACGTGACATATTGTGTATATATTATGTATTCAGGTATATATAAAAAGTATGTAAACCCGTTATCGACGATGAAGGATTCGACATGGAGTTCGAACCCTGTTTAAACCATAAAGTTTCACATGATACCGCATAGGTTCATAAGAGTACGCGCAAAAGGGATTCCCGAAGGGAAGTTTTAGTTAGACTGGCTCATTAGTCCAGTGGCCTAAGCGCGACTGCTAGGCTAGAGGTCCTGGGTGCGATCGCCAGGTCGAGCAAAGTGTAATTGGGTTTTTTCTATGAAATTCCCAGTAGCAGCTCGGAGTCTGGATTTGTGCCCGGTTAATGGCAATATACATGGGACCTAAACATACCGGCGAAATGTGGATGTAAATTAGTACACCTCTGTCAAAGCGTTGTATATTACTTACGTATTTTTCAAAATTACTTCCCGACTTAGTTTACAATAAGTTCCATACAACCGATACTAGATGGCGGTAGTAGTATGTAAAGACAGTAATTTTTAAAGCTATTTTTAGCTTTTCATTCATTACTAAACCAAAATACCTACTACCTTTTTGCTGTTCGGAAACCTCCTTCCGAAAACTCGTGTAAATAAAAAAATGCAAGCTATTTAAAAAAAAACTTGTATTTCTTCTAATATTTGTGCGTTGTATTATAGTGAATAAAGCATTCTATTGTAGATATTTCTGAGATTCTAAGCTTGTTAGTAGGGGTGTAGCTACTGGTGGTCTAGACGGGGCAGTGCCCCGAGGGTCCCAAGCTCAGCCCCTCGGACTCTCCCCGCAACGAACGAACGAATCTGGATAACGACAAATCTGGAGTACGTCAGATTTGGAAAACGGAACAAACGATTTTAAATAGCTTAGGTGGGTTCCTAGTTGATTTTTTGCCCCCGGGTCTTTGGTTTTCAGCTACGCTACTGCTTTTTAGCTACATTTTCTCGCTGAAGGAGTTCTTAAACAATCATAATCCTAGCCTATTTTCAATGTTATTGGCTTCCAGCATACTAGATGCCACTGAATATCAGCATTTGATACGAAACGAGAAAGCGTTAAGCGGCGGTAGCCTAATGGCTAGGGCATCAGACTTGCGATCATGTGGTTGCCAGTTCGAACCCCACCCATTGCACTACCGACGTGAACCCACTCGTAACACAAGCATTTTAGCTTAGCACGAGGGGTTAACAAGAATACTAGTAATGTGTGACCCACGTTGCTAGTAAGCTTTTTTTTTTAAAAAAAAAACGAGTGAGAGTAAGATAGAGTCAGATAAACATAACATACCATCACGCCTGTATTCCCAGAAGGGTTAGGCAGAGGTGTAGTAATGTACACCCACATTTCGCTGGTATGTTTTAAGTCCCATGTAATCGGGGGCGAGCCTATTGCCATTAACCGGGCACAAACCCAATAACAATTTGCTCGACCTAGGGATCGAACCCAGGACCTCTAGCGTAGCAGTCGTGTTTAGGACCACTAGACTAATGAGGCAGGCATAGAGTTATTATAATTAGAACTGAGGCGACTGCCATGTGAAGAGGTTTCTATGGGTTAAAATAGCCACCCATCCGTATTTTGACCGGGGCAAGCTCATACAGTTTATGATTCGTTTTTATGACAAGCAACGCGACGGTGAGATGACGGGTTCTCGAGTAGTTAAGGAAGGTCACCCATCCACATTATGACCGCGGAAAGCACAACTTAAAATTGATATTTTGCCCATATTTCTGGAAACATTGTACCTATATTTGTCTTCCGCTCCAATTACCCATACCATCACGCATGTCTTCCCGATAGCGTTAGGCAAAGGTGTACTAATGTACACCCATATTTCGCCGGTCCCATGTAATTAAGGGGCGAGTTACCCCTTGTCTAAGAAATTCAGAATTCATTCACTTAGCTAATAGAACTTCAATTCTTATAAACCTTCCCACAATACACTCGCGTCGGGTACTTATGTAGTATAAACAGCGTTATCAGTGCTGATAACGGGTCGTTGACCCCGCATTCGCTTCCTCATACATAACGTAACACGTGCTTGAGGTGAATACGCTTTTTCTTTTACTTATATAGTTATTTTAATGTTATGGAAATTATTTATTGCTTTAATCTTTATGTATATTAAGTAGTTATGTTATATAAGTACATAACATACCATCACGCCTGTATTCCCTGAAGGGCAGGAGACTACTAAGTCAAAAGCGGCGGTAGCCTAATGACTAGGGCGTCGGACTTGCGATCATGTGTTTGCCGGTTCAAAACCCACCCATTGCACTAGCGACGTGAACCCACTCGTAATAGAAGCATTTAGCTTAGTACAAGGCGTTAACAATATTGCTAATAATGTGTGAACCACATTGCTAGTAAGCTTTATTTAGAAAAAATAATGTACACCTACAGAAAGTACGTAATTGGGGCAAGCCTATTGCCATTAACCGGGCACAAACCCAGACTCCAAACTGCTATTGCACTTTTCTCGATGTGAGAATCGAATGCAAGAACTCTAGCGTAGCAGTCGCGCTTAGGACCACTAGACTAATGAGGCAAACCTACTAAACTTGAATTTTCTATTGAAAGAAAAATTGGGCCCCAGGCAGACCAGGTCTTCAGGTAGATTTTATATTGAAATGGGACGTAAATGTAATTAGTAAAGGTGTTGATAATGAGATCTAATATTTATAATACAATAAAATTAGGTATATCTGGCTGATGTCTAAGAAAACGAAAATAGGGGTATTTATTTGTCTGTTGCCCGTATGTTGCTATGCGCATCACTCAAAAACGACTGCACTGGTTGTACATTCAGTAGTGTATTTTTGTACAATACATTAGAGAATCAAACTGCGCCAATCGTCATCATCGATCACCATCGTCAACCATTGAGGTATTAAGAATAGCGTACTCACCATCACGACTCATGCCGAGCTTGAGACACTTCTGCAGCCGACAGTATTGACAGCGGTTTCTGTTGACTCTGTCCACCACGCAGGCTTTGTTCCGAGGACACTGGTAGTTCACCACTGAAAGAAGGGAAGGGTTAGTATCGATCACTCAGTTGTGGTGGAAAGGGGTGCATGAACCACTCGCCCCTTAAATGTCGCCCCTTTTAGTAAAATATATCACATTCTGCTAGAAGGGGTGAAACCTAGGGGGCGAATGGTGCTTATACCTTGAAGGATAGGGAAAAGTATTTCAAAGATTCCTAAAATGCCTATAGATACAATTCCTTAATCACCGATCTCTACCTATAGAATGATTTTTAAATAATTGGTTATCATCAATATTATAATTTAACCTATATAGTTCAATTTGTGTATCTGTTGAAGTGTGTTCTTGTTGAAGGCCCTTAATAAATAAATTTTAAAAAAAATAGTTCAAATATTTATGCAACGTTATTGACTCTAGTTGCACGGTTCCAAAACGTTAATCCTATATATAGAGAAAAATCCAGCAAGAAACTCCATGGACACTCTTATAAAACAAAATGAAAAGGTGAAATATCCTTTAATATTGATAACCAATAAAAAAGTTAAATAAACAAAATATGAGTTTGCAATTATTTTGATCGATTATTATAATTGGAACTGAAATTCATAAATTCTGCGTGAGAAAGTTATCTCATAAAAACATGATGAAAAAGTTTTTAGTTTTTTTTTTATTATCATCATCATCAACCCATTACATTGTCCCACTGCTGGGCACGGGTCTCCTCTCAGAGCGAGAGGGAATAGGCTATAGTCCACCACGCTAGCCTAATGCGGGTTGGCAGACTTCACACGCCGTCAAGAAAATCTATCAGGCATGCAGGTTTCCTCACGATGTTTTCCTTCACCGTTTAAGTTTCACATGACTTCGAAAAGTCAGAGGTGCGTGCCTTGGATTCGAACTCGAGACCTTTGACTTGGCAGTCCAATGGTCATATCACTAGGCTATCACTGCACTTACTTTTTTATTATAATAATAACTAAACCCAAAGTGTGTGTGTTTTTTTCAATCGAATTCAACTTGACGTTTCTTGCCAGCATATAACGCAATTCACTAAATAGTCTGACAAATCTGGTTTTCAAGAAATTAGAATTACTTATGTCCCGTTTATACGGAGCAGTCAAATTGCCTGTATGAAACTCAAAAAATCTAGTGACAATTAAACAGGAGCAGAGACGGATTTGACATTCTAAGAATGAATTAATTGATTTGTTGGTAGACTTACTGCAATTGAAGGAAAGACTTGGATGCTGAGAGCAAAGAAAAAGCAGAGAGAATTACTGGGTAGCTTCTAGCGTAGCAGTCGCACTTGGAACCAATTGAAACACAAATTAGTTATTTTACTACTTTTGTAACTCATTATTACTTTTTGTAACTTATTTGTAAATTTAATACTGCTTGGTTTAATTGGTTTTCAATGGGCAATTTTACTGCTCTATATAAATCTGGTTATCAGGATAGACGCACATAAAGCCAGTTTCAAACTTGAGATCTAAATATATATTTTTTTATATAAAAAAAATTTTTTTTTTTCATTTTTAACTGCTCCCATGTGCGCCTAACCTCATTTCTCATGCAAAACTCATGCAAATACGGAACAACATTACCCCGCGTTCCTACTGACGACAAAACATGTTGCAAACATCTATCTTACTCTATCTAAGTCTCAAAGAGTGAGTGGGATAGGTAGCTGTTTGCAACATATTTTGCCGCCAGTGGGAACGCAGGGTTAGAGCCCAATTGTTAAATCATTGAATAGGCATTAGATCAATCATGAGTTCAAATCTTACCGCCTTCAAATGATAGCAGACTTTTACGAGAAATTTTATACAGCTGTCTTTTTTACTCATAGGGAAATTTTCTTTGTCTTTTTCTATTTTATGTTTATCATTATTTTTATAAAGGTATAAGAGACTATTACCTTCGCAATGCCATGCCATTAGTTAACTTGAAACTCAGCTTACCCCCTAAGAAAGAAACCAATACCTTATTGGTGGGAGTGTGTTTTTAAGTTTTGTACTCCATTTCTTTTTTATTTTAAAGATCATTATTATGTTGTAACAAACTAGCTTTCGCCCGCGGCTTTTACTAAGTGATTTTACAAGTGGTACACAGGGCTACAGGTCAACCTATACAAAACCAGTTTAAGCTGATTTCGCATTGTGCAGGCTTCTTATACAATACGAGGCCAGCGTTAGCTGGTTTTGTATAGCTTGATGTGTAGCCGTGCGTACATAGTAGAATTAAATTAACCTTTGTAAAATACAAGAAAAAATGAAAAATAATTCTAAGAAGGAATAATTAATTTGCAGTCTCTCTCTACTTCCTTCTCTTCCTCCTTCTCTCTCTGCCTTTCTCTGCCCATTTCTATATTGTACCCAATAAAAGGCTTCTAATTCCGACTGGTGGGTGGACGGAAAGGGGGACTAAAATAGAACCAGTATTAGATGCTTAACAAGACAATTCCTTCATAAAGGATTCCACCACCGACTGTTTTATAACCTGATAACCTTAAAGTAGAATAAATTTGCCATCATCAAACATTCTTAGAACTGTCTTCGTTTAACAAGGATTCAAACAATAAAAACCGCATTGAAATCTGTGAATCCATTCAGGAGCTGTTATGCTACCGCAAGCAATCTCGTCTGCCTGTAGCATTTCATATGAACAAAAGTTCCCCAATTTGAAAATATTAGGTACTATTTTTCAAGGTCCTCCAATTTGAAAAGATTATTCTTTCCAAATGGGGTGACCTTGAAAATTGTCCCCCGATTCAAAAAGTGAATAGTATTTATTATTTATCCACTTTTTTAAATTGGAGGACAATTTTTGCTTGTTAGAAATCATAATAAGCAGTACAAAAGACGCCGACCTGTACTTTGGGACCTTCTGAAGAAACCTTTGCATCCTTCGCACGTGATGACTCCGTAGTGGACGCCTGATGACTTGTCCCCGCATACTTTGCATGGTATTATCTCGATTTGAGCTGGAACAAAAGGAAACATGACGTTAGGAAAATAGTTTTGGTCAAATTACGTGTTAGTGGTTTCAATAGATATATACGAGTAAATAGAAATATTTATTTTTGCTCTAAAAACTGCTGCTTTGCTCACAAGGTTTTGTTGGTAACGAGTACATAGTATTTAGCCAATTTTTATTGAAATTGAAAATGCATTCACAATAAAAGTAAAAACAAAACTTGTATTTTTATGAAAAAAAAGGGTTCGGGCATTGTGGATAGTGTATTTCACCCCTTTCATTCTAAGACAAATACACAAATACCCCCCCCCCCAAAAGCATGAGGACATTAAAAATGTTTCATATCAGAGAACCTCTGGATTAAATTGGATGTAATCATTTTTTATATTGAATTCGTGGATTCGTGGTAGTTGTATACAGATATCAGTTTTTTTGTCAGGTTATACATAGAAATACCCCATTATTATTATTTTTTAACCACGTATATTGTTTTGCTTATAAAAAGCATGTTAAAACACAACCTATCTATTCCAGCTGACGCCATTATAATTTCTCCGAACCGTGAAGATACAACTGGTATTTCGTTCGCCGCCATTTTTGGTCGAGGGTTCATTGACCCCGAGGCAAGGTCGGACCGCGGCCGATGACTTAAGCTGCGTATGTGTGCGTACCATGCAGATACGGAACCGCCCTGTTTGTGTAGAATACTCCCTTAAATTCCTATTGTTTTCAGAGAGCCTGGCAAGTTCTTTTTTTAAATTTTCATTATCGCCAGCCTGATGAATTTTGATGTAGATATACATTCAACCTTTTTGAAGGACATAGGTATAATATTATCTCAAAAAGTCCGGTTGTGAGTAAAACTCCATGGCTAATAATGTATCTGTTTTTTAGTTTGAGTCGACTGCGTTTGTGTATGTGTGTGGTATTATATATCAATGTAATTCAATAGTTTGAAATTACATTCAAAACAAAAATATTTTAATTATTAATTTCTCATCTGACTAATAAAAAGGGAAAATTTTATAACTACTCTTACACGTGTCATGTCATTAAGTTATTAATAGCATGTGCCATTAAAATTCTATTTACAAAATGTTATATGTCATTGGTGTGTTAATTTTGTGTAATTTCCTTTTGATTGTATTTTATTATATGTACATGTTTGTTATAAGTTTAGGCTTCACTCAGTGGCTTTAATATTATGCTGAATATTAAGATTTTATTTGCAACAACGCATGAATATCCAATATCTTCAAAACGAACACTAGACGACAGTATAACAACGTTTATTCTAAGAGATAAATCGATTGCCACATATTTTTTTCTTGAAGTTATCGAGTGCGAATCGTTTCTTCATTCAAACTGAATATAAATCGTTCATCGCTATAACTACGTTGAATGGGCCCTCCAGTATCCTAAAATTACACCGACCGTCAAATACAAAATATACAAAACAATTGTTTATTTGCAATTGCAGAACTTAAAACAATTGTTTTCAAAACGTTCCATTTCCGAAACAAACGTTGACATTTCGTTACACCGTCAATTTTCTTTGACATGTCAGATTACCAATATCCTTATCCTAGTATTTGTCTTCGGAATTGAATAAAATTGTGATTGGTTATAAATTGGAATACAATTGCAATAAAAAATCACAATAGTTAGGTATAACTAATTGAATCGGTCTATAAGAAATAATCGGAAAGAAAAATACGTCACCTTAAGATGTAAAATGTGGAAGAGAAATTCGATAGCACAGGCAGTGGTCTCGGTAACTTCGTGGCAAAAGCGTCTGGTGTACTTAACCGAAGGGACACAGGATCGAACCCTACCTGAGATCGTATTTTTCTTTCGCTTAAGTGTGTATCTTTGTGAATTTTATTAGGTATACCAATTTACCACACAATAATATAATCATCTACAAAATAACCGCATGAAAATAGCAAAATTATTTTCGCACGCTGAAAACCACATCCAAATCAGACCAGCATTTCCCGGCCACAACAAACAGAGACACAAATACATTTGTCTCTTTCACACCGCTCAGCTGATTATGACGTCATCGGCCGTCGACCGCGAACATGTTCGGAATGGTATCACGCCCCGCTACGTCATGCAACGGTTTAGTCTTTTGAATTTCGAACGTTTAGGATTTACAGTTATGTAATGGCCCATGGTTTTGTTTTTAATTATTAATTTGTGGCAGAATGGGAAAGTGACCGTTGTTATAAAAAAAAATGTAGATCGTATAATAAGATTTTAAAAAACTAATATACGAAATATTTTATATATTTTTTATATTGCTTTTATATAGTAACAATTAAGATAATGTCTTGTATTCAAAAAATAAGTTCATAAAAACATGAGGTTTTATTATATTCATAGTTTGACAGTGTTTGGCACTTTTCCTAATACATTCATAAATAATTCAACATTATTTTTTATGGGACTAATGAATATAAAATGTTTTATCATCAAAGCTAGTTATCCTCATGAGAAAGGAAAAATCCAAAGTTTTTTTCCCCATAAACTCATTTAGTACTTAATTGTCTTTTATCTGGACATATTAATAGGAATAACAGTGATTGTAACAGAGTAAATTAACAAAAAAAGGGGAAAAAAGTGGTCGTCATCTAATAAAACCTTCTTAGTTCTTTCTGAGCTCTACTACCATCGTCTATGGTCGAATGTCAGGTCCATAGATATTTTAGACTACACTTGACAAGCCAGTTAGTGAATATTCGATATTCAATTTGCATTCAATACTATGCTTAGTATTAACACACCCACCGTACGTCACGGGTCAATGCTCTTTAGAAGCCTCGACAAGGCTTTTGTTAGGGCTGCCGGTGTCATTCAGATTTATGTAGCTTAGATGATTTTACAGTAGCTGAAGTTAATAAATACAAAAAGATAGGTAGTGAACGATAGAATATACATAATTCATCCACATAACAAAAATATCTATGTGTGTGACTAAAATATTAATATTGACGAAAATGTGTATAAACATTTTGCGATAAACTCAATTTCCCTAGTAACACGGGCCAACCTTAGTTCTAGTGGTGCTAGTCCCAAATTTGAATTTTTATCTAACGGCTTTAGTCAGGGGTCATCGACCGCAGTTGTCCGAACTAGCGATACGAACAAATTTATTGTACCACCCCTAATTTTGCTACTGCGACCCTAACACTTTGAAATAGAGTTGGATTCTGCACAGCAATGTTTTCGCTATTTGCAAAAATATTTTTGCATTAACTAGTTTGAAATTCGAATGTGACTTCAGAAATGGTTTCTATATTCCAAGTGTTGTTTTATTTTTTGCAAAATGGCCAGATATTCTCGTTTGTCTAAATTACTAAAAGTCAAGGAAATGGATTTTAATTAAACTCTACATAATTAATTAGCATTTTAGAATTAGTGAGCTATCTTTATATGTTTAAAGCGTTTGTTACTAAAAAGATAAATTAACTACATAAAAAGCTGCTCCTAAAAATAATGACTACTTCAATTATTCAAATAGTTCTTACAGCCCACTTTATAGACTTTCATCGTATCAACTGAGTCCACTCATTCAGATTTTAGATCAGACTTAATAAGGGCCGAGTCAGATAACATAAAACGCCACCGTGAAGCGGCGAAGCTAAATAACTGCTTTAAACAATTTTCTTATTCGACTTTGAATGGATCCATTACAAAAACGGGATAGATTGTTTGACGCTATTCATAGAATTCTCTTCTTGATAGAAATTTACAAGAACAAATTTAGCTCTGGTCGTTTCGGCAGAAGAAAATATACCGTTAGCGAATAGTACTAAAATAATAAGCTTTAGTACCGTTTCATTGAATAATCATTGTACTTTTAAATATAAAAGATGAAGAAATAATTTTATTTGCGAAGTCAGCAATATTGTAAGTTCAACAACATTGTTGATTGCAAAACAGTACTTCATTTTAATTGCATAACGGCCGCGCCAATGTGATGCAACCTCCATGCGTCAACATTTAAGAATGGAATATCATCGCATGTACCTTGTGACATCATATGTCATGTTCGTAGCTGTCACGACTTTAATCTCCAAATTCGGGAGAGCTGTCACTGTCAATTAGTTCCTTTGAGAAGCATACAAAAACATAGCCAGCGATTATCCATTATTACAGCCAAGCGATAGGTTTTCTTCCTTTTTTTAAACAGATTCTGAACACGTAGTAAATTATAATCACTGAAATGTTTTTTTTTTATTCTACTACTACTATTTTCTTTCCACACCCAGAAACCGTTAAAATAAGAACAGATTCTAGTGAAAGCAGTTTTCTTATATTTTTCACAACAATCGGATTACATAAGAGAAAACTTTATCTTTTACAAGGCGGATCAAAAGAGGTTTTATGATCAAATGCTTATAAGCTGATACCTGAAGTTTTAGGACAACAAGATAAAATTTATAAAGCTATTGATACTATTTTTACTCAATCCCCAGACCAAGGAAAATAATACAATCAGACTTCAATAATAAATCGATTAAATATAGTTTTTGGCTTCAGATCAGCTGTGCCCGGTCATCGAACCGCCTATCTATTGTCTCGGTAATGTATTGTAATCGCATTCTTCCAGCGTTGCACAAGTTTTTAAATGAACCGTCTGGTATTGTGAATTAGTCAATGGCATGAAATAAAAGGTTTTATTTTTTTTATTGTTAAGTAGCCTATCGAGAATACCAGCACTTTATTGTTCGTGAGGATTTGAAATTAGAATGTCATGGTGTTAGAAAAAAAAGTATTTTTTTAAATAAAATTTAAAAAGCATGCGTTCGATTTTTGAGAACTACGAAAAGAAACTAGGTATGATTTTTTAAGATCTCATTGTAATGTAAACCTATAGATACTTACGTTCTATTTGCTGTAAGTAATTATCTAGATAATTCTGAAATCGTCAATCAGTCTGGCTCACGCGGCGAAAGTAGAACAAATCTTTGGTATCGTTCAATGATAAGCAGTGAACTGTCTAGACTAGTATTTTCAAAATTATCGCTTAGTAAGCATTATTTTATGCCTGTTACGTTGAAGCGATGATTTATTTGGCTCGATATTATGAGCCAAAGAACGGCCTTGAGTCGTCTGGCGTCCCATTTTCGATACAAAAGTTTGCTTACAAAATTATAGGCAGACGCGTTATAATAGTGCCCTGGGGACCGGTAAATTTCATAGAATTAACCCAGGCGGTTGAATTTTTATTATCATAAGACATTTATTTATCGATACTCATTATGTGAAAATCTGCCTATCACAATCTCAGTAGATCTAAACAGTAGGTACTCAAAATTGTAATGATTTTACTTGACAGGACTTTAATATACCTAGAGCCTATTTGAAAATCGAATTTATTTTGAACAGTCGAGAATATCATGCTGGTTGTTTGATTAAATATCTTTGCCTATACTTTTTAGGATGACACATGACGGGTAATGTCATATTCTTGGCAACAAAAAATATTTATCATCTTTCAAAACTCATTATTTGTTTTGTTATGCACTGTACATGGATATGCGGTTTCTATCATTATCCTTACTTACATAAAAATAATTATAAGCATTGTGTTTGTGGTGTATTTTTATCGCAAAAGGTAAATGTCCTTATGGCACTTGACAATGAACGGCGAACAATGTTCATTAATATTATTAGAAAGCAATTACATAAAATACAATTAAAACATTTCTTTAAAACTTTCCCTCATGTTGAAGAAATTTAAAAAAAGGTAAAAGCATTTTACATTTTGTTCGAAATAAGTAAGCCGATCGGAAGTTGTCTGCAAGTGGTTTAGAAGTGGTAAATTTTAATAGAAAGAGTCTGTCTAAAGATAATATTAGAGTCGTATATGTTTCACATTTCTAATTATTTTGTTTACTAATTTCGATATTTATGTATTAAATCACTTAATTAAACGATTTTATCATCGCTCGCAACTTCCGATCGGCTTACTTATTTCGACCAAACTTTACATTTTCAATCGTCAAAAAAGTTTGAAAAAGTCTACAACGTCATGTCATGCACAACAGCACATAATTTATGACACGAAAAAAAATATAAAGAAAAATAAAATCGAAATTTAAAATCAGCATACTTGAGCCTACAGAAAAAAATACAACAACAATGAATCACTTTATCAAGTCAAGGCAATGACCGAATATCAGTCAAACCGCATTACAGATCGTATCGCAAAATCGTATACCTACGTAACGCGAACAAACGCGTTACCGTATTTTAGAATTACCTACGTTTTGTGACGCGAGTGACATCACGGGCCAATGACCTCGATACACCGCGTGCTTTTCATTTTATATTTAGGCGAAACCATTTTACTTTGACCTTCCGAGTGGCCCAAAATATTTGGGTAGATAGATCAGTTTATAATGAATGTAGACCGTTATAATTGGCTAAAATATCTTGATCTCTGATGTGTTTATACTTGTAATGAACTACGGATCTTTGTATAGTTGTTTATTAGCTTTGTGGTGACTGTAGTATTTTGATCTTTAACGTCTATCAAAATGTTTGGATTGACGGGCCATTCTATTTTTGAAATGCAACCGTTTAAAATGAGCAACCTTGTTTTAAAACGGTTTTGAATTCTCGTTTTTTCGCAATCAAATGTTTACAGACGGGTTTAGGTCGAGACACTTTTTTTGCCCTAACTACATTGTTCTACCTACCTATTTTTAAGTAGTCTAGATACCTATCTAGACTAAAGATGGATTTATATCGACGACGACGTGATCCCCCGATGGAAGAAATTCGTCAAATAAAAAGGGGTACAAAATTGTTTTTCATGCATGATTATCAATATATTAAATTTAAAATATAAATAGCAAAACAAATATCTACACATAAACACCTACACATATTTATCTAGAAAATTGGTATTTATGTAATCTGAACACACATATCTCTACCAAAAATAATTTGGCAACAAAACTGTCTAAAAATAGGAAACGCCGATAATAGCGATAAAATAAATTAATCTACTATCACACCTGTATTCCCCGAAGCGACAGGCAGTGATGTACTCTTGAACACCTTCATGTCGCTGGTATGTTTAGGTCCCATGTATCTATTACATGGGCGAGCCAATTGCCCTTAACCGTGCACAAATCTAGACTCTGAGCTGTTCCAGATAATTTTATAGGACCAAGGACATACCAGCGGAGTGTGATTAAATAAATTTGTAAGTTATAAATATATTAAATTGCTTTCTATATATTGAACTGTACTGTGTTACAGTGTTATTTATCTAATGTTATATTATAGTAAATGGAATATAACTGTATGTGTCATATTTTATGAAAAAACAAAACAAAACAGCCTCAGTCTTATACTGACAATTTCCTACAGGAAAACCATTTGACAGTAAACCAACTATACACAGTGAGATTTAAGATGTTTTGAACCATCATTCATCATTACCTGCCCCGTGGTTTTACCCACTTTGCCCCGTTCATGAATGTGGATATCATAGATAAGAATAGTAGTAATTAATTTAGTACTTATTTAATTCATGGTAGATCTCTATCTTTTAATTTTAAGTTTTTTTTAAAATCTCCGATCTAAAAACTGACTCCAGCTTCCACGAGACAGGCTCGACCTAGTGTGGAAGCTACAGGAAACTATCTCCGTAAAACACACTTGTAAAACCAATAATAATGTTACCTAAATGTCTGGAAATGTAATTATTTTTGAGTATTAAATTTATTCTTATTCTATTCTATTCTTATTCTAATATTTATTCAAATCTAACAGGCAGGTCCACTCAGAGATTTTTTTAGCTTTATAATATTAGGTACACATTATCAAGAATTTCCAATATGGAATCTAAATTACTTTTTAGCTTTGAATTATTATTTTTTATTAATAATGCTTATAGGTCGTCTGTACCTGAATACACGGCAATGTCGGACTCATGTACGACAAAAAATCTATCTCTATTATATAGTCTACCCTATTCTATACTATTCTCACCTTGTTTAGTCGCAGCTATTGGATTCGTGACATTCGCGACAACCATTTAATCGACTGAACTTTCTTTTAAAACAATAGTCTGGATTTTAGGGTTTGTCTCACAATGGAAATTAACACGGTGTATAATCGAGTTGAACTCGATTTCATTCAAAGATGTAATTAAAATGTGATGGAAATCTTTCAAAACGGTGCAAGCGCGACAGCTGAGCGAGAAGTCAAGTCAAAAAAAAAATGTGTTCCGGGTGCCCCTTATTACATAAGACTTAAATAATTATACCAGCAAAATACATCGGTACACCGCCTATCCCACTCGGAATACAGTGGTCATGGTATGAAATGAATAATTTAAAAAAACACCGTATTTATGACAAGATGTATGAATGTGGAAGAAACGAAAAAGATATCTGCCTTCCCCAGTGGAAAATGGCGTGAGTATATAAAAATCACCTCTAATTCAAAATGGCGGAAACTCAGTTACAATGACAGCCACATTTTCAGCTTGCCGCAGGTGAATGAACTGCAGTTATTTGAAAGAAATGATGACTAAGTAATTATTAGTAACTTAATGAATCATTTTTATAATACGTGTGCTTAGCTATACTTACTAACTTTTTGTTGTGAAACTTTAGTTTTGCACGTACTAAGGTAATGTAAGTGCATCAATATATTAAGCGATTGTTATAAAATAATTTTGCCGCCATATTTAATATTGACATCCTTCCTTTTTCAAATCTTAGGTTTCGTTCGTATAGTACTTCTTTTTTACTTTTTAAAGAATTTATTGTTAGGCGGCCCTAATAATGTTCTTATTATTGTGACTGTTTTCTTTTATTGAGTTTGTTGATGAAAAATAGTATACAATTTTCAATTGTTTGTTATTTTTTTTGCTTTAGGAGTTAATTTAACTTTTAAAAATCAAACAAGACCATATTGTATTGTAGTACTTGAAATATATTCATATTTTAAATCTCATGTTACTAACAGCTTCTCGCTATTCCGTAATATGAGTGTCGTACGATAATAAACACAAAAGGAAAGGCTTATGTGGCGTTTTTGTTTATGTAAGAACTTAATGGTCCTTTTAATGAAGTGGTCTTATAATACTTCAAAGCTACTAAGAATTTAATAATTATACTAAGACTTAAAACGAATGAACTAGAACGAACGGAAACAATATACAGTTTTTTAAGATCTTTTGAAGTAAGACGTCATGTGAACTTAATAGTACAGCGACTCTAATAATATCTTCAAAATATTTTGTGAAAACAAATTGAAACTTAAAAATTTTTTGGTAAAATTTACATTCCACCCAATTTCTATTCAATTTTAAGTTCGAAAGTTGTTCCAATAAACTTAATTATGAGTTCACTCCCCCGCGAAGCGAAAACAATCAACTTTGAGAATTTTAAGCACATTTTAAGTATGTTAACGAAACCGTTCGTTTGAACGCGCCCTAAAATAAAAGTGACAGCATACGTCACGTGACGTCACGGGTCGACGACATCACGAGTTCGTTCTATTTTCAAAACGTTTTGACAAATGGTATTTTTTATTATTTAATCACAACACTTTTTATAGAATGAGGTTGCAAGGTTCGATGTTTAAATGTTTTTTTGTTTAAATTAAGTATCAAACACTTATAACATCCTATTGATTTTGGAATTACTATTGCCAATGATACCGTGTTCAACTGGTTACAATGTTACCAATTCGCGAATTATTTTAGTGCCAAAGACATTTAATTCTTTTAAGTTAATTGATACGGTGACTATTATCAAGAAACATTATTTCGGTAGTCGGTTCTCCACCCACAGTTTTGTGTCGTCCTTGTGGAAAATTCTGCGTGCGAAAATCAATAAGCCATAAGAAATGTGAGCTGGGAATTTATTTAATGGTAGGCCGGTTGGCGCCTGTCTTGTATCTATTTTTTTATTCTAGTATTTCTTTTTTATAAGTACAGACTACGAATATGACCCATGAACTAAGAATAATTAATTCAATCAAATGAACTTAGGTCTCAACTGTGTACGTATGTGTAAATTAGCTATTAGAAATGGACAATTTATTTAATTACCTCTTGACATCAGCCGATAATTATAAAAAAGATGATTTAAAAAGCGAATGACGCAAGCTGTCAAAATGTTTTTACCAGCTGCATCCACTCCACGCGGCAATGACAAAATTTCATACAGCCAGAAATAACGAATGATCTAGTGATACGAAGATTCATGTAAGAGGTGAACGTTTCATCAAATTAACGGGCAATGGCCTTGAACCCGGCAAGCTGAGGCCAATTCGTCGCCGGATGACAACCCCAAAATTGTTCTATTGCGCCATTATGACTGAAGTAATGACAATTGGACTTAAAATTTTGAAATTGGAATGAGTTGGAATTGACTGGTGTGGGAGTCAGTTTTTTTTAACAGAATACATAGAGAAAATGGAGTAATCAACTCCATGCGAATTTTTATGGTTATTTTTTTTATCGTAATAAGTTTGTATTGAAATTACACGTTTTATTCAACCTGAAATAAAATAAAATTAAAATTTGCTATCGGTAATATGGCATTTTTTCTGTACTTTTTTAATATAGAGATAAAACAAAAGCGTACACCCCTATTTTTTTGTTTTGCGCTGCATACAGCCTTCACTTACGACGTTTTAATATTGTAATGGCATCCACGTGTTCGTTTTCGACCGAGGTTAATGACACCAACCTGCACTTTGACTTGCCTAATAATTGTTTTTTTATTTACTTATTAGCTTGCAAGTTATTGTTATAATAATTATTGATTTATTGTTTCATGCTTGTTGCGTAAGAAGTTTAATTTTATTTCTAAATAAATGTGTTTATTTGCAACGAGTTTTTATAAAAGTTATTTTAAGTAGCCTTAAAGTTAAAAATTTCAATAAAACTATTTTTTTTTGCAGAAATAAAATAATTATTTAGCAGAAATTATACATATCTGAATAATTTCGATATATAATTCGATATAAAAGCCCTCAAGATAACATTTAAAGGTCCTTTACATCGTACGCTGAGTTTGCCAGAGTTTCTCGTCCTTTCAAACGTCTTAACCCAAATTTTAGAACAATTAACACAAATAAATAACAAAGAAAAAACCCGGCACGCTAATTGTTGTTAAGTATAATTTGGGGCACAAACATTTAACCTGGCAAGCGGTACAGTTCCTCTTTTAATCACATAACAATAGATTTTGCATTGTGTCTACAATCTGCCGCTTGACAGGTTAAATGCAATTTGGGGCAATAGATAAATGCATCGATTTTGTAAATAAATTGACGAAAATTTAGAGCGAATGACGCAAAAATGTTAGTAAATAGGTACTTATAACTCGACTGATCGAGTTTTTGTTAGTCTAGTTTTGATCTTAATAATTGACAAATGATTTTAATGGGGCCGAAAAGAGGCAAAACTGTTAAACAACTTCTTCTGTTTGTTAAATCGATAAAAAAAATAACTGCCACTTTTAAACTTTTTCAATTGTATGCCATGGCCCGGTCTAGTTATAAATGTGGGTGGATCTTTCTATTCGACCTTGTGCGCTTATGACCTGTAATTTTTAATAATGCTTAAGTAGTGTCAATTGTAGATATGGGCCAGAATAGGCACATTCAGGCCTTTCAACGTAGTAACCTGCTTTTAAAAAGCTATTTTTTTTACTACGTATCATCTGTGAAAACTTTATTTATTTATTTATACTTAAGTACAAAACTGTACAAGGCGGTCTTAATGCCTTAGGCATTTTCTACCAGACGACCTTTGGATGGTGCAGAGACGATCACGGTAGATGCACTAAAAGGGATAGGAGTGAGAAATATGTGGCGAAGAGTAGGTATTAATAAAAACTTAAAAAAATACTTAATATGCACTACATACATTTTACTATTATATACTTATATATAGAATATACCATAAATATAACTATAAACTTACATTAAACTTTCGATTATCAATCTCAATTTTCTTTCAAAGCAATGTCAAAAGAAGATTCGCAACAGAAAATTTCACGTCACTGAAATTAGCTAGTGCAAATTGGAAACTGTCAAAATAGTGTCAACCGAACATTTAGTTCAAACACGTTTTATTATTTGAGAATGTGAAGGCTCTAGATTAGACTTATCGCTGTATTGATCAATCAGATTGATTTTCAAGACTCATTTATGGTACAAATACTTTTCAGTTAATATATAATTTATAGAAATATCTACTTACTAATCTTATAGAAACTGAAATATCTACTTACTAATCTTATATGTACTAGTTAAGTATTAAAAACGAATCGACAAATGTTTGTTTAATTAATTAACTGTTTTTATGCATTAAGAATCATGGATACTCTTATACACAAAAAAACGTAAATACTCTGCTGTTCCTGTAAACAAAAATCTTAGAATACGAATATGCACTTTGCTCTAACAAATGAGTTACTGATTAAGCAAACAAACATAATCAAATTGATACTGCTATTTGCATAACGTATCGTGAATTAGGGTCCAATGACATTTGTGTGAGCGCATAAAATCAATTACGACAGTGTACGTCGTCGACACTGTCAAAAATAACACATAAAATTATTTTCGCCGTAAAAGTATGTATGAACATTCTCTCCAAATCGAAAATTATTATTCAAATTGTGAAAAGCTATCTCTATTCAAATGACTCTATGAATTTGTAGCCATGTTGTTAATTTGTGGCATAACGGATGATTGTAGTAGTTCTTATATAAATAAATAAATAAAAAATAAGTACCTCTTATAGAGTTAGCGGCTTTCTTATCCATAAACATGCCAGATATCGATGAGCCGAACATTCCATCGCTGCTCCCAGGCGGAGGGGATGTACTGTCCGCCACAGACCCCGATGTGATGTCCATGCCCATCTGGTTGTGCATTACCGGCTGCACATCCGTATGAGGTTCTCTCTTCAACTGCATACCTTGAGGTAATCCCTGGGACTGGTGCAGCATGGTGGACGCGGACGAATGACCTCCATGCTGGTCCGGAGGCCACTGCGATCCGAACAAATCATGAAACTGATTGCTATTCATCATTCCAAATTCAATTTTCGAATTCTTCTCCGTCGTGCTTTCTGTTTTTCTTGAGAGTTTAAAACTTATTTAAGTTATTTTCGGCCAATGATTTTGTGTGCGCGCGAATCGAATTCGCATTGCGGTTAACACTAATATCACTGTATGATTTGGTGTTCCAATGGATTGTTTTTCTTTTAAATTTTTAATCGACTATGTCGGTAAGGCAACTGTTTTGATTTTTTGTGTGTAGTTTACACCATTAGAAATTTTCTTTGAAAAACTATGGCACTCCCAATTTAATGTTTCTTCAACTATGTTGATTTAAGCACCAGGTTTTGTGTTTAACTGATAAATATATTCCGGCCCAGCGGCGATGTAAGATTTCTTTTAGCGAAGTTTATTTCAGGTATTAACTTTTTGAAGAGCAACAAATTTTTTGGCATTTTGTCTCCGTGGTTATGTTTTGTTTTCTTCCTTTCGTCTTAAATAAACATCTACGTAAGGCACTATTTCTTTTATTGTTATTATTCACTTGTTCCCTTATTCTACTGGTTATATCATCTCTTTATCAAAATTTGCCAAACACAAAAAATCTGTAAAGAGAAAACCGAAGCAGAAAGAAGAATTTATTTGAATTTAAAAACAATTCTCGTGAAAATTTAAAAATGCCAATTTGTTTTTGCTGCCAAAGATTTTAGCTAACCGAACAATACTGCTCAATTATCTAAAATCCGTTATCCGAATTTACGTGAAACACAAGATTTAAATTTAAAATTTAGAAGTTGTTAGACGCCACTACGTTCCATTTCCCAAAAAGAAAATTATAAAATCTTGTCACTGTTGCACTCAAAGGCACTGTCACTTATTTTGTAGAAAAACAACAATACTTGTTCACCTCACTGCTGGAAAAAATTTGTACGTTATATTTTGTACTATGGGTTGTTCACAACACGGCTTCGCGTCGGCAACTGGCAAGTCCCAAGATGTTGACGCCAGAGCGGCCCGAACGTGACTGACGCATTGACGAATCTTCGGCCAGGCTCACGAAAAAATTATATATTTTTTCATTCCGACCGAATAATCAACTTAGCTCATAGCGATAGTTCAGTCGCCCCGGCGCGGCGCGGACTACGATGGGAAAAAATCTCCTTCAATATTCATCTTTAGGGGGAATTTCCTTACGGTGCGTCAATTAGCACTACAGTACCTCCTTAAACACCTAAGATATCCACGGAAACGTGTGTAATTACAGTGTAATTAAGAGACAAAATTGCCCATCAGTGTGCGAGCGGATCACAAGGCGTTGTTTGATTGTGTGCGTACGTCGGTGTCGTGTACGGATATAGCGGCGCGCGCACACAACCTTACAGGCGTCACAGCGGTTCATTGACCCCGGGACCCAAACAAAGTAGATTTCGGTGAAATGCTGTTGAACTCTAGTTTTGAATGTGGAATCACTGAGCGATATTACGTTGCCGCCTTTCCTGGCGAATTTTTCGCCAAAAGTTCGAATATTTTGTTTTTTTTTTATCAATCGGAGATTCGCTGCCATCTGTATAGTTGCGGGTTAAATTCATACACACTGGCAGGCAATAATTGTGAATCTTAGGCATTAGGAATTCCTAGGCATAGGAATCTAATCTATCGATGAAGTCAATTTACGTTTAGCTTCTACCGTTGTTTTTGTCAATACACACCTGATTACTGGTGTTAACAGTTCACTGACCCAGGAAAAATGTGTTGTCAACCGCAAATATAAATGTAGGCAACTTTGTTTCGCATCTGCTAAGTGCTTTTTGTTTACATTATTTTCCTTTTAAATAGTTACGCATTAAATAAAAATTTGTAACATAATTTTCATAAAAGTAATAGGATTCCTGCTAATCACTTTTTGTAGGGAAGAAAATGTGTTATAACTTCCTTTTTTTTATGCGAAAATAATTTTATTAGTATTTATGGATAGCGAATATGTACTTCCTGCCTATGCAGATTTTTATAAATTGCTTAAAATAAGTACAAATTATGAATTATATTTAAAGTCCATACTGAATTCATTTCAAAAAAATAAATGAAAAAACCTTCCTACAAAACTGCTGCCTAACAAAAAAACAAAAAAATATATGAATTTACATCCATTTACATCTTCCATAATGTGAGTCATTACTTAATTAGGTAGGCACTAAACAAACTTTACTTATACTGCTGAACTTCCAGTAATACCTAAAATGGCATAACTGAAAAAACACTACTTTAAATAATGCCAAAAATGGTCCGGCTGTTTCCGAGATACACAGCCCTATTTAAACCCCATATACCACAAAATAAAGCCATAAAACATGGAGAAAAACTAAGTAAACCCCGATTATTTAGAAAAAAATGAAAAGTAAATAACCCTACAGGGAAGCCGCCGACCTTGCGGAGAAAGAGATGGATGATGTGACGTATTGTAATTGCGTCTCACTCTCACTCGTAGGCTAACGACCTATTGATTTCGGACCACGTGTTGTGTCGATGTTCTGTTAAAAGCCCACTGTTGGACCAAATACGTATTATCTATTGAAAGAAAAACGATTGGAAGTTTTAATAAGATTTTCTTTTTTAGCTTTTAAAAAGTTTGATGAGGAAAAATAGTATGTTGTTAGCTGTGAACAGCTGTTGTATTGATTTGAGTATTTTAGTAATACAGTATTTGACTTTTACTATATTGACGAAAAAACATCTCTCAAATTTTTTAAATACTTATTATTAGTATATTTGCTTAACTGAAAAAGGGCGTAAAAAAAATGATTAAGTATTTAATGCCATAAGTTTGTCATAAAAAATACAGACTGGTTTATTTTTACAAATACTTTTTTATTATTGCTTTCTAAAATACCTATTTTCGCTAAATTCAAATTATCTAACTTGCTAAATTGAAATTATCTAACATGCTAAATTCAAATCAACTAACATAAATATTGTAGTTACTAGTAAAATAGCCCTCTATAAAATATTGACGCTTCCCACCTACGCATATTGTCAGAATAATCTAGGAAATTGGGTTGCAGTGGCGCCGGTAAATTAGGTCAAATATGGCAGCGATGCAATGACCGAGTAAACTGTTGTAACTACTAACCTCATTAGATTTTTAAATATTTTAAGCATTCTATTTTCAAATGTCACTAATTATTCCTGGTGTTGTTTGAAAATAAAATGTAATAGTGTTCAATTTTTATATCTTTGGTTCTAAATATAAATAGACTGAGAGAGGTATAGCGATTTAAAAATACAAACGAGGTCTATCTCAATTTGATATTATCCTTACGGAAAATATATTTGTTGACCTATAGGTAATTTTTGCGGGTCAGTTTATTGTGTAAGTTTTCTAGTTGTAGGCAGCTTGGAGTTTGGATTTGTGGCCGGTCAATGGCAATAGGCTCGCCCCCAATAAAACGGGACCTAAGATACTGGTAAAATGTGTAACAAGAAGCTGTTGGGGCTGCCACGCAACTAACGCATCAGGGACGCAATTATTTTGCAAAGTATCGCTATTATAAAGCAAATATGTAATCTAGATTTGTTTTTTTAAATGTGTTCATGAGTCGACCAGACGCAGGTCATTGACCCGGTAATCGGTTGATATTATCAAATGAATAATTAGAATTGCATATTATTGTGTTACAGTTTTGAATAAAAAAAAACAACTGCGAACGCCTTGCTTTTGAACGCTTTTTTTTATAATTAGATATGACCCATCTAATTATAAAAAAATTCACTAAATTCTGTTATTTTTACGAATGCTAGAATACTTTACTTTCTATTTTTATATTCTAGGTTCATTGCAGTAGTTATCATGACATTAGGTAATAATATTCGAAACTGAGAACAAAAGCCTGTGCTTAATATACGTCATCATATTTTTTCTGAGCAAAGTTTTTAGTAAGTACACATTATTGTGAATATTGTATAACAATTAATTGTCGCAATTATTGAAATGAAATGAAATGAAATGATATTTATTTCTGTAAATAGATCTTTTAAGACACTTTTACAAGTCGTTTTTTTACATATTTTTTTTAACTAGATGGCGTCGACGTTTCCTATCTGACGACCTCTGAGAAGAAACGTCGAAACAAACTCAGAGAATCATGGTCTCTTTTAAAGTCCAGACAATAGTTATATTATATGCGAGTTCAATGTAGGGCAAAATCTGAACAGGCCTTTTGAAGAAAGAACCATACCAGCTTTGAGTTGACCTGTCCTAACTGACGGAACGCATACATCAGTCATCGTGTAGCTCAACCATTTTTTAGGGAGCCCAACGACCCGACGCACAACGATACCAGATCAGCAAGACATTTGCGTAGGTCATGGGAAATACTCAAAACTTTCAGAAATCTTTAATATAAATAAATGTTATACGAGTTAAAACCGACATAGTACTCACATTTACATTTTGTATGGTACAGTGTACATTAATAATAATACTATGCATGATAACTATGACCTACAAGGCAACTCAGTCAACTCGTGAAAGGAAAAAAATAATAATAATAATATTTGAGACACGATAGCCAGCAAGTCGACCAGTCACCACAAGCAGCACCCGTTCACGAGTATAACGCATTACTTTCTTGATCCTAGAATATAGACTAAAAAAATATAAAAAACTTTATTTAAAATCTTTATATATCAGGCTTAAAGGGCTTAAGTATTGCCAAAGAATAAAAAGTACTCTTGTAAATTATGATGCAGAGATATTGTTTTTATACCAAGCAACATTTAATGTTGATACGAAATAGAATTCTAAATTCAATTTAAGTTGATACAATAGTCTACGCTTATAAATCAGTTGACTGCCAATTTGTAAGAATTTCACCTTTTGTATATGGTTATGTCATAACACATTTAAATTCTAACTAAGAATACTACATAACATTAATAATTAATAGTAACATTACTACTAATTATTCATTATAATAATATGCTATAACATATTTATTTACTGTAATATCCCAATTTTGTGGAATCTTCCTAAATCCTTTCATAGTCGATAATAAAAAGAAAGATATACTTTCTTTCGTTCTAACCACGGAAGAGATAAATTTATTTCTTCCGTGGTTCTAACATAACATAAGATACCATCACGCCTGTATTCCTCGAAGGGTTGGCCAGAGGTGTACTGATCAACACCGACAGTTCACCGGTATATTTAGGTCCCATGCAAGAGGGAGCACGACTTCTATATATATAAATATATACAATATTTATACCTAGACCTATATATATAAATATATACAATATTTATATATATGGGAGTAATTCCCATTAACTGAACACAAATCCAAATTCCGAGATACTACTGAGAATTTCATAGAAAAACTTAAAAACACTGATGAACTCAGGACCTCAAGCGTAGCTGTCGCTTTTATGACCACTAAACTAAAGAAGCAGTATTCACAAATGAATTATCTATTGAAAGAAAATTTCCTAGTGAAAGAAAAATTCAGCTTCAGGCAGGGTTTAAACCTGCATCCGTCTGGTTAAGTACACCAGACGCTTTACCTAATCAGAGGGACGCAGGTTCAAACCCTGCCTGAAGCCGAATTTTTCTTTCACTTGGAAATTCATATCTTTTTGATCATTTCACATTATTTAATGCTAAAATATAATAAAAAATAAGCAGTAAAGAGACAGTATTTCGATTTTCCGTTCTTTTTTTTAATATAACTTACCAGCTGTCTTGTCAAGGACGGCCACTGCGCGAGCGCTTTCAATAAATTTCGTATTCAATATGTAGTACTATTCAATATTACTTAATCGAGTAAGTGTGAATCACACCTATGTGTTAATTCATGTAACAGGTACATAAAAAAATATGATATATGTAGGTAAAGCCATACACGTAGTACATCACGCCTGTATTCCCCGTAGGGTTAGGCAGAGGTGTACTTAATGTACACCCACAGTTCGCCGGTATGTTTAGGTCCCGTGTAATAGGGGGCGAGCCTATTGCCATTCACCGGGCACAATTCCAGACTCCGAGCTGCTACTGAGAATTTCTTAGAAAAACCCAATAACACTTTGCTCGACCTGGGGATCGAACCCAACTACCACCACTAGACTAACTTGTAACGAGGCACGTAGTACATTTGTTCGAAATAACTCAGCTTCTCTGAAGTTCCGAAATGTCACACGGGTAAAAAGGCTTAATTATATGTTTTTATACATAAACATCGTAATTTATTATTATGAGCCTGTAGTGCAGGGCAAAGGCCTCCCCACTCTTCTTCCACTTCTCTCTATCCATTGCTATAGAGGACCAGTCTTTTTTATATAAGTCCAGCTCATCCCACCATCTCCGCCTGGGCCTGCCGCGATGTCGTTTGCCATTAAGTGGGACCCATTGGGTGGTCAGTTTGACCCAGACTGGGGGACAGTTACATCGTAATATGTAAAGAAAATAATTACAAATTGATGTAAAACATATATGAAACCAATTGTCTTTACACCGACTCTTTCTATTAAACTTTACCACTGCTAAACCACTGGCGGCTTTCTATTAAACTTCAGACAAGCTTAGTTATATCAAACAAACTATACAGCCGTTTATCTTCTCATGTGCTATATACACAATGCGATCCAAGTCAAACTTATTTAATAACTTACTGGTTAAAAAACACTTACGCGAATATTAGACATTGAAATAAAACCACTTATTCCCGACGTTTCGGATCCTTTACAGCATCCATGGTCACGGGTGGACTTAGATGTTGGTCTTCCTAACGTCAGTACACTCGTGACCATGGATGCTGTAAAGGATCCGAAACGTTGTATCAATTTTTTTCTGAAATTTTTGTGTTTTTTAAACCTTCTACATGTAAGATTGGTGTCTATGATCCAAGAATTGTCCAAACATTTTTTTTTTAATGAAGTAGGTAAACAATACCTCAAAGGTCGCATGTTGTAATGCCCAGTGCAATGACATCATAAGTAGGTATCGCCCAGTCTGTAATTTTTATAATAAATTATTATGTGAGTTATACGTTATTGAGATATTATGTACGCAATACTTAACGTTGAAAGGTTTTGTTGCTCTATGATTTTTTTAGTAAGCGCTACAAATCACAGACGCTCAACAATCGGGACATAAACATCCCGTGACATCATTTTGTTGAAATATCTCGTGTCTATCTTTGCACAAAATACGCAATGATAAAATTGTGTTACAGGGCTCTTGTTAGACTAGCAGAACAACGTATTTAACCTATTTCAAGACAAACTTACATAAGATACTATTGTAACACAAAACAGTTAAACACAGGTAAACGGTATGTCATATTAGTCTAGATATGTAATTTAGATTTTATTTTCAAACTAACATCAGATACTATTCTAATACGAAACGGATAAGCTTAGATACATCCACAGACCGCCAAAATACCTTTTAATTTTCATGTTACACTGTGAAAAACAAATGAAGGTCAGGGTGTTACATTTCCACAGGCGTATCTTCTAGCGTAAAATTTTGTCTGACACAACGGTTCTAGTACGATAGTGCTTGGAATAATACCTCAATGGTATAATGTAGGTAATTTATTATATTGTGTATGGGGAATTTTTCGATGTGTTTTTCACGTTATCTCTCCTTAATGATAGAACTGCGTAGCTATTTCAAGTTGCGTAAAAGTTGGAAATCAATTTTGAATATTTCTTTTCGCTATTACCTCATTGTTAATCTTGACCAAATGTTACCGACAAAACCTGCTAAAGCCAAAATGTTTCTAGCATTAAGTTTGTTGGGATAATAAAAGTTTTATTTATTTATTATCTAAGTATGATATAAAAAGACCCCTAAATTAAATCCAAAACTGTATTTCGCAGTAAGGAAAAACACTGAAAGAATTTCAGATCACCTATGTCCGAATTTATCGTACATATAGGAATAACAAATTTTGAACCACTTTCAGGTCGTACAACGAACTTTATTGGTAGTAACAGTAACAAAAAAAAGAGGAATACGATTTTTTTACCAACTTCAAAATAGACTTAGAGGTACAACATTTCATGAAATTGTCATGATACGCAGCCTCTGCCTTCAAAGAAAACGGGCGTGATGGTATGTTATCGATACTAAATTATAAAGAGGAAACATTTGTTTGTGATCGAAGAACTCTAAAACTACTGAACCAATTTTGATAATTCTTTCACCATTAGAAAGCTACATTATTCCCGATTAACATATATTATTTAATGCCGCTGGATAATCGGGATCTTAATTTAGGCGAACCAGCAGATAATTCTCTCGTGTAAAATACTTCCGTATTGCATTAAGTAACTTCTATTTCGCAACAAAAATTTGTGAAATATAACAATTTTTTACGGATTTGATTACGTTTTATTGATATTATTTAATTCCCGACGTTTCGGATCCTTTACAGCATCCATGGTCACGAATAGACTGAGGTGTTGGTCTTCCTAATGTCAAAATTACCAACAACTACCCCACATTTTTGTAAATTATTGTTTGATCCGGTCAAGCAGAACGAATAACGATACGACATACGATTACGAAAATTTGTGAATCAAAATTCGTACATTTTCATTTCAAATTGTGTGTCATTTGGGGTTCGTGCGATGACCCCTGAACTGCGTGACCTTAGTGACCCCATGCCGTTGAACCCCGGATGTAGCGTCTGTATGGGGTTGAATTACTCTATGGTCACGATATTTCGGGTGTTTGTGTTCTTGCTATTGACCCCGCTTTGATTTATAAAAATATATACACTCACGCCATTTTCCCAGAGAGGTAGGCAGAAGCTACAGAGCGCCATTTGCTACGATTCTTGCATACTTCTTGGGCTTTCGTTCACATTTATCAACATGTCATACACACGCGCCGGTTGCGAGTACTACGCACCTGACCTTTTTGTAAGACTTGAAAAAAAATGAATGTGTCGAGATTTTTATAATTAGATAGGTCTGGCCCACAGTTTCATTAGTACCCGAAAAAGATTTCATTGTCTCGTCTCAGAACGAGAGGGATTAGGCTGTAGTCCACCACGTTAGTCTACTGCGGGTTGGCAGACTTCACACGCCGTCAAGAAAATCTCTGGGTTTCCTCATGTTTTATACTACAAATTTTCACGTAACTATTATAAAATATTTAAATAAAACATTAAAATATGTGAAAACATATTTTGACGTAAATATTTTATGTATTTTCACGTAGCTTAAGTGCGTTACGTGAAAATACCATACGTCTAGGCCAATAACAATTTAATTATCCTCCTCCTAGCCTTCGGTGTATTCCAGTTAGAGCACCCATCCGAATAGCACCTGAGCGAATAGCAACTTAGGTATTCCACTTAGAGCAACTTTCAATATTTTTGACGATTGATTTAAACGGAAAAAAAAAATTCCTCGAATACCTCTAAATAATAATCCTACGTAAAAGTAGTTTCTAGTGATGTGGTTATACTCTAGAAACTCTATATATATATATTTTTTTTCGTTTAGATCTGTCGTCAAAAATATTGAAAGTTGCTCTAAATGGAATACCTAAGTTGCTATTCGCTCAGGTGCTATTCGGATGGGTGCTCTAACTGGAATACACCTAGCCTTTTCCCAACTATATTGGTGTCTATTTCCGGTGTAACCAGATGTGGCATGTGTGAATATCACTAATTTACACGAAGCAACTGCCATAAGTCATGGCACTGCCAAGTGCAGTGATAGCCTTGTGATATGACCATTGGACTGTCAAGTCAAAGGTCTCGAGTTCGAATCCAGGGCACACACCTCTGTCTTTTTGAATTCAAGTGCGTATTAATAATTAATTATCACGCGCTTAAACGGTGAAGGAAAACATCGTGAGGAAACCTGCATGCCTGAGAGATTTTCTTGACGGCATGTGAAGTCTGCCAACCCGCAGTAGGCTAGCGTGGTGGACTATAGCCTAATCCCTCTCGTTCTGAGAGGAGACCCGTGCCCAGCAGTGGGACAATGTAATGGGTTGATGAGGAACTGCCACAAGATCTCCCCAACCCAATTTCTGGACAACACCGATATCCGCAGGATAGACTGGTTGACTACTACTATAGATTGTTATTAGTGTGATTGGGGACAAGGCATGATGATCACCCATCCGTAGGTTCACCGCGGCAAGCATAGCTAAACTTTTTTTCTTAGCTGCGACTTTTTCTGGCTTCATATTATATTATTCTGTCTGCTTGTTATTATATTATTTATAACTATTTAGCTTTATTTTTAGCTGAATTGCGTTATTTGATAACTGAATGGAGTAGTTAACCTTTGAACCTACATTCATAGTAGGTTATAGAATTAGAGTATTTAAATATAGAACATTTATATGTATTTAGCAAATACTATCAAATCTGTTGAAGCTTCTTGGTGATTTATTTGTTTTAGTTTGTTTTTTTTTTAATTATACATGTAATCCCCCTGCCATACACCAACAGTACGGTCTTTTTAGGTGCCATGAAATAGGGGGCGAGCTTAATACCATTAACCGGACACGAAACCTTCTGAGAATTACTGCGGATAATTTCATAGAAAATCTCAATATCACTTTCCTCGAACTGGGAATCGAATACAAGACCGCCAGCTCTGCAGTTTCAGGCAGTATTATTTTTTCTTTTTTTTTCACAAATAGATAATAAGTTTTACTGAACCTCATGTCTGTAAATAAAAAAATCAGAGAGTACTTAGAGAATCCATACAAGTATTATAAATGCGAAAGCATTTTTGTCTGTTGTCTTTCATTGTTACGTTTTCACGCCTTTACCGCTGAACTAATTTTGATGGATTTTGGGAAAGAGATAGATAGGACCTTGGAGAAGTACATAGGCCATCTGTCTCAAAGAGTCCTTTGCGATACGAGTAAAACCGCGGGTAGCATCTATTAAATTACATATCCTATTTCGCAATATCCCAACGATGTTGCTACCCTAAACATTATTTTTTTAAAAGACGGAAATCGGACTTCCGCCAATCCCAGACTGCGAACCGCCAATCAGCCTAACAAATCGGCAATCGATATCGCCGCACGTTATCGCCAAGTTTCGCGGTTCGTCGCTCTACGGACGACGAACCCCGAAATTCTGAGTTCAACGCCTCGTCTAGCTTAACGTTCGAGAAACGCGATGCATTCGCCAAATCTATTGGTCAGAATTTGAATTTACGTTCGACGATCTTTTCTTTTGGGGTTTGAATTTGGATTTTGTTTTCGAGCTTTTGAATTAAGAAGGGGGTGTACAACGGTTTCGCGTCATTCATAATAATATATATTTAGTGGATATTTCATAATTTCTAAATAATTTTAAATACAATTTTCGAACGAACGAAGCTATGGTGTGTTTATGATATTTTTCTCGTGACTTCCGACACCTCATATTAATTTATTTCCAGCGATTATTTCGTCAGCCTGCCCTGTTGGCGATAACGCTATTTAGTTTATTCGAATATAGAACGAAAAATGTAACCCGCTTGCTTGTATAAATATTTATGTAATAAAATGAAATTTATTTATTGCAGGAATTGTAATTCATTATAACTGAATCATATTGTATGAGAAGTATAGAATGTAAAATAAGTATAGACGCACAATTACCGAAATTAATCTTTTTTCTTTATAAGTATCACAATTCTTAAAAAATATTCACATTTCTTTATCTTTTACACAGACTAAGCCGTCATCGAGATTATCAAACAACAACTGCCGAATTTAGGACGCAGACATCAAATACCGACTATACTTTTACAAAAGAAATGCTGAAAAATGCTAAGCCTAAACTAAACAAATGTAACCCGGTTACTTTTACAAAACGTCATGTGATAGTCATTATTACAGTACAATAAAATCATGGCGGAATTCGCGCTATTTTTTAAAAAAGGAACATTCAATTTTTCGTTTGGCCTTTTTTTTATTTACGTAAAACGATCTTTGTTATGATGTTAACAGATTAGATAATTCAATTATATTTATAAAAACACAGTTTTCTTTTTTAATATTTATTCTTTTAGGAAATAGAAAAATTAAATATAACGCAGCTCAATGACACCTTTCAAAATGTGACCTTATCTTATGTTGGCTCATTGAAGTTTTGAGTTCATAAATTTTATGTAGAGTGGTTCCTGCAAAGAGGTTGACTATGAGGATGATGGAACGTTGATAGGTAAACAAAAGGAATCATTCAAATATTCTGCCCATGCGCCATACATACCTAAGCATATTTTGACAAGTACACGTAAATATTATACTCTGGTTATCCAGGAAGGTAGCCGATTCCAACATGTTCGGGAAAAGACTAAGAGGATGATGTTATAATAAACAAACTATAACATGATTTTTTAAATTCGGAAATGACCGCAAAACAAAAGGAAAATGCAACCAAATTAGTGAATATTCGCAAGGCAAAGGAAATAATGCACATACAGCCAACACCCATTAAATATTGAGAGTATCTTCAGCCAGTAATTTATAATAGAAGCAATATACCAGAATGGGAAGCCCTGTTATTATAAAGTCTTTGCACGGAAACAGGACTTTAAGTTTCTAAGGAGGTGTTTCAAGTTACGTATGGATGGAATACACACAGCCATCTGTAGGTATACTACATCACATTATACTGTGAAAATCAGGTTCTTCTCAGGATTGCGGAGGTCAGGCGGCAGCTACAGCGTGTAACTTGCCTTCTAAAGAATGGAAATGAAAAAACTTAAAACGGCCAAGCTTAAAGATGGCAGTTAAATTTCCAAAAATGAAACAGTATTTTAAGTTTTATCTATTTCTAAAAGTCGAGTATCGTTCTAAATTTAAAAATAAATTTATCGTTTATTCTCCAATAAAATTTGTGATAGCAACACTCATTTCTGTATTAAACTCCCAATATCCTGTATAATATTTTTTTAAATGCAGAATTTAAGTTTGATATCCCAGAAGCGACAAAATTGCAGTAAAAAGCAGCGTAATCGAAACAAAACTCACAAAAATCACAAAAATGCGACCGGGAAGTGAGCTCAAGACGATAAGGCAGGCCGGTTCCTTCTCGGCCCACGTGGTGGGTCAATGGCTGCCCCACTGCGCACACGGGTCGCTGAACCGAACGCGCCTCACACACACAATCAAATACACACGCACACATACAAAACACAACCATATTTTCATACTCATCGCGAACACACATGGAAATAACCGCCATGTTTACGAGAGCATCTCACAAACACATGTAATCCCGGTTGTAGTTACGAACTCATTCGTGGGCAAACTCACGCGCACAATGCTGTTAGGGGCGTCAACGGACAGGTGACTAATTGTATGTACCTTGTTTTAAAGCCTTTTTTTTACACTAAGTAAGGTTAGCAATTGTTTTGAAAGATTATCTGAAGATTGATTGCGAAAACGTCTGGAATTATCGAAGTGTAGTGCAAAAAAATTTGCAATGCTTTTAGAGCAGGAAGGTATTATAATGCTCTCCCTCTCTGAGGAAATATCGTAAAATGTATTTTTATCACAGTTTGCAGTAAGCAAAAAAAAACTCATTAAAAATACTTGTGAACTCTTTGGTGAACCAACTCTTTACAAGATTTTGGCGCGAAAGTTTACCTTCACTAATGACATCACTTTCACAGTTCACGGATTCCAAATTCAAAAATGTGTCACTCACGAAACGTAACTGACTTATGTGTGCTTAATGTTTGCCCTCGAAGGTTATTAGAGTGTAATATGAATGAATACATAATTAATGTAATAATGGCTTGCGGCCGTTTTTGTTTTTTGTGTAGTGATCAAAACTTCAACAGCGTGGCAGACCGCGAGATTAATTCCTAGTCCAGCAAAGTGCTAAAAAAATCTTAGTAGCAGCTTGGATTTATGACGCTCGCTCCGAAGAAACTTTGGACTTACTAAAGAACGCCTTTGCCTCACTTCTCGGAAAACAGGCGGTGATACTTAAGTGACAAGTTGTCCATGCAATTTTATTTTGTGGTTGAAGAAATTTAAAAAAAGATCTGAGTCATCACATCTTCTATGAGATCATAGTGTTAAATAAATCTGTGATCGATGAAGAGCTGAATTTTATCTGACCGTTCGATTAACAAAAAATATTTGAACATGGACAACTACTCCCGAACGCCACCCACATATAGCTCAACAGTCTTCAAGATATGAGAAAGTTTAGGCGAATTGATGATTAACCATCCTCCTAGCATTTTCCCAATAGGAAATAGGCTCATCTAAACATGGGACCTAAACATACCGGCGAGGCGTGGGTGTACATTAAGTACATCTCTGCCTAACCCTTCGGGGAATACAAGCGTGATGGTATGTTATGCTATCATTTTCCCAACTATGTTGGCGAACCCAACATAGTTGAGGCAATAGGCTCACCCCCTACTACATGGGACCTAAACATAACGGCGAAGTGTTGGTGTACATTTGTACACCTCTGCCTTACCCTTCGGGGAATAGAGGCGTGATGGTATGTTTGTACTACTAACTTTCCATATGTGTTACAATAATCAGTTTGTCTGTCAATTTACCCTTTTAACGACGGCCCGTGACACATTAGGCGGTTGTATTAAGTTTATAGAGGTCCATTAAAGCCTAGAGGAGGTCGTTACCCTCAGAGGGCATTGAGGGCATTCCCTCTAAGGGTGATAGGCCTCCAACAATAACATGACGCGTCGATTTTAGTTAACACATGATGGATGGGCGGGTAGGCTTTTTTTCAGGAATTTCAGCCTTCATACAATGAGTTATTACATTATCTCGTATTAGACAGCCTAGTAGCAAAGACAAAAGATGTTTTTCGACAAAATTATCTAAGCTAAGTTGCTATTGGTGCTCGGACGTTGCCCTCTAGCGAATTTCCAGTCTTTTTCTATTGAGATTATTATACATAAATACCAAAATAAATTCCCACGTTTCCAAAAAAAAATCATACAAACCTTGTTCTTACAAACAAAACATTTTTTTTAATGGGACATCTCTGCAAACGAGCAGGCGAGTTACCTGATGGTAAGTAGTCGCCGCCGCCCATAGACATCTGCAATACCAAAGGAGTTGCAGATGCGTTGCCGAGCCTATTAGGGAGGGGAATGAGAATAGGAGAAGGAAGGGGATAGACAAAAGCGATCGAGCCATTTTAGAATTTTTGAAAGACTAACGCGTGGCAATTTACTATTATTTTATACACATAGATTTTCGAGACTATAAATACATTATAAATTATATTATTATTCACCTGCCTCATTAGTCAAGTGGTCCTAAGCGCGACTGTTATGCTAGAGGTCCTGGGTTCGATACCACGGTCGAGCAAAGTGTGTTATTGAGTTTTTCTATTAAATTCTCAGTAGCAGCTCGAAGTCTGGATTTGTGCCCGGTTAATGGCAACAGGCTCGTCCCCTATTAATTGGGACCTAAACATACCGGCAAAATATGGGTGTATATAAGTACGCCTGTGCCTTCTTTCGGGAAATACAAGCGTGATAGTATGTTACGTTATGCTCCCACGCACATAACGATCCTACTTTTTCTGTTTCCAAAATGTTTTAAATCCCATGCCGTCGCCCCACTGCTCGGCCTAGGAATCAAACATGGGACGCGCGACTATAATGCGTTTGCGACTATAAAACCAATATGACAGAACTATCCTGATCCTTTTATCCAATCCAATAAGAAGTTAGCTAAGAACAACATTTACAAAAATGCCGACGCACACGCCAGGTTTATTTTACTACGAACAAAATAGAATCTTATTAGAACTATTTAAAATTGACATAGATTCGGCAAAATTCGGGCATGTTCGGCGGTCGATGCCCAGTCGATGAACTCACATTTTTAGTGCTGTATAGCACTGACCTATGTTTAGCGAATTTTTTTGTCGAGTATGAAATACTCTTTGGTATAAACTCTTTGGTGTAAAATACTCTTTGGTTAAAATTTTGATTAAATATCATCCTAATAATAATCTAAGTAGACAGCCTATCTGATACAAATAAAAAAACAAAAAAAAATGTCGTGGCGAATGTCTCGAATTCCACCGCCGTGAATATAAGGTAAGAGAAGATAAATGCGGTGTTTAGTCAGGAAGAGTCCGTCATACCCTGCCGCCTACCCAGGTGGCAGAGGAATGAGGATTTTTCGTACCACATAAAAAAGTTAAATACGTATAGAATATGTACCTAACAAAGATTGGGAGTGATTTCACTATTGTAGTGGCATTTTTATTTTTAAATTTCTTACAAAAGTATTTTTGAAATTGGAATGTGATTCTTTTTCAACTTTTATCAGTGGTCTCTATCAGCCACCATTTTATGTCTTGCAACCTTTTTAGTGTTTTTTTTTTTCATATTCTCTTTCCTGCCATAGACGCTATACTTAAACCTTCTTGGTATAAACTTCATTATTTTTTATAACGAAAGATAACAATTTAAAATTCGATTGGCTTCCAAAATATAATTATCAAAACCGAGTACGTCGATACATAACCTACCACACAACAACAATAGGAAAATGAACTGTATTTCAACCATCCGGGTTCAACCGCCTAATCGTCACCCCCTCCTGACGTCACCGGGAGTCGAACCTAGACGCCTTCAGTGAAGGTCGTGCGTTGACTTCGGACGTTAAACTTCAGGTCATTGGTTCACACAATTTGACCAAAATTGTAGATTCAATGGAACAGACCATAGTTAATAGAGTTGGGTTATTTTTTTGTTATGTTGATAGTACTGATTTGAATAATAAAAAAGACTTTATTTTGGAACATAACATCACGCTTCGTCTGTATTCCCCTGTGTTAGGCAGAGGTACTCCTAAAGTATTTCATAAGGAAAAAATTTAGTTCCCATAGTAACAGGAGGCGAGCCTAATGCCATTCACCGGACACAAATCCGACTGAAGATTTCCGTTACAGGAAAATCGGTACACAAAACACTTGACCGATTTAGAAGACGAACTCAGGAATCTTGGAGGGGCTTTAGGATATTCGCAAGGTTAAGCTGTGCTTGTTGCTGTCTTTCTATGGATGGATCTATACGAAAATATTGTTAATTAGCTAACCCGTGCTCACTTCGTTGGATGATATACTTATCCTATGACACTCACAAATAACATAACATAACATACCATCACGCCTATAACCCCGAAGAGTTAGGCAGAGGTGAACTAATGTACACCCACATTTCGCCAGTATGTTTAGGTCCCATGTAATAGGGGGCGAGCCTATTGCCACCGACGGGGCACAAATCCAGACTCCGAGCTGCTACTAACACTTTACTCGACCTGGCGATCGAACCCAAGACCACTAGCGTAGCCACCAGACTAATGAGGAAGTCTTCCTGCTTCCTTCGAAATATGTAATAAATAAATAAATTCGAAAAAAGTACAGTGATAGCTAGCCTTGTGATATGACCATTGGACTGCCAAGTCAAAGGTCTCGAGTTCGAATCCAGGGCACGCACCTCTGTCTTTTCGAAGTCATGTGCGTATTAATAATTAATTATCACGCTCACGCTTAAACGGTGAAGGAAAACGTCGTGAGGAAACCTGCATGCCTGAGAGATTTTCTTGACGGTGTGTGAAGTCTGCCAACCCGCAGTAGGCTAGCGTGGTGAACTATAGCCTAATCCCTCTCGTACTGAAAGGAGACCCGTGCCGAGCAGTGGGACAATGTAATGGGTTGATGATGATGATGATGAAATAAATTCGCCTAACTTTTCTCATATCTTAGAAACTCTTGAGGAAATGCTATGAAAAAAATAAAAAAATGCTATGGAATGGTATTTGCCAATATTGGGTTCAATGACTCACTTATGACCATAGTTGTTACACCATATTATGCCAAAAAAACTTATCTACTTACAAGGAAAAGCCTTCATAACCCTGAACTATCTCGGTTATCAACTCCGCTAAGGGGTCAACGTACCTCGGACAGGTTGAATGTGCGAACCGAAGGACCAGTATAAAGAGATCTCTCTGTTTAAAATTTTGACTGTTGACATAGGTTATTTGAACACGTGTGAAATATTTTTATGGTGTAAAAAAAGGCCATGGGATAGCAATTATTATCAGTACCGTATTTTATGAACGAGTTTTTGGTATATTTTTATATTTTTTTGGCAGTTTTCATGCAAAGATGATGAAGTTATTTTAGTAGAAGGAAAATTTCGACTGCGGGCAGGATTCGAACCTGCGTCTTCTGGTTTGGTACACAATACGCTATAAGAGTTTTTGGTATATTTGTCATAACACCAAAATTGCTTTGACGGTTTTGATGAGATTTGCTGATACCTAAAACGGTCGTCTGAAGTTCGAATTCTGTGTATTATTTTTAGAAAATTGAATTTAAATTATTTTTTTATACAGATTGCAATATTTCACTTAATATATTTAAACAGCACGCTAGTGGTGCTGATGTCGATGCCCGGGTCGAACAGTGTTATTTGTTTTTCTATGAAATTCTTACTCGGTAATTTTAGTGCCCGATAAATCGTAATAGGTTTGTCCTTATTGAATGGGAGCTAAATATACCAATGAACTGTGTTTCTAAGTAGTTCCTAATGGTACAACTCTGCCTTATCCATCGGGGAATAAAGGCGAGATAATATGTTGTGTGTATATTATTTAAACTTATCTTATCTGCACTTAGCTATTAATAGCAGCGAGTTTTGATTCCTGGATTGAACTCCAAATATTATGTGTGTATTTCGAGTATTTACGTGTGAGAATAATTTCTATTTGTAAACGGGTATTAAACTCACCCACGAGTTTTTGTATGAGTTTAAAAAAAGGAATGACCTTGAAGAGGTCATATACTATTTAGAGTCAGTATATTTTCGATCCCATGTAACTATTATGCGACCCTTGTGCCTATAACCACAAATAACTCCCAGTTGTTATTAAACATTTGTAAAAAAATCCCAATAACACTTTGCTCGACCTGGGAATCGTACCCAGGACCTCTAGCATAGCAGTAGCTACCGAACACTAGTCTAAAGAAGCAGTTTCGCTATCACCAAGGTATATAATAACATAAGTATATACATTATTGTGATCAAAGTATCAAATAGGTCGTTCACCCCGAGACAAACGGTGACGCGACGAAATCCGACGAATGCTGCCTATATACTTAGGAGAAATTAAACTTTGTACCAATAATAATTACATAAATGGATGTATAATTATGTCATGCATATTATATTACGTTTAGTAGTCCCAAATACGGACGAGCAAGACGTCCTAGGTTCAATTTACGAGGCAAGCAAAGTTTTGGGGGTATTTTATCCCCCTATTTTATCAATCAACCCTAATGGGTAGTTGATAATCTGCATGGCCAGCAGTGGGACAATATGACCTGCTGCTCCTTTGGGGAAAACCTCAGGAAGACATGAGTCTTCCTGAGGTTTTCCACACCACGCTCTCCTAATATGAATTAGGAGAGCGTGGTTTCCTTCACTGTTTAAGCGCGTGATATTTAACTATTAATGCGTAAATGACTTAGTCAGAGTTGCGTGCCGGATTCTAACTCAAAAAATTCGACTTGGCAGTCTATCATGTGAAGTCCCGGTTTCAATTCCCAGGTCAATTTTCTATGAAATTACAAGTCGCAGCTTGGAGTCTGGATTTGTTTTTTAATGGCAATAGGTTCGCCTTTACATGCGACCTCAATATGCAGGCGAAATGTGTTCAGCATAACCCTTAGGGGAATCAGGTGAGGGCAATAACACTGCTCGACCCGGGGATCAAACCTAGGACCTCCAACGAAGCTACTATGATTCACAACACTCATTAATATTATTTAAAGTTCCTCCATAGCCCAGCTAAGCCGACCTTGTAATTAATTCATTCCGTAGCCTTGTTCCCTAACAACTCGCCGTAATGATAAATTGCTCTAGAAAACAGCGAAAGTATTACGGAAATCAGTTCAGTAGTTTATGAGATTAAGTTCACGAAAATTGTGACGAACCTATTTTTTTTTTGTGAAGGTTAGATGTTATTTATGTTTGTTAACCCTTTGGATGGCGAGTAATTATTAAAAAATACCGTATTTTTTATCATTAGTAGCTCAGTCTTTTCAGAAATAGAATAAGGTTGACTTCAAGTTTAACTATAGAATAACACATTAGTATTATTTAAGCATGTTTTGTTATTTCTCATTGGCTAATTAATATAATTCGGTTATACATTGACAATCATATTTTTAAATTATTAATTTTAAATATTGATTTCATTAATAACAAAAGAAAAATGTGTTTCTTAAATCAAAATATGTTTAATATTAAAGGTCAGAGGAGAAGTAATCACATTTTTAATTTTTCTTAATTTCCTTGTCAGGATTTAAACCCGGTCCTCTCTGCCCCTAGGCCACATCACCCAAATAGTGTGTCATCGACCGCACTACAAATTCTTGAACGTTTAATAACCCGCGTTTTGCTCATGTCATTCTGTTGATCCTCTGAATTTAATAGCGTAATAATAAATTGAAATAGAAACACATGTTGTTTTTTTTCATTGATACGAATTAAAGACGATATTTCACTTTGACGAAAAAATATATCAAAGAATAATTTATGCAAATTCTTCAGGAAATATCAATTAAGAAATTTATTTTATATGAGAAATAAAAATGACATGGAATATAAATATTAAAAGACACATATTTAATTTTATAACTAATTTACCCAAAGTCGTGCATTAATAACTTACAAATAATACTGTCATAAAAATATTCTGTAACAAATTAGTCACTTCAGTGACAGGTAAGAAATTTTGACTAACACTACACACGGTAAACATAAAAAAAACACATTACTCGTAAAAACACATTAACGATCTTAAAAATCTCGTGAATAAAATATAACAAATAGTGTAAAAAGTAACTAAAAACAATTTCAGTGCCCAAAATCACTGAAAAACACCCTCGCAGGGTAGTGAAAACGGTAAAAACCTTTTAAAAAAAATAGCAACGAACAACGGCGAGCGTTCAACAGCCGGTCGTTCGTTGACCCCAGAAATTTGGCAGGTCATCGACCCGGTCGGTGCTCGCTTATTTATAATGTGCGAGCGAGATAGCACCGCTGACATCTTACGTCAGCTGATAGTGTGGCTCGGTGTGGCTAATCATCGTGTGACGTCACTGGACACGTTTGGGCTGCATTCGATTTTCGAAGTTTGGTGTGATCTGTTTTGGTTTTCGAAGGTTACTTTATAAGGTCATGGCGTGTAAATTTTTTTTATGTTTCAAATTTTAAAATGTGAGAATGAAATCAAAGGAGTTTTCAAATCAGTTTTCCAAGGTTTTTATTACATGACATTGCAACATCCGTTGCAAACTTTTGGATACAGCCTCATTGGGACAAAAGTTAGCAAAAATCTTTCTTCAAGGTCTAATAAATTTTCCTCCGTAAAATTCATGAAAATTGGTTTAGAGGTTGAGGAGTGAAAATGTAACAAACACACATAGTTACTTTAACATTAATGATATTAGCATGAGTGTTTAAAACATGAGGAAATGAGGAGGAACTTCCTCAGAGACTGGAGGACGCAATCGCAGCTACCAATGCTAGCTAATTGTTGGTGTACATTAGTACACCTCTCCCTTACACAGTGCGATAGTTTAATGTCATTGATTAATTGTTAAGTCAGTAAGAACCAGGTGCTGAGCCTAGTATGTAAGTCAATAATATTTATGTACGAAAGGGAGTCATTGAACTCAAATACATGACAAATAAATTTCTTAACAAGCTGAAACGTGAAATATTCACGAGCTCGTTTTATATAGAAAACTAGAGAAATCTTTCGCGGTATCTTGCGGGATATGCCTAGCCTATGTTAATCGGGAATAATAAAGCTTTCCAATGGTGAAAGAATTATTAAAATCTGTTCAATAGTTTGAAAGTTTATCGATTGCAAACAATGACTCAAAAATGTAACTTCTAGGAATGAAGACTTGATGATACAAATACATTATGTAGGAATTTACCTCATGGATATTTAGGTCATCCATGTCCAATGCAGTGATATGACCACTGGACTGCCAAGGCAAAGGTCGCGAGTTCGAATCCAAGACACGCGCCACTGAGACACGAGCGTGTAATTAATAATTAATTATGACACGCTGAAACGGTGAAGGAAATTATCCTTAGAGATTTTTCTGACGGCGTGTGAAGTATGCCATCCCGCAGTAGGCTAGCGTGGTGGACTATAGCCTAACTCTTGTCGATATGAGAGGAGACCTGTGCCCAACATTAATTATTTTTTAAATCTCGACAAAAATGAATCACCGAAATGTATGTACGCACATAACTTCCGAACGACTGCATCAAATTGGATAATTATTTTTTATGTCCGTTATTGTCAGGAAAAAGTGTATATAAAAGAAAATTTAATTAATTTTAAAACTAAGCGATTTTTTTTTATCTCATAATATAATATGCTTAATGTTATAAAAAGGTAACATTTGTGAGTTTGTGAGGTAATCTCTGGATCTACAGAACCGATTTTGAAAATTCTTTCACCAATAGAAAGCTACATTATTCCTGAGTGAAATAGGCTATACTATATAATATATTATCCCGAAAAATGAAAAGAAACCTATAGTTCCGTGGGCGAAGCTGCGGGCGGAAAGCTAGTATGAAATATGGCAGTACGAAGTTTGCCGGATCATTTAGTTAGTCATTAAATCATAAAGTATGTCACTGACCTAGAAAAATATACTTGGTAGTGTGATACCAATTAATAATATTGAACATTTCTTGGAATTATAAATACCATCAAATTGTAGAGGAAAAAAGGATTTCCTTCCTGTTATATCTTCCTTTCGGATTTTGTGAGATCCGTAAATATTCAATTGATTTTTGTCTGCACTTTTGGGAGTTATTTCATAGATATTTATTTCATTTGTGGGTGAAGGGAATTTATAATAGTTATTTATATACTTGGTAAGTCCCCCTATGAGCTATTGTCTAATGGCATTGTCTCATTTTTTAACAGAAAAATGAGGAGAGACCAGGGGGCCTAAAGAATTTAACATTTTCATATCGATAGCGAAGTTATAAAATCCAAAGTGTATGGAATCTGCATAAACTTTCGATACTTCACGTAATGAAGGTTATGCCAATTCCATACATTTCATATATCTAAAAATGCGACATTGTCTAGGTCCCCAGGAAGAGGCTTCTGGCTAAATTATAACTTCGCTGATCAATAGATCTACAAGGTTAAGCTGCGCCTGCCTTGGTCAGTCTGTAGATGGGTGACCATTCTTAACACAGCGTACTTCAAAGAGCACGTACAGTCGGTCGGTCAGCGACCATCCGATCACTTATGACAACCGTAAGCGGTGTTGAGAAGCCAAAAATTGGGTGTCGGAAGTCTAATGGTAGTCGCTTCGTGTAAATACTGATATTCAGCCTATCTGGTTGGATTAGAAGTCGAATCCCTACTTAATATTATAAATGCAAAAGTTACTCTGTCTCTCTGTCTGTTACGCCTAAACCACTCAATCGAATCACGCCTAAACCACTCAACCGATTTTGATGAAATTTGGTACTGAAATAGACCAAAGCTTCAGAAAGAACATAGGCTATATATTATTCCGTAAAATGAAAAGAAAAGGTATAGACCACGGGTGAAGCTGTGGGCAGAAAGCTAGTCTTAAATAATTAGGAAAAGACTAAGAGAATGACGAAAGAAAATATGGTACAGAATTTTGTAATTAGATTTGAGAACCTGATTACCTTTCCTGTGGGAGTAGGCTCGACCCCATGGGACCTAAACATACCGGCCAACCGTTGGTCTACATTAGTACACCTATGCCTAACCCTTCGGGGAATACAGGCGTGATATTTAGCATGTACGTATGACCTGTCCTATCATCTCTCCATCTCGTTGAAGGCCGTACTATTCTATGTTATCCGGTACGTGGTCTCCGACCAATAACCTTTATGCCCAAGCGGCCATCAGTTCTACGAGCTATGTGCCCCGCCCACTGCCACTTGAGGTTGCTAATCATTCAGCTATTTCGGTAGCTTTCAACCAAACTTCTTCTTCCTACATTACTACTTAGAAACATAATTTGATAATGCAAAATACCTTGATCACTAGGTATGGTTATTAGTTTCACCATCTTCGTTTTAAACCGACGGTCATGGATGAAGAGGTTAATGAATGTAGATGAAGCGAAAGTAGTGTGCCAGGATCGTAGCAAGTATCTATAGTTTCTGTCTACCCCCATGGGAGACAGGCGTAACAATATGTATGTATGTATGTATCTTCGCTGTAGAACCCAGAAAAAATATTGAGCAAAAGTAAGAAAAAGATAGATAATATAATGATGTATGACAGTTCATACTACGCAGAACGATCTATCCCTTTTATTTATTTTTCAAAATCGCTGCTCACTTTACCTTTGTTAACGTTTAACCCGACTTTATATAAATTGCGTTTAACTTTGCGCATCTGAAGATCTTACGCATATACCATCACGCCTGTATTCCCCGAAAGGTTAGGCAGAGGTGTACTAAAGTAAATAGGGGGTGAGCCTATTGCCATTAACCGGGCACAAATCCAGAGTCCGAGCTGCTACTGGGAATTTCATAGAAAAACCCAATAGCACTGATCGACCTGGCAATCGAACCCAGGAGCTTTATCGTAGCAGTCACGCTTAGGATCATCAGACTATAGAAGAAGATTTTCTACCTAGGTATAGTTGGTAATCATATTTATCATTCACATTTATATTTATGTTACACCTTTGTACTACATGAATGCAATAAATATATGATTATCAATATAAGAATACCATCTCCAGACGCGCATTTATTTCAAACAAACTGTATTGTGTTATAAAGTAATAAACGCAAAAAAAAATCTGCTCAATCTCTTCCGGGATCAAAGCAGCGACCCGAATTGGACAGCATAAACTCATTCTACGTTTACATGATACCAATGACTAAAATAATTCGAGGCAGTACAAAAAGATAAGCCATCGATTTGATAAACAAAGATAAATTAACAATACTACTTATAATTTCCTCAGCATTTTTACCAAAACATTTTTCGTTGGGTCCAACAACCTGAGGCAAAGAGCAACGCACTCCACGCCAGACGTACCAGGGAAATACCTTTGAACAGCGCCATCTCTTATCCAATAGAAGTACTAAAGGTCAATCGTACGGGTTAATGAACCGAGTTTGAATTACACCCTATCAAAGATGATTGTATTACTATTTTTGGTAATGTAATGGTTTCATGAGTATTAAAATCTGTGTGAAAAATTTATGTTAGCGCATGTCATGAATAGTTCATATAAAAATAAAAGACGTGACGTCATAGTAACGCCATTATGCTTTTAATATTATTGCTACCGGTACTTAAATCATTTTCCAAATAGTGATAATATAATCGAATCCTAACCACCTACTACAATACAATTATTAATTAAAATGGAAATTCAATGGAATAAATGTTACAAAAAGCGTTAATATTTTAATCACGGACAAATTGTTGACTAAACAAGGTAAATTCAAATATCTGCCTATGTACAAACTAAATTCCAGAGGATCATAGAGCCTACCTACCTATAACAGGATTGAGAAATGTTACCGTAATATTTTAAACACTAAATCTTACATAGTCCCCTTGTACACATATTTTAACCTCACTAACACACTAACACGTAAAATTATGTATCATTGAACTCCGAATGATCTGGAATTAGTATAAAACAATTTTACTATGCCGTAAATATAGTAAATGTCAAAATTTGAGAACAGCGCCATCTATTGTCAAAGAGCGTAACCAAAGTTCAAACTGCCAAACTGAGTTGAACGACCCCGTGCGCGGGCTTATCTTCGTATTATGTACCTCTCATGACGCACGCTTGATTTATTTTTTCCATACAATACAGAACTCTTCAAGGAAAATTAGTATTTTTATTGCAATCATCGTTATTCAGTTTGTTTTGCGTAAGTTTTGTAAACACCGGGATTTTGTTTGCGAATGACTGTTTGAATTTCGAACATATTTTTGACAATTCCAGTAACCTATTGCACCTGCTTGTAATATTAATTATATAATTATTGTTTAGTATTGCTATTTATACGACAAATATAAATTTTATAAATTCGATGAATTATTTGATATGAATTACAAACTATCATCGTATCAATAGAGTTAGTATTAAAATATATATATTAGGTAACAAAAAAAAATACATATACTTAGATACTCTTACGCTTAGTATTTAAAAAATCATCAATTACGGATAAGATAGGCATCATTCGCTATTGTGTACCTAAAAATTTAAATATAGAATTTAATTTTCAATATAAGTGGGCCTACGTTGAAATGTACCCATGTATTGTGTGCATCAGAGATTGCCAACTCCTGGTTGCATGATTAAAACCAAACGCATCATTATCACGCCTGTATTGCCTGAAGGGTTAAGCAGAGGTGTACTTAATGTACACCCACATTTCGCCGGTATGTTTAGGAGACTCCGAGCTGCTACTGACAGAAATACGTACCATCACGCCTGTATTCCCCGAAAAGTTGGGCAGAGGTACTTAATGTATCACAGTTCGCCGGTATGTTTAGGTTCCATGTATTCCATTATTGAAGCTTTTCCTTGTAGATACAGCTTCAGAAATGTATCCTTAACAACCTCATTAAAATACTATGTTAATGCTCTTTTTACGTGTAAATCCAAATAAATTGAGGATGTTAAAGTAGTGAAAAAACATACACCCATAATCAGCCTATTATGTAGCGACGCGCTTCACCATCAGATATTCTCCGAAGGGTCATGCAGAGGTGTACTAATGTACACCCACATTTCGCCGGTATGTTTAGGTCTTATGTAATAGGGGCCGCCCTATTAAATGGGACCTAAACATACCGGCGCTTCATAGTAGTGAAATTAATTAAATTTATATACATGAGGTTACCAACCCGCGTAGCCAGAAATCCAAAGGGCATTGCCTCCCTTATTAAACAGGCCTACGCACCCTGTGCCGAGCAAAACAAGGAATCTTAGAAAAAACTTGTGTTTTTTTTATGACGAATTTTTATTACTTATTTTGTTTGATGTTCCGCACTTCAACTATTTGTAAGGATAGCAATATAATTATAACTTACTTTCAACTTAATCGTAAACTAACTAACTAAACTGACTAAGTACCTATTTATTATTAATTAACTAGGTTTCTGCGCATGGCTTCGCCCGCGTAGTTTCTCGACTTTTCTGTACTATAATATGTATATATTATACACATAAACATTTCTAAAGAACAATGCTATCCACAGGTGAAAACAGCATGAAAATCGGTGCAGTCCTTTTTGCGTTTATCGCAAACAGATTTGATTTATAATAATTATGTAGTGTGTGTAGTGTAAAGAAAAAATTTAAAAGAGAGATTTGCAGATGCGTTGCCAAACCTAATAAGGACCACATAAGGACCACATTACCACAAATCTCACACGCACGACTGATTCATTAGTCTAGTGGTCCTAAGCGCGACTGCTACGCTAGAGGTCCTGGGTTCGATCCCCAGGTCGAGCAAAATGTTATTGGGTTTTCTATGAAATTCTCAGTAGCAGCTCGGAGTCTGGACTATTACATGGGACCTAAACGTACCGGCGAAATGTGGGTGTACATTAGTACACCTCTGCTTAACCCTTACGGGAATACAAGCGTGATGGTACGTTATGTGTTATGTTAAAAAGGTTGCTTATCTCTGATCTATTTATAGACACCAATTCATTGAATATTGATGTATGTGTCATATCTTAGTTTCTGAAAGAAAAAAAATGTACTCATGTCAAATCATGTGGGCGGGGCCGTATTAGGCAACTTTGGAACGAAGTAGCAATGGTTGAATGAGACGATGAATATAAATAAACGTCTCTTTAACTACACATGAAGCTGTACATATAAGTACATACACTCGCGCCTTTTTCCCACAGGGGTAGGCAGGAACTATAGACCGCGACTTGCTACGACTCTTGTATAATATCTCTTTTCTCGTCCACATTCATAAATCTTCATATACACGCGCCGGTTGCGAATACTACGCACCTGAACTTTTTGGAGACTCCGCCGAAGAGATCGGTGTATGTCCTTCTAGGGTGACCTCTTCTGAAGCTATACAAATCCAGTATAGGCTAGCCTCGCAGAGTATGGAAAGACTTCACCATGGGAGCTCAGACTATATTTGATGCTTAACCGTGTATTAGCGCTCTAAAAACATCTCCACACTATTATTACAAATGCGAAAGTAATTATATTTATTTATTTGTACTATTGCCTAAACCACTGAACCAATTTTAATGAATTTTGGCATAGAGATAGATTGGAAACTGAAGAAGTGTCTTAAAAACCCTTGTGTCTTAAAAAATCCTTTTGCAATGCGAGAGAAACTGCGGGGAACCATAATAAGTACTAGTAACCGTAGTAGGAATATTATAAGGAAGATATTTTGATATAATTTTATAAGGAGATGAATAGCAAGCTGTAAAGAGCCATAAACGAACTTTTGCCTAAAAATAAACATTTACAGTGGGACCCCATAAAACAAAGAAAAATAGCCTGCTAGTGTTATTTTTAACTTATGATTTAGAGATAGAGGCAGTGTCGAAAATTAACGTATTTTTTCTGATCAAAAGCCATCAACTCTAACAGACACAGACACACAGGTGGTTGATCTCGGTTTTCCCAATCTTGTGGGAATTTCCGAAGTTCCCAATTTATTGGAAGACGTAAAAAACTACACAGCTGTCACATTTCAAGTTTCTAGACACAGCGGCTTCATCAGACAGACGATTTTTTTATAAGAAAAATATTTTAATTTTATAACAAAGAAGTTTTTATTGCTCACGTTTAAAATTTTAATTTAAGAATAGTAATAATGAGAATAAAATGCGAACTTAATTCTAAAATTAAAAAACGAACGACAAAATGCTCGTTTTTTTTATTTTAAAAATCTGTTCGCTTTTCGAACTGATGTATTACAATATTATGAACGTCAAATGTGATATACATTATATCCCTGCCTACCTCCCAAGATGTAAGCCACCTGGAATTGAAAGGTATGTATGTTACAGGTGTCTCAACAGGTGCAACGGAACTGTTGGCATCTAACAAACACCGCACCACTAGAATTTTAAATGATAATTGCTTGGAAACGAGGATTCTACAACTTTTTCTATGGATGCCTCACAGTTTAAACAATATTTTCATATCTTCTAACATAATCATATACGGGATACATATAATACAAACGAAAACAATTAAAAATAAAATATAATATGTTAATGATATTTTTAATATTTCACATTTTCTGCCATTCAACATCGATATGCAAGTCTTCTGGTTTTTTTTTTCTTATTTTTTAGCATTAAATATTGCGAAATGTTCACAAAGATATGAATTTTCTAATTAAAGAAAAAAATCGATTCAGATTCTTTGTGAACATTTCTGTTTTTTTTTAGAATATAATTTAAGTTATGTTTTAATAGTATCCTTTCATAAATAATGTGCTTATCTAGACTAATATTAAAAAGAGGTAAAATTTGTGAGTTTGTGACGTTGTAGGGGGTAATCTATAAATTTAGTGAACCGATTTTGAAAGTTCTTTCACCAATAGAAAGCTACATTATTCCTGAGTGACATAGTCTATAATTATATTATTCCGTAAAATGAAAAGAAACGTATAGAGCAGGCGCAGGCGAAGCTGCGGGCGGAAAGTTTGTTCTTTTAGCGTTTTCCCTTCTCTATATTGCGATCAAATGCGGCTGATATCAGTATTTTAAACAAAACGACAATCAGACCTCCGCATCCCGATTTCAAAGCAGTTCTGATAATCCTAAGGATAGACTGGTTGTCAGGGTTCTAACTACCAGTAGTGCAGTGATATGACCATTGGACTGCCAAGTCAAAGGTCTCGAGTTCTAATCCAAGGCACGGACCTCTGTCTTTTCGAAGTCATGTGCGTATTAATAATTAATTATCACGCGCTTAAACGGTCAAGGAAAACATCGTGAGGAAACCTGCATGCCTGAGAGATTTTCTTGACGGCATGTGATGTCTGCCAACTCGCAGTAGGCTAGCGTGGTGGACTATAGCCTAATTCCTCTCGTCATGAGAGGAGACCCGTGCCCAGCAGTGGGACAATGTAATGGGTTGTTGATGATGAACTACCACTAATGATTGTAATAGGTGTTCGTATAACAACCGGGACCGATGACTTTCCTTGTTCTGCGAAGTATGGAGGTATTTTAAAGTGCTAGGAATTGGCACCCATCCACACGCTAACCGCGGTTTGTGCTGCTTAACCTTGCATATATTACTTAGTCACGAACTCCCAGGATGATTTTTTGGGATCCACACCCCCGCATATCGTCCTCCTGTCCATATCCCCAATTTACTTAGGCTCGGGGCATTCATTTCATTCATTCATCGTCTCTTTCAGACGTCATACCGTCATTCAATTTCTTTGTAGTCCATTATCATCTCTATAGAGAATAGTCCGGTAACACAGTCCATCCATCTTCTATTTAGTCTCTTCAAAATATTCATCCAAAATGTTAATCCGAATGAGTAAGGCGACTAAATCCACGCAGTACTTCGCCCTATTTATGTAGCACCAAATAAGGTTTTGCTCTATCACCTGGAAGTTCAATTAGGATCGGTAAAGCAGTTTGCAAAATACCAAGTGTGAGTAATTTTGTGAAGAATTGAATTCAAATAATACGTGGCAGCAATCACGCTATTATTGTCAAGAGTGGTAATAAATAAAAAGAAAACAATAAATTGCAATCGGTCAGCGAACGATTATCGAAGTTAACTGCATAGTTAACGATAAAAAATATGATCACATAACGTGGATGGCCGGTCGGTGACCTAACATGTTACGCAGAACGTACAGCGCCATCTAGTAGTACGTTTCTTAACTACAGTTTAATTAGTGAAATTATTTTTTTAAATTTTAATAGCATATTATAAAATATAATATAAATAATTCTGAGTTATTACGTATTTAAAAATAAAATAAAGAATACGGTCTAATTTGACGTTCACTTTACATTAAAACAGTTCGACTACTCAGCGCTAGATGGCGGTATATCTGCGGGTTTAAATTTTTCACTTCGAAACTTCACTTACGCTAAATTTGTGTTACTGAATAATGGTAAAATATTAATAAATACGGAATAAAACAAGTTGTTATGCATTTACTATTACGCGTTATGAAATGGTATTCAAGTACGTTACCTAACACAGTCCGCTCGCTTTACGTATAGCTTCGTAACAGTCCCCCACTGCTAAAACTTAGCAATTCCCAAGGTTAGCCTACAGTCTTGAATACAAAAAGGGTTCTTTCAGATAAAAACGCTCCTTAGACCCATTATAAGATGACGTCACGAGACGAGACCGCCATATTTAAAGGGAACGCTTTTATTGTTCAAAATAATATATGTGCGCGCAAAATTGTATTGAAAAGAAAATTAATATTCAAAAATGGAACTAGGATTTAATTCTATACAACGTCCAAGAAAAATATAGCTAATGCCTAAAGCCTCCTACACACTAGCTACGTTTTGTGTCTTTTGTTGTCTTCAAAACTAAATACAAGAGTTGCCAACTAAAAAAATATATTAACCAGCATTTAACTGAATGAATGTGTTAAAACATATATTTTACTCAATTTAGTTAGGTTAACACACATTTGCTCTGAGTCAGCAGTTAATTAAGTAAAACCGCTAAAATAAAATTCTCCAAAAATTACAAGACTGCAATTTTAAATTCCTTAGCTGACTGTCATAATTATCTTTAATTCAGAAAAAATAAGTTCTTAAAAGTTTATTTCAGTCGAGTCAAGTATTTTTTGTCGAGTTGAATGGGGTAATTCGGTGTTATTGAAGACAGAGAATGAAAGAGTTAATCGAAACTTGTATTGCAACCACAGTTTCCAATGACTTCTTGTATTTACTGTTTACATTTAAATTGTAGGTACAGTCGCCAACAGGTCAACGTATACAAAACTGTCAAATTTCTCCAAATGATTTTAAACCTGAAGATATTGAATATAAAGTTCAAAATCAACTGAGAAAATTTGACATTTTGTGATAACTTGATGTGCTGGCCACCGTACCTATTCATTCAAAATTAGGTGAATTTAATATAAAGCATTTTCTACTATCACTACCAACAATCTTTTAAATCGTTGACTTCATGTAGACTTTAAGATCATTTATAAAATACGTTTGTTTAAAAATTAAATCAACAATGCCTATTGTGCCAAGGAATTTGCGCGTGAATTTATTTAATTTAAAATAAATTAATTCATGAAAGCAGCATACATAACATTTGGATAGAGTAGCGGTCAGTGTTACGCAACCGGACTAATCTAGAAGTGTCTAGCATGCCGTGTTCGACGTTTGAGCAATGAATCGATAATGTTGTATGTGGAAAAATTCTAGTGAAATCATCATTTAGAACCTACGATGGACAACAGAGAACTTGTGACGAATTACGTTGAAACAAATTATAATGAATTAATTAATTAACCCTTCAAGTCCCATATTATAAACAGAATGCAAAATATTATTACTAAAAATGAAAAAAAAAAAAACAATTAATAACTAAATTATTATGACGACTCCATTTTCTTAAATAAAGCACTCGCGCAAAACAAAAGCTACAATTTTTTCTTCCTAAAAGTCTGGATATAACCATTAAAAAATTACGATAAAAAGTTAAACGAAAATATTTTTTTATATAATAATTTTAATTATATTATAATTTTAATGCTGTGAACCATCTACAAAATGCAATTATGAATTCGTCCTTGGGTGACTCAGTTATTCAGTTTTCGTACGATGAACTGGGCCAGAAGTTCAACTTTGACCTCGAATCCGATTGAACCTGAGACCCAAGGTCGCAGAGGTCAGATTAGGGCCGTTCGAGAGCTAGCCCAAAACGTGTCAGGCTGTGACCTGTGGTTGACCTACATTATGTTACAAGTTTGAGGTCAAATTGCACTGTTTACGTTTTTTGACCCTTGCTGATTGTTTTTTGCGATGGACGAAGTATAAACTTTTTTGACGAAGATTTACGCAGCCCTACAGATTATGAATAAATATATATCATTGATATATAAAAATTATGCAAAGAGGAATATTATGGGTTGAGCATGATGGTCTTTACTTTATAATAATTTTAGGAAAAGGTTATAGGTACTCAGCTAGGCACATATTGATCACGTGTTTTATGCACTAACACGAGTTAATGTTAATGAACATTTTACCAGTGTTTTAATGATGTTAAAATCAGAAGTTAATAAATGGAACTTTGCTACGTATACATACTTATATACACCTATATCATGCAAGAAATTAACCCATTTCTCTAAGTTAACGGTGCACTGTTAAGCTCAGTTAGTCTTTAAACGACAATACTCTAACGGCTGTGCGTGACTTAAAGCGTTTCTTACAAGAATATCACATAGTTACCGTTTAGTTCTGTAAACTAGAATATAGTCCCGTTTTCTAAGACCTCTTGTAAAAAATTACCATACATTTGCAAAATAAGAACCAGTAATTTCAGATAATAACCGCCATCCCAACAACCCCCTTTTAAATCCAGTTCCTTTTATATCGGCCCCTTAGAACTAACAAGGAAATTGCAAGACACCTTTCCGAGCGCCACGTGGCCTGAAAATAGGTCGTCCATTATCTTTCGACAATTTATATATCTCCGTCCCTCTCTTATCATTGTTTGACAATGGGTGCGATAAGGAGGGCCGTATTTTAAGTGTTCCCCTCGAAACTTGATAGTGTGGATTCTAGAAGTTACGTAGTGAACTTTTGTTACTTGAAATTGAAAGAGTGTCACGATGTATCCTGGCTTGTCATGCGTTTTGTGGTGACATCAGGAAGTTCCGTGTCATTCCTGATAGGAATCCTGACAGAATTCCATATCCTTTGACTGTTTTCCTTGTCTGAATTTAATATAATAAACATGAGTGATATTGAAAAACAATTAAAGTTAACAAAAATAGAACATGCTTTGATTGCAAATTAATTAAGCAATTTGGTGCAAATTAGGAAAGCTTACGCACTTACGCAGCCGATAATCTGTAAGACAGGTTTTAAGCTTTTATTAACGAAAATAGTGAATACTAAATAGTCTAATCGTCAATATTTTTAAAAGCTAACCGAGTATAACTAAAGTAATAATGTTACCAATGGAGCCCTGACTATTTTTTTTATATTTTTAAATGTTTTTGTATTTTTTATTTTAGTGAAGGAAAGTTTTTATATATTTTTATACCAGTTAACAATATATAAAAAAAAATACGACAAAGTTAACAATGATCTTACGATATTTACATTGACGATTTCTGTAAAAAAAACCATTGCACCTCAATAGGGTCAGTATTCGTAATCGCATATTGAATATATTTGCACAGCCTGATATTGTTGCTAACGGAAATGAATTTGGCGTGAAACTTAGCCACATAGTTATCTTTTACGTCGAAACCAAGATAGACCTTATCGATATTGTATGTAAACAATCGCCATTCTGCGGTTTCTACTCTATGACACTTATATTTGTTGGTAATTGAAATTGAAGTTAGAATATCTATTAGGTATTCATTATTTCTTATAGATATTTAAAAAAAATCTTTTGTGTGATAGAAAAAAAAACTTATTGGCTACACTGCCAAATCCTTCACGATTTCTCTCTTTTTTCAAAAAAATCCTTAAACACGAATGAATATTACAATTTGTTTATATTATTATTTCCCTAATGATGCCACGTGCGCTTAGTTTTATTATTATTTTCATCATCATCAAATATCAATTCTATCGTAGAACACCTCTTTTGATGGTATTCGTGGATATCAAATGTTTTATTTCTGTTATGTTAAATATTCAGTAAATAATATGTTACATAAAAATAGTAGGTATTAAAAAACGGTATTTGATAAGAATGATAACTGCATTATTTATAAACAAGCCTACAGTTTGTGACTGCTGCCTACGTTGTCATCGTATTCGTACACACGGCTACTGGTCAACCTATGCTGATCTCACATTGTATAGACTTTCCATTCAATAAGAAGCCAGCGTAAGCTGGATTTGTATAGCTTTATGTACCTAATCAAAAACTAAAAATAAAACAATGCTTATGTTTCTGATATCTATTGTAGGTACCTATAAGGTAATTGAATGTGAATATCATGGTTACTGGGTCATTATAATATACAGTACGCAACAGGCTAATGACCACTTTGTTGTTTTAAAAGGCCTAGGAGTTGGAAACCGAAGGGCGTTATTTAAAATAAAGGATGTCTTCGAACACCGGCGTAACTTGCTTAAGGGGACGCTATAACTAATGTTTATAAATCGTGTTTTTAGAAGTAATTAATTATTTTGTTTGTATTTGTTTCAGTTTTACAGTCAACGTTCGCTCCTTTCTGTGCATTCAGATAAAAAACTTAAATAAGTTTTTGTATATCTTTCTCTATGCTAATAATGATAATATTCACAATGTAATATAACAGACATTTAATTAAATAATATTACGTCTGCTTAGAATGTTAAGTAACCTTTCTATTACTTAATTATATAATATGTTAAACATAAAAAATAATGAATAACGATTTGTTATTAGGAAGTTGCAGAAACGGCAAATTTTTAACAGCAACATCACATAACAGAGCTTATTATTCCATTATTAAAGTTACCGTGACCAATTTAAAACTTAAAACAGTTAACGATTATAAAATTTCACATTCAAAATTCACTTAGCTATAATACTAATTGCGTAATTATAACTAATTCTTTAAAAATGTTACGTAAAAAAACTTTCTAAGGAAAAAAATTGGTTGCCGCCAAAACCGTGTTGTGTCAACGCGTTGAAAGAAAAGTCAAACCTCTGACGTCATTCCATTATGCCTATTTTATTCACTGTCACACTATACACACCACAGATAACACATACACTACACAATAAAAAAAGTTGGGATTTTCGCGTTCAGAATTATTTCGTGTACGCGCCGAATTCGTAAAGACCCGCTCACACCGAGATGTTGCAAGCGGGCCATCGGGGGAGCAACTAGGAAATGAATACAAGCTACGGCACACCGCGCCGCGCCTGCCACACATAACCTCTTTATACGCACTTGTGTGTGTGAAGTGCATACGTTTTGACAGCATGTGGAGTTTATTTATAGGCCTATCGCATCACATATATTTTGAAAAGAAAATAACATTACAACAATCGAAAAAGTTCGGTCTAATTAGCGCGCTTTACGGTATTACCAAGACTCCAATTATACTCTAATAAGACTTCAGTGCAGATAATATCAACACTGCAATTAAGCTACTGTTATCAAAACCACAGATCTAAAATGACAGATTAAAAAATCTGAGACATAGCGGTTTGAGAGAAAAATGTTACGCGGCTAAATAACAACAACCGTTATTACATAACAGTCAGCTAGAGGGAGACGGGGTTAGTTTTTGTACGTGCTAAAAAAAGACAGAGCATCGATGTTGTGTAACTCAACACAGGGAAAGCTCACACGTACTTTCTTTATACATGACAAACACTTGTGCGTGGCCGTTGGTATATACAAGTGCAAGTGTGTGCGCGTCTTTACATTTTTGAATTTCGAACGAAAGAGCATAAGTGCTGAGATGGATTTTTCAAAATGGACTCTTCCTTTAGACATTTGGAGTGCAAAATTGAGCGTTGGGAGAGGAACTTTAAGGTTGAATATTGTGATGGTCAGGGTATGCACGGCAGCTTTTTGAAGGGGTTCAATGACACATGGTTTGGCACGTTCCTTAGGCCCACCGATTTTTTCAAATGTACTGCAGAGTAGGTTGAAACCGCCACAAAAGACGTGATATTTCCACAGAACTGAAACTAGGGCATGCGTACTTGGTGTTATGGCCTTTTTAATCGATTTTCCTAGAAATAGAGGATAATGTTTTGACTTTTAACATGCAGGAATTTTCTTGCTGCTTATTAATCGCCAGTAACAAGAATTGACTGAAAATGAGGACATGCGCGATAGGGTAATAAATCATCAATAATATAATATCGCTACCCGATGCTAGATGGCGTTTTTATAAATATCATAAAGCATTACAAAATGTTATTGCTTTCAAACCTATTTTATTGTCTTCTATGAATTTCAAACTGTGAATAAATATATAGTTTGTTGTTAACGGCATACTCATTCAAGAAATGCTATTTCAAAATGTTTCGCGCCAAAAATAATCGAGCGTTCATGTTGCTAATTCGTCTCGATATTTATAGTAAACATACTTACACATAGGACACAATACAATGTTGGTAGCTAGTTCAAAAAAAAAGAATTAAATATTATGTTTAATAATTTAAAACCTATAAAGACTCACCTTTAATACAAAACAATTAAAATAAGTCATTATTAATTACAAAACCCTAAAAATAAATGAATCTTTGTCTCAAAATAGATGCTTTACTGTAAAATTGCTATTGCATCACAGCAGAGGAAGTGAAATAACAGTCATAATATTTATATAGCTATCCCTTTCCGGCTATATGGCGTCATCTTTGTCGCACGCAGGGAGTTCCTCGTTTGAAAAGCGGAACTGTGTGACGCATGGCTGTCTCACTCGCGCAACAACGAAGTCGTATATAGCCAATATGCTCGTGCAAGGCAACGGAGTGCATTGACCTGTCCTTGTTGCGCATGTGTGCAGCCTTGCTTTACAGTTATACGAGGTGTCTATGTATTGACGTGCATCGTAAGGATCGTTACACACTGCATCATATTTCGATGTTGTAATTTAATTTTAATTATTATTATGCACTTATGTAAACTGTTAGTTGATTTATAGTTTTATACAAACCACGATAATTGTTGTTGAATGAGTCCATTTTTTCTTGAGAGGATAACTTACCTGAAAGAAAAATATTTGGTTAGTGAAAAATTTACAATTACATATGGATTATGTCCAATGTACACACGGCTACAGGTCAACCTATAACCAGTTTAAGCTGATCTCGCATTGTATAGGCTACCTATAATATAAAAGACCTTGTTTGATGTGTAGCCGTGCGTACAAAAAAAAACCTTAACAATAATTCTTGATGTTTGATTAAAACATTGCCAACAAACGTCAAAAAACGTTGGCCTTATTTTATTGTTCTTAATCTTACCGCCCTACATATTATTTACCTAAAACTAGTTCCTAATCAGTGTTAGATTAGTAATGGTTACATTACATAAACACAAAAAGAAATACGGAACCAAGTACTATAACAAGCTGAGGAAAACCTGCAAACATCCTAACGGGCGTATAAAAAAAAAGTTGCGTCAGTCCATAAAAAATGTCTGCCAGGCGTCAACGTTTGTATTACATCACTGCGTTTGGTTGTGTGCGTGACGCTCACTAGTGACGCGCATGTGTTACACGTGGACGCTTCACGTGGTTTGTGCATGTGTGGGTACGGCCTAATCTCAACTGGAATGCGGGTTCCATAGAAGTACTTTTTTTAAAAGCGCTGAAAAGGGAAATTCTTTGAGTCGCCTCGCCACCCTTTTTACTTTCAGAATTTCTTTTTTTTAGACGCAAATGAAATGGATTGGTGCGGATTCTCTTTGAGTTTAAAAGCATTTTAAATTAGAGTTTCGTAAGTTTATAGCTTAATTATAAACATCCTTCAATCTCGATTATAACTAAGTATTTCCGATAGTTGAATGTCATGCAAGTTCCGAACGTTTATAGACCCGTTTTTTTTTTAATATTAACTACGTTCAAATCAGAACCGAATCTCTAAAGCATCGCGTCTGTGTTTTCGATTTGCCTGGATTCGATTCCCAGATCGAGTAGTGTTATAGCGTGTTTCTATGAAATTCTCAGTGGCAGGTTGGAGTTTGAATTTATGCTTGGTAAATGGCAATAGGCTCGCCCCCTATTATATAAGAACTATAAATACCGATAAAATCTATGGGTGAAATAGGGGGCAAGCCTATTAGGTACCATTAACCGAGCACAAATCCAGACTCCGAACTGCTACTGAGGCCTGGGAATCGAACCCAGGACCTCTAAAAGTTCATTACAACGACAACTATTAAAATTTAAGTTGGTTATAGATTTGAATTGAAGGAAATATAATTTCCCTTTACAGTTTGTTTGAAATAAGTAAGCTTGTCTGAAGTTTCTAACACTTACGCGAATATTAGACATTGAAATAAAACTACTGTTTACGGATTTTATCGCGTTATATTGATATTTTTAAATCCATGGTCACGAGTGGACTTTGACTTTGAGTCCACCCGTGACCATGGATGCTGTAAAGGATCCGAAACGTCGGGAATTTAAAAATATCAATATAACGCGATAAAATCCGTAAAAAGTAGTTTTATTTCAATTGTCTGAAGTTGTCAGAAAGTGGCTTAGCAGTGTTCAATTTTAATAGAAATAATCGTTGTAAAGACAATTGCGGTGGTTTATAAAGACATGAATTTTCTTGTGAAAGAAAAATTCGGCCTCGGACTGGGTTTGAAAATGCGTCCTTCTGGTTAAGTACACCAGAAACTAGCAAATTCTTATCGTTGTGAACATTTCGCAATATTTAATGCTAAAATAACATACCATCACGCCTGTATTCCCGAAGGGTTAGGCAGAGGTGTACTTAATGGACGTCTTTCGCCGGTATGTTTAGGTCCCATGCAATAGGGGCCGGGCCTATTGCTATTCACCGGGCAAAAATCCAGACTCCGAGCTGCTAGTGATAATTTCATAGAAAAACCCAAATAACACTTTGCTCGACCCGGGGATCGCACCCAAGACCTCTAGCGTAGCAGGCGCGATTCAATCAATCAATCAATTATTTATTTGTGAAATATAGGTGTTACAATGGTATTTCATTTGGTTACATAATTAGATGCCTCTATATTTTGCTGTAAGGCGTACAAATATAGCCGTCATTGTATTTTTTATAAAAAAAATGTAATTTTTACAATACGATTAATATTTAAAAATGTCACAGGAAAGCAATAGTACAATACATTATTTTAATAATTGTCAATACTTATTAGATTCTTCACTACTTGCGATATGTCAATGTTGTCCATCAGGGGGGATTGGGACCACTAGACCAACGAGGCAGTCAAGTTAATATTAAAATATGATAAAAAATATGCGGTGGTTTATGGTTTCACATTTTTTATTAATCTTTAGTAATTTCGATATTTATTTATGTATAAAATTTCGAACAAACTGTACAAAGCTGATAGTTAAAGGTTTGCTGGTAAGTAACTAGTTTGTCTTCATAATAACTAATGTAGATAGAGTAACTACTTACTTATAGTTATGTAAGTCGAGAGTTCGTGACTCATCGGGGCCGGGCTCGAATTCTTGGACTTAGAAATAACTTAATCTATGGGATGTTTCGTATATACAGGGTGGAAGGGGACATCGACGCACATCCGCTTACCACGAATTCAGTACATGATTCTGGACCCCCTTGCGTTGATATTTTTCGTCCGTTATGAAAAATAAAAACTACTTTTTCATACAAAAGTGCAATACCTACACGGTCAAAATTCATGTAACAGCTGACTTTTTAAAACATAACCGACGAAAAATATCAACGCAAGAGGGTCCAGAATCATGTACTGAATTCGTGGTGAGCGGATGTGCGTCGATGTCCCCTTCCACCCTGTATATGTAACTATAGTGTTGCCTGCCGGTTCGATCCCGATTGCGATCCCGGTTATCCTGCGGGATAATAAATCAATAACCTATGTTACTCAGGGATAATCTACATTATCCCTTTTAATCCTTATAATAAAATTCGCTGTGCCCCGCGGTTTCACCCGTTTTGCCTCGCTCCTAAGGATCCTACGATCCTTAGGTGATGGTAGATAGCCCAGCTGGCCTATAGCCTCATCAATGTGAATATCATATACAAAAAGAATCTCAAATCCGACTGATAGTTCCTGAGATTAGCGCGTTCAAGCAAAACAACTCTTCAGCTTTATTATATTATAATATAAATATAATAAATATATATAAATAATTCCGCCCTCAGCTTCGGCGGCGTGGTTTCTCAGCTTTTCTATAATATAGATCTATAGGTCTATCTATTGCTGAAGACTGCATTAAAATCCGTTGCGTAGTTTAAAACATCGAAGCGTACAAACAGCGGGAGCGATTTTGTTTTATACAATGCAAAGAAGAATACATAGGCTATATTTTATTGTAAGCACGTTGACATGAACGAACTTGCGGACGGAAGCTAGAAGCCCTTATAGTTTGCAACTATACTCGAGTTAGAACTGTTTGACATTCAAGTCAGGGCAAATAGAAGTAGGTTGAACCGGAAAATGCATCTTAGTGCAGTGAAGGTAATGGAATCAGTGACCGACCTTGAAATAAAATCTAGGCAATGGACAATGTGACAGTTGTAAATTTTTTTTTTCAAGGGACCAGTGAACCTGAGAAGATCCTACAGCTTTTGAGGTCGGGACGAAAACGTTGCATGTTACGAGTATTAATAAAAATCCCAACAAAACTACTTGGCAATCGAACTCAGGACCTCACGCTCAGTTGCCGCTTACCCAATAAGGTGATAGACTTTCTAATTCTAAAACAAAATACTTGTTTCGAACAGAAACTACGAACTTCAGACTTTATTTGTAGATACTGTTCTATATCATCATCAACCGATATATTGTCCCACTACTGGGCCCGGGAAAATGATTTAAAAATACATTTCCATTAAAAAGAGTTCACCGAATAACAATATAAGTAGAAGGTCGTAAGATGTCGAAAAAAAAATTGTCAATGCACTCAAAATACAGCAATGCACTCAAAATACAGCAGTAACTCATAAAAAAAAGATTAAATTTAATCTGTGAAATTGGGCTGAGGTCTGATAGCAGTCGCTTCGTGTTTTTTCTTACAAACCATTACATGGCATGGATTTACCCTCAGAATGATATGCATTAGGCTATATTCCACCACGCTAATCTACTGCGTTGGCAAACTTCACGCGTCGTCGAGAAAATCTCCTGTTTTCCTTCACCGTTTAAGCGCGTGATAATTAATTAATTATTAATATGCGCATGACTACAAAAAGTCAGAGCTGCGTGGCTTGGATTCGAGCTCGAGACCTTTGACTTGGTGAAGTAACATCACCAGGCACATTGTTCTTTATACAATACCGTTAATGATAAATTGATAACGGTAATCCCGAAATACACTCGTGAAGTAAAACTTGAATCTACCAAAGGAGATTTTTAATCTTAGATTTTTTATATAAAACCTGCTTTGAATAAATCACTAACAAAGCAAAATCCACAGAACAAAATTTTAATAATTATGCGCATAAAAAATACTTTGCATAAAATCGTAAACCGCAAACATTTTGAGTCACAGTAAAATCTGTGGAACCCGTTACGAAAACCTGACCTACAATAATACACTAATACATACATATTGTTTGTATGTATATGTAACGATGACGTGGGAAATACTAGCTACAATGATAATAATGTTTAAGGAAATTTGCAAACGATGAACTTTGCACATGATGAGGAAGAGCGTCACAAAGTGAAACAAATTCAAATTAAGAAAGTGTAAGTACATAATTTTAATGACAGTTATGAATGATGATAAATAAATCGATATTATTTTTAAATTGCAGTGTTTACATTTCAACTATTCGTGCCATTTTGAACTGTGTATGATTTCTACGTAAAGCTATTGTTTAGTTTTTAAATATATTTTTAAATAGTCCGGTCAAGGTTTTTAACATAACATAACATAACATACCATCACGCCTGTATTCCCCGAAGGGTTAGGCAGAGGTGTACTAATGTACACCCGCATTTCGCCGGTATGTTTAGGTCCCATGTAATAGGGGGCGAGCCTATTGCCATTAATCGGGCACAAATCCAGACTCCGAGCTGCTACTGAGAATTTTATAGAAAAACCCAAATAACACTTTGCTTGACCTGGGGATCGAACCCAGGACCTCTAGCGTAGCAGTCGCGCTGAGGACCACTAGTAGTCTAGTGGTCCTCAAACGGACTGCCTCATTAGTATGAGGCAGTCCGTTTAAGGTTTTTAAGATAAATATTCATGGCAAAAACTATAAAATTCGGGAAAACTGAAAGTACTCTTTCATGGGATTTTTAAAGATTTATTGAAATACAGGACAACGACAGTCGAGTTAGTTAATTTAAATTATAAATCAATATGTTTACGCTAAATGTTTTCATTTGTTTTAATTCAATTCGTATCCTTCAATGCTAATATGACAGGTCCATCCTGTAAAAAAATAAAAAACTTTGACAGCAACACTGTTCGTTTGCAAATAGCCTAATAGATCCATTATTGCATAGACTAGACACGTATACTTGAGTCATTAGTCAGTATATCTTGAAATAATAACCAATTGTAGAACTGACATAAAACACAATGTTACCATCTAAGTAAGTAATATATTTTTGATGCAATTCCAGAAATTAACGTTGCGGTTTAAACGACGATATGGTGACATGAATTGAGAGGAATATGCTGAGATGGTATGGTCATGTCGAGAGAATAGATAAAAGGCTAACGAAAGGGCTTTATATAATAATAATAAACTCTTTATTGTCAGGCTACTGTGGCCAATATATTTAGACCTTCAAACTAACATATATATTATAATATAACAGTGTTTGTTAGTATATAACTTAAAGCTATGTTAGTAAAAAACTTCACTGGCACTACGTCACTGTGCGTTCTTGTGGCACTTGTCCGCGGAAGCGACATTCGCTACATAGCGTGTAATATTTAATATATACTAGACTGTCTCGTTGGTCTAGTGGTCCCAAGCGCGACTGCTACGCTAGAGGTCTTGGGTCTGATTCCCAACTCAAGCAAAGTGTTATTGAGGTTTTTTATAAAATTCTCTGTAGCAGCTCGGAATCTGGATTTGTGCCCGGTTAATGGCAATAGGCTCGCCCCCTATTACATGGGACCTAAACGTACCGGCGAAGCGTGGGTGTACATTAGTATACCTCTGCCTAACCCTTCGGGGAATACAGGCGTGATGGTATGTTATATATGTATTTCTAGAAATTAGTAGATTTGGTAGCTAGAGCTTTTCATAAAAAACTGAGATACTTATATATTATTATACTGATAAATCGATGTGCATAATTATAGTTACAAGATGGATGAATGGATGGATTGGATGACGTTCTACAACAAGATTATGCGGTTGAGATGTCGGTAGCAATAGCAAATGATATCACAATTATAAGTCTATGATTTCGTTACTAAAATGCACATTGTGTTAGAGGAAAAAAATGTCTTTTATGAATAAAATAAATAATGTGTCATGTGGCTTGTGGCCATGACATGTCTAGTTTAGCCAATTATGGTCAAGACATTTATTTGTATATTTTAAAATTATTTTATGATATATATCTAGATTTTTGTAGATAAATCAAATATTTCTTAAGTATAGAATTTCTTATTTGTATAAATATTTTATGGATCACTATATAATAATATATGCTTCCAAATCCTGTCGTTTAGCGATGTTTTTTTTGTCACCTACAGACATCAATAGGTACAAAATAATAATAACGCAATCCATACCAATATTTTTAATGGCAGAAGAAACTTTGTCTGTTTGTAACCTTTTTACGCCTAAACCGCTGAACTGATTTCGATTAAATTTAGCAAGGAGATGGATTGCATCCTTATCAATGACATTTTGCCTCAAAAAGTAGGTACTTTGAGATGCGACGACGAGCAACGGCTACAGTCTTTAATAAATTCAGCTTCTCAACGGAAAAAGAATATATAAAAGCATTTTTGATGAAGTCGCTCATTAACAGAGACATAATATTTGAATGAATACTTAATTTTATTTAAGGAATTCCAAGTTATGTCAAACAGAATAGTCACAACTCAAAACCAGTTCATGATCTAACCATTTTGAATTATTCTGCAGCAAATTATCGAAGTGTGCTTTGCATATTAAAGAGTCGATATTGGTCAGAACCGAATGTTATTTTATGGATTTGTTTGAACTATAAAATTGTCACAAAGCTTCTGGCTTTAGATCGCTTTATTACGTTGAATAATTTTGATCAGTAATCGTATAATTATCTGTCATTTTATGTAATATGTCTTTATTGAACGGAAACATTTTTTAAGTATTCAAAAGTAAATGCTAAAATATGACGGCGGATAGAAGGGATTCATGGAGAATAAATAACTCGATTCATTTTTAAAGGGGTGCAAAGTCCAACAAATATATAATTGTTTGCATAAATACAATACACCCAATTTATATGCTTTTTAACCGCCTCGTTAGTCTAGTGGTTGTAGCACATCAAGTTATACAAAACTGTCAAATTTCTCCAAATGATTTAAAACCTTAAAGTTATGATGATTAAGTTCAAAATCAACTGAGAAAATTTGTCATTTTGTGGTAACTTGATGTCCACAGTACATTAGAGCTATTGGGATTTTTCTATAATTTTTTCATTTGCAGCTCGGAGTGGGGATTTGTGCCCGGTTTAATGGTAATTAACATACATAACAAATCATCACGCCTGCATTCCCCAAAGGGTTAGACAGAGGTGTACTAATGTACACCCACATTTCGCTGGTATGTTTAGGTCCCATGTAATAGGGGGCGAGCCTATTGCCATTTACCGGGCACAAATCCAGACTCCGAGCTGCTACTGAGAATTTCATAGAAAAACCCAATAACACTTTGGGTATCGAACCCAGGACCTATGGAGTAGCAGTCGCGCTTGGGATCACTGGACTAACGAGGCAGTTTAATGGTAATTAATTAAATTAATTGATATTTATTTTTGTAGACACTGTTACAAGTCAATGTTTTATCTTTTTAACAAGGTACTAGATAGTTACGGCATTTCCTACCCCTGAGAAGAAAATCTGAAAAATCTCAGAATCATGGTCTCTTTTAAAGTGCAGACATAATATTCTTTTTTTTATGGGATAACTCGGCACACGAGCAGGTGAGCTACCTGATGGTAAGAAGTCATCGCTTCCCATGGACATCTGCAAAACCAAAGGAGTTGCAGATGCCCTCTCGCTCACCGAACGAAACGTAGTCATCATATCAGCCAAATGAAGTCCACTGCTGAACAAAGGCCTCCCCCATAGACTTCCACAACGACCGGTCATATGCCGCCCGCATCCAACGACCCCCACCGACCTTTACCAGATCGTCAGTCCATCTTGTTGGAGGTCGTCCCACACTGCGTTTTCCGGTTCGTGGTCTCCACTCGAGAACCTTCCTGCCCCAACGGCCATCAGTTCTACGAGCTAAACGAAACGCAGTAGCGAAACGCTACTACTCGGACGTCGGTCTTCTGCGAGAGAGTGGTACTTCCCCGGTCAAGCCGGCCCATTCATGCTGCGAACAGCGTGGCCCTACCACAACAAAACTAATACTATCAAAATAAATGATTGTCACAATACAGGGCAATGTCTAAAATGGCATTTTAAAGAATAAGCTACAGCGGCTTTGATCAGCCCAGTCCTAACCGAAGGTTCGCCTACATCAGACATTATGAAGCTCAACTATATCGTAGCCTTAACTCATCGGCAAACTGTGGGTGTACATAAGTACAGCTCTGCCTAGCCTTTGGAGCGAAACGAGCGTGATATAATATATCTTTTAAAAATTCACATACCTACACTCGAAGTTTTGCAACTTTTCAAATTGCAACCAATTTAGTTCGATTGCATAAAATATCTAAATTGATTCTATTAGATTTCTCTTTATTTATTGTCTAGAAATAATTTATTGTACGCTTTAAGGACGTTGATACGTAGAGATATCTACTTGTAAAAATATTCGAGCTCACGTTAGGTGAAAATGCAATACAATTGTTAATTACTGAGCTGAAATACTGTATGACACTATTTCAAAGGGTTGCCAAAATTTTTTAAGACGAATTCTAGTGTTTTTCAGAACAACCCTTCAAAAAATATAGCATATTATACAAAATCTTTGACCATTATTAGTTTTGTGTTACAAAAAAATTAAAGAAATGACATAGATACCATCACGCCTATTTTCCCTGTGGGGAAAGGCAAAGGTGTACTAATGTACACACACATTTCACCGGTATGCTTAGGTCCCATGTAACCGGGCACAAATTCAGACTCCAAGCTGCTACTGAGAATTTCATAGAAAAACCCAATAACTGCTCGACCTAGGGATCGAACTCAGGATCTCTTGCGTAGTAGTAGCGCTTAGGACCACTAGACTAATGAGGCAATCTACTTTAGAAATATATCGATATTCGAATATTTTAGGGATATATCATCATCATCATCAATTATTTCCGCGGTGCATATAGTTATAAGTGTTTTAAACCGATTTTATGCACGGTACGCATTTGCAAAAAAATTTTAACATTTTTAAGTATCAAGAAGGCTGGTCCACACTACACAATTCACAAGCTTGAACGCCCTATTTGAACCCCTGTGAAAGTCGCTTTAGAAAATCGATGTGTACCTGTACCATCTACTTATTTTGCATAGTATCCGTACCAGGTTTCAATTTTAGGAGGAATCTAATAAAATTTTATAAATCAATATAAGCACGGTATGTTTTTTTGTCCTATTTAATAATAATAATAAATATTTAAAACTGTGAACAATATGGTAAAACTTCGAATAAATGACGTAATAATAACATTTATTTAATCCCACAAGAAAATATATCAGTTTGTCTAAAACTTGTGTAAAAAGACTTGCCATTAACCGGGTGCGAATCCAAACTCCGAGCTGTTAAAAGGAAATTTATAAAAAATCCTAATCCAAAAACTTTGCCCGCTCTGCTAATTGAACCAAAGACCACATGAATAATAGCGAATTCTATTATGTAGTAAATATGGTATTCTAATATTGACTATACCTAGGGAGAGAAACTGCCACAATAGTCTAATGATTCTAAGAGCGACTGCTACGATAAAGAACCGACCGATCGACCTGGCAATGTCTGTTATTGCGTTATCCTATGAAATTCTCAGTAGCAACTCGGAGTTCAGATTTGGGCCAGTTAATGCTATTACATGGGACCTAAACATACTGGCGAAGTTTGGGTATATAATATAGTACATCTCCGCCTAACCCTTCGGGTAATACAGGCGTGATTGTATGTGTGTACCTACCTACAACTAACTCTAATAACAATGAAAATATTTTTTTAAAAATCATTTAGAATAACTAGGTGCAGAAACAACCCCTTCATATTTCTTCTCTACGAATCCCGAGAATATTTTTTACTTCAGATACAAAAAAAAAACACTAGTTAAATCACCATTAGTCCAATTACCACCTTTTAAACTATCTAATGATGCCAAGGTATCAACATTAACAGCTATAGTACTCTGGAAAACCCATGTACTTGATGTATTACGCTATTTTCCTTGAAAGAGTAAGCAGAATCAGTACTATTACAGAGTGCGTGCTCCGTGAGGTCATGCACGGTAATAATGTAAATTAGAGAACGCAGTTGGTCGTGCGCAGTAGGTTGTTGCTAAGAATGATTCGAGAACCTTTGGCATACATCAAAATACGGCAGTATTCCCAATGGAGATGTTATGCACTGTATATTATCGGGCCCTCAAAATCGTCATTCAATGTTTAAAGAATTGATTTTTAATAGTTTTGTTTATGTATATCAAATCTGTCGACTCTGATACTTGTTATAATATAAATTCTTCGCGTAGTAAAAGTGGATGAATAAAGAAAAATATCTCAAGCTAGCAATTAAGATCAGGTTCTTTAGCTCATGATATCAGAAAAAAAAAACAAGAGTACTTAGAGGAACTAAGGAGCTGTTCTTTGCTAAGGCATCTGACGAGCAAAAGAAGTGATAAGCCGGACATTTTAACACTATCGTCGAAGTGCACCATTGTATTAAATCGTCTAAAAAAATTACATTAACGTGACAGCGTCAAGACGTCAAAACGTTTTTTATGGTAAGAAATATCATTTCATCGATAATTTAATTGGGACCAACTTTGAAGTTATACGCTATCCGATAAAAAAATATCACTAAAATCGAGCAACTCTGTAAAAAGTTATGCGTGGTTATTAATAATAAAAAAAAACAAATAAGTATGCGCGTTGATTTGAAAACCTCTTTTTTTTTATTTCCGACGTTCGGGTTGTCACGTAACATCTGCATGATTAATAAATAAGCTGTAGTGTTTGGCCCGTATAACAAGTCTCATAATATTCCAATACAATAACGTGTTATTTTCCATAAAATAACGTGTTATTTTACAAAAAAAATTGCATCGTTTTTACCTCGGCAAGCACATAAACGATCATGTAACAAACCTTGAGCTGCAAGTTACGTGTAACCCACCAAACTAGTGTTTGCATTGATGATTACCTATTCCATTCGGGTGTGCGTTCAAGTCTACGACTCTAGGTACTAGGTAAGCTGCATAATTTAAGTACTTATACAGGCTTATTACTAAAATTGGTCAATGCCGTATGATCTAGTACTTTAAAGGTACGTAAATAATAGTTATTCGTTATTTTAGTTTTATGAATGTTTTATTTAAGAATAACTTTACTGATTTTTAATCGTTTTATGAAACGTTAAAATAATATGATAATAAATTAGTTGTTTTTATAAATAAATCTAAAATCAATATTAATGTCATTTCTTTATTTATTTATATTAAATATTAACGAGAGATCACGGTCACATATCTCGTAACAAGACACCTTATTAACTGCACTTTATAAAATTAACAATAAAAAGGTTACGACACTATGTAATCCGAAAATTCGCATAGTGTGTCAACACAAAAAGTTTTTTTTTGCCCACAGTGTAATCACGAGACGATGAGTAGTGCGACGCTCGCGGACTCACGGTTCCTAACCTATCTGTGTGTGTGTGCATCCGTGTGACCCACTTACGAACGCGTTCGGCGCACTTCGGGCATTTCCGTCGCCCGAACATATGTCCGCGGCGCACGGTGGGCTGAAAACCGGCTTTCATAGACATAGCGATTTCGATTTGCAAGTGCCGGATTTTTTGCCGGATATCGCTTCTATTAGTTATTACTATATTCAAAAATTACACCAGAGTTAATTCTGCACAAAAACGAAGGAATTATAATTTTTTTAAGAAAAATTTGTATGGAGCTGGTATTAAAAAGTTAATTATCTCGTAAACAGCAAGGAAAACCGTAATATCCTTACAGGTGGTTATAGTACTAATTATTTATGATTTTTTGACATATGTCATATAACGGTTATCGCTGCTAATTTTTTTTTAAAAATCGTCAAAATATTTTTATTTATTTTTACATATGAAACGGTTCCTTTTAGTGTTTAAGTTGAGGAACACAGACTTTTAATAACACGTAACATAAAATAGCATCATCCTTATATTCTTAGTCAGAGGTTTAGCGTACATCCACACTTACACAACTATGTTTGAGCTAGATACCTATGTATCAATACAAAATGAGTTTTAAAATTTGTAAAAACATATGTTTATTTGGTATTTTGGTACCAAGTAAGTGGTATTGTTTGTAACTGTCTGAAGTCTGAAAAGGTGATTAAATGATTGTTAATGATTTCTGATAAGTAAGCTAATTTGTTGATTAGTTGTGTTAAGAGTTCTAAGTTTTTTTTTGACGATTATAATTTTTTATTAGCTCATCTTTCAAAACTCTAATGAGGGTAGTTAACTAATTATCGACGTTTTGCAATAAAAGGGCTAAAATTTTTATTAATAATTTATTTATTTTTTTTAAATTTTTATTAATCTGTGCAACTGCTAACACAATTTTTTTGCTCTGTGACTATAAAATCTTAAAATGGAAAGTTTAATCACCAGTTTAGACTTGTTTGTCTTCTAAAAAGTGAGAGTACTTCATTTAATCATGAAGTGAGCCTTTCTGCTTTACAGAGGTGGATGAAATCTAACCGATTCCTTGATAACTTCAGAAGACTGTACGGAAATTGGCTGCAAGCAAATATTAATTGGCCAAGTTGTGTGCAAACTTTAGTTAATCTAGAATGAACTGTTGATGAGATACCAAGAGCACAATCAGACTTTCAATTAAAGCCATCATCATCCGTTGGAACAATGACAAAAAGGTCTCGAAAACCATTCGAAGATTTGGGAAGTAAACAGAAAAAGAGAAGATCTGATGATCATACAGGCGAAGACTCCAGTGAATTGGCATATGCAGCTACAGCGCGTTTAAAAGAAGGGCATGAGGATATGGCATCTGTGATCGAATACATGTTGAAAAAGCCTGAAGCAGTTATTAAAATTAAAGAAACGCTTAAGACATCAGTAAAAACAGTCATATTTACAGCAGAGAAAGCGCTGGATTGCTCCTTTCACTAAAACTGTCAAAGTGGCAATATATTACTTTGCGAGAGGCTGCCATTCGGGAAGGTGCTATGGATATTTATCCATCCTACTATAAAGTGCAACAAACTAAGCTTGATTGCTACCCCCCAAAGCATTCAGTGTCAGTTACGGATTCCTCGGCTACACTTTAAGCTTTACTTGACATCACGGTGACGAGGATCCTTCAAAGTCTTTCTGACAATGCCGATGTGCAAAATAAGCAGCTAAAGCGTATATCCAAGTGGGGATTTGATGGTGCTTCCAACCAAAGCCGATACAAGCAGAAAATGGAGGGTGAGCAAGATGATGCAAGCATTTTCATGACCTCCTTGGTGCCACTAAAACTGACAGATGGAGATAATACTGTATGAACCGAAAACCATGCGCAACTTTGTATTGACGCCCAGTTCAGTTAACTTTTGTAAAGGAGAGCGAAGCAGTTGTCATCGGTCTCAAAAAACAAATGGATGATGAAATTCGGGCCTTTATCCCCACAGAGTGCAGTACATAATAATAACATGGTGACTCATCAACTAATTATGACAGTGATCGACACCAAAGTCTGCACGTACCTTTCTGATGCCAGATCAAATCCATCGTGCTACCTGTGCTTAGCAAAACCTACGGGAATGAACCGCTTAGATGTTGTAACATCAAAGACTGTGTGTGCTGACATATACAAATTTGGCTTATCATCCCTACACGCACGTATAAATTGTATGGAATGTCTGTTACATATTGCGTATAGGCTCGACTTCAAACGGTGAGCAGCGAGAAGTAATGAAATAAAAAATGTATTCAAAATACATTCAAGTTCAGCTCAATCTGGTGATTGATGTTGTGAAACAAGTCTCGGGAACTACCAATGGCGTGAATACCGCTAGAAAGTTTTTCGAGTATCCCAATGAAACTGCAGCTATTACCGGGTTGGACGAAGATCTTATTAAAATATTTGCAAGCGATAACATTTGGCGAGAAGATCGAGATTGATAGGCGAGAATAAAATTTAAAGATTTTGCCCGCAAAACAGCAGAAAAGTATGTGGAATTGTATGACTGGTACTACATGTCGTCAACCGTACATAAATTATTAATACACGAGGCTGATATAATCGAGAAAACTTATATTGTGCAATTTCGGACTCTCTTGGAAGAAGCCTCAGAGTCTCGAAACAGAGATTTTAGGAGGTTCCGGGAATATCATTCGCGGAAAAGAAGCAGGCAAGATTCTAATCAAGATATCTTAAATATGCTTGTTGTTTCTTCGGATCCTTTCCTAAGTGCACAAAGGCCTAAGTGAGATGCCAAGAGAAAGCAGAGCTTTTTTGCTGAAACTCTCGCAAAAATTCAGTTTCAGGTCGAACTGAAAACTCGAACTCACTTTGAGTTCGAGTTTTTAGATATATCCAATCTAGATTCTGACTCAGAATTGGAGTCCAAGAACGACAGTGATAAGGAAAATGTATAATATTTGTTTTTTTTTCTATTTTTGCTATTTTTTAAAATATTTTTCTTGTTTTATATATTTTTAATATTTGGGTAAATAACATTCTTCATAATTAACAATGTTCTTAATTAAGTCACTAAAAGGAACCGTTTCATATGTAAAAATAAATAAAAATATTTTGACGATTTTTAAAAAAAAATTAGCAGCGATAACCGTTATATGACATATGTCAAAAAATCATAAATAATTAGTACTATAACCACCTGTAAGGATATTACGGTTTTCCTTGCTGTTTACGAGATAATTAACTTTTTAATACCAGCTCCATACAAATTTTTCTTAAAAAAATTATAATTCCTTCGTTTTTGTACAGAATTAACTCTGGTGTCATTTTTGAATATAGTAATAACTAATAGAAGCGATATCCGGCAAAAAATCCGGCACTTGCAAATTGAAATCGCTATGTCTATGAAAGCCGATTTTCAGCCCACCGTGCGGCGCGCCATCTTTACTTATTGACTGCACGAGACCATTTTGAATTGACCCGTCACTTTTTATGAATGTGGTGACTGCAGCGGGTCAATGGACGTTGGGCGTTTGTAACGACGCGTGTTACGTAAAAAAACTAACAAAATGTTTACGTGACGCTTGTTTTCGCGTTGTTATCTGGCTATTTTGTCATCGTAAAGATAGTAGCAATTTACTTCCTAACGTTTGTTTTCAGTTGGTAACTTAGTACGCATTATAAGTCGAGAGTTAGGTCTGACTAACATGACCTAGCCAATGGATACAGGTATATCTTAGGCACGTTATAATAAGACAATGTTGCATACCATCGATGCAACAATGTGCGAATAGTTATAAAGCATTTACGACATGAGCGATTGCTTATACCTAAATAATCATTACAATTAAATTTTACAACTTTTAATAATATGCTGTGTCCAATTTTATGCGAAAATAAAAAGTTTACATAACAAACATATCGATATAAAAGTTATTAAACGATTAACAATTGGTATCGTAATATCGCATAACAGAAAGCTCGCGTGTGCATATCCGAACATAACTTCCGCATTCGAAATTTGATTTTTTCCCCACTCACACATAGAAACAACTTTCACCTATTCGAAAGTGGACTTGTGACGTGTTCGTTGCTATTTTCGTTTCGGATAGCCGTTCCCAAGAAAGCTTTTAAAAATAACTGTTAAAACAACTGTTATTTTTTTCACTTTGTTATTATAATCGCGTAAAAGCTTAAGCGAATTAGCCGTTTGATTGATAAGTGTTGATATAATTATTAGATTCTGCAGGGTATTAATTAAAAAAAAAAGTTTTTGAGCTTATTGTATTTTATTTTAAAATCTGTTAAAAAAAGGTTGCATTACATTAAAGCAACCTCTTTCGTGCCAGCAAAGCTTTAAATACACTTTGTTATCACAAAAGAGGTGTTCCATATTTAAAACTAGAAAAGTCCAAAACATATGATTGAGTTTATCAAAGGTTATCATCCTTTCAAGAAGTTGTGTTTACATAAGTAGGTATATTTACATCTCGTACATACATCTTTACATAGTTCACAGTATATGAACAATTTATTTCTGCACTTAACACACAATAAAGTCTACACTTAAGTAAAATTTATTTTTAATATAATTATAATAGCACCAACATCACGCCTGTATTCCGCGAAAGCTTAGGCAGAAGTGTAATATAAATGTACATTGTAAACCTACATTTCGCCGGTATGTTTTGGCTAATAGAGGGCAAGCCTATTGCCATTAACTGGGCACAAATCCAAACTCCGAGCGGCTACTAATAATTCCATATAAAACTTTGCTCGACGTGGAAATCGAACCTAGGACCTCAAGCAAAGCTGCCGCGCTTAGGACCACTAGACCAATGACTTTGTCTGGCACTTTTTTCAAGACTGGGTTATTCCCATCCACGTATGACCATCAAAATACAATCAGCTCACAGGTGAAATATTTAAAATATGAACGGCTTGCAGTCATTTTGTACGTTGTCGAAATAACTTTCACCTGTTAGATAATGAACCGGTTCCACTGATAAGTAACTGTGACGAAGTGAAACTAAAGGGGTACCCAGCATTATCACTGCTTACCCTCTGTAAATATAAGTATTTGAACATTATCTTAGGCCTCTCCTAGTGAAAGCCACAGAGCCCGATCTTCGGCTTTCTTCATCCAGTCACTGCCAGCTGCCTCCCGCAAATCGTGACTCCATCTGGCCCGGGCGCCCTACACTTCGCCTGCCTATAGGCCGACCGTTTAACTCGCGTATCGCCTGCGCAGTAAGAAGGGAGCGGGGGCGGGTAACGCTACACACGGAGTCAATAATCCAAAGATTTATCTTGAGATAGACATTGTTGGTAAAGAATAAAATAATAAGTATCTTTTTTAAGTATCCCTACTAGTAGTAGTACTCTCTTCTTACCGCGCAGGCGATATGCGAGTTAAACGGTCGGCCTATAGACGCGGTCTCCACTCGAGAACTAGCAAAACTCGAAAACCTGATTGATTTTACAAAATGTAAAAGGATATAATATGAATTTCGAAGATATGGTCGTCAGCACATCAAGTTACCATAAAACGTACAATTTTCTTAGTGAATTTTGAACTTCAACGTTTTAAAGTCTAAAATGATTTAGAGAAAGTTGACAGTTTTGTAAAACCTTATATGCTAGCGACTTATATGTGAATTTACTCTACTCTCTATACAACAGGAAGCGGCGGTAGCCTATCGGCTAGGGCGTCGGAATTGCGATCATGTGGTTGCCGGTTCGAAACCCACCAATTGTACTACCGACGTGAACCCACTCGTAACACAAGCATTTTAGCTTAGCACGAGGGGTCAACAAGATTACTAGTAATTTGTGACCCACATTGCTAGTAAGATTTTTTTTTTTTAAAAATCGATACACTTATGAGGTATATCGTATACAAAAACATACAGACAGATTGAGCACCTACCTCCTTTTTGAAGTCGGTTTTCTAAATCATTAAAAACATGTTCCTTTTAGCTGTCTACACCGCTAGGAGGCTTAAGTATAACCAATTATAAAGATCATTATCTGGAAGATAATAATTACATACAATAATCAATTTGCTATAGGTGTTTAAGTCTGTACGGTTGGTAGGCCTTCACCGTATTGAGATACACGCGAACCTCTGTATTCTTTACAGAAAACACGAATAAAAAAAATATACAAACTGTATTGATAAATGATAAATAATATTTTCTATCTTTTAAAGTCAAAGTTAAAATTTTTGAACTAGATGGTGCCGGCATGTCTTCATTTTTTTTAAAAAAAAGCTTCTTAGCTATGTGGGAAGTACATTACTAGTATTCTTGTTAACCCCCGCGTACTAAGCTAAATGCTTGTATTACGAGTGGGTTCACGTCAGTAGTGCAAAGGATGGGTTTCGAACCGGTAACGATATGATCGCAAGTCCAACGCCCTAGCCATTAGGCTACCGTTGCTTCGAACGACTATCTGATGACCTCTGAGAAGAAAAGTCGAAACAAACTAAGAATCATGGTCTCTTAAAGTCGAGACAAAGTTTGAGATAGAGTTTTGAAGATAGAGCCACGGAGACCAGTTCCAGCTGATGGCACGCATGCATTAGACCATACTCTATTGTAGGTTTCACGTAATTACGAGCGAGCCTATACCATGAATAATTTTTGCTATAGAAAAACCCAATAACACTTTGCTTGACAATAAAATTGAACCATGGATCACAACTTAGTATTAGTGTAATTTTCTAATGAGATAGAATAATCACTCCCCAAGTAGGGTAAAACCTCGTCAAGTGTATTTTGAAGGGATATAATAAGCCGCACATAAACAAATACTGATTGAGCGACAAAATTACTGATTGAGCAGCAAAATTACCGATTAAGCAGTAAAATTACTGATTGAGCAGCAAAATTACCGATTAAGACGCAAAATTTCTGATTGAGCAGCAAAATTACTGATTAAGGAACAAAATTACTGATTGAGCGACAAAATTACCGATTGAGCGACAAAATTACTGATTGAGCAGCAAAATTCTAAATACAGATATCGGTTAGGTTAGGTTGGAACTGTAACCACACATCGCCAGAACCAAATCGTGTTAATAATTGATTGAAGATTAATTATTTAATAAAAAAGAAAGATTTTACGTTAAGTTGAGATTTTTTTGCTTGCAGTTTTAGTAAAATTAAAGCGATAATTTAAATACATGCCTATTTTTATGTATTCAGCATAGAGATGCATGCATAATTCTAAAAATCACGTTACTCTCCAGGCTTCTATTTATTAAGTATGTGAATCCAAGGTCTTGGAACACTTATTCTACCACTGTGTTACCGTGAAAGCTATAAACGAGTATAATATAAAGAGGTACCTGCCTCATTAGTCTAGTGGTCCTAAGCGTGACTGCTACGCTAGAGGTCCTGGGTTCGATCCCCAGGTCGAGCAAAGTGTTATTGGGTTTTTCTATGAAATTCCCAGTAGCAGCTCGGAGTCTGGATTTTTGCCCGGTTAATGGCAATAGGCTCGCCCCCTATTACATGGGACCTAAACATACCGGCGAAATGTGGGTGTACTTTAGTACACCTCTGCCTAACCCTTCGGGGAATACAGGCGTGATGGTATGAAACGAGGTACCCTTCAATTTCTCAATTCCTGATTCTTTTCCCAATTATTTGGGGCCCGATTTCGAGTCTAACCAACCTGATGTTGTCATCAAATGTTTGATCACCGATATTCGAAGGATAAACTGGTTGTCAAGCTTTTTTGGGCTGAAGTTTTTTTTTAAACATCAGGTAATTAAAATACTTGAACCGATTCTTAATGCGATTAGTAAAAGGAGATTGGTATCAATCGAAGCGCTGATGCCCGATAAAGGCATCATGTTTGAAACAACCTTATTACAAAGCAGCACCAAGGCTGCGCAAACGCATGCGATATATTGACTGACGTCATTTCAATTTCAATGATTCGGAATTTGAAATTGCTAATGTAATTGTTAATAATCCCTTTTTCGTTTTAATAGATCTCATGATTTAATCTATCTGCTGGACAAATTTTATGTATTTTTACACGAAGTGACTACCAACAGATCCCCGTAACTGGGGAACACCGTTCCCCGTTAATTTCTGGGGACCACCGTTATTTTATTTTTTGGGGTTGTCGACTACCACTAACGATTGCCATTGGTGTACGTATGAGATCCGGGAACTGACTGCGTTACGTTGACCTTGTCTATACTCAAAAGGGTCTCGATGTCGTAAAAATGGTCATCCATCCATACACTGACCGCAGCAAGCGCAGTTTAATTCTACAGATCTGTTGATCAGCGCAGTTACTACTTAGCCACGAGCCTCTCGAACATAAATACCATCACGCCTGTATTTCCCGAAGCGCTAGTCAGAGGTGTAGTAATGTAGGTAAACCCACATTTCGTGATTTTTTTGTTTTTCTGACACATCGGCTTTTGGTCCAAAGGTCGTGCATCATTTTGTGCGAAAATAAAAACTTTTCTTTCTTTCTATTTCGCCGGTATGTTTAGGTCCCATGTATTACGGGGCGAGCCTATTGCCATAAACGGGTACATATCGAGAGATCGAGAGACAAGCTGCTAGGTACAATTTGTTTGAAATAAGTAAGCCGATCGGAAGTTGTCTGCAAGTGGTTTAGAAGTGGTAAATTTTAATAGAAAGAGTCGGTGAAAAGATAATTAGAGTCGTATAAGTTTCACAATTCTAATTATTTTGTTTACTAATTTCGATATTAATGTATTAAAACACTTAATTAAACGATTTTATCTCCGCGGTAGTTCGGAACGGCTAACTTCCGATCGGCTTACTTATTTCGAACAAACTGTATGAGAATTTCATAGATCAAAAATCAATAACACTACTCGACATGGGAATCGAACCTAGGAACTCTAGCGTAACAGTCACGCTTAGGACTATAAATATAATGCTATATTTTTTTTTACAATATTGATGTTAGTGTAGTCACCGCTTTCCCTCCAATACGTTTGGTGTTGCAATAAGGAAAATGTTTGACTACAACTACGTAATGCCGAAGGTAGTAGAAAGTGCTAATATTTGAAGTAGCTTTATTGTTGGTTATAGACAAAAAAAGCTTGAAAGGTTCCCTTTAAATGTTTTGCATGTGGGATTGCAAAATCTATTCTAATATATAAAGAGTTAAAGTATGTGAGTTTGTAAGGTTATAGGCGGTAATCTCTGGATCTACTAAAGCGATTTTGAGTCTTGACAATTTTATTAAATCGTGTTATGACTGCCTCACTAGTCTAGTGGTCGTAAACGTGACTGCTATGCCAGAGGTCTTGGGTACGATTCCCAATTCGAGAAAAGTGTAATTGACCAAAGTGTTATTAGGTTTTTCTACGAAATTCTCAATAAGAACTCGGAGTTTGGATATATGCCCGGTAAATGGCAATAGGTTCGCCCCTATTACTAAACATACCGGCGAACTATGGGTGTGCAGTAAGTACATCTCTGCCTTTGGGGAATACAGGCATGATAGTATGTGTGTTATTACGTAATATTGTTAACCTATCAATCTTTAAAAATGTACTATCTATATCTATCACGCTGACAGTACGCACGGCTACACATCAAGCTATACAAAACCAGTTTACGCTGGCCTCCTATTGCATGGGAAGCGTAAACAATAGCGAGATCAGCTTAAACTGGATTTTTATAGGTTGACCTGTAGCCGTGTGTGTGTACTACGCGAGCCCTACGTAAGGTTGCGCAAGAGCAGCTCGCACTACACGTTGGCAGTACGCACTTCTGTATTACGTCACGCTCTTAATGCTGCGATGATAGGCATAGATTACAACTAAAACATACCATCACGCCTGTATTCCCCGAAGGGTTAGGCAGAGGTGTACTAATGTACACCCACATTTACGTACACGCCCATGTAATAGCGGGCGAGCCTATTGCCATTAACCGGGCACAACTCCAGACTCCGAGCTGATACTGGGAATTTCATAGAAAAACCCAATAACACTGCTCGACCTGGGGACCGAACCCAGGACCTCTAGCGTAGCAGCCGCGCTTAGGATCACTAGACTAATGAGGCAGTCTACCACTTTTTTTTTCATACCATTTTTTTATGGTATAACTCGGCAAAGAGCAGGCGAGCTACCTGATGGTAAGTAGTCATCGCCGCCCATGGGCATCTGCAAATCCAAAGGAGTTGCAGATGCTTTGTTGAGCCTATTTAAGGAAAAGAGAGGGGAAGGAAAAAAGGAGAAGGAAGGGGACTTCCCCTTCGGGGAATACAGGCGTGATGGTACTTATGCATGTAAATGGTATGAAGTAAAAATCTATAGTCTCTGCCTACCGCCATGGGAGACAGGCATGACAATGTGTATGTATGAGAGTTAAAGGTAAAATTCGTCGCGTGCGCGCCCTGAGTTGCGCAACGCACGCGCTTTTTGTTTGTCATTTACATATGCGCACTGTGTACACAGATTTTGTCTTATCAGTTAAGAAAGAAACATTTTGGAAAACTTCTTTAATTATAGAGTTTTATTATTGTTGGTATTTTATGATAATTCCACGATTGTATCCCTGCAATGGATAGGCAGAGATGTACTGGCTTATTAAACATACTTCAACAATAGATATCATTATTATGTCACAAATCCTACTCTCAGAGTTGATACGAAGATTTTTTAAGAAAAGCACCACTCTATATGGGATTTGAATCTAGGATATCACGCTCAGCAACTACAAGACTTACGTTAACAACCGTTAAACCAATGAGGTATGAATTAATATCACTTTACTTTAATTGGAAAAGGTACTTACTATTAGATAAGTTGATTACAAATTATCTGTGCCTCTAAAAAAAAGAAAAACAATTTTTCTATTTGTAGTTATCCGAACCGACATTAAAATTGAGTGAGAGTATAAAAAAAACGCCAAATTCGAAATTCAAATTTCGAAATTCGCGATAGGACGGTGCGTTGTCTCAATTAAAACTTTATGTTACGATCCGCTATTAAAATATCTACTGTATACTGTTGGTAATAAAGTAGATTATTCTTTGTAAAGCGACACGGCTTGAAGCCAACTGAAAAGTATGTCACCGAGTTGAATAGCACTCGCAAGGCCGAGCTATCTATGAATGTGCGATCAAAACCGCGGATGTCGCTATATCAACGCTCAAAATCATCATTGTATTTACGCATAAAGAGATACCTAGGTGACAATGTTCTATGCTAAGCAACCCTACTTAGATCGCGAATAGATGGGTTGCTAACGCGACAAAAAGTGTTCAAGGTCGATAGAATGCGCGCTCAAAATGACAAATGTGATTACTATTCTGCATTCATTATACTTACCCATAAATTGTTAGGCAAAAGTATCTTTCTATTCGGCCTAGTCAATACCATAAAGAATGACTTTACGTTTAAAAAAAAAGTTTGCGTATATTTATTGGAAAGGAGTCTGAATAGCTAGCGATTATGATGACATTACTCTTGTAATTACCCATACTAATGTCAAGCAACAAATTTAAGGACTAGAAATTGATGGGTTGCTAATTAAGAGAAAAATAAAAGTTATTAGTTTAATTAATTTAAGTTTTCAGTAAACTAAAATAGAATAGAATTATTAAAGTCATTACTTAACAGAACTGTTTAAACGCTTATAAAACAAGACTTCAGCAATTTCAACAGTTGCCAACAAGACTGCCTCATTAGCATATTGGTCCTAAATGCGACTGCTGTGCTTGAGGTCTTGGGTTTGATTTCCAAGTCAAGCAAAGTTTTATTAAGTTTTACTAGGAAATTCTCAGTAGCAGTTTGGATATGTGCCCGGTTAATAGGCTCGCCCCTTATTTCATGGAACCTAAACATACCGGCGAACTGTGGGTTTACTGTGGGACCAAAGGTGGGATGGTATGTCATGTTAAGTTAAAAGAAAAAATGATAAAAGTATATCCAATAAGTCGGTTATATTATACTAGCTTTCCGACCGCGTGTACTATACGTTTCTTTTTATTTTACAGGATAATATATAGCCTATATGACCTATGTCACTCAGGAATAATGTAGCTTTCTATTGGTGAAAGAATTTTCAAAATCGGTTCAGTACATCCAGAGATTACCCCCCTACAAACTCACAAACTTTACCTCTTTATAATATCATCACCATCAACCCATTACATTGTCCCACTGCTGGGCACGGGTCTCCTCTCAGTACGAGAGGGATTAGGCTATAGTCCGCCACGCTAGCCTACTGCGGGTTGGCAGACTTCACATGCCGTCAAGAAAATCTCTCAGACATGCAGGTTTCCTCACGATGTTTTCCTTCACCGTTTAAGCGCGTGTTAATTAATTATTAATACGCACATAACTTCGAAAAGTTAGAGGTGCGTGCCTTGGATTCGAACTCGAGACCTTTGACTTAGCAGTCCAATGGTCATATCACTAGGCTATCACTGCACCTTTATAAAATCAGTATAGAAGTATCATGCAAGCAATAGTTAATGTTATATTCAACCAAAGTCCATGTTTAGACACTAAATTATTATCATTTATCGTACCCATTTGACCTAGAGGGACTGATTATGTGCATTGTTCATGCTTTTTATCTGTAATGTCGTCAGCAGAGCTTTTAGATTTAGGTAAGTACTATTATGTTACATGACATAACTATGATAACTTTGTTTCCGATGGTGAAATTTTGCAAGATACAGACATACAAAATCAATATAATTAACTTAGGTTATTCTACGGAACCGGTTTTAAAAGCGGCGGTAGCTTAATGGCTAGGGCATCGTACTTGCGACCATGTGGTTGCCGGTTCGAAACTCACCCATTGCACTACCGACGTGAACCCACTCGTAACACAAGCATTAAGCTTAGTACGAGGGGTTAACAAGAATACTAGTAAAAAAAAAGAAGTAACAATTTATTGTCCTACTGGGCACGGGTCTCCTCTCAGAACGAGAGGGATTAGGCTATAGTCCACCACGCTAGCCTACTGCGGATTAGTAGACTTCACACGCCGTCCAAAAAATCTCTCAGGCGTGCAGTTTTACTCACGATGTTTTCCTTCACCGTTTAAGCGGGTGATAATAATTGAAACGATTTTTTTTTAAAGTTAAGAAGAGGTCTCGTAGATATAACTATGTAAGGTTAAGCTGCGTCCACCAGTCCGTTGATGGGTGGCCATTCTTAACACATCGAAACCCCTTCGTGTCTCGGAGAGCTCGTAAAGCCATCGGTCCCGGTTGACATAAGAACATCTAGTCAGATAGTCAGAAGCCCAAAAAGCCTGACAACCAGTCCATCCTTCGTATCAGTATCTTCCCAGAAATCTGATGGTAGTTGCTACGTGAAAAATTAAAAAAATTAAAACACCCCCGACAATTGCATTATGTGTTAACCGATTTTCATCAAACATAGCTAAGAACACTCCCGACTAATTCACCTTTCAAACAAAAAAAAACTAAATAAAAATCGGTTCATCCGTTCGGAAGCTACGATGCCACAGCCAGACACACACATACACACAGACACGTAAAACTTATAACACCCCGTTGTTTTGCGATGGGGGTTAAAAATACTGAAACACAACATTTACAAGGGATTGAGACAAGGTCATAAAAACAAAGGTCACTAGGATGAGCTGTTCGCATGCTTGCCCCGAATTAATTGACAGCTCATCATTATGCTGGGCGTATTTAATACCCAGCGCTGGTTTTCAGTTGGCACCGCAGCAGTGACACACGTAAATCAGTCATCATCATCATCATATCAGCCAAATGAAGTCCACTGCTGAACGAAGGCCTCCCCCATAGACTTCCACAACGACCGGTTATATACTGCCTGCATCCAACTACTCCAAGCGACCTTTACCAGGTCGTCCGTCCGTAAATCCGTAAATCAGTACGTAGGGTTATTCCGGCCAGCCGTATCGGGAAGCTGAAGGCTATAGGAGGAAGATTTGGCTCTCAAGGACAAGGTTGTCACTGCTTATATCCTCCTATTATCCTAAACTAAGATTTTTTAGACTTCTCATCATCATCATCAGCCCATTGTGAAGATTGTGACACGGTAGAGGATCTCGTACACTTGTTGATGGAATGTGGACGGTATCAGATATCCAGAGAAGACTTGTTTAGAGAACTCAACTTGAACAGATATGATATAGGCACATTCCATCACATACTGTCGTTGCCTAACTCTGAAGCTGCTTTAAAATTGTATAAATTTATACTATTACGTTTAGATAAATAAGTACTTATTAGTGGGATTAGATTAGGTTAGTTGAATAAATTCATTATAAGGTCCGATGGGACTGACATGAAACGATGACTGGCATAAAAGTCCCTAAATTAAATAAAGAGAGAAAAAAAAAAAAATATCACCAGCCCATACTTGTCCACTGCTGGAGATAGGCCTCCCCTAGTGAACACCACAGAGCCCGATCTTCGACTTTCCTCATGCTTTAGACTTCTGACAATTTACAATCAGCAAAGTTGACACAATATTAACAATTGAACGCAAAGTCAAAGAGAAAACAACCTTCCATCGATTGCAACACTCACAATCAGAACGCTTTTACATTTGCCAATATCCCATCAAGGTGATAATGGTTTTTGTTGTAGTGATATCCGAAACGGGGTCAGTCGTAAGTCCTTGAGGACAGAAGAAAAACTAATGAAAAATTTAACAAGGCACAGTTGATATAATCGTTAATTATTACAACTGAATTTGCAAACTAGTCATCGCCGTTCATGAACACGTTGATACATGCGTCGGTGGATGCCAACCCATTTACATTGTCCCACTGCTGGGTATGGATCTCCTCTTAGTGCGAGAGGGATTAGGCTATCGTCCGCCACGCTAGCCTACTGCGGGTTGGCAGACTTCACATACCGTCAAGAAAATCTCTCAGGCATGCAGGTTTCCTCACGATGTTTTTCTTTCACCGTTTAAGCGCGGTTAAGTGATAGATTGCCAGAACCGTAGCAACTGAACAGGAAGGCGCAAAAGTTGAAACTCACCGAGGTGGTTTATGACAGACTCTGATGTAAGAGTGGTAGCTAGTCAGACCCCAAGATATATGGAGCATGAGAACGTGGTGGACTAAAGCCTAATACCTTTCAAACTGAGAGGCCACCCGTGCCCGGTAGAGGGACAATATATTAAGTTGATGATGGACTCTAAAATGGATAGGATTTTTCCAGAAATTTTATTTGTAATAGATTAGATTAGTATTATGTCCCTTCACCAGTACCCCGTTTTAAAGGACATCCTTACAGATTATAAAACAAAGTCCCTCGCCACGTCTGTCTGATTGCAATAAACTCAAAATCTACTGAACGGATGTTCATGCAATGCTCTAATAGACAAAGTGATTGACATGAGAAAGGTTTAATGGTATAATTTGATAAGGTTTTGTGTAAATTGGTTGAAATTTGACGAAGATGTCATAGAAAAAGCTGCCATGCATCCTTACGACAGAAAAAGTACAGTCGCTAGCACATCAGGTTATACAAAACGGTCAAATTTCTCCAAATGATTTTAAACCTTAAAATGCTGATAATTAAGTTCAGAACCGACTGAGAAAATTTGACATTATGTGTTGGCGATCGTACCTAGGCATAATATGGTCTGCTACACGTGCGAAGCAGGGGCCAGTTGTTAGTCTAAACTAATACTAATATTATAAAGAGGTTAAGTTTGTGAGTTTGTGAGGTTGTAGGGTGTAATCTCTGGATCTACTGAACCGATTTTGAAAATTCTTTCACCAATAGAAAGCAACATTATTCTTGATAAGCTATATACCTATTATCACGTAACATGAAAAGAAACATATAGTCCACATAAGCGAAGCCGCGGGCGGAATCTTAATAGAAACAAAATCTAAACTTACATACATACACTCATGCCTTTTTCCCACAGGGGTAGGCAGAAACTATGGACTGCCACTTGCTACGATTCTTGCACATCTCTTTCGCTTCTTTCACATTCATACATCTTTTCATACACACGCGCCGGTTGCGTGTACTACGCACCTGACCTTTTGACTTGTACTGATTTATCACGAAATCTCATATAAACCAACTTAGGCTACCCTGGTGGTCTATAGCCCAACCCTTCTCACAATGAGGAGGAGGAGAGGACGAGGAGCGTGCTCAACAGTGGGACAATAACTTGGGTTGGTGATAACCTAATTTAACTAAGCCACTTGCCTTCGAAACGATATTTATTCTTAACTAAATTATTCAGTAGGCAATTAAACTTTTGTGCAGTAACCCCCCCACCCCTCGTGCGAACATAGTGCGGTGACGTCATCGGTATAAACGCAACGTGCGGACATGCGTACACGCACACATGCACGTGACCGTTTTAATAGTTATTCGAGGAGTGTTTGAAAATGTCTAGTACTTGATTGAAACACTAGTACTGGCCTAGATGACTAGCCGAGTCAATAAATTTCGTGTAATAAAACTGACTGCCTCATTAGTCTAGTGGTCCTAAGCGCGACTGCTACGCTAGAGGTCCTGGCTTCGATTCCCAGGTAAAGTGTTATTGAGCTATTCTAATAAATTCTCACTAGCAGCTCGGAGCCTGGATTTGTGCCCGATTAATGGCAATAGGCTCACCCCCTATTAAATTAAATCTTAATATACCAGTAAACTGTGGTTGTAAAGTAGTATACCTCTGCCTAACCCTTCCGAGAATACAAGCATGATGGTATGTTAATGATAATACAGCTGTACACCGCAGTTTCACCCCGCTCCTTAGAATCGTAGCGTGATGATAGTGTAGATAGCCTATAGCCTTCCTAATGAACATGGCTATCTTATACAAAAAGAATTTTTCAAATCCGACTGGTAGTTCCAGAGATTAGCGCGTTCAAACAAACAAACATATTATATTAGTGTAGATATTCAGGCAAGTAATATTTTCAACAATTTCTAGCTAGACCAAAGCGTACTAAACGAAGCACAGTACATTCACGCACACATACGAGGTATTATTATCAGTTGCCTATAAGTTCTCCTCGGTAAAGCACAGCAAAATGCGAGGCGAGTTAAAACTAGCCATCTAAGTATAAACTATACGACATATTATGGAAAGTTAAGATTTTGCACATTCGTTTTACAAATAACATTAAATTTAAATATGGTTGAGGTACACGATGACTGATGTATGCGTGCCGTTAGATAGGACAGGTAAAATTAAAGCTCTGAGGAAAAATGCTACAGCGCTCCCATAGCCCAGCAATAAAGTGTTGACGCGAAACGCCAAGGTTAAGTCGGTAGAATCTCCGGAATCTTTGTTCCCTGCGACCTACAATTAGTGTGTCTTCAAGACGAGAGTGAATAAGTATCTTCTAGGCAAGCGCGCTCCATCGTAGACCACTTCGATGCTTAACATCAGGCAAGTTGTGGTCAAGCGTAAGCCTGTCTGTGATAAAAAAAATGATCGCTCTTTTCAGAGCGGAGCCCGACACACCCCACCGCTCTCCCCGGCGGTGGGTCCCACATCACCTTTTTTCAACACCTCAAAAAAAAGAAAAGAAGCTTCTAGAATGACCGGTGGAGCCGAACGCTATAATAACGCAGGTGTAGATAACAAGTCGAGTATGCAACGGAGTATACGGGTATAGGTAGGGTTAGCCGGTCTAAACGAAGCATAGAACACGTACGGCCAGTTAATACTATTATATAAGCTGCTGGCCAGCCTACTCAACCGATCATTTGTTGTAATAAAGTACCGACTTTGAGCTAGCAGATTACTGGAATAGCTGAACGAAGCACAATGACAACACAACTTCTTTTTAGATCATTCTGGAAACGAGTATGTGGGGGTGATGGTAAAGAGTTATCACCGCCCATGAAAATCTGCAAAACTCAAGGAGTTGCTGATGCGTTGCCAAGGAAAAGGGAGGGGATGGAGAAAAGTAGAAGGAAGGGGCTTGAGGGAGGAATTGGGCCTCCAGTGCTCCACACTCACTGTACCAAAACGCATCAGTAGGCATACTGCTACTTGTTGTCAATATTATTGGGAGGGTAATACTTCCCGGGTCGTGCCGACGCTCTATATGCCAGCATGAATGGGTCGGCAGTTATAGACATGCCAGCGAGACAAAAAGATTTTTTTATAAAATAAATAAATAGAGTTAAGTTTTAAAACGCCAAAAAGTTTTATGGCTCAGAGCTTAATCTGTTAATTTTATTTAAGGCGAAACGGGCCTTGGGTTCTAAATTCAATTTTTTTCTAGGTTTTTCGGAAACTAATATCTATAACACGTTCTAGGATTAAAGCAGTAAAAATTGCGACATTAACTATTAAATAATTTGTTGTGGTAGGGCCACGCTGTTCGCAGCATGAATGGGCCGGCTTGACCGGGGAAGTACCACACTCTCGCAGAAGACCGACGTCCGAGTAGTAGCGATTCGTTACTGCGCTTCGTTCGGTGAGCGAGAGGGCCGGAGGCCCAATTCCTCCCCCAATCCCCTTCCTTCTCCTTTTCTCCTTCCCCTCCCTTTCCCTTAATAGGCTCGGCAACGCATCTACAACTCCTTTGGTTTTGCAGATGTCCATGGGCGGCGATGACTACTTACCATCAGGTAGCTCGCCTGCTCGTTTGCCGAGTTATCCCATAAAAAAAAAATCACAACTGAGTACACTTACGTTAAAATATCGTTATCGTAGCAGATAGTAGAGTAAATTTGTTAATTTTGTCGTCGTCATCATCATCAGCCCGATGGCGTCCATTGCTGGACCAAGGCCTCTTCATGCATTTTCCATTCGTTTCTGCTCTGGGCTACTCTAGACCATTTCGTTCCCGCTGCCTTCACTATGTCATCGCTCCATCTAGCCGGGGGTCGACCGACACTTCTACGACCGGTCCACGGTTGCCAATCGAGGATCTTCCGACTCCATCTTCCGTCCTCTCTACGACATACGTGACCCGCCCATCTCCACTGGAGAGTAGCGGTTCTACGAGTGATGTCGGTTACGTCAGTTCGCCTTCGGATTTCCACGTTAGTCACACGATCCCTAAGGGAAATGCCGAGCATCACTCTCTCCATTGCCATTTGCCGTCGTAAGTCGATAAAATTCGCTATTTCTTCAAAAGGCCTTTGTAGACATCGTCCTGTATTATTTACACTTAGGTACATTTCGCTATAACTATTTCTGGACTTTAAGAGACCATGAATTTCTGTTTCTGTCATCAGTTAGGAAATGCCAGCGCCATCTAGTACTTAAAAAAGTAAAACATATACTTGTAAAACTATCAAGACCATTATCGCCTTAGCCTCTGAAATAAATTAAATTCGCCCATTCATTTATATTGCTTTTTATTTATATATGGACGCTAAACTGTCTCATTGGTTGCATGCACGATTGTTGAACGTGACGGCCCAAAGTTCGATCCCCGGATCGAAAATAGTCACTGGATTTTTCTATGAAATACTTAATAGTAACTTAGTTTGTCATTGTCACTGGATTTTTTTATGAAATACTTAATAGTAACTTAGTTTGAATTTGTGGCAAGTTACTGGCAATTGGATCGCCCCCAATCCTAAAAACATAACGACGAGCTGTGGGTGACTACCAACATAAAATTATCTCTGCTTTATCCTTCGAGTATTTGGTATTATGTTTTATGATCGATAAATTCCACAAACAGCAATCAAATATTTTTACGATTCGACTCCACGCCAGTCAAACTTACATAATATATTCACTTACTGGCCCTCTAAGTACATAGTTACTAGCCACCGGCTAGACTAGGCAGTCTAAACGCAGCACAGTGCAACACACAGACAACTAATATTATCATATCAGTCGCGAGTACCTGAGTGCACGCTCCACGCATGCGCATACGTAAATGTGTGGACCGCGACCGATAGCACTTGATACTCGGCATTAAAATAATCACTAATAAGTGGCATGAAAGTTGTATGTGATGAGTTGTTTTTGATGGTACGGAATATCAATTATAGTAAATTTATATCATGGCTTTTATTGAAAGATGTTTGATGTTGTTTATGCTAATTCGAATTAGGTGTTTAAAATTATCATAAGAATGTAATAATATCGTATCTGACCTGTTTGTACGGATAGGAGATATTTAACAGAAAGTAGTAGGTCTTACTAAGAGTAATAGTTGCGGTTTTGACAGCTGTTGTATTGCTGGAAGTCAAACTTAAAATCTGGTGCAAGTTCCATCTTAATACGCCCCTTAGAAAACCTAGATATGGTAAGTAAATCCTCTTGGGACGAGTCAAACCTCGTACAACGACTAGAATGGCAATCATTTTCTATTGATAAAACCAAGAATTTTAGGTAATCGACGAATTAAAGGGAAAATTTTAATAAAACATAGCTTTTTTATTAAATTCTCTATACGTGTGAAAACAACTTTGCCTATTGCAAGCCACTCCAGTCGACGATGGTACACACTTGCCCATGAAAAACTTATTCACCCATAACCCAGGGTATCCAGTTTAGGCAAATAGTTGGAGAAATCCGATAGCATAACCACAAAATAATTAATTGTTTACCTACACTGTTAATTAAAAAATGAAGCTTAACACAGGTGATGTCATATTTAGAAAGTATGTTAGTATTTATTAAAGTTAATTTACATTCTTTATAGCTTTATTTTAAATTTAAAGAAGAAGGAAAATTTCATTTTTTCTTGTCTAATAAATTATCAAGGAATATTATAAGCTTATCCCGCGCACGGTAATAGGATTATGTTAGTAAAAAATTCAACCATTGACAACTTTTTTATAACTTTCTACCTTTGTCATTTTATTAAAAAATTCCAAAGACGTATTTTATATCGCAAAAGTAAAAGTTGTATCCGCTTTTCTACCTAAAAGTTATTTTATTACATGTTAAAAGGAGACAAATAACAACCTAACAGTTAACAAATAAGTAGGTATTTTTCGGATTTTTGTAACCAAACATTCAAACATAAGTAGATATGAATATTAATTTGAAAACGGTTATTCAACTTCATAAATAATAATTTAACGAAAGTTATCACCGTATTGGTATTAAAATATTGTAATGGACAATTTTCTTCCACCTTTTACTATTTCTTAAATAGCATATCAATCATAAAATTAAATCCAATGTAGCCTTTTGCAATGACGTAAGTACCTAATTGAACACAACTTTCATTACATTTCCGAGACAAAAACAGTTACAGTTAAGTGTATTTATGACGCTGTAATTACAGTTTCCGACATCTAGCCAATTGAATGAGTATGTAATTATTTTCAGTAATAGAAAACATAACATACAAACACATGACAACTTCTTAAGTATCAAAACTTATTGGTCAGAGTACATTGAACACGCTATATGGGTCTTGGCCAGGCAACTTTTTCTTGCGCACTTTAGTACTAAACCGACTCGCGACCTGTCACATGTTTCTGCTATCCTGGTACCTTGGTACTTTTCATGTGTGTGTATATGATTTTAAGGCAATTAATGTATGGTTTGATTTAGGCACATGTTTCATACATACAATGTCAAAAATATGATTATGTGTGTTATCTTTTAGGAGAAGGTCAACATTTAATTGAATATTTATTTACATAAATTTTGAAGTCATTATTAATTTAACAGTTTTAATGTCATTCTTAAAAACAAAATACTGAATGAACTGTTTGTCCTTTAAGTTATCAGGGCTAAAAACGCCACGATTAGGATTCCTCTGCTATCTTTTTATATTTAAAACTACTAAAACCCACGTCGCGCTGTAGCTTGAGAAAAACTTTACCGATTTTCTCGATTTTTAAGTTTTCTAATTATTTCTAGAATGTTCTTACGGAAACCGGATTAGTATAAGACAAGGCAACGTCTGAAGGGTGAGCCAGTAATGAATAAAAGTAGCTTTTTTTACCTCAGACATCAATTCAACAGTTACCACCATTAAATACTTACTCCACACATTACATACTAAAATTAGCTGATTTGATTTTAAAGAAAAACATTAATAATGATGGCAGCAGAATTTAATAGTGCTAAGAACATAACAAGATTAGTTTTTTTTGCATTTGCAAAATGAGGCTATTTAACTTACTGACTTACAAAAACAAATGGCTGAAATAAAAAATAACAAAAAGGATTTTCGAATGAAAAGGAAAATAATATAATAATTGAAGAGTTCTCTTGCCATATTTCGTCTCCCTGCAATATGTGAACTTCCTGAGAGATCCCAGTTATCCCGCGAAATAATAAATAGCTTTCGGTAATCTAGAATAGTGTAGCTTGCTAATCGTAAAATAAGTATTAAAATCGGTTACAGACTTCAGACCTAATCGATTACAAACTGTAGTAGAATATTAAGGGCAAAATTCGATTATTAACTATCAGCTTTGCGTTGCAATGTCAGTTTCGATATTTTTTTGTCAAAAGCTCTATGCCCAAATTCAATATTTTTACGAAAAAGTTTTAATCTACAACGGTGTTGCCATGCGACTAAATTCAATACAACACGCTTCCACTATACATTGATGCACTAGCAACACTCAACTACAGAGTAGTACTATGCGCCAAACCATCCATTTCCTTCAATTATATTACGAATTGCACTGGATGACTCGTCTGTCATGCTAATATTTTTCATTCATAAAATATTGTTGTACACATAGCTACAGGTCAACCTATGCAATTCCAGTTTAAGCCGATCTCGCATTGTATAGGCTTTCTATAAAATAAGAGGCCAGCGTAAAGTGGTTTTGTATATAGCTCGGCATGTAGGCGTGCATACCGCCTATATGCATTTCGCCTGTATATTTTCATCCAAAACTCAATCCTAGTTAACACTAAAAACATGATACAAACAACTTATAACCCTACTCTTGTTAATGCTCGTCAGTAGCGCTAAAGAAAGCCATTAGACCAAGGACATAAAAGAAAAAAAAAATTATTGCCATATCTATAAAAATAAAATAATAATTTTTAAATTTTCAAATATGGAATGACAGCATTATTGCGACCAAATATTAGGCAAAATAAAGTACACAATGACGTTTTTAATTATTTAAAAATATAGCTTACATGATACAAAACAGTTTTGATACCAATAATTATTGCGTCCGGTAGAAATTCGACCCGAGTACTGACTCGGCAATAACTAGTATTGCTGGTCGGCAAATGTACCCATTGTGCTTGTAAATCAAGTTTTTTTATTGTACTATTACCCCTTAGGAATTAAACAGACAGAAATTCAATCGTTATTCGTATTAAATGAATTTAATTAGAGTATTTTCAAAATTTCATTGACAACTTGACAAGACCAAGTAGGTATTATATGGAGTAACTTAAACTTCATTTTTTTTGATAAATTAAGTTTGCAAGCAAAGTATAAGTTTCATGTCGTATCTACCGTACGGGCGGACATTAGTATCAAATAAAAAGTATGCCCAGACGGTTGTCTAAAGAAGCCCGCGTTAAAGTTGCAATTAACGCTCGAATCTGCGAACGATTAGAAACAAAATACAAGTAAATTTTATAAGCGTTCGACGGAACGGGCGTTAATAACCGTCATTTCTCCGTATTCAGCCTTTTCTCGGACGAAATTTATACACCATAGACAAATCAGTGATGGTGAACCGGCTATTGATTTCCGTTTGGCAAAGGACAATTAAAAAAAACACGTCGGTTTCTCTTTTATTTTCTAAATAGAAGGGGCGCGTTTATCTTTGGAACTCGCACACCAATCATAACTTATGCTAAATGGAACTGGTTAGCAATGCCTTGTTACGCAACTACGTAAAAAAAAAGAAACCAGACTATTCGCTTTAGGGTTTTCACTTCATATAAATTGTATGTTGAGATTTTAAGCGTGTAATTTTGAATGCGAATGTAATTAAAGATTAAAATACGCGCGTGTATCTTTCATTTAAGAATGTTTATGTAATATATTAGAGCTAAGTGCCCGATGAAAGTGATAAGAATTTGTTGTGGATTGATCAAAGTAGTTACTTATGACTTGCGTTGCAACGTTTAGTTTTTCCTTACGACATTCGCTTATATTGCAACTCCTGATATTCAAAATCCAGGATAAACTATACTGCTTACGTCTCTTAAGAGGAGTGTCCCTCGCGAACGCAACAATGTTGCACAGTTGTCGCTGTCTCTATCCCTCGCGATGCGAACGCGTGCCCGAGAGGAGAAACAACAACATTTTCACGCGTATTTCGTATGTTCCGAATTTTGGAGATTACTCCTATAATATTGCTAATATGTAAAAAAAAAATCTTGTAAAAAAATATTCACTATATTATCTGGGTTTCCTTCGAATCAGAACTTTTCTGTATTGATACATTGTCGAGAAATACTAGCATAAAGTTGGGCCGTTTTTCAACGAAAATTGCCAATCTTTGAGCTCGTGTAACTTTTTAACCGTATATTGAAATGAAATTTTATATTACAGGAACACGTATATTAATGATAAGATTGTTACTGCAAAATTTCAATGACTTTCATTGTTTAAAATTCAAGCAAGGGCCAAACTGCGTTTGTATGGGGCGCGAAGCGGATACTATCCTCTTAAAGATGTAATTCAGCGTTCTTTGAACTGACCGATACCTAATGTACTCATCATCATTTGACCTCTTTTGATATTTATTATTTGAAAACAGAACTTTGAGAAATAAGTATAGTTAGTTAGTTCTCTTTGTGAAATCAGTGTCTATTTATAACTTTTTATAAACACTGGACAGGACAATGCTGATGTTAAGATTTGAATCGACTTTCACTTGAAATATAAAAAGCTGTCAAGCGTGAGCTAAAGTCGTGAGTATTATATTAATGTAGTTAAATTTAGAAACGTTGCGGTTTTTATTTATAGATTATTTTAAACAATCTGAAATATGCATATTTTACTGCAGGCATTACATATTTACTTTTGTAATCTTATCATTGTCCAAAAATATTTTATTTTTTTATCAGCCCTACAAAGCTTTCTTAACAGTGGCAAGCAAAATGATCAACATGTCCTTTATAAATTTCTGTGCAATAAACCGAACGCGCCACGCGTGAAAGTACCGCCGAAATGTCAATTGAAATTAAAAAAAAGAACAACTTTTTGCCGGTGGCTGAATAACATGGCGATCAATGTCATTAAAAAGAGTATTTAATGGCTTCAATATCGATAGCACATTTTGATGTATTGATAGATAACGATGATGTATAATGTATAAATAATGTATATATTATATGTATGTAAATTTCGAAATGCTTGAGACATGCCGCTGGATTTGTTTTAAGTTTTCGAATTTGGAAACCAGTTTGATACAATATATTGTAATAGTAACTACGTATACCTAATAAATATCTTTTTGCACTTGATCTCTTTCCATTTTTTTAAAGTTATTAATACCTACTTTATATACAGCTACGTCAAATTAAAAACCAAAGACAACTTATAAAAGATTTTCAATCTAAATGGATTGCACAAATAGAAAACACATACAAGGAAAACCACGAATAGTAATTAACTTTAAATCTCTTGCTGGCGACCGCAGCGCCACCTATCCTGCTCATTGAGCTCATCTTACGATACATTAGTGGGTCACGTGCTGGCATTCCCTAGGACTTACTCAACTCGAAGGATTGGACCTAATGATGACCTAAATGACGCAGCTGTAAAGCTGTTCGCTGTACTTAGAAATTCAACCAAGAAACGTTACATTAATTTAAATATAGTTCCTAAAAATGTTGGCTCTGGTCTTCTTTTATAGATCCAGAGCATATATTTTTTAAAGTCCATGTAGAAGGAGCCGCTTCAGTGTTCGATATTCAAAAAACCAATGACATTTTTATTTTAAAATAAGGTACTTAGTTAAATATATTTTAGTAACACATTTTGATACTTGATCATCTGATTTGCATGAATATTAATGTAAAATACTCATATAATGAAACTTATCAATTTGCGAGCCAATCATCCTTATCTAAATATCCCCCTCGTTCATTTCTATAGAATAGAATGTTTGTAAAGAAACATTTGACGGTTGAATTTCTCCAACAACTATACAGTAGTAATTATAATGTAAGTTTAGTTTTTCCTATAAGAATAAGAGTCATTATACTACACATTATCAAGCCTAGTCTAAGTTTTCTGAAGATGGGCGTTAAAACGTGTGCCATAGTTTATACATATTCGGATGTCGTCATTTTAAATATTGTTTCGTTTCAATTAAACGTTACTTTAATTAATATTGACAGACTTGAAATATCTTCACATATCATACCGTATTAAATGGTTGTTTTTAAGAGCTAAATGTCGTTGGTAGGTAATTGCAATATTGCAAAGACAAGTTTAGTAAAATTATGCAAGTTTTTAAGATTGCAAAAATACAATTTGCGTGGGAAGTGATGCAGCTGACACAATCGTATTGTATATTCAAAGATTAGATCACTGAAAAGTGTATTTTATATTCAAAATTATGAAACTAAACTAAGTACGATTAATATAACAAACTCATCTTAGACTAAATGTGCAGATAAACTTAGTTATTAAAAGACACGATATGACCGAAGCATGATAAATTATAGAAGAAGAAGAAGCCTTCACAGATGTGCGTTCAACGTATCGATTTTATTTATTAAGCATCAAGTATATAAAAAACATACCGCAATTACATAAGCCAACCAACTAGGCGTTATAAAAGAGATCAGTGCTATTTATGCTGACGATTAAGGAATCTTCAGTATCAATCCATTACACGTCCCACTGTTGGACACGAATCTCCTCCCAGAACGGGAGAGCTAGGCTATAGTCCACCACGCTGGCCTACTGCGGGTTGGCAGATTTAACAAGCCGTCAAGAAAATCTCTCAGGCATGCAGATTTCCTCACGATGTTTTCCTTCACCGTTTAAGCGCGTGATAATTAATTATTAATAAAAGTCAGAGAGCTATAATCACTGGACTATTACTGCACTGGATTAACCTGTCAAGCGGCATATTGTAGACACAATGCAAAATCTATTGTTATGTGCTTAAAAGAGGAACTGTACCGCTTGCCAGGTTAAGGCATGAAATTCTGAGATGAAAAAGATATAACTTTAAAAATATAGTGCATCTGGTGGTTGTCATCCTGTGCCAGTTAAAGAGACTCGAATCTGGGTCACTGTGGCGACTGTAAGCGCTAGGGGAACAACCTCTCAATACTCCTGCCCCTACTTCTATATCTAGAAATGGCAGTTAGGACTTTTGATGCCATGAATAGGCTTACCTATTTCACTCTAACAGTGACGGATGCGGTGAGGCACAAGATATCCTAAAATGAAACTGTGCTGTGACATAAAATAGTGTAACCATAGCAGACGGTATGGAATTTGCATCAACAACATATTAAATAGACGAATAAAAATAATTTAGATTACGAAATCGTGATACATGATAATTGTGTATATAGCATATGTACGTTTGTGTGCTTATACTGCAAGTGACTACGAGCTCAAAGATACTTGCATAAAAACGCTTATTTTTTATACAAAAGACTTCAAAATAATTACGAAATATCACGACAGAGCGACGACAACGGCCGAATTTTAATTGGCCACTTTCTTATGTCTTACGCAAGATTATATGAGAAACAATTATGTAGCTATAAATATACCGGAAAAAGAAGTTTTCGGACCTCACTTTCTAGATTTTTTATCATAGTTTTGTTTCACGCAATCTTTTATTTAATTCGCAACTCTTTTGTTAATTTTAAAATGTGCAGAAATTATGATGTGCTGTTAATACGCAGAATTTTAGGCGTAAAGAGGCGTTTTTATGGGATCTTATTGAGATTTAACATGCTATGATAGCAATAATTGGTATGGTTATTAATGTTTTTTTTACATAAAGAAATACTTGAGATGATATTGCATTAAAAATAGGTGTATCTTTTAACTGAGATTTTTTACCACATGCAACCCGACTTTTAAGGATATTAATAAAATATATTAGGGTATTTTATACTACTTTTCAAAAGCTATTGATTAGTTTAGCGAACGTTATCCGGTCAGGTTTTTTTGCTAATTGCGTGGGGCAAACTTACTTGTTTTTCAAGAAAATTTAAAATCTTTTAATACATTAAAATAATGTGTAACACAAGAGGTAATAAATAATAAGTTTTTTTTTCCGTAGCATTTCTTAAACCATTTCAAAACTTTTGTTACGTCTAAGTAAATAGCTTGGCTTAATTTAACATTGGAACAACTGAAACTTCAAAATTTCAAACTAGTTTCATACTTCTACCAATTACGTAGGTACTTCAAACTTTTGGTTCGAAGTTTGCCCCAAACACCGGCCCCGTTTTATTAAGAAGAAATTACCTTTAATGCTCCCACCTGAAGTGTGCGGTTGCTGACTTTGCTGAACGTTGGTCTGCTCCAGCTTGGTGCTAACAGAGTTCCACATATCGAACATGTTCAACATATTGGCCCAAGGCCCCACACTAGCACAACGGTACCATAACACTTAACTTGCACACACAAACACTCGATCATCCATTTTTGTACACTGAAAATAGCAAGTGTCAAAATTGTTCGACCGTCGTACAAAATACTAAGGCTACGTCACTGATCCCTGATTAAAATTTGTATTATATTGCGTTCTTTATTCAATAAATATTTTAAATTTTTAATCCTACATATAAACTTTCTCAAATGCTCAACTAATGTAAATACTATATTTTTTTTATTTTTAAATCTACTTACGGAATTTTATATATCAGTCTAAAATTTCGATTTTAAGGTTGGGTTTTATTTGCTCGGGAGGTTATTATAGTGTATCACTAATTTGTGTTTAATTATTGATTTTGATTAAAAACTAACGGTTTTGTGATTAAATATTTGCGTATAAATTTTAATAAACTTGCGAATTAATGCTTTCGGATTTTTTATATTGTCAAAGTGTTTATACGAAGTGGTTTGTGTTTAATATATGGCATTGAACGAGTTTATTTTGTGTACCGTGCATTCGTTTTTTCTTCTTCATAGTTCGTTAATAGCTGCTGTGTGTTCGTACCCACTTATGACCGGTATCTATGGTTTCCCGAATCCACACGTTGTAGATAACATTTTAACGATTCAACAAACGACACATAACCGGAACACGCCTTATAATAATTTAAATTATAGAGTTCCTTTTTCAAATAACTGTTTTTTTTTTTCAAGTTTTTCTGTGGTCGCGTTCTCGCATGCACTGAAGTGCAATTGCAGCGTGGGGTGTTTCAGCTACAGTTTCAGGGGGGAGGGGCGGAAGTGTGGGCTCGGTTTGCGCATGCCCGGAATCGATCCCGCGTGGTCGCTGAGGTATACCGACTAAAACACTACTTTTCTTACTCGCTATATGGCTTGCATGAATAGATATGTACAGTCTATTATATCATTCACTTTGATGTCTAGTTACTAGGCTGTATGGCTGTGGGTGTTTGCCTATTGTTGACCGTTTCTTTATTGAGTGTTGCAACACTGCGGAGTGTGAATGTACGTACTTGCGAACTGGCTTCTATTTATTTTAAACTCGTTTGAATGTTCTAATGAGGTTTTTATTTTCAAATAAATGTTTACTGTTAGGAATATAATTTACGTGTTTGTGCAATAAAGTGGTGCAATTAGTAATTTTAATTGATATCAATGTAGAATGCTGTCCTTTTTTCAGTGTAAAGTTGTGTTATTTTTAAATTGCTTCCAATTTGTTTCCGATACATTTGACATTTGATATACAAAAACAACTGTCACATTAAAATTGATTTAAAAACTTTTTGGTGAAATAGCAACTAAAATACATGGTTAATTTGCAAGTTTGAAAAAAGAATTTCGCAATTGTGTTCAAAGTGTTATCAAAATACGCCATTAGAATCGATATTCTCTGTAAATCGAGACCATTCATTGCGACTCGATGCTCAGTGTTACTGTATTACGCTTTCCCATTGAAAGAACGGGTAATTTCAGTTACGTAACATTTCCAGCTCCACTACAAATACAATTATACTTCTATGCTATATTCATACATTTCTTACATTAGCATTTCCAATTAAAATGTGTACATTATGCAATATGTTGTGCATTTACTTAATAAAGGCCGTTTCTCTGTCCATCTGTCAGTTTTCAAGCTACTGAAGGCATAAAATTATGTACGTAGGCTAAATTTTGCGGTGCAAAGCAAAATAATCCCTAATATCAATAAGACAAATACTGGGTGACTGGTTTTATGATGTTATATTGGGAATGTTTGGGAATTTCCCTAAAAAAACTCACCACTAATTTTTAAGTGCACCATGCAAAATACACAAACACCATATCTTAAAGAATTTAAGAGAATTTACATAGGGTCTTATGCATACAAATTTTGTTACATACCATCAAGCCTCTATAACCCAAAGAGCAGGGCAGAGGACTAACGTTCACAGTTCGCCGGTATGTTTAGGTCTCATGTAATACGGGGCGAGCCTATTGCCATTCACCGGGCACATATCGAACTGCTACTGCTAATTTCATAGAAAACCCCAATAACACTTTTATTAACTTGGGAATCAAACCTCTAGCGTAGCAGTCGTTTCTAAAAATCTTGACATAAAATCATCTCATTGACTAGACTCTCATCTACCTCCATTTAATGTCAGATATCGAGACTCTGTCGATCATTATTCGTGATCCTACTGGATATAGCAGAAATACAAACAGATGTGTTTTGTCTTCGTCGGTTGAATTTGGAATTACCTGTGTTAGAAAGAGAGAGCCTGCTATGAAGTTCACCATTTATAATTAAAGAGGATTACATTCAATCCAAACTTCAAGGACTCACAACAAACAATACGAAAATGTGAAGGAAAAAAAACAAAGTAAAATTCGGCGAATACGTTAATCATGGACGATGCGTGCGCGACACATTACGCAAGATTACGTTACGTATGCGCCCGCGCCTGTACCGATGAAAGTCGCCGGTTTTGGAGGTTCGTGTGTAAGGCACAAGCGGTAGCGGGCGCGGGGTTGGATAAATGGTGAAATAAAACACTGTGTTCTGTTCAATATAATGGCTACCCTGGATATGTGAACTGTAGGCAAGTTTGTAGTACAGTGATAGCCTAGTGATATAACTATTGAAATGCCAAGTCAAAGGTCTCAAGTTCAAGGCACGCACCTCTAATTTTTCGAAGTCATGTGCGTATTAATAATTAATTATGACGCGCTTCAACGATGAAGGAATATATCGTGAGGAAACCTGCATGCCTGAGAGATTTTCTTGACGGCATGTGAAGTCTGCCAACCCGCAGTAGGCTAGCGTGGCGGACTTTAGCCTTATCCCTCTCGTAGTGAGAGGAAACCCATGCCCAGCAGTGGGACAATGTAATGACTTGATAATGGGCATGTCTGTGGTTTAACTATATATGAAAAATAATGACTTATTATGTATTTATGCTAAAATGAAACGACCTCCAACGAGATGGATTGACGACCGTGCAAAGATCGCTGGGAGTCTTTGGATGCAGTTGGCATATAACCGGACTTTATTAAAGTCAATCGGGGAGGCCGGCCTGATATGATGATGAAAATTAAATGATATTTTTTTTTAGTTAATCTGATTCATGTCAATAGTCATAGTATTAGGCAGCTTGCAATAAAGCTATGTTAGAGCGAATGAAAGTTTTTAATTGTTTAAATGACTTTAATTGTTGGTCCTGATGACGTATATAAGCTAGTGTGGCCTATATTGCTAGTGTACCATGTTATATGCTGATGTGCTAGTTACATTTTGTTTTTGTTTTTTTATTATTTCACCGATTCCCGTACCGGTCGTTGGTGACCGAAACAATAGATGTATATTGTGTTTATAATTAGGACATGATGGGTTAAATAAATAGTTTCAAACATTTAAAATATATAATTAAAAAGTAATGAAACTGAACTGAAAAATAATTACTGTTTAGAAATTATCCCAAAATTAATAATTAAAATTTTAGGATAATTTCTAAACTGTAATATTATATGAAGAAATATGGATTTTAGATGTATGTTTTTTTCCATATCAATGAGTCATGGAAGTCTATTAACATGATAATTAGATTAGTTACTCATTATTAATTAAATATACAAAAAGATACCAATAGACATATCAAACCGAAAGAAAAGTTTCAATTTCAGCTGTGATGACGACGACGTAAAAAAGCGAGAGTACCACTAATTTATGTTTCAGATTTGCAGACAGTATTTTAATTTACAATCCATAGTAGATCTAAACAGACCTTTGCGATATCTAATACGACGTTCGTACACACGCACATATGTATATGCATAATGTGGGGTAAGCTTCTTTCGCAGACAACAAATTCTTCAATAACGTGCGGGGAAGGTGGGAGAGAGAGCTGTTAATTAATTATTCATTCCTCATTTCATAGTATAGTTATGAGCAAAGAGGTTATAAGATTTTCGGCATATTAATATTCGCAACCATAATTAAGTTGGCATGGTTTTGATTACGAATAACTTAGAAAAAAAAATGTAATTGCAGGGTATCATCAAAGTTGATGCGATTTTGTTTGCGTAGATTGTAAAGATTGCAAGGTAGGTATGTATACGATTGTAACAGCTGTTTTTACTTGTGGAGTGCAATAAATGTATTGAGTATTGAGTATTAATTACTTAATTGTATAATTGCGTATTGTACTGTGAATGTAAGCGAATGAATGAATGAAAGGCATTTTTATGAGATTTTCCTTATATAAAATTTAAAGTTTGTTATTATTTGTGAAGTGAATGGCAAAATAGATTGTCTTTAAAATGTATTATGTAAATTATTCATTATGTAAAATGTTTTTAAAATAATGTATACAGTAAACGGTAATTTATATATTTATTTGAAAGGATGGCTCGTAACTTAATAAATATTTACATATTATAACATCTACACTAATCGAAACGTTTTTAATTCTTGAAGAATTCTAAATAATAATTAAAGAAATTTCTAAATTATTAAGTTTTAAATTGAGAGGTTGCGTAATAAATGTGAACATAATTGCATTTATTTCGTAAATGCTAGAAATAATTAAAACTATTCTCCTCGCTGTAATTAAGTTAAATTCTGTTTTAAAGCTGAAATACTAAACCAACCAATTTTTTTTAAACGAAAGCTCTCCTTTTTTTGTTCGTCTCTACATGACGGCTGAAGCCCCTGGTCCTGATTGTATTTAAAACACTTATGACATATGACAATCATTAGTAGAGGTTGGCGAGTTAGGGTAAGCTAATAAAATAAAGCGAATTGAATCATAGGCGCAGCTGCTAAACTGAAACTCCTGATTCAATTCCCAGATTAGTGTAATTGGGTTTTATGAAATTCTCAATTGCAGCTCGGAGTTTTGACTTGGGTACTAATAGTAGTAGTTTAACCTCCTATTACATGGGAACTAAGCATACCTGCAAACTGTGGTGGGCAGCAGCACATCTTTGGCTTATTATAAAAAAAAACACCATAAAGGCGGTTTCCGTCATCATCCTATATTTAGACTCTCATGTATATAAATAAAAATATATGTCCGCGCATAACTTCTGAAAAAATGCACCAAATTGGATAATCCTTTTTTTGTATTCGTTATTGTCAGGACAAGGTTTGTGTAAAAGGTTTTTTTTTTTTTTTCATGTTATGAAATATGGTAGCACGAAGTTGACCGGATCAGATACAATTTATTACTATGTAAATACTAAGTCTGGAGACTAAGAGGCCACAATTCACCGAGTTTCTTTAAAAGAGGTCGTAATTTAGGAAATGCCAGCGCCATCTAGTAATTGAAATATGGAAACATTGTATGTAAATGTTTCTTAAAAATATCAATTTAGAGAAATACCTAAATACCATTTAATATAATATCGCAACTAAAAAATCGCTATCAGTTTTAATATTGTGCCATACAACACAAGTGAAAGTAAGAACTGCCAAAATCTCGCGTGAAAGTCGAGAGTTGATCGATGCCATAATTATTATTACCATTATAAGAGATATGCTAAAAGCAAGCCGGATGTAGGAATTGAATGTCGATATAAAAAATCTAGACGCTGTGTCGGTGTAATATCAAAGTTTAGTGAGAGGACAATTTTAAATATGAAAGTTTAAGAGCAATATCAGATTTTGACATTTTACGGTTAAATGGTAATTGATGAATGATTAAGTCCGGTCGAATAATTACGTAGCTACATATACCTAAGTTTTTTTTTATAGTCTGTCATTCTATTCTAAACAAAGAAAAAAAACTGCCATGAATTCCCGCCATTCTCATATAAAAAAACAGAAGCAAAACTAATTAGACCATTTTGAAACAGCCGACGGCTCTTGTGTTCTATATTCAAATAATTTTATTCAACTAAAATGTAAGTAGTTTAAACTTCAAACCATAGACACTACAACAGAATATAATTCAATTGGAATTTCAAAAAAAACATGCAACTACAAATAAATGTTTAAAATATTTGTGTTTAAACTTCACGGCATTAGAAAGTGTATGAGTAAGGCGAACCTTGTATGAAATACAACTACATTGACAAACAGTTTCGGCAATTTTTGCACAGAACTCAACGGTAGCGATACTCCTTTCTCATTACACTTTTCTTTGACAGCAAAGAGTTTCGTATACATTTAGTCGACTCTTTGTCAACTGTCTGAATAAACATGTATGCGAAAGAGACTCATCTTGTTCTATAGTTTTAAGAAAAAATAAAAAGACAATTCTTTGCAAATTCCTACATCTGGAACTGAAAAGAAATCTTTAATATTGAGATGCTTTTATTTTTACATTTACGTCTGTCTAATACGAATACTTTGCATATAAATTCTACGTTACGTATACATTTATATTTACAAGAATCTTTCGTTAACACCAATCACGATGATAATAGCTTAAAAACTTACTGTAAAACTTGGTCTAGTCTATAAATAACTTTAACTTAGACTAAGGTAGTCGAAGTCGAAACTAGCTTGAACCAAAGTTTGGTAACTCATCAATATTTCATTGATGAGGTCTTATTTCTGTAAATAAGTTTGTATTGAAGTTAACACTCTCTGACTTAGAATCCGTGTACGAGTTATTTTATCCGTTTCACCTGTACCTATTTTTTTTTCATTTTGATTGGGTTTTAAGGATCGTACCGTAACTAAATAGCCTATGTTATTATCTGTAAGTCCTGTCAAAATCGGTCCAGCTATTTCAGAGATTAGACGGACCGACATTTTTTTTATTATAAGTATCGTATACCATACCCTCACGCCTTTATTCTCCGAAGGATTAGGCAGAGGTGTACTTATGTACACTCACAGTACGCCGGTATGTTTAAATCCCATGTAATATGGGAGCGATATCGTATTTACCTTCATACGCATTTTGTAAAGAGCATTTATTTTGACACTGCAATCTTATTTTTTTTTATCGATATCTTTGAATATCCCAATAATACTGCTCGACCTGGGAATCGAAACCAAGAGCAGTAGTCGCATTGCAGTCTCGCTTACAACGACTAGAATAATAATGTAGTCGATGAGGTAATAGACAAATATTACGACTTAAATTAAAGTTCCAATATGGCTGAATACCTATATGGACCTAACTTTATTGTGCTTGCATTCAAGGCTAGATGTAGCAATAAGTTATTGGAATTATAGCTTGCATTATGGGCTATACTTAATAGACAATTTCTTATCCCATATGGCCTCCTCAGATCAAATAAAAAGTTAAGATGGAACTTTGCGATCAAAGAAGTGAGGCCGGCTAAAACTACGCCTAACGGTGTACAACAAACAATTACACGCACATATGTATTAGTTAACTACGCCTTATCTATAAGGCGTTATTTTTGCCGGCCTCACTTCTTTGTTCGCAAAGTTCCATCTTAACTTTTTATTTGATCTGAGATGGCCTCTTTTGTACACTTAAATTGTAATCACAACGTATACTTAGATGTGAAAAAAAAAAACATTGCCTAGAGCCCATTAGTCTAGTGGTTGTAAGGGCGACTGCTACTGGTCCCAGGTCGAGCTTAGTGATATTGTGTATTTCTATGAAATTGCCTGTAGTAGCTCAGAGCTTGAATTTGTGTCCCATAAATGGCAATGACCTCGCCGGGGTATCATACCGGCGATATATGGGGTACAGTAGTTATACCTCTACATAAAAGGGCTCAAAAACCTTATCTAGCCAGACATGAACATGCCATCACGCCTGTACTCCCCGGAGGGTTAGACAGAGGTGTACTAATGTCCACCCACAGTTCGCTGGTATGATTAGGTCCCATTTAATAGGGGGCGAGCCTATAAACGAGCACAAATCCAGGCCCAGAGCTGCTACTGAGAATTTCATAGAAAACTTAATAACACTGCTCAACCGGGGACACTTAGCGTAGCAGTCGCGCTTAGGACCACTAGACCGATGAGGCAAACAGAGAATTTTATTTGAATACTTCCATATTCTGTAAATATTACACAAGTTACTTCGTGGGATGAGAACAAAAACTATTAAACTATCAATATTAATGAACAATTATAGGTACGGAGATCTGTGTGGCCTCGGCTCACGCTAGCCACAAAACCTAAGCTCAACTCGACTTGTGTTAGAAGTAAGTAGCAAGTAGAATAAGTAGCAACGACCGAGTCCAAGGAGACTGTTGTATGAGTGATTTTTAGGCTTAACATGTAATTTTTCAAGATTCAAGACCTAAATTTCAATGTATGAGACCGTAATTTCAAGTATTTTAACCATTATTTCAAGGTATGAGACCGTAATTTTTAAGTTTTGATAAGATAAGATAAGAACTTTATTTGCAGTTAATATAGGTATAGAAAGTTTTAAGCTCTAACATAGTAACTGTTACTTAATCTGTGCATTAACTTAAACGTAAGATAACTTAAATTTCCGTTATTTCAAGTATTAGCTAAGTACTGTTTTAAAATGTTCTTTTACTTTGCGGGATTTTCAAAACCAATATCTGGATTTATACGATTTTAATGAAGTATTGCACTATTTTAGTCCCGTGTCTTTTCCTTTTACTTTAAATTTATAAACTTATACTAAAAATAATTTATAATAAACTTTAAATGAATTATTTAACTTTTTTATAATAGCTACTCTTCGAATTTACAAAATGATCATTAGATCATTTCAAATTAGATATCTATTATTTTGGCGACAGAATGTTCATAAGCTAGTACAAATGCCGTGTCTTATTCACACAACTCTCTAAATGGTACTGTAACACATGGTACTTTGATGCCAGGTAAGGCTACGTGTCATAATATGCGCATGTTTAAGGTCTAAACTTAATTATATAAGTACTAGTGTTTGCAACCTTATGCATGTGAACTCTATGGTTGGCATGCTATAGTTAAACACTGGCCACTATTTTTTGGAAGATTTTTGAATTTAGAAGTCAGTGTTCAAAATTCGAATAAGATTTTTAAATGCTGTATCTACCTTTTATAATATTTTTTGTAAGGTACCTATTCTTCTAATGCAATAATTTATAAACACAAATAAAAAATATTATCTTAAACTGAAACCTTTAAGAAAAAAATAATTAGGATAATTTTTAATTTCACAATTATTTGGTTAGTACCTATCTATAACTTAAATAGATACATTAAGTTTATCAACAATTTGTTGCGACTCATGACCTATTAAGTCACAAAGATAAATAAATAAAGCCAATTGAATACATAATTACTCAAATATTTCACGATCCTTGTAACATCGACCCAAATAAAATGCAAACAAAAATAAAACAAGATAACACAATAATTATCTTAAAAACAAATATTCATAAAAAGTGCCCTTCAGCCCCCGAAAGAGAAAAATGATATTTCCCAAGAGTTTCCTAACATCCTCTGTCTCTTTTTAACGCAAGGTCGAATTCTTTGTCTCTCACTCGCACAGTATGCAATACAAGATCTCATGCAACTAGAGACCTTGATAAATTGCAAGTTTCGTGATAGATAATTGTTATACGGGTGATTATTATACGGGCCTTTGCCATTTAAAAAATATATTGGATAAAAAAATCTAACGGATTTTCTGTAACATAAAAAATCTAACGGATCTGCAACATAAACTAATAATTTGCGTGTTTTTAAATCGGTTTTTTTTTGTATACTTTTGGGGATAAACAACTTTTTAATATTATGAATTAAAAGTAATTTATGCCACCCTTCAAAAGAGTATAAAATTATATTTAAAAATGTCTCAATGTGTGTTTATAAAGGTATATGAAAAAAATCATCTATTTTGTATCGACGGACGAACAATTTTATATGTAGATACCCAAAATATAAATTATAGAAGTACAAGTTACTCACATCCAACGTAATGCATTGGTTAACAATCCAAAAAGTTCACAACACGTGTCCAAAATGCAATAAGCACAGGCTATAAAAAAGTTTGTTTAAAAAAGGAACACAAAAGTCGATGCAAAAAAGCGCGGCAATTTTGACGTTTGGTTTTTTTTTCCAAAATGTAAGTACGCGGTGCCAAAAAGTTTGGGCGTAGTGCGGCCGTGCGCGCGCGGTTTGCAAGTCAAACTGAATTTTGTAAGCGCAAGCGAATGGTTGGCGCACGGCATGCAGGACTGTGAAGGTGTCGGCCCAAGCATTTAATTTGAAGACTTTTAACCATCGGCCTGTCTTGTTGGTATAAATAGAGGCTGCTGATGTTAGGACCTGTGTCAGTTAGGTATTATACAGAAGCTAGCCTAAAGTTAAGTTGTAAGTTAGTAAAAGTATTTTAGTCAACTTCATTAGAAAGTCTGAAATACGTCATAAAGTGAAATTTGCACGGCTGACACATACACTAAATACTTTTTAATATATAATAAAAAAAAACTATTTTGAATTGATTTTTTCAGAAGAACAAAAAAACTAAAGGTATTTAACCTTTTTCTAATTCCGAAGTCAATAAATTATACTATAAAAATTCCATCGTCAGCTAATTCTGTCTGTTCTAAAAGAATTAAGAAGCATTAAGGACACAAAGATTGTAAACTAATCTATTTTTTAACGATGTCAACACATGACGTGTTCTTGTCACATTATTGTTTATGTCAAGTAAAAACTGTGGTAATCATTTAGAAAAAAAAAATATTTAAAAAAATTTGAATGAGTTCCAAAGCTCCATCCTGTCCGTGCTTTGCAATTTAAAATGTTAAGCGGGAAGAACACAATAAAATAAACATTAATTAGGTATACCGAGTTAAGGACAAAACTAGCGAACTGTTTATAATAAGAACTTAAAACCTAGTAATAAGATAATTTAGCGCAATATTATTTCGACATAATAGTATTACTCTGACATAAATTATATATAAGAGCTTCAAAAAAAAATACACGAAAAAGTTTAAATTACGAACAACAACTTTAAAAAAACATACATAATTCCCGCCCTTTATCAACAATATAAAACCAATTCAAACATCACTTGCAAAAATACCATCTTGAAATCGATAAAAAATGTAGGTCACAAAAATCTAAAATGACAATCAACCCTATTACCGCGGATTTTTACAGGCAATTTTAACCCTTTTGTTGCTTGTCGGACCCCAAACAGAATGACAGGACACGTTAAATCCATTGAACAGAAAAACCGGACGGGGCAGGGGTGAGTTTTTAGGATTCCACGTGCGAATAAAAAAACATCATAACATAACATACATACCATCACGCCTGTACTCCCCGAAGGGTTAGGCAGAGGTGTACTTAATGTACACCCACAGTTCGCCGGTATGATTGGGTCCCATGTAATAGGGGGCGAGCCTATTGCCATTCACCGGGCACAAATCCAGACTCCGAGCTGCTACTGAGAATTTCATAGAAAAACTCAATAACACTTTGCTCGACCTGGGGATCGAACCCAAGACCTCTAGCGTAGCAGTCGCGATTGGGACCACTAGACCAATGCGGCAGTAAAAAAACATCAAATGTTCATATTTGGTCGAAGATGGATGATTGGCTTTGCGAAGCCGCTCGAAGTATGTATATACCTAGTATATGCCCGTTAACGACAATAGGCTCACCCCTATCACATGGATCCTAAACCATACTAGTTATATAATAATATGGTTGTAGAGCACATCTACGTTACCATTTGAAGAATACAAGCGTGACCATATTATTTTTATCTTTTAATTTTTCTTGCAAAAAGCATGCAGAACCCGTATCTCGCGTATCTGATTCACCCCTTAACTGTATTTTGAAAAACACGATGACCAAAACGTATCCCACAAAAGGGGTAACTTAAAAACATGTTTACTTCATGAAAGGAATACCATACATAACTATTATTACATAAGTACTAGGTAACACTGTTTGTTGTCTTGTTCAAATTTCAATAAATCATACAACATTCTTGTAAAAAAAGAAACACAATTTTTTTTTCAGAATTTTCCAATGTCATGGCAACTTTTTTACAATTTTTCTTTCCCCAATTACCTTACTACCTTATTAGATTTTTTTTTTGTTTCCTATGCGAACTATAAAAAAAGAAATACCCATTTCTGGTCATCAAGTGATGATAAGAAATGGGTATGCGAAATATCCACAAAAATATAAATTTTCTAGTAAAAGAAAAATGTTTTTGGCATCGCAATTGAACTAACTGTAAAGTAAGTTTTGTTAGTTGAAAGACGTAGTAATACGTCTTCAAAAGGTATTGATGACGTCACCTTAAGACGTAAAGTGAAATTCGGTGTCACAGGTAGTATTCTCGGTAACCTAATGGCTAAAACGTCCGGTGTAGGTACTTATCAGTTCGACTCCTGTCTGAAATCGTATTTTTCTTTCACTCGAGCATTTAATTTGATTTTTATGTCTGTACTAGCGACTCGTGCGCCTCTTCGCTTGCTTGAAGTTTCCTATCCAGTTTTCCGACTGTTTCAATGGATTTTTCAAATGTTCTGTATAAACTAAAGTTTCCATACGTTACTACAATGATATATTATGGAAGTGTAAATTTAGATCCGAATTAACATACTGTAACGCCTGTACTCCCCGAAGGGTTAAGCAGATGTGTACTAACGTACACTCACACTTCGCCGGTATGTTTAGGTCCCATGTAATAGGGGGCGAGCCTATTGCCACTAACCGGGCACAAAACCAGACTCCGAGCAGCTACTGATAATTTCATAAAAAATAACCAATAACACTTTGCTCGACATGGGGATGGAAGCAGGACCTTAAGCGTAGCAGTCGCGCTTAGGACCACTAGACTTATGAGGCAGTCAATAAAATCCGAATCAAAAAAATATATATACCGAAAAAAATAGATCCGAATTATGCTTTAAAACTACGTCTATCGTCTCTACACGGCGTCTGCGATCGCCGAACGCCTACACAGTTCAAACGCCTAATCTGAAGTTCAAAGATCGTAAGCTTTTGACTTCATTAAATACTGTACGTTCAGTCTATTCTAAATAAAACAAAATATACAAATTTTATTCTAAGTCATAATTTATTAAAACTTGAGGAATATTAAAAACTGGGGACGGGTCTCCTCTAAGAGTAAGAGGGGTTAGGTTATAGTCCACCACGCTAGCCTACTGCTGGTTGGCAAACTTCACAAGCCGTAGAGAAAATCACTCGGGCATGCAATTTTCCTTCATCGTTTTAAACTAGTGATAAGAAACTACGTACGATTTGAACTCAAGACGTGGCAGTCCAATGGTCAGATCACTTGGCTCAAATAGCTGCTTCAAATAGGCTAGGATTTATTGTGATTGCATTCCCGTCATCGAAGTCACACAAACGTTTAAAACAACGGGAGCTCATAAATTATTTACTAAGTTAAGCTACGGTTCTTGCGGTTAGTCTGTGGATGGGTGACCGGTCCAAGCATATGGAACCCTCGCGAACCCGGAGAGGACGTGGTGCCGGCTGTTATCGTTATACGAGTACGAATACTATGACAATCGGTGTTGCCCAGAAATTGTTGCGGAGGTCTGATGGCAGTCACTTCGAGTAAAATAGATACTGACATTAGCCGCATTTGTTTAGAGACTGCGAGATTTCAATTTGAATCAAACGATAACTCCAAAATGATTTTTTTTTTAATACTTAGTAGTTACTCTTTTAAAGACCCTGTTGCAAATTACACTTACACACACAATTATTATTATTCTTTTTTTTATGTTATTGGAAAAGGGAGGGGAAGGAGAAAAGGTGAAGGAGAAAAGGTGAAGGAGAAAAGGTGAAGGAGAAAAGGTGAAGGAAGGGGACTGAGGGAGAAATTGGGCCTCCGACAAAATGACTGGATCAATAAATCCTTTTTCTTTCGAAATCATTTTTTTTTAACTACTTACCTACCTACTTATAGCGCCAGCATTTTCTAACTGGCATAACAAGCCCCGAAATCTTCAAAACGTTCGCATTACATACTAAAAGATACACTAACCTAATTTTAGGTGATAACTTTGTGATAACGTATCATTTTGTATCGCGGTCAATGTCCGATATCGTAAAGATAACGACTTTGTACCGTTATTGTAGATTTCTACAACAGTTACGTTTTGAGTTATTTTTCAAAAAAAACATGGCAATATATCTATATTATACTAATATTATAAAGAGGTAAAGTTTGTGAGTATGAGAGGTTGTATTGTAGGGGTTAATCTCTGGTTTTACTGAACGTGAAATTATATGAGTATAAAAGAAAGTAGGATAAAAGTGCCCCGCCATGTCAACCGGCGTTTCCAATTCGTTTATTTCTACTTAGCACCTAAGAGTCATAGCATGATGTTAAATAGCTTCACAACATCAGCTATCGGACAAAAAAAGTTCAATCAAAACCAGTCCAGCCGTTTCAGAGATAAGCCGGAACAAACAAACAGACAGACACAGTAAACGCAGACAAACATTTATATTTTTCGTTATACCTACCTACGTACGTATATATGTAATTAGTTAGAATCAGTTATTTTGACATTACAAAGAGACACTGCAATTTTATTTATTTGTATAAATTTGGCAATCCTGATGACGTTAATTTGGACTTTAATCGCTTAGCAACAACACTTGTTATAGTTCAACAAAATTGCAGTCGCGCAATTTAAATCCATTAAGTTTGAATTTAGAATTCAGCACAATTTGATACCACACGTGTTTTTAAAAACAATATAACATTACATATCGATTACCTACTCGATTAAATTGTACACAAAAACTCGATTCTAACGGTTGACAGCGCATAGGATTATTTGGCAATTGCTTCACTTATGTTTTATTTTTTTCGGCAAACTAGCAGACGAGTCACCTGATGGAAGAAGTCATTGTCGCCCGTGGACATCTGCAATACCAAAGGACTTGCAGATGCGTTACCGAGCCAAGGAAAAGGGAGAAAAGGATAATGAAAGGGGCTGAGGGAGGAATTGGGCCTTTGGCACTCCACACTCACCGTAGGAAATGCAACAGTATGCATACGGCTACTTGACGTCGATATTCTGTGGGAGGGTAGTGCTTCCCCGGTCGAGTCGACTCATTCATGTTGGCATATAGACCTGCCAGCGAGACACTACTATTACTAATTTAGGATTAAATGATTTTAACGCGCGAAATGGTTAAGCTACACGATGCAGCGATGACCGATGTATGCGCGCCTTCAGTTAGGACAGGCCAGCTCGAAACTGCTCTTTCTTCAAAAGGCCTGATAAGATATTTCCCTACATTGTGAAACTTGCATACCTAATAATACTAGTCTGGACTTTAAAAGAGTCCATGATTCTCTGAGTTTGTTTCGGTTTTTCTTCTCAGATGTCGTCAAATAGAAAAAGCTGACGACCTAGAGGATCTATTTACTAAAATAAATCACACCTGACATCGAGGCACTTCCGCTTATCATGAATTCAGTACATTATTCTGGCACCCTTGCGTTGATATTTTTTCGTCGGTTATTAAAAAAAAACTGCTTTTCCTACAAAAGTGCAATATCTACAGTACCTACACGGTCAAAATGTATGGGAAAATTTAAAACTTCCTGTACGTATGCCAACCGGGTTCGTGCTCTTTGAGGCATGGCTTACCATTATTTTTTCAAGGACTGAACATTGCCAGAGTTGTGACTCCATTAAGGATCGAGTAGTGTGTTGAGTTCTCTGACATTACCTGTATCTTCTTCCAAATATTTTTTTTTTAAACTCAATACTGTTGTCAATAGCACCGGAAAAAGTTGCAGCTTACCTGAAAAGACAAAGAAATGTTCATTAAATATAATAAGTAATAGAATACTTATGTAATCTATTATCATCATCATCAACCCACTGCTGGGCACGGGTCTCCTCTCAGAACGAGAGGGATTAGGCTATAGTCCACCACGCTAGCCTACTGCGAATTGGCAGACTTCACACGCCGTCAAGAAAATCTCTCAGGCATGCAGGTTTCCTCACGATGTTTTCCTTCACCGTTTAAACTAGTGATAATGCAAATAAGCAAAAGTTTTAATCGTGAGTAAGTTATTGTTGATGTCACACAATTCGACTACCACGTACTGTGTCCAGCTCGTCAAGTTACCAAAAGACGTCAAATTTTCATAGTTGATTTTGAACTTAATTTTTAACGTACTGGTTTCTAACACTTACGCGAATATTAGACATTGAAATAAAAACTACTTTTATCGCGTTATATTGATATTTTTAATTCTTACCATCAGCTTGGAACCCTATCATAAATTCCTTTCAATCCAAGCACAAGACTGCGAGAACTAAGGATACGGTGAGCTCTGCGTGACCGGATCAAATAATAATTAAATGAATGTAGGGTAGCTGTTGATAATTTTGACATTAGGACGACCAACATCCAGTCCACCCGTGACCATGGATGCTGTAAAGGATCCGAAACGTCGGGAATTAAAAATATCAATCTAACGCGATAACATCCGTAAAAAGTAGTTTTATTTCAATTAAATTGTAACGGTTTAAGGTTTAAAATAATTTGGAGAAATTTGAGTTTTGTATAACCTGATGTGCTGGCGAGTGTACCTATAATGTGAAGTAGAGGAACAATAAAAAAAAAAAGAATTTAACACCTCAGCCTACCAAAAAACCCGGTGTATTTATGGTAGGGTTCTCGAACAGCGCAAATTTTGAATTTCTGCCCGGAATTAAGATCGCCCTATTATATAGGACCTATGGTACAAGTAGGTACAACCGTACCCACACCTCCGACTTGACCCTTAGGTATAAAGATATGATGGTACCTATGTATTACATTATATTAAAGTTATTCATTCATGCGTAGGTTTTGTTTTGTATTATGATATCAATATAGCACAATGCCTGATAATGAAAATGTCTAGACGTCATTTATGCGGTAAATTTCGCCTTTCTACAAAAATATCTTCGGCTCAAACAAAGACTTCGGTATTAGCACATTTCAGAATAAAAAAAACTTTACTAGATAGTTTTTTAATACAGCATTTAATTTGATATTTCACCTTATGTGCTTATGAAAATATTTGATATTCGGCCAATAAAATTTATTAGTAAAGAGTTAATTACCATTAAAGGTACGTTTCATCTTTTACCCATCTTTATGAATATAAAAAACATATCAGAAAAACTTTTCCCGCTTTTTTCTGATTTTGAATCATATTACTTGGCAACTTACAGAATTGCCAAGTAATACCAACCAAGTGTCACTCAAATGTCAAATTAAAATTTCGAACTCCTCCGACATTTTCCTTATTCAAATACAATTGGCGCCAGTCAAAGACCTAAAACAAAAGAGTTGTACACAAAACAAACAAGCTTAGGCACTCCAACTGGTTCTATAAAGAACCCAAAGCTAACGGATCGGTGCATCCCGGATTCTACGCACACATTGACACGTTTCCCACGTCGTCACACCCACACTAGCGCGACATCAGCTGAGTCAAAACTGTGTCAGTAGCTAGCGGTCCCGTTGAACGGTACATAGCAAAAAAGTGATGTCGCTACTCAATAAGAGATGGCGCTGTATTACCGTAACATTCGCGGTATTTTTATTTCTTATAAATTTATAATTGATGGGTAAACATCGATGCATTTTAATCGTTTGAATATGGGTTTGTGTGCGCCTGTAGTGTTTTCGATTACTCATAATGATATTTAGGTCATTCTGATAAAAACACTTCGCTCAATACATTAGCGGTATCATTGATTTATATGTTTGCTGTCACATAATTCATGTAGTTATGTACTATTAAATAGTCTTTACCGAGAAGGAATAAAATTAAATGTACGGTTACTTAGTTTTACCGCTAGATGTCGTTAAACGTCAACAACCCAGCAGCTGAAAGCTTAATTATCAAATGAATGAGCCTCATTGAAATAATTAAACAACTCCGGGTGTCCTATTACTATAACTACTGATTATTGCCTGAGACCACAGGACCACCACTTACATGGACCCTATGTACATAAGTACCGTTGTGTAGCGAGTTTTAATAGTGTCAAACTAGTTCAGCTTTTCCGCAATAGATGTCGCTAGTTGACGCGTATAAATAATAAATATTGGAATGCGCCGCCAATTTATTATTTATGTATAGGATTGCTAGTAAATTCACCGTAAGTAAATAATAATATAATATGATTACTTAGCTGTTTAATAGATCAGATTTCGTTGTGTGGTAGTGTGGTTTAGCAATGGTAAATTATAGTAGAAAAAGTCGGTGTAAAGACATAAAAAATAATTAGGGTCGTAGTTATATGTTTCGCTTTTAAGGTTCTCCAAAAAGGTTAGGTGCCTTGTACTCGCAACCGGCCCGTGTGTATGAAAAGATATATTAATGTGGAAGCGAAAGAGATATGCAAGAATCGTTGCAAGTGGCGTTCAATAGAACTAAACATACCGTCGAAGTGTGAGTGTGCATTAGTCCACCTCTGCCTAACCTTTCGGGGAATACAGGCGTGATGGTATGTATGTATGTTTCGCATTTGTGATTATTTTTGGTAAAAACTACAGCACGCCATTAATACGATGCTTGCAGACTCCTTTTGCTTCATACATCGTTCATACATCTTGTCATACACATATAATTTGGCAATCTTTATCTACTACAATAGAGTTTCCCGAGGTTTCGCCTGGATGGGATCACAGTTCACAGGTTTCCCGAAGGGATCACAGTTTTCCCGCGGGATAATAAATAGCATATTTTAATTGAGGATAAGGTAGCTTTTAGCCTTAATCGGAGAAGGAATACATCGTCAGGAAAGGGCATGTCCTAAAACCAGAAATTCGGATACATGTGACATCTAGTACCAACCCGCACTGGTCCCGCGTGGATGCTGCGTGGATTATGCTATGCTATGATTATCTTAGCTTTTTAATGGTGAAAGAATTACAAAAATCGGTTCAGTAGGTTCAGAATATAGTAATATAAAAAAATTATATAAGTTATCTCAGCAGTATACCATCACGCTTGTTATCCCCGAGGGGTTAAGCAGAGATGTACTTATGTACACCCACATTTCGCCGGTATGTTTAGGTCCCATGTAATAGCGGACAAGCCTATCGCCATTTACCGGGCACACATCCAAGCTCCGAGCTGCTACTGGAAATTTCATAGATAAACCCAATAACACTGCTCGACCTGGGGACCGAACCCAGGACCTCTAGCGTATCAGTCGCGCTTAGGACCACTAGACTAATGAGGCAGTCAATTAAATCCGAATTAAAAAAATATATTATCCGAAAAAAATAGATCCGAAATATCCAAAAATCATGTGTGCCGCATGTCGAACGACTTGTGGGCTAGACTTGCTATGGAGTGGAGCCCACAAGGCGTTACACGACGCGGGAGGCCCAGGCGGTAAGGAAGGGTCGTTCTGGACTCCCATTTAAGAAATTGGGCTGTAATAGCTTTAAGCTGTGAGGAATAGAAGGAAGGCCTTTGCCCTGCAGTGGGATCAACCGAGCTGATAACAAAAGAAAAAAAGGAAAATACATTTTGCCCCCTTCGGAAACGTTCGGTTCCGTCCGGCGTACTTGTGTCATCATCATCATCATCTCATTATATTGTCCCACTGCTGGGGACGGGTCTCCTCTCAGAATGAAAGGAATTAAGCTATAGTCCACAACGTTGGCATAATCTAGGTTGGTAGACTTCACACGTCGTCAAAAAAATCTCTCAGACATGCAGGTTTTCTCGCAAGGTTTTCCTTCAGCACTATTGATATCAAGATGGACTGAAAATTTATTCTTTCTATTGTAACTGAAGTGAGTTCAAAGCTTTAGGTATGTAAAAGCTTTAGTGATGTCGTATTATCGGAATTTGTTATCGATATTTTTTTGTTTTTAATAAATGTATTGTTTGTATATGTGCCGTCAGACTTCCATATCCTGCCAGACTGCCAGACTGCCTCGTTGGTCTTGTGGTCCCAATCGCGACTGTTACGCTAGAGGTCTTGGGTTCGATCCCCAGGTCGAGCAAAGTGTTATTGGGTTTTTCTATGAAATTCTCAGTAGCAGCTCGGAGTCTGGATTTGTGCCCGGTGAATGGCAATAGGCTCGCCCCCTATTACATGGGACCTAAACATACCGGCGAACTGTGGGTGTACATTAAGTACACCTCTGCCTAACCCTTCGGGGAATACAGGCGTGATGGTATGTTATGTTAGACTTCCATATCCCAATTTCTGGGCAACACACACACCGATATTCTAAGGACTGTTGCCTGGCAATTTGGGCTCCTGACTACCGCTAAAGATTGTCATAGGTGTTCGTATGACAACGGGGACCTATTGTTTTTCGTGTTTCTCCAACGCACAGAGGGATCTCGATGTGTTAAGAAACCGCCCATCCACAGACTAACCGCGATAAGTATAGCTTAATCTTGCAGATCTGTTGATCAGCGTAGTAATAACCACGAGCCATCCACCTTTCTAATGCAGAATCAAAAAATAAACTTAAAAAGTAAAACTGACATTATAAGAACGTACATTTGTATAAAAATGGATTGAGACTCCTTTCTTGGTGTTGCCATGGACACCCGCTCGGGGTAAGAGGTTGTAGGGTTGCTATCGATTAAAATCACACGGTTTCCCACCCTGTATCTACCTGTGCCCCTTTATCAAACATTTAGCGATACCTGAGTGTTCTTAATACAATAAAATTAGACGCAAATTAAGATGGCAGCCCAGGACTCCTTGAAGGAGTTAAGGGTTTGATGGACCATAGCCTGTTATGGTCGTCCCGAATGTCACGAATCTCTTGGTCGTGTAGGATTAGTTTTAGTCGGTACGAATCGAATATACAGGATGAAAGGGACATCGATGCACAACCAATTTTCTCACTCAGTCCCCTTCCTTCTCCTTTTCTTCTTCCCCTCCCTTTTCCTTAAATAGGCTCGGTAACGCATCTGCAACTCCTTTGGATTTGCAAATGTCCATGGGCGGCGATGACTACTTCCCATCAGGTAGCTCGCCTGCTCGTTTGCCGAGTTATGACATAAAAAAAAACCGACGACGTAACAATGATCTTTGCATACATCTATCTAGGCAGGTTGCACAAAAGTATGATACGTATGGGTCCTTAAATTTACGATAAAATTGCTTGACATCAAACAATTAAGCTCAACTCTGTTTTAGAAAAGGTTAAAAAATATGTTATCTCTGAAATGTTATTATAGTACAACTGACTTCCTAAATGATAGATTCTGACTTTGATTAGTTTTCGTCTTCAACTTCTCGTTTAAGTTTTTTTTTATTATAAACAAAACATTGTAATATTACCTGCACATAAAATTATAAGCTGATATGTGTAATATTTGTACGCCTTTTATGGCATAACATGTAGCTCAAAAAAAATTTTTTATCACCATTTCATGCATGTATTGTAATCCACTCATTTTACCGCAAAAAAAAATATCTTTATTATTATAGATTACATAGAATTAAAAAAAATCAAATTAGGGGTGCATTGACATTTTTCGTCGGTTATTAAAATAAACCGGCCAAGTGCGAGTCGGACTCGCGCACGGAGGGTTCCGTACCATTACAATTTATGACGTATTAAAGAAGAACTACTTACTAGATCTCGTTCAAACCAATTTTCGTTGATAGTTTACATGGTGATGTGCATCATATTTTTTTTTTAGTTTTATCGTTCTCTTATTTTAGAAGTTACAGGGGGGGACACACACATTTTACCACTTTGGGAGTGTCCCTCGCGCAAACTATTCAGTTTAGAAAAAAATGATGTTAGAAACCTCAATATCATTTTTGAAGACCTATCCATAGATACCTACCTCACACGAATGGGAGTGATGAAAAAAAAAATTTTGAGTTTCAGTTCTAAGTATGGGGAAACCCCAATTTTTTTTTCTATTTTTGTGTAAATATCTTAAAGCGGTTCACAGAATTCATCTATTTACCAAGTTTCAACAGCATAGCTCTTATAGTTTCAGAGAAAAATTTTTGTGACATACGGACGGACAGACGGATAGACAGACAGACAGACAGACAGACATGACGAATCTATAAGGGTTCCGTTTTTTGCCATTTGGCTACGGAACCCTAAAAAACAGCTGTTCCATACATTTTGACAGTGTAGGTGTAGGTATTGTACTTTCTATTGTAAGCAAAGGGTTATTTGGTTTACATGAAATTCTCTGTAGCAGCTCGGAGTCTGGATTTGTGCCCGGTTAATGGCTCGCCCCCTATTTCATGGGACCTAAACATACCGAATTTTGGGTGTACAGTAGTGCACCTCTGCTTAACCCTTCGGGGAATACAGGCGTGATGGTATGTATTATATGCCTAAACGTTGAGCTCCCTATATAATGTTTGAGCTACATCATGTCTGATGTATGCGTGCCGTCAGTTAGGACAGGTCAACTCAAAACTGCTTTGGCTCTCTTCAAAAGACCTGTTCATACATTGCCAAACACTATAAAACTCGCATAGCTGATGACACTTCTGTCTGTAGTATGTATTTATATAAGCCATGATTCTCTGAGTTTGTATCGGCGTTTCTATTATTTCTATTACCTACATAGTAAAAAAAAAGACTGGTAAAACTGTCTTTAAAAGATCCATTTTCTAAAATAAATATCATTTATAACCGTTTGAACAATACAAGTGTGATGGGTACCCTCATCTGGATATCTACATAATATTTATAAGAGAAAAGAAATATCACGAACACATACAAAGTTCTCCAATTTCGATATAAAGTCCCAAGAGAGAGGGGGGGAACCCAGCAACCGCCATTTTATCGTGCACAATACCAAACAGAAATCAAATAATAAACTGATATTTGATTTTGTAGATATGACGACACGATTTATGCATTTTCTTTCTATTTTTTTGTATTATTTTATATGAAATCGAATAAATATATTTAATCTGCTATTGCCCGCGATTTCACTTGCATACCAAAAGCATCTTTTAAACTACAGGTAGCCTAGGAAATTTGTTATGGAGAACCCAAGAAGGACTTTTGGGTTCTCCAGTAATATAGGTTAGTACCTAAATTATTACGTACGTACAGCGGTCATATATCAACATATATGTCGCTAGATTTAAACTATATATAATGAATCGATATATAGAATGCCTAATTAAGTATTTTATTTTAATTGCCTAATCCATCTATCTTAGTATTTTAATTTAGAATTAAAACTTACCCACAGATTCGATCGACGTCCGACAAAACCGGCCTCTTATTAAAATAATCAATCATTCATTTGAAGATATTTTGTCAATGCCTTGTTTATTAACCTATCTAATTACTAAAATGACTGCATAAAACAAAAATGGCGCATATACCTGATGCGGTAGTGCTTGCAGCGGTAGCCACCGCGGTATTTGTGGTCGGGGTAGTCTCCCCAGAAGTAGCATTCGTCATCTCCACAATCCTATCCACCGCTATCCGGTTCCCCGGCAGTATCCCCGAGCTCTCTGCCGGCTCCTGAACAACTTGAGGCTCATCATCCACGACTTGAGGACTCGGCGCTTGACTCAAATCATTCGCCACAATTACATTGACTGTTGTCAATGACTCTAGGTCTCCCGAATTCTCGCCAGCGACTTGTGAGTTGTCAATGTACACTGCGGCTGAACGAGCTCCTAAAGTCTCCATTACACTCTCAGCCAAGGACCTGGTTGATTGCTCGTCGATGTCGATGTCTTGTTTTATGTCTATGATGATCTGATGCCGCTTCGTCCCGCTTCCAGACGGACTCTGCACTTGATGCACGCTCACCTGCGCTTCGGTCCCAGACTGTGAAGATATATGGTGCTGGATCACATGAGTCAGCTGGCCCTCCAAAGACCCGTCCCGACCCGCCATATTGCCGTTCTTTATTCAAAAAACAGACTTAACTCTCGATACCATTCATCGATATATACACAACACTACACAAGGAAATTTGAAGAAATAGTTCAGACTTATCAGCGTCAGTCGAGAAATTATTAAAAATTATTGCACAAAGCTAATCTAGAGAAGGATTACTATCTAATGAACACTGGTATCACTCCTAGGTATCGTCCTTGAACACTCTGATGACTACTGGTTTTGTTTAGGCTGCTACTGCGGTAGTGCAACGCGCAGATGCATCGAAACTGGGTCAGGGGTGAACGTCCTACCGAAAAATGGATTTTGTTAAACGTAGATTAGTTGTGCGTTAGATATAGATTACTTAATGGCAGTGTATTGTTAGAGGCACAGTGTGATGCTCACATATTTGTGTTTGTTGTGTTGGACTAGACACAGTGACACATTGTCCTAATTTCGCGAGCGACGTAGACGCGTGTTGGCCGCCGTAGCCACTGCGAGGCCTACGAAAGCGTAGCGCTACGCCGCCGCCGCGTAGGCCCGGCTCACAACACACTTCCGTGTATTTGTCCGGGGATAGCTCTTAAGATTTATGCTTCCGGCTTTTGTGTATCCGGTATTTTTTTTTCTATTTTACGCAAAGTAATGTGATGATTTTAATGATTGCCGTTTGTAAAGCCAGGAAAGTGTATTTAAAATGTTTTTAATACTTAATGATTAACAGTAACATAACAGAAACCTATAATTTATATATTCCATATTTTGTTTTAAGAAATATGAAAGGTACTTATATTGATTGACTTGAATTAAGAAGTTTGTGTATAGGGCAATTTTACAAGATATATAAAAATGACCAGGACAAGTTTTTGCAACTAGACATAGTTTATTTAATTTTATTAGTTACTCAATATAATGTAATGACTATTTTAGTATTGTAGATTAATTAACCGTAATAATTGCGACAAACTATATTTTATACATATTTCATATTTTTATTATCCTGCACCGACTCAAACAGACACAATAATCTTGACACATATCCTTGCATCGTAACCCCGTGTGTTCCGTCCTTCATTGGCGGCACGTGCCTACGCATGCGCGGTACACTGACATCGTCCTTCTCCCTTCAACATCATATTTCTGTCCCACTCTACACACTTCGATCGTTTCAGAATGGCGAAATAGTATATATAATCGAATTTATGTTGGTGGTATGGTAAGCAAATATAATTATGTAATTTCTTGTAACGGCCTTGAACCAATTCTTTTTTTAAGATACTGTTGTTAATATGAAGATATATTTTAAAAGAGGTTTTATGTTAAAAAATCTATTGAAGGCTTTGGAAGATGGTTGGGACTTAACATGACTAATCAAGCACGAGTCAGTATAAAAATGCACTACTCAGGACAAATGTGAATGACATTGACGTCACGTTCATTCATTCACTCGCTCGGTCTATACTAAGACCTCACTTTTTTATACTGCGTAAGTATTGATATTTTTACATTGGAGGGGCATGTCTAAGGATGGTTCACCATATATTTTTTTATGGGATAACTCGGCAAACGAGAAGGCGATCCACCTAATGTTAAATAATCATCGCTGCCCATGGACATCTACAATACTAAAAGAGTTACACATGCATTGCCAAAGTCCCTCTAGTTAAAAAGTTAACAACGCCATTGGTTGTGTTGGCGTCTTCCTGGGTTGCTTGTCATCAGGCTGCAGTATGCTTGTTTGACATCTTCATCATCATCAACCCATATATTGTCCCACTGCTGGGCACGGGTCTCCTCTCAGTGTGAGAGGGATTAGGCTGTAGTCCACCACGCTAGCCTACTGCGGATTGGCAGACTTCACGCGCCATCGGGAAAATCTCTCAAGCATGCAGGTTTCCTCACGATGTTTTTCTTCGCCGTTTCAGCGCGTGATAATTAAGTATTAATACGCACATGACTTCGAAAAGTCAGAGGTGCGTGCCTTGGATTATAACTCGAGACCTTTGACATGGCAGTCCTATGGTCATATCACAAGGCTATCACTGCACTGTTTGACATTTTAGTACAATAATAAAACTGTAAAAATCTGCGAAGTCGTTTTTAAAACAAGAAAAAAAACTGTCTTGTTATGACTTTTTTTGCGGACGCTACCGAAGCTTCATTATATAACACGGGCTGATGACAGCCAAAACAAGGAAAGTCGAAGTAAACATAACTTAGGGAAGCATTTTTTAAACAACTTGTGACTTACGTAAGTCCAAAACGTAATTAAATAATAGATAGAATTTCTTTGGAAATCTTTTGTTATTATCAAATTGAAAAAGAATCAATTACATAAATACCATCACGCCTGTATTCCCTAAAGCATAAAGCAGAGGAGAACTAATGTACACACACATTTCGCCGGTATGTTTAGGTCCCATGTAACAAGGAGCGTACCTATTGCCATTAACCGGGCACAAATCCAGACTCCGAACTACTACCGAGATTTTTTTATCTATTATATTGTTATGTGGGTATATTGTTATGTATATAACAAACATATTATGTATATAACTGTCATGTGTCTTATGCGTCGTCAAGCTCCCTAAACAGACAATGACTGTCGTATGCGTGCTGTCAGCTACGACAGGTCAATTCAAAGCAGCTTTGTCCTCAAACAACTGTCCAGATATTGCTATATTCAACGTAAAACTCATATACCTAATAATACTACTACTGTTTGGACTTTTATAGAGATAATGAATCTCTGAATTTTCTTCGGTATTTCTTCTCAGAGGTCGTCATACAAAATATGCCAGGTAATCAAAAACTTCAAATTATTGGCTTGGAAAAATGTCTATAAAAGATGTATTTACAGAAATCAATATCATATTTATCTATTGTTTTGGTGGTATAAAAAACACTAAGAGAAATGTTTTAATTATGTTTCCTCACATAAAATTTCGAGCAAGATTTGGAAATACTTACTTTTAATCGAAACTGCAAACTTCTACATACAAAAAATCAATAATATTTTGATAACTTCCATTTTTCAAGTCGGATAAAAATACGTTACCTAGTACAATTCGGTCCCAAAATATCCGCAAAGCGTCCCCTCCCCTTATGATATAATACCGGTTGCCCGGTCAACCGAAGTTCTGAGGCGTCGCGTCCCTGGCATTCATGGTGTAATAACGGCGTAATGCCAGGTATTTTCTTCCCTTGACACTACGTCATCTGCTGTCATTGGTTAAAAAAACCTGTGTTCCTAGCGTAGTATGTGCGGTGTAACTAGGAATGATAGACTGAGAAATAGTGTGATTAGACAACGTTGCGGACTGAAATAATAGTAATGTGCTAAAATGGTTTGGGCATGTTGAGAGAATGAATGAAAGAGATTAACAAATGGAATTTATAAGGCCAATGTCAGCTGCAACGGCGGGAGAAGTCGCCCTAGAAGGACATACACCGATATTATCGGCGAGGTCCTCCAAAAAGGTCAGGTGCGTAGTACTCGCAACCGGCGCGTGTGTATGAAAAGATGTATGAATGTGGAAGAAGCAAAAGAGATACACAAGAGTCGTAGCAAGTGGCAGTGGGAAAAAGGCGTGAGTGTATGTATGTTCTTTTTTAATGATGGTAACCGAGCAGACGAGCCTACTGATGGCTTGAGTAGTATTGGCTGCCCATAGACACCTGCAACGCAAGAGGAATTGTCTACGGACTGCAGTCTAAACTGACTCGCACGCGGAAGAGTTGAGACTCAATATTTAACGGAAGACTTCGACGTAAGGGTGGTCGACCGCCAAGCAGACCAAGGGGTTTTACCACCGAGCAAGTCAGATATTGTATCGCCTCTTACGAGATGCTGATACGAATGGGAGCTATGAATTGTATTCCATACGGGCATAACTGGACACGCGAGAATTTAATCGTTGTCGTGTGTAATCATTAAAATTTATTAGTAACTAACTTAAAAAAAATAGCAGAGATAGCCTAGTGATATGTCCATTGGACTGTAAAGTCAAATCAAAGCCTCTGAGTTTTCGAAGTCATGTGCGTATTATTATTAATTATCACGCGCTTCATCGGTGAAGGAAAACATCGTGAGAAAACCTGCATGCCTGAGAGATTTTGTTAACGTCGTGTGAAGTCTACTAACTAAAGACTAAAGCCTAATTCCTCTCGTTCTGAGAGGAAACCCATGCCCAGCAGTGGGATAATATAATGAGATGACGATGATGTAATTAAATTATCGCAAAAACCATTTTGTTCACTTACAAACTTGCTATGTAATAAAGCAATTTTTAATCACCATTATTATCAAGTTTACTTTTTTAAATAAGAAGTTGAATAACACGAGATAACAATAGCTGATAATTGGGCTATTAAGCCATTTTTAAATATTCATCATGAATTAATATTTTCAATCAATAGCAACACTGTTTCGTGACGCAGTGGGACAATGTCGGAAGACAACAGGGAAATACCTTGCTGGCATAGCTTATATTTATACCATGCCTGACATCCCTACGTTGTCGAAGGACGCACAAATCAATATTGCGTCTTAACCCACATGTAACTGTGGTTTATTGGTTCATTTAAGTTCATTACTCGCGACCGCGAGACATTGCGTTATTTGAACTATTTTATTAATGATAGTATGTTTGATTCCTTTTCATATTGGTGTTTGAGCAGATAAACTTTACAAAATATAAAAAGATTGAATATCAGGCAGTTAGTCATGCGTGACACATTAGTTTGAAGATATGTCAAAATGAAAAATCCGGTGCATTAAATAATTATATTTCGATAAATGAACGAGTGGAGACCGCGTCTAAGCTCTAGGTCTCTTTAAGTGAATGCCACAGAGTCGGATCTCCAGCTCTTTTCATCCAGTTACTGCCAGCCGCCTTCCGCAAATCGTCACTCCACCTGGCCGGCGGGCGCCCTACACTACGATTGCCTAGACGCGGTCTCCACTCGAGAACTCGTTTGTTCCAACGGTTGTCAGTTCTTCGAGACCCGTGATCAGCCCATTGCCACTTGACTTCCACTTCCGCATACGATAACAAAATCCCGGACCCGGGTCAACAACTTTATACTCAAATATTTGTTGCGTACGGGGATCAAACTCCCTGTGACACAAAAGCCGATCGCTCAGCCACTCCGCTATGATAACATGCTGACTAAAAAAAGTTTATTCTTCATGATTATCACTATAGAAAGATTTTTTATAAATCAAATGAGATTGCAATTGGTGATTACGACGAAATTGGACTGACCAGACCTGATAGCAGTTTCATCGTGTAAATTACTAAAATTCTGCTGCATCTGGTTAGACTAGAAATCGACCCTAACAAAATTGAGAAAATGCCGAAAATTTTCTCCTACATTGGAAATACTGATATCGCCATTGAGTTCCCAGAATTGTAGTTTTTATTTTTTATCTTTATTGTTTTTTATTTGGGGTTTTTATCCATTAAGGAAGGATATGTCGACCCCATCGTACCTTATTACAGTAATAATTGTACATCGTACCATTATTCTAATATTTTATGTTACTAATAAGCATAAATCACTACTGAACTGCAATAACCAGTCTATATAATTTTTTGGCTGCATCTGACTTTGGTTTTGACAATATGCTTTGAATCAGACCCACGTCCATTACATTTAATTTTAATTCATCCAATAAAAAATTACGCTCATCTTCATGCCTGATATACTCCATCAGCAAATGCAGAATTGTATTAGTAGTGCCTGCTGGCACATCTACATGCCAACATGAATGGGTCGAGGCGACCGGTGAAGTACTACCCTCCCACAGAATATCGACGTCAAGTAGTAGTATCCATATTGTTGCGTTTCGTGTGGTGAGTGTGGAGCGCTGGAGGCCCTATTCCTCAGGCCTAATTCCTCAGGCCCAATTCCTTAGACCCAATTCCTCAGGCCCAATTCCTCAGCCTTCCGGAGGCTCAGCAACGCAGCACGCTCACAACCCCTTTGGTTTTGCAGATGTTCATGGGTGGCAATTACTATTATAATTTACCATCAGGTAGTTATCCCATAGAAAAAAAGAACGAAGCCTATATACAGCGTATCTATGCGGATTTACGCTATGACCTAGGTTAGGTACGCTAGATCGTCCTAGTGTTTGTATACACGTATTATGTGTCTCTGTGTGCGTGGGACGCTATGCGGCGGCAATTTCAAGGACGAAAGCTCCACTGCGAAAAATCGACGTTAAAGTTTATAATTTCAGAATACATTGCGGGATTTTTACAGGTATTGTGTTAAAAGCGGAGGAGTAAGCACGAAATGGATAACGAAATTAAGTTTCTATCTTATAATGTTTGATGTTAATTCGCAATGATATTTTGGAACACGGTAGCCTTTTGTTCTATTGACGTGAAATCTATACTATTATAAAATTGTATAGGACTTGTGTCTGTTCATGGAAAATATAAAAAAAACACATGTGGGTTAGAGCATATAAACGACATCACACATTAAAGTGTTGTTTTTTTGGAACTTTAGCCTTTTAATCTCATTAGTTTGGTGATCCTAAGCTCAAGAGATCTTCGGTTCGATGCCCAGGTCGAGTAAAATGTTATTAGGTTTTTTTTATAAAATTCTCAGTCTGGATTTGTGCATAAGTCCAGACTCCGAGGTGCTACTGGTATTAACCGGGGTTAATGGCAATAGGCTCGCCCCCTATTACATGGAACCTAACCATACCCGCGAAATGTGGCAACATAGTGCCTAAAACCTTCGGGGAATACAGGCGTGATGGTATGTTATGTTATGCTATTTTTAGTACCTCCCGAAGGAATCAGCTCAAACCCTATATGGCATCCCAAAATCATCAGCATACACACCATATTTAATACTGCCTACCCTTTCAATGAATATTAGAAGTAAAGGTATTTAAATATTATTCAACGTTTGAATTTCAATCATTTTGATTCGAGACAATATGTGATCACGCGCCGGCGCACGTTCGGGCTCACACGTGATCTAGATGCAATAGGAGAATTAGGCTGACTGCATACATCGAAACTATATGTTGATAAAGTGTTGGGACACTAGCCAGCTGAAAAACTTACTACTTCTTAATAAGTATGGCGCCTTATCCAATTAATAAGAAGCACTCATATTTTTTCAACAACATATATTGTCAAAGCGCTTATGTTTCTCATCTTGTCATTTTGACCAATTTTAGTTCCTATCGTTACGTCTTCAGACCATAGCAATTCTATCATTACGGTTTCCAAGACATTGGTGTTTTTTTTTCTGTTTAAACGTACAATACGTTCGTTTTAATTTGGCAGGAGTGAACATAGGCTCTGCGAACTTCCACGCATGTACACTCGTGAAGAAAATTGTTATTACTAGATAAATAAACGAACAGCAAATGAGTGAGAAAATACAAATTAAACAAATATCAAAACACTTAAAGAATATAAATTAACAACAACAACACAACAAAAACTCAACAACAATAATATTAATCAACAATAACAATATCAACAACCAACAAAACCCATAGAAAACTTTTCTTCCGGACTGTGCACAAGACAGAGATAGCGACACCAACACCAAACAAATGCTGACGTGTGACTGAGAAATATAGCCCATACCGAGAATTGCCGAAGAAACACGAAGTTAACAAAAAGAGATGTGCCATGTGTCTGCTAGTAGTTGTTATTTAATCGATTATTATTCAAATCGATTGAAATTGAATAAAAAAAAGAAATATGTATTCAATCTAATAACGAGGTTTTATAAATTATAATGACGTAAGATCAACTATATTTTACAAACATATTACAAATAATCAATATATTTTTCGTTTAATTTCGTTAAATATCTTAAATTCACTAAAATAAGAGTTAATTCCAAATGAACTGATCGATTCCGATTTTTGATCGATATAAGGACTGATTGTGTTTACGTATAGGGCGTCTCTAGCCTAGTCCACCGCCCCGCGCACCCCGCCTCATGCCTCCATTTGGTTCCTAAAAAATGTTACTGCGCAGCCTTCTGCGCGAAGTTCGGTCCTGCCAAGATACAACGAACGCACTGTACTCACATTAACAAACACATGCATAAACATATATCCTGCAACAATTTGCTACTTTGCTTACCATTGGCTAGAGAGTGGAAATCTGGAAGTCCTCTTAATTTCATTACGATCTTTTAACAAAGTCACGATAAACCATAAATAGACGATCCGGTTTAAAAAAATCGGTTTCAATAATGTTAATGAGATTTACCGTTACATTTTAAAGCTACAATTTATCGCCTCATGTGTAAACCGCGTATCACATTGCTAAAGGCACGATTTGAAGAGAGAGAGCACGCCCATAGCTTGATTTTTATTCTATAAAAGCTACCTTCATCGCCTCGTGTGTAGCCAGCATACTGTCACATTTTCGGTGGCACGGTATGGACTCGTGGTGGCGCACGCGCATACTAAGTTTGTTTTTACATGTTTTACTGTTTTCGCGTTATTTTACATGATCAGATTACGTATAAACAATGAATATTTGGAATTAGGGGGATATATGAATAGATTGTCTTCTGAAATAGAAAATTCTTCATTGCACACCAAAAAATTATGCCAAGAACAATTTTCGTAAATCAAAGACTGGTATGTGGTATCACGCCTGTATTCCCGGACCTAAAATCATACCGGCGAAGTGTGGATATACATAGTACACCTCAGCTTAACCTTAAAAGAGACCATGATTCTCTGAGTTTGTTTCGACGCTTCTTCTCAGAGGTCGTCAGATAGGAAACGTCGGCGCCATCTAGTTAAAAATGAAATTGAAAAAATAGACTTGTAAAAGTGTCTTTAAAAGATCTATTTACAGAAATAAATATCATTTCAACCCTTCGGAGAATATAGGCGTAATGGTATGTGATATCTACCAACCCGCACTGGTCCCGCGTGGTGGATTACGGCCCACTCCCTCTCACCGAGAGGAGGCTTGTATCCCAGCATTGGGAACATTATAAGCTGATTATGTATGTATGTAATATATATAGTCTCCAGATGTCAAACGTTGTGTTGGCTATAGAAGTTCGCTTAAATCCCTCAGTACTCACGGCTAATTGTCGATCTATACAAATCCAGTTTACGCTGGCCTCTTATTGAGTGGAAAGCGTATACAATGCGAGATCAGCTTAAACTAGAACAATGATATTAATTTTCTGATGAAAGAAAATTTCTAGTGAAAGAAAAATTCTGTCTCAGGCGGGGTCAGCACCTGCGTCTTTCTGGTTAAGTTCACCAGACGCTTTACCAACTAAGCTACCGAGAACACTGCCTGTGATGTCGAATTTCTCTTCCACATTTACGTCTTCAAGTGACGTCATATCGTAGCTTAGTAGAGGTGTACTTAACCAGAGAGAGGTTCAAACCCTGCCTGAGATCGAATTTTTCTATCACTAGAATTTTTCTTTCATTAGAAAATTCATATCTATGTGAACATTTCGCATTATTTAATGCTAAAATATAATAAAAAATAAGCAGTTCAACTAGAACGTTATAGCTTGACCTGTAGCTGTGAGTACAATGATACCAATCATGTTTAACAACTCGTAAAATTTCTGACTGCATGTTGTAATTAGTTGCAGTATCGCGATGCACGCAGACATAATGTTGCAGGTATTGCAACACTCACGACGGCTATTATGAGGACAGGCAGGCATTTTTAGCTTTAAGCATAAAATAACTTACTTTTATCTTTTTAATTTTGCTTGGTGACTGCCTCATTAGTCAAGTGGTTTCAAGCGCGACTGCTAAACTAAAGGTCCTGGATTCGATCCCCAGGTCAAGCAAAGATTATTGGGTTTGGATTTGTGCCCGATTAATTAATACAGTGGCGAAGTGTGGGTGTACATTATTACACCTCAACTTACCCTTCAGGGAAAACAGATGTGATGGTATGTTATGTTTTATGTTTTACGAAAAGTCAGAGGTGCAAGCTTTAGATTCGAACTCAAGACCTAATGACTTGGCTGTCCAATGGTCATATCAGTACAATATCAGGTGCTATCATTACTTCTTTCATCAATTCCCAATGTAAAAAAGAAATCAAGAGAACCCCGCCTCTATAAGAAACCACCAATACAAGGTAACTTCCTTTAAACAGAATTACTGCGAATTTTCGCCCATAAATAAAGTAATACAATTTTACAACACGATCATAGAAAAAATCTTTAACAACAGTAAAACGAGTTGGCGTGCTCTGGTGTCCGATAGCGGTACTAAATTGCAAATTTAAAAGTAAAACCACGTTCACGCGCGCTACCTAACGGGAAATAGCCGAACTCCGTTCATTGAACCCATCTCAGGCATTCGTTGCGCAACTTTCGACTCACGAATTCAAAATTCGAATGTCACGTATTTGGCAAGTCGTGGCGCGAATTTTAAAATTCTACGTTCGGATATGGGTCGCGATTTGTATGTATCTGTTGTTTCCTTTTAACTGTTACTTTACCGTGTGTGATGTTTTCTTCGTTTTAAATATTTTAAGGAGCAAGGTCGTTAATATGTTACGTAACTGTCGGTTACAATAAAATGTTGTTGGGCGTATCGCATTCTTTCCTCTGTGTTGCATTTTTGGGCCATGTGGTCACCTGCCTTCATAATATTAAGTAACAAAATATAACACCACTCTACAAGCATTTCATTTCTTTTTAAATTTTCATCCTATACTCTCATGTGTGAATCCGAACTGTTGACCTAACTGGGAGTCAAACACCTATTTTTTAGTCAATAAATAATTTTACCGGCCAAACCAGCTTTTACTATATCAATAGAATATTATTATGATGACACGATAAATATAACGGACTTGAAGTCAGGGCTTGCAATTCGATTATTCGAAAATTCTTGGTTTTGGTATTCGAATAATTTGAGCTATATTCGAATAATAGCAGCAATATTTTATTCGGGTTTATTTGAAGTGCACACCCTTATCTACGTATTTACAGCATTTTATAATTTGAAATAGAATAGAATAATTATTATTTTTTCAATAATACGGTGACAGGTGTTATGAGGTGCTACAGTGATTTGTTACAGCATATTCTGCCAATTGTGTTATGGAAATATTTGAATATTACACATATAATGACTTATCTTCTGAAACTTCACTGACTGACTTTTATTTACAAACGTCAAGCTTCAAATGTTTTTTTTCTTTATAGCCGCCGAAGGCATACAGATATGCACAGACAACCCACTTGCAGCGTGATAGCTCGTATTAGGCAATGTTGCACTTTGATACCATGATGACCAGTGGTATAATAGCAACAGTATGTTAAAACTTCACGTTTGTAGGTCAGTCGCCAGTAGCGTAACCTACCGAACTAAAATGCATGCCACGACAAAATTTCCTCGATGCTTATATCGTGCTTTGTCTCATATTCACATATTAAAAAGTGAGACAAAACAGTTGAGTAAATTTTGTCGTAGCGCGCACGTTAGCCCACAAGGGATTCGCTATCAGTCAAATATTTGATGTAGAAAACCTGTACAGCACGTCTAGTAATCACCTGAGGAACTAGAGATCCTAGTGTTACATCCTCCTGTCTGTTACTTCTCAATAGTGGTTAAATAGAAACTTATTGGCAATAAAATCTTGTGAAGAAATATTTTATGGTTGCTTAGTAACTTCGGTTCACGAACTAATAGTGTTCATATGTCTTCACAGAGCTATCAATGTGGACAGAAAATATCAGACACAGCAATTTTACTATCGCTTTACTGTAAAGCCATTAAGCATTTGTACTCTTCAAGAGGCTCACTAGGGCCTAATATTATGTCGTGATGGCATACATGTTATGTATGCCATCACGACATAATAAAAATATTGTCGTCAGATTATCTCGTCTCCAGCACGAGATAAACGACGACAATATAGTGTCGTGCTGCGAATGTAAGGTATGCGGGCTCGATCGGAGCTGACTTATGCATTCTATGGAAATTTATTTTATATGGTTAAGTTTTTTATATGGTTTAAGTATAGGTCAATTTTTTCCAATGGCAGGCAGAAAAATCGCTACATATAAGTCCGATATCTTGTATCCAAAATTTTGTATTTTTTTAAATACCAGTTAACTAGCATTCCGCCCTCAAAATATTTGTCCTTGACCTAGGTTTTATTCAAATTTTTATCAAAAAAGTTCTCACAGACTTTGATTTTGGACTGTACATTCAATTTCCACGAATTAGCCAAAATAACAACACATCAAAATCGGAAGCTCGTGCTCTCAAAACTTAAAGTCACATAAAAAACTGCTATTACATTATCGAATAAAATCAAATTATTCGATCAAGAAATTACAACAAAATTATTCGAATAATAAAAGTCAAATAAATATTGCAAGCCCTACTACCTACTACTCGTAGTAAATACTTTTTATTAAGCGTCGGTGGTCGAAGACCGGTTGGGGTCAGTGCCCGCATTCGGCACCATTTCTATAACTGATCGCTGATCAGATATTAATGACTGATTGGACTATACAGCCAATTTGATTATTTACCAATCAAAAAACATGGATAATAAAACATGTCAATTTAATATTTGAAAAAAAAAAACAGAATCGGCTCGTTTTTGATAGGTCAATTTAAATCAGTGTGCCGCTGTTCTCTAAATGCCGTAGAGAATGCTGAGTTCTGTTAAATTTGTGCTTGCTGAACTTGCAACATTAAAAAAAATATGTGCTCAATTTTTATTTTTATTTAAAAAGCCGTTACATTTTAGGCCGAGTCTTTGAGCTGTAATTCGAAGTATCTATCGTTAGAGCAATGTGTTTTTGTAAAGAAATAGTGCATAACTTCTACAAATTAGTACTATTGTATTCGTAGATACGGCTTTTATGGTGGCATCTAACCTGAACAAATATGATCAAATGAAGTTCCAGAAAATAATTCGTAAGTACTATTTGTAAAGATATCCAAGAGATTACAAAAAATGTACGATGCCAATAGGATCTTTACACTAAGTTTTATGCGCGCGTATGACTCCAGACACGCAAATTTGTTTATTCGGTATTTTATGAATATCTATACATATACATTAAAAATATCAATATAACGCGATAAAATCCGTAAAAAGTAGTTTTATTCTTGTTATAGTAAAATTGTAACATAATCTGTACATTATAACATATTAAGGAAAAACTAATATGGGGGTCTTTATTAGAACAACAGAAACCAAAACAACAATACTTAGAATGTCTGTCTGTTTGTCTGTATGTTTGTACGCGCATCACGCAAAAACCACTACACAAAGTCGGATGAGGTTTTTACAGTTGTATCGCAGGCGGCCTAACTTAAAATCTGGTGCATATTTCATGTTGATACGCCGCCTAAAAGCCGAGGTATATAATAATAATGTATGTAAATCTTTTTTGCTAGTTAAATAACTAAATAATATATACAGGGATTAAGTTAAGATTAAGCTACCTGTTTAAATGGGTGATTCTGCCCGTCATACTGATCTTCCCTATTAAAACCATAACTGAAACGTGAAAAAAAAATTTTCATACATACCGAAATGTGGCCTGTTTTCTTTTGTATAGGAAGATGTATTTATTTTTCACGAATAGGGGTATGGGTATCATAGACACAGTTATTGAGTACAAAGGGTTGAATCAACCCCTTAAACGGGTGCAGGTGATTAAATCAACACCCTGTATTACTTAATAATTCTATCTTTGAATTAAATAACGTCCAAAAATAATACAACTTCAAATTGTAATGCCCTGACTTGTGTGTTAACAAACATACCAAAAAAAGTAAAAAAAAAAACAATGTCTCAGCTGTTTATATCTAGCCATTAATTCCCGAATTTCGTCTAGACATCAGACTAGGTCGTTTATCCACATCTAGATAACTGACCAATACACATTCGTTTAAAGTCATTGAACCCTTGTACGTAGTTCTTTTACGCTTTTCAAACTTGTTTTTTTTTTATTGCAAGTGGCAACATTCACTTGAAAAGAGGTGTGATTATTATATTTGCTATAAATGAATATTCCGTTATAATTGTTATCAATAAAATTAAAATTTAAACAGCATAATCGGTCTTTAATGTCTCCACTGCTGGGACACAGGCCTCCTCTCGGCGAGAGGGAGTGGGCCGTAATCCACCACGCGGGACCAGTGCGGGTTGGTACTTAGACGTCACATGTCTACGAATTGTTGGTTCTAGGACATGCCCGCTAATTTCGATTTATTTTGGTACTTATAAAGATCAAATGTTGGAGAAGGACATAGGTTACCTTTTGTCTTATAAAGTCCTTCAAGATGCGATTAAAACTGCGGATAACATCCAGTAGTGTAACTAAAATAAAACCACTATTTTCTTAATTTTGTAACAAAATGAGTATACATTGGTATTAACGGCCTTAATTTTCTATGCATATAAGAGAGTATTATCGACTCATTCATTGGCATACATTATGTATTTCAATCTGCAAGCGATTTCGAGGCCTCTCAGTGTCAGTGTCAATGTCAACACCTGTCTCCACTTCACACACAGAAAACATTGAAACCTGCATGCCTCGGAGAAAATGTCAGGCCTGTCGGTAGGATAGGAGGCTGTATGGCCATATGGACTCCTATCCTATGGCAATAGGGTAGTTGACTGGTTTTTTAGTTATTAAAAATAACAGTCCTTTTGAATTATTTTTTAAAATCATACCACATACCATATACACACGCCTATAATCCCCACAGGGTTAGGCAGAGGTGTACTAATGTACACCCACATTTCGCCGGTATGTTTAGGTCCCATGTAATAGGGGGCGAGCCTATTGCCAAATCTTTTCTCAATAGATATATGTATAAATTATTTTTTTAAATAATTTGTATATCTATTGAAAAAATATTTTAAATCGACTTAAAAAGTTACAAGATAAGTTAAGTTAAACTTTTTGGTGGGGGATTACTTTGTCCCGTTTCCAGGAAAACGAGTGTCAGTATAGAATTTGTATGGCGAACGAACGGTGTGACGACACAACGTACTATAGTGCGATGTCTGTCTTTTTTAAAGAAAAAGGCTTCTAGCAATGTGGGTCACACATTTCTATATAGTATTCTTGTTAACCCCTCGTACTAAGTTAAATGCTTTTATTACGAGTGGGTTCACATCGGTAGTGCAATGGGTGGGTTTCGACAGCCACATGATCGCAAGTCCGAAGCCCTGGCCATTAAGCTACCGCCGCATATTTTTTTATCATTTTTTTTTTCATACAATCTTGCTTGCATTTATCGACTAAAAATCACAACCCTCAACAACCGGCTAACTACAGCATAAAAAAAACCAAACCATAAATTACCATCAACACACGCGACACGTAATTGTCATACATGTTCTTTTTTATTTCAAGCACAGGCGTTCAGTATACAGCCGGTCCCACGGCGTCGCATGCACGGATCGCGTCCATATAACGGGTGCAAGCTCACAGTTACACAGTATGTGGGTGAGGCTAACTGCAATCACCGTTAGCCTACGTCACTGATAGTGGGGGGCGTTGTCGATGGATTGTCTGTGGTTGGGATTCGTTTTTTGAATGTTGATGGCAGACAAGTACATGTGAATTGTGTATGTGTGTGTAATACTCCATGTCGTGCCTGAGCACTGGCATAACCATAATATGGTAGACGCAACGAGGCCCAAATTTAGACACTTTTTATGTTATGCTTTCATATTATGACATAATTTGACATTGGAAGCATTAATTTACGATTACAATCGTCTCTTTATATTAGCTTGTCATAGTCATTTCTTACAGTTTGTTACAGATAATTTATGAGAAATGTCAAAATCAGTTGTCAATTACCATCAAAATGGAGCCTATGGTAGCATAGGCTAATTAGGAATGGACTATAACTTTAATCAGTATAAAGTTATTAATACCGAAATCAAACTGTACTCAAGAATATGATATATTTTACTAAATTGTGATTCCAACACAAGCTATCGACCCCTAAAGCCTTATCGATATAAACAGACAAGCACATCACTAGTTCAGAGTACCGTACGCTACGTCACAAAGAAAGGGATTGCGGCTTACGGTACACAGGGCCGAGCGCCGCCCTACTGTCGCTTTTCTGACGATAACCGCGCAGAATGCACGTCTACAGCGCGAGCAGACCAACTCGATGCCGCTACTTTTCAAATTCGAATTTCGAACTCACAGATTTGTGAGAATTTCCTGCTCAAACTTTTGGGATGAAAATTCTCAACTTAAAAAATAGAATTTGACATTGCCGTTTTCGAATTTGAATTTGAAATGTCCCATTGCGATTTTGCGTAGTTACTATTTTTGTATTTAAATAACTTTTTAAATTTAAATTTCGAACCGCTGTCATAATGCGCATTTTCGAGAAAAAATACTCAATAATCTTGTTCACACGCTTTTTTTATGTTATGTAAAAAGAGTTTTAGAACGATGTCTATTAAATGCGAATAGTAGGATGTTCCGGTGCTAAATACAGCGGTTGTAAAGGCAGCGCTCTCGGTCAATGACCTCTACTATCGCTTTTTGGCACTGGCTTCGCAGAAGGCTTCACGTAAAGCTAGCCACGCAACTTTCACGGAATCTTTCATTCAAAAGAATATAATATGACGACTGCTTATGCAAAATAGGGTTTGGGTACTTCGGTATCTCAAGCATCACTAATATTATAAATCTGAAAGTAACTCTGTCTGTTTGTTTGTACGTTTTCGCCTAAGCCGCTAAGTAAACCAATTTCGATGAATTTTGGTAATGGACATGGACTTAGCCTGAACTTGTATGACATAAATATCTTATAATTTCTAATCATATAATTTTTACACAAGTGTTAATATTTTTTTATGTTAACGATAGACTTGTGTCTTGAAAAACCACATTTATCAATTCCTCTGTCTTGTTCTAAATATCATCAGTTCATATTTAGAACCTTACCAGATCCTTAGCAATTTTCTAAAACGTGAATCATATTATGATTCATGAAAGCGGCCATATTAGCCTAGCATTTTATGAAATCTGCATTCAAACATAGAATGAATGAATTAATAGGTACTTATTAGGTTTTTTTTTAATTTGAACTGAACTTTTTTCTCTGTAGTTTTTTGTTATATATGGCGGGCACTGCACATGACGCCATGCAGTCTAGGCCGAATCGGCAAACCCGATTTGCATTGACGTGACTATCGTCCATAAATAGGATCGCTAAGGAATATACTCTAGGCTAGGCCAAAAACAATATTTATTTTATTTTTCACAAATTGTTCGTCTAGGTATGTATAACACATTCTAAGTACAGATACGATTGGTGTAAATTGAGAATTTTGGCACAGGATTCGGCCAAAATCAACCAAAATCTTTCACGATAACGATTTTTAAGCAAATGTTTTAGTACTCAATTCTGAATAAGATTTTGTTGATGTCGCAATTTCTACTGCCATGTAACTAGAATGTGTAATAGACGAACAATATGCTAAAAACCAAAAAAAAAAATTAATTTAGCGCCCACGGCTGAACATTACACTATGGCTGAACGTTTAGCCTTAAATAAACAAATATTATTGGTACCTGTCTCAATGAGTTATAGATTATGGTCGAGCTACAGCCTATTTCCTACTGTGAATTATTATTCAAACTCTCTATTATACAAATAAACCGAACTGAGAATCGGACACGGAATTTTTAGCATAGCAGTCGCGCTTATGTCCACTAAACTAATGATGCAAACGATAACGAATGACGTAAATATATTGGTGACGTAAATACAATGACATGCGTGGAAGCTGTCAGTAGCATAATGTACACAAAAGTATCATCATCAACCCATTACATTGTCCCACTGCTGGGCACGGGTCTCCTCTCAATACGAAAGGGATTAGGCTGTAGTCCGCCACGCTAGCCTACTGCGGGTTGCCAGACTTCACACGCCGTCAAGAAAATCTCTCAGGCATGCAGGTTTCCTCACGATGTTTTCCTTCACCGTTTAAGCGCGTGATAATTAATTATTAATACACACATAACTTTGAAAAGTTAGAGGTGCGGTTAGAGGTGCCTTGGATTCGAAGTCGAGACCTTTGACTTGGAAGTCCAATGGTCATATCACTAGGCTATCACTGCACCTGCAAAAGTATACTTACTATTAATGTCATGCGACTTAAATGATGAATATATTGCCCAGCATCACCCTTAGGCAAGTACAGTCGCCAGCCGGTCAAGGTATACAAAAACCTTAAATTGTTGAAGATAAAGTTAAAAAACAACTGAGAAAATTTGACATTTTGAGGTAACTTGATGTGTATTTGTGAAGCCAAAATGTTATCCATTCACCGTCGCTGCGACCTGCTTTTTATTGACATCAACTATGACAATGACAGGTAACGAATATTGTAGACTAAACTGTGATTAATGGTAAGCGGCAATCGCAAACTGTAGACGCCAGCAAGTATAAGAGTGGAGAGGAGAGTATGAGACGTGAGAGTTTAATTTATTTGTTTACTACGAGTAGATTTACCCGGCCAAACATTACCTAGAATATCTCAATTCTATATCTAAGTGGTACAAACACGTAAATACGTAAAAATAAGTGATAAACCTGCTTAATTAGTCCTTAGCGCGACTGCTACCCAAGAAGTCCTGAATTCGTAACCCAGGTCGAACAGTGTAAATGGGTATTTTTATAATATTCCCAGTAGCAGCTCGGAGTTTGGATTGTGCCCGATAAATGGCAATAACATAGTATAATAAATTACACTATGGCAATAAGCTCTGCCCCGATTACATGGAATTTACACAGAGCGAACTATGGTTGCTCATAAGTACACCTCAGTACACCCCACCACGTACAACTCTTCGGGGAATACAGGCGTGATAGTATATTTTATTTATGAACCTAAAACTGATAGGAATCAGAATCAGAAATTTATTTGTAAAACATAGGTAGGGATATAAAACTTGATGAGTAACAAATTATGACGTCACATACAGTAAAGGCTTTTACCATTAACATAGGCGCTTAAGTGTGTTGCCAGGTGTCCCGATTTTCAGGGGTCACGCCTCGATTCACCCTTGATCGGTACGCTGAATGACCGATTTTATCCCTAACCTCCTTATTCTATTCCTTATTCGATAATTTTGACAGAAAAAGCGAAGATTATTTGTAAGCTACCGACTACATAAGCTGAATACCTACCAGAAGTCAAAATAATTTTTTTTTCTAGCCATTGCAGCTGTCCCGATTTGAAAACCAAAATCTCAATTATTTAAACGTTCCGTCCAAAAATTTGACATAATGTACCTGGCAACACTACGCTTAAACCATGTTGCAAATCGAAATTTACGACTGCAACAAAAGTTCCAAACTTAACAGTTAGCTAGCGAGCCTAGAGATTACGTGATTAGAATTCGCAAGAGATCTTATTTACTATTTCATTGGCGTAGGACACCCATAGACGAAAGTTCTAGACTTCAATAAAGGAGTCTAGGTCATGACACGTTATGCTAAATTTGAATGCTATGGTAACTTTGCATAATTATTCAAATTTCTTATCGCTGTCATAATTTGAACATTTAAAAAAACATAATCTTTTTATTTTTTAAAGGTACACAGGCACGGATATGGATATCTATAGTATTATGTATTACAAATCCTCTAAAATACAAATTAACTTACAATAAAATGTCTTATATAACAAACTCCTTAAAATATTACAAGACGCTGAATTGGTTGCCATTTTTTTTTGGAGATAACGCACTCGGCAACAAGTTGGTATAAAAATAGAAAAAATAATTCAAATAATGGCGCGATATCCGAAAAAATACCGTTACATTACTCTCAAATATGAAGTGATGACGAATCTTTTGGATCGCAAGTTAATTTTCGAACACACCCAGATTCTTATAAGAAAATATTAGTTAAGTAACTTGAAGTAAAAAAAAATATACATAGTTTACGTCATTACATTAAGTTAAATAAGTTAGTATTTTTTTAATGGATTTAAAAAAAGATTCCTACGAAAAAAATCAAGCCAAAGCCTTTTTTTCCACAGGAAACATGCAAACATAGTAGAAAGTGACAGATATCCAATTTGAATTTCTAAATTGAGCTTAACGTATGAAATTCAAATGTTACCTTTGTTACTCACGAATTTTGTGTTTCCGTCAACACAACGCAAAAGTGCATTCACCTCTGTAACCTTAGTGAATACAATACAAAATATTTCAGCATGAAAAATACAGTTCCCAATAAGAAAATTTAAAAAATAAAACACTATTGTGAACGGCGTTAAGAACGCTATTAATTATGAACGGATTTAAAATTAGAATTCGATGAATACCTATCAAGGAGTTTCAAAATTTTTTAGTCATATTAATACTTTTTTTTAACTTACCTCTTATTGTACTCGGCATTTTGCAAAAATCCTTTACACAGTTCCACTAAACAATAATCCTTAAAACGTCACTGTTGCCACAATAAAAAAATGTATTATCCGAATTCAGACATTTTCACTGGAATAAACACAGCACGAGATCACGGCACAATCTAATGCACAATTTGAAAACGTCGGTTTGGCGCGAACGGAGCTGTCAATGTCAAAATTCCCGCGCTTACGTTCGGATACCCGTTGGTACGTCCTAGAGATGTGGTGTGGCGGCGGGTTGTGCTTTTTTCGATGCGGTGCGCGCTCGAGACTCCAGCTAACTGTATTTTTTTTCGTGATGCGAACAGTAACGGTGTCGAGGCCGGTTCTTCCACTCACATCTTCTTCTACCATCGAACGACGATGATTTCGGACGCGTGGCTAATTCGATTTACGGTCAATTTTGATTGCTGCCAATGATCCGAGTTTTCCGGTTTCGAGATTTTTTGCGAATGGGTTGTTGGCATCGTAAAATCTGTGATAGGCTGCAGTTATTTTGCATGGGGAGAAAGAATAAAATTTCTAATGGTTGTCGAAGTCATTGATTGAAAAATTGCCATTCAATCAGAAAATATGAATTTTATATACCTCTCTCTAGGTTCAATAACCTCAACTCTTTAGCGTCCAGCAATTTGAATTTTGTAAAACTGAATATTTTTTGGCTTATTTGAATATTTCAGTAATTTATATTTACCCAGATGTCTTTACATTTCATCTGTACAACCCTAAGGTGGCACAATCCATCCAATTATATTATGATGAAAACCCATCAATGTTCGACTGTACTGTATAAATTTCTTACAATTAGAATTGCAAAAGATAACATAACTATTATAAATGGCAAATTTTCCACTGAATATAATCAGTAAGCTTCTACGAGGAGTCATGGGTAAATGAGTTGATCTTCGGAATAACTGGAAGGAGAATAATAATTTACAAAATGTAGGGTAGCTGTTGGTAATTTTGACATTAGGACGACCAACACCTCAGTCCACACGTCACCATGGATGCTGTAAAGGATCTGAAACGTCGGGAATTAAATAATATCAATATAACGCGATAAAATCCGTAAAAAGTATTTCTTCAATGGAAGAACAAATCTTAACTCTTCAGCTTCCATCCGTATTTCAACGAGCTAAAGCTCTAGATCCAGTAGCACATTACAGTAATTTGCCGAAAATGCCGTCAACTAAACTAAACATTGTATAGCAAATCCTCATGGATGGTCCCACACAGAGGCGGCAATTGCCTACAGCTTGCCCTATAGTTTCTTTTTTTTATCACTGATAGGCTTACGCTTGACCACAACTTGCCTGATGTTAAGCATCGAAGTGGTCTACGATGGAGCGCGCTTGCCTATTACTCGAAGGTACCTATTCACTCTCGTCTTGAAGACATCCAATTGTAGGTCTCAGGGAACAAATCAAAGATTCCAGTAACGAGTTCCACAATAGAGCGGCAGCATTTAAAATTCATAGCAAACGTTATCCTTAGCTATTTTCATCATCGCGTAAAAACAATTTGTGTGAGGAACTTTGGATCACAAGTAACATCTCCATTCCACGCAGTGACCCTGACGGCCTCATCAGACCTTGGAGAGGCGGTGCAGCATGTCTTTTTCTTCCATTTATCCTTGTCTAACGTCGCCTCAACCAACATTCTTTTTCCAATCATATCGTCCTTCAGACGATGTCTTCCCCATCTATGCTCTTGTGGCACCTCTAAAAAAAAACATTGAAATGAAATAGGAAGACCAATGACCAACCAAACATATTTGTAACTGAATCCTATAAAGACCCTTCGCTCTGAACAACACCAAGTTATACATAAATATATAATGCTTATATACATACATAACATACCGTCACGCCTGTATTCCCCGAAGGGTTAGGCAGAGGTGTACAAATGTGCTCCCCCATTTCGCCGGTATGTTTAGGTCCCATGTAATAGGGGGCGAGCCTATTGCCATTAACCGGGCACAAATCCAAACTCCGAGCTGCTACAGAGAATTTGATAGAAAAACTCAATAACACTTTACTTGACCTGGAAATCGAACCCAAGACATCTAGCATAGCAGTCGCGCTTGGGACCACTAGACTAACGAGGCAGGCACCATTATATACATAAATATTAATTTTATGGTACCCAAATATACATCTGTAGTCTGTATCCTCTAAAACAAAGACAGATGACAGTCACAGTTTTCAGGTGTATCCGTGTTTTAGTCCAACGTAATAGGGGGCGAGCCTATTGCCATTAACCGGGCACAAGTCCAAACTTCGAGATGCTACTATATCCGAACAGAAAAACCACAGTCAGCAGACCACTGAACCAATGAACTATTACAGTTTCAGACATTTATTTCCTCAAAAGATTAACAGAATCACTTATAGACAAAATACAATATTTTTTATCTAAAAACATATTGAGGTGATAGGCGTTGAAATTAGTAAAATTGTGAAAAAAATAACAAATACATTAATCAGTAATAAAGTAACAGAGTAGAGGGTACTCGCAAAAAGGAAATTATCAAAAAGTTTAGTACTGGTAGTGTCTCGCTGGTATGTCTACATGCCAGCATGAATGTGTCGGCTCGACCAAAATATCGACGTCAAGTATCACTTTGCATCCTGTTGCGTTTCGTACGGTGAGTGTGGAGCACCGGAGACCCAATTCCTCCCTCAGTCTCCTTCCTTCTCCCTTTCGCCTTTTCCTTAAAAAAAGCTCGGCAACGCATCAGCAACTCTTTTGGTTTCCAGAGGTCCCTTGGGCGGTGATAACTACGTACCATCAGCTCGCCTGCTCGTTTGCCGTTATCCCATAAGAAAAACAATACGGCAATTACTATTCGTTATTCTGTCCCAATCATAGAAATATAAATAATAGCTTTCCGCCCACGGCTTCGCCCGCGTGTTTTCTCATACAAACTTTCATCCCCTATTTTATCCCCTTGGGCCCTTGGGTTATAACATCTACCTGCATGCCAAATTTCAGCCCGATCCGTCCAGTGGTTTGGGCTGTGCGTTGATAGATCACTATGTCAGTCAGTCAGTCACCTTTGAGTTATATATATTTAGATATATATCTGTGGTCCCAATGAGGCACATACTTTATATAAAACGTAGAATTCTTCCATTTAAAATCATTCCACATGAAACAACCACGGAAACACTGGATAAGCCACAGTTCGATGTCGAAGTTCTCATAATAATAACTTTAAATATTCTAATACACGGAATTACATAGTTAACTGTCATTTTATGTGTATACAGTTAAAAGTGTTTGCATACATTAGAAAACATAAAGAGCTTAGCTTAGAGGCTTTTTAAGTAAAACTGTAAACTGTGTTCTCAGCTTTATTCAATCAATCTGTCTATCTATTACAACTTTGTTGGGATGGCTTCCAGACGCGCGGAATATCAGGATTTTGCATAAAAATAACTGTCATAAGACCTCCGCCACCCCATTTCTGGGCGGTACCGATAACCTAACGAGGAACTGGTAGATAACTTTAGGGCTTTTTAATATTTTTAAGCAAATAACTAAATTCAACTTTGAAATGGATTCATAAAACTTTTATTGCAGCTCTAAAGTTGTTACCTTTTAACTATTACATCTTACAAATATACCCATAGTTGGGTCCATCAGTAAACTGGTTAAGCTATAGTATACTAAAAAAAAAACAAAAAGAAGTCAGCTGCCTATGTTCTCGTTTTAGGCGAAAATAAATAAATTTTCCTTACTTGTACCTAGTTACGGTTCCGTAGCCAAATGGCAAAAAACGGAACCCTTATAGATTCCACATGTCTGTCTGTCTGTCCCTCCGATGTCACAGAATTTTTTCTCTGAAACTATAAGAGCTATGCTGTTGAAACTTAGTAAATAGATGTTTTTGTTGTGGTAGGGCCACGCTGTTCGCAGCATGAATGGGCCGGCTTGACCGGGGAAGTACCACACTCTCGCAGAAGACCGACGTCCGAGTAGTAGCGTTTCGCTACTGCGCTTTGTTCGGTGAGCGAGAGGGCCGGAGGCCCAATTCTCCTTCCCCTCCCTTTCCCTAAATAGGCTCGGCAACGCATCTGCAACTCCTTTGGTTTTGCAGATGTCCATGGGCGGCGATGACTACTTACCATCAGGTAGCTCGCCTGCTCGTTTGCCGAGTTATACGATAAAAAATGATGTATTCTGTGAACTCTTTCTGTGTACTTAATGTACACCCACAGTTCGCCGGTATGTTTGGGTCCCAGGGGGCGAGCCTATTACCGGGCACAAATCCAGACTCCGAGCTGCTACTGAGAATTTCATAGAAAAACTCAACCAAATAAGATCATACTTAATTCTTTTTTTTTGTGTTCTTTATTGTCAGGATAAGGTTTGTATAAAATATTTTTTTAAATCTTATATTATGAAATATGGCGGTACGAAGTTTACCGGATAAGCTAGTTAGTAATATTTAAAAATTTTGTTTTTCTTAAAAAAATCTCTATAGGTATTAAGCATTCTTAAAACCAAAAAAAATTAAAACATTCGTACTTACTTGAGAAACGTTTGGCATTAATAACGGTAATTCATAACAGTAAATTCTTTGTCAATAGTAACATAGTTAACATAATCAGCATATAATGTTCCCACTGCTGGGACTACAGTTATTTATATTTCTATGGCTGGGACACAGGCGTCTTCTCGGTGAGAGTATATATATATATATATATACTATATCAACAAATACAAAAATAGAATGCCTTCCTCATCTCGCCTAATTGCCCGTCAGGGTCCATGATTGATACCTACTATATTACTGTATAACACCTGTTATCATTGTGGAGTGCAATAAATATATTAAGTATTGAGTAACCGGGCCGCAATCCACCACGCGGGCCAAGTGCGGGTTGGCAACACACAATCACGCCCGTTTTCCCCGAGAATTCGGCAGAGGTACTCCTACTGTACACCCACAATTCGCTGGTATGTTTAGGTACCGTGTAATAGGGCCCCCGTGTTATATGTAATAACATGGGACTTAAACATACCGGCGAATTCCAAACTCCGAGCTGGTACTAGAATTTTATAGAATCATAAAAAAACGGATTTGTGAAATGTGGGTATACTTACATTAGTACAGCTCTGCCTAACCCTTCGGGGAATACAGGCGTGATGGTATGTATGTTATGTTATGTTATAAAAAAACGCAATAACAATTTTATCGACCCAGGATCGAACCCAGGACCTCTAGCGTAGCGGACGCTCTTGAGACTAGACTATTGAGGCATTTGGGTTGGTAACACAGTTACAATGATTTAAGTTGTAACTTGTAATGTAATGTGAGAACGATCCCAATCAACTTTTATAGATTACAGAACATTTTTACAACCGCTACCAGCAAGTTCTTTGGTCATAAATAATTTTAACATACAAACACGACAACGAAAAGATTTATAAATATTAATTAAAAATATTTTGGACCTTCCACATTTAAATTTTAAAATATGTTTTCGTTTCAAAGGGGTTATCTCTCAGCATGTACAAGAATCTATGAGTAGGTATATAAAATACCATCACGTCTGTATTTTTCGAAAGGTTAGGGATAGGTGTATGTTTAGTTGTTCACCCACAGTTGGCCAATATGTTTCATCATCATCGGCCTATTATTGGTCCACTGCCGGATATAGGCGTCCTAGTACGCGTCATTTCACCCTGTCCTCTGCTTTTCGCATCCAGTTTCTGCCGTCAACCTTTCGCAAAGCATCACTCCATCTTGCCGGAAGGCGTCCTTATACAACGTTTGCCGATATGTTTAAGTCCCATTTATTAGGGGGCGGTCTATTGCCAATAACCGGGCACAGATCCACACTCCGAGCTGCTACTGAGAATTTCATAGAAAAACCCAATAACATTTTGTTCAACTTGGGTATCAAACCCAGGACCAGCGTAGAACTCGCACTTGGGATACTAATTACACAGAAATTTACGCACCAATTATGCATGTATCCGTAATTATACAAGTATCTATGAAATATTTTTATTTCGAAAATCACCAGAAAAAGCTTTATGCATAGATTTCGCACCGACTTTGTTGATTGTACAACAAAAGGAAGAAAAAGTCGGTACCGAATCGATTCGTATCAAGAGTGACCTTTTGGTACGACTCGATTCGATAACAAAAGGCAGAGGATACAGAAAAGCGACGATTGCGAAATGGACACCTGCAACACCGGAGAACTTTCTGGTGCGTATTCTGAGAGCTGCAGGCTGCCAGAGCCGCAACACCCAAGGGGTGAACTGACTCTGACGTGCAAATATCCAAGTGCTTTAGAACAGAGTCCGACGCAAGGGTGGTTGCCAGCCATTCAGACCTGAAGAGGTCCAATGAGCAGGCGAGCTACCATGGTAAGTAGTCATCACCGCCCATGGATATCTGCAATACCAAAGAAGTTGCAGATGCCTTGCCGAGCCAACGAAAAGAGAGGGGAAGGAGAAATGAGAAGGAAGGGAAGACTTGGGCCTCCGGCGCTCCACACTCACCGTACGAAACGCAACAGTATGCATACTGCTACTTGACGTCGATATTCTATAGGAGGGTAATACTTCCACCCATTCATGCTGAAATGTAGGAACTATTCCCAAGCCCTATTCCCAAGCCCAGGCGAGAAAATCAGATCATCAGCAGTGAGGGATATATCCTAACCCGTCTAGAGAAAAACTGTAACTACAACAATCTTACTAGCAATCATTGTTGTATATCTCTTAGAAGAAAAGTATATTGACCTTTTGTCAGTAAATTCGCATATTTCATTCAATAAAAGTACAGCGTTTTTATCCAAGGACGGCCAACAATACAGCGATCCGTTACTTAAAGTTTTTTGAACTCCGAACGCTTAAAACTAACGTTACACAGTTAATTTTTATTTTACAAGCTTCATAACTACGTGTGAATTTAAAAAATCCCACCAAAATCACTATCTTTTTGATTCGTTTCTGCTTCCCGCGTAAACAAAACGCGTGGAAGGTCGTTGAACCCAACGGTACCGTGCAACTTGTCCGGAACCGGTCCGTCGACGATGCTGTGACGTCATTTTTAGTTTACCTACTCGACAATCGATGGCGGTAGTGCGACGATTGGACAATAATATGTTTAAAATTAACAAAAATTATAAATAACGGGCAAATCGGAATAATTGTCTCCCAAAAAGTACGTTTTCTGCTGAAACAATTATTATTGTAAGAGTAAGTAATTTTTTGCAATTTCAGGATATTTTATTGTACCCCGTCAGTCTAGTTTAAGCTTTAGAGAACGTTGAAAATCATTTAAAGAGCTACGAACTCTTAGCATTTTTGTACTGTTACTTGATGCACCGTTGTTTTTATCATCTACAGCCATCTTTTATCGAATAGTAGAACAAAATTCAAAAAAGAACAACTAGGGACATCTATTTAAATAAACTATAAACTTAACAGAGCCATCTTTTATTACTTCAAGGAACTTATTTGTAACATTTATAAACCATTCACTGGATGTCGCTATTTCAAGTTTTTGATATTTCCCTTTCACGGATAGTTTTCATGATTGTGCTCATGATGCTGTTTTCACAAATGGATAGCGTGGTCTCATCTCGAAGAAGATTTATATAACATAACATACCACCACGCCTGTATTCCTCGAAGGGTAAGGCCGGTGTAAATGTACACCCAGATTTCGCCGGTATATTTTTGTCCCATGTAATAGCGGGCGAGCCTATTGCCATTAACCGGGCACAAATCCAGACTCCGAGCTGATACTGAGAATTTCATAGAAAAACTCAATAACACTTTGATCGACCTGAGAATGGAACCCAGGACCTCTAGCGTAGCAGTCGCACTGAGGACCACTAGACAAATGAGGCAGTGTACGCCCAAAACGGTGAAGGAAAACATCGTGAGGAAACCGGCATGTCCTAGAAACAAAAATCGAAGAAATGTATTGTGACATCTGCTAACCCACACTGGGCCCGCGTGGTGGATTACGGCCCACTCCCTCACACCGAGAGGAGGCCTGTGTCCCAACAGTGGGAACATTATAGGGTGATAATGCTAAACAGATATACATTTTTTTATAGTTGACTAGCTTTCCGCCCACGGCTTCGCCCGCGTGGTTTATTGGCTTTTCTATACTAAAATATGTATGTATTATACATATAAACCTTCCTCTTGAATCACTCTATCTATTAAAAAAAACCTGCGTAGTTTCAAAGATTTAAGCATACAAAGGGACATAGGGACAGAGAAAGCGACTTTGTTTTATACTATGTAGTGATATGTAGTGATTGTTAAATACCGTACTTTCTACATTGTATAAAGTTGTTAAGTATGTACACACGGCTACACATCAAGCTATACAAATCCAGTTTACGCTGACTTCTTACTGTATGGGAAGCCTATACAATGCAAGATCAGCTTAAACTGGATTTGTATAGCTTGATGTGTAGCCGTGAGTACTTTGACATTACAAAAAATTTTAGACTTTTTTTTCTTATTTGTATAGATGTATAAAATGCCTCATTAGTCCTAGTGGTCCCGACAGCGACTACTACGCTAGAGGTCATGGGTTCAATTCCCAGGTCGAGCAAAGTGTTATTGTGTTTTCTTATGAAATTCTCAGTTGCAGCTCGGAGTCTGGATTTGTGCCCGGTTAATGGCAATAGACTCTCGCCCCTTATTTTATAAGACCTAAACATACCGGCGAACTGTGGGTGTACATTGGTATACCTCTACCTAACCCTTTGGGGAGTAGAAGCGAGATGGTATGTATAAATTGTTTATATTTCTAAGCATTTTTCATTGTGAATTATACAGTAGATAGGTAACTACTACTAAATCAAAAAGCGGCCATGTAAATCAGCATCTCTCTTGTATCCATCACGGTACATTTTTTATCCCAGTAACTAAACACCTAGGTGATCGATACCTAGATTATGTCTGACCTCTATCTGACTAGAGGATACGTCTGCCCGTCGGATGTCCTTCATGTACTTTACCAGAGACCCGAAGTTGGTAGATATTTGTTTAATACGCAATGCGGAGTTTAGTCCGGAGCTTTTTATTTGGGGCGGGCCGAATTGCGAATTTAAAATGAGATTGTAAGAAATAATTTTATTTTGTTGTTCACAAAGTAAATCAATAACACTTACTTTAAATACCATCACGCTTGTATTCCCCCAAAGGTTGGGCAGAGGTGTACTAATGGCAGCCCACATTTCGCCGGTATGTTTAGGTCTTATAAAATAGAGGGCGAGCCTATTGCCTTAACCGGGCACAAATACAGACACCGAGTTGCTACTGGGAATTTTATAGAAAAACCTATTAACACTTTGCTCGACCTGGGGATTGAACCCAGGACCTCTAGCGTAGCAGTCGAGCTTAGGACCACTAGACTAATGACGCAATCAAGATAACTCTTACTTATTGTGATTTCATGCCAATAACATTTTCATACAAAAACTTTGATCTCGACAGGTTGACGTGTATGTATGACCTTAGACAGAGTTACTATTCCATAGAAAAATAAAGCAAATAACACTTACCTTCACCTGGAAATCGAACTCAGGATCAGTTCAGCAACCGCACTTACGACCATTAGACTAGGCAGTTAAACCTATAGGTAAGGAAAGAATATTGTTTATGTTCTATAAAAAAAATATAAAAATTCCAATAAAATAATGTTCTATAGCAATAGTGTTAAGTATCACTTTATACAAAATACATTATGTTCTAAAAGCCTTATTAGATATTTTTATCAATAAGACCAGTAAAACCTTTATTCCATAACATTTTCTCAAGGCTCAAACATTCCCAATAAATGTAACACCGACTTCCCAAAGCACATCTCATGAAAAACGTAATTTAAAAACCCAATTCAAAATCAATTTGCGAACGTCGTAATTAAATCCCGCCAAAAATCCATAGCAACAAAGGATACACACGGTACAATATAACTCGACTTACCTATTTGAGTAAAAAGAATTACGAACAAGTACGTGGCGGCGGAGAAAGCGAGAAATGTATGGTTGTCTCTTTCAATCTTATTGCTGGAATATCGTTGTCCTTTTCTCACATCTCACTGGCCTCAGACGTGTGACATCCCGCGGGCTTTGACAGCATTCCAGGGTTGTGTCTAAACGATTAAATAATATTATTATTTATTGTTTTGTATAAAATATATTATTTATATAAAAAAATACAATAATAAAAGTTGATAAAACATACCATCACGCCTGTATTCGCACACAGGGTTATACAGACATGTACAATTGCATGACATATTTTACGTCCCATGTAAAAGAAGGCGCGATATCTGGGAAAAAACCCAATAAAAATCTACTAGACCTGGGAATCGCACCAGGGACGTCGCACTCAGTGGTCCAATACGATACGGGGCGTGCCCATTACTAATTGCAAAAAAAAATACCATGTATTAATCTGAATAGCCTAGTGCGGTCGTCAAGTTCCCTATAATAAGATGGAGCCACACTAGTAACTAATGTTAATATTAATAATGACATCAAGAGCAGGGCCGGATTGACCCACAGGAAAGGTACGCAACTGCCTATAGGTACAACTAAGTAAGTACTAAAACTTGCCTTGAAATCGTTAGCGTTGAAGATAGTAGTTTAAATTCTACATATTGGCCGATCCTCTATTTACCATTGTGCTACGCTACGGCAACAATTTTGGAGGAAACGTTTTATTAGATCATACAGGGTGACAGATTATACCGAATAATATGATATACAATTGATAGGTTTTTTGAAAATATCCTTTTTGTTCCGTTTTCATGGACACCCTCCATAAAAACTTAACGAAAGGTATTTTTTTAAGGAGTAAGTATAAATTAGATTATTGGCTACTCTTAATCCTTTGTGAGAGGCGGATGTCTTCAATAGGTGTGTCCCACCAGTCTCCCACCTTTTGAACGAATCTAAGCGGTAAAAAAGTATCTTAAAACTCTACAACAACTAAAAACTAGACAATTTTAAAGTCTGAATTGTAAAAGTGTCTTGAAAGGTCTACTTACTTATAAAAAAACATAAAGAAATATTATTTGAGTTGAATGAACGGTAATATTTGGCATTGTTGAACTATTGTACATATTATAACGGTTATCCAACGTGATTTTCCTTATAATGTAGGTTCCACAGAATCTCATTGGCTCATTGGTCGAGAGCGCAGCTTCTGATCATGAGGACCTTTTTTCCAGGTCAAGCATAGTATCATCTATGGTTAGTGGCAACAAGCTCGTCTTAGTAAGCATTTATAGATAACATGCCACCTTAAAAAGTACACACGGCTACAGATCAACCTATACAAATCCAGTTTAAGCTTATCTCGCACTGTATAGGCTTCTTATACAATATGAGGCCAGCGTAAACTGGTTTTGTATAGCTTGATATGTAGCTGTGCGTACCAGCAAAGTGTGTATATTAATTTGCTGTAAATTAATTGATTATTTAAGTTTTTAGTACACCACGAACTTCCCCTAATTTTTATCACATTTTTTTCTATCCATCCAAAGGTAGACCGCCATTGTACCCTTAGCTTAATTATTTCCTTATTAATGTAGCTTATAATAATGGTGTATAATAAAAAATATTCTATTCTATTATATATTACAACTTACCTCTGCCAATCTTCAGAGTTACAGGCGTGATGGTATATATTTTTATGAATACGACGACCAGTTTGCAAAAATGTTGACTGTCTCATTAGTGTAGCGGTTAAAGCGCGACTGCTACGCTAGAGCTCCTGGGTTCGATTCCCAGGTCGAGCAGTGTTGTTGAGTTTTATATGAGTTGTTCAGTAGCAACTCGAGTCTCTGGATTTCTGCCTGGTTAATAGTAATAGGCTCGCCCCCTATTACATGGGATCTAAACATATGGGTCATCATCAACCCATTACATTGTCCCACTGCTGGGCACGGGTCTCCTCTCAGTACAAGAGGGATTTCACGGACATATGGGTGAAGTGTGGATATACATTAGTGCACCTCTGCCTAACCCTTTGGGGAATATAGGCGTAATGATATTTTAGCAAAAATTTTCTGTAAAACTTATCTGCTAAATCACAACATCACATGATGTATTCATTGCAAATTATTCTATTCCTTTCTCAATTAGGTGGCAAACATCCTAATTCTCATATAGACAAGTAATAAGAGTTCCCAGCAAACTTCTCGTTGAGGTAATGTAATAAAATTTAAAATAAATAAACACGGCCGCCACCCCTGTCCGCCGCGGCCACCCTCTCGCATAAAATCAATATTTATGGAGGTCGGTACACCTCTAGGTGTACCGTGTCTCTCACTTTATCAGCATTACTGTTGCATATCGATTGATGCTAGTTTAGGAACCAGTACAAGCATACAAACGTGGCACCTACGCCTTGTTTCTATATCGAGGAACTAATCGTTTTGCTAAGTTATCGTAGCAAGTGAGTAAGGCAAAGTTATGGCCAGGAATTTATTACTTTCGTGTATATACACACGAAAGTAATAAATTACAAAAAATAAAAAAAGGCGTACAATTATATTTTTTAAGCTTCAAGCAAAATTAACAAATAAATATATTACACGATGGAAAAATATTTCAAGATGAAAATAAGAACATATTCAGGTACTTTACATCACTAGGTAATCTAGGTATACAAGTTTACAAAAAAATGTATTACAGTTTAAATAGTTCAGTGTCAAAATAATTGATATTGCATGCGTGTGCAGGCAGATAATAGAATGTTGGCATAAATAGTGATTTACACTTAATTAAAATAATCTAATGAAATGGACTAAATTTCCTAAAACTATGTCAATTTCGAGAAAAAAAACCTACTTTCACGCCTGTTTCCCCGAAGGGGCAGTATTAAACTAATTATTGAATGAGTTCGCCGGAATGTTTAGGTCCACGTACTCGTCATAGGGGACGAGCCTATTGCCATTGACAGGCACATACCAAATATTTCATAGAAATACACTGCTCGATCTGGGAATCGAACTCAGGACCTCTAATGTGCAGCTCTCGCGCTTAGGACCACTAGACAAAACAAACCTAATATCTCAATAAACAATTTTAATGTTTTTTTGGACACAAAAGAGTAGTAATAGTAATTTTACAATATTGGCATAATATAGACAACAGGCATATCCTGAATACAAAAAAAAATCCCCATTCTTTCCCTGTAAACCAAAAAAATCCACAATATACATCTCACAACCCAAGTATGGCATCAATAAGTATACTTACATACAGAGATTAAGTAGTGTGTATATTATACAAAGATTCCAGTTTAAAGGAATTTAAAAAAGTTTAAATGTCCAACTGTATTCAAAATTCTACGACATTGATTTTATACGGGAATGTGGGGTGACAGTAAATTTTATATTGCTAAGGACAGTCCTGAAATCCAGTAGCGCAGCGTATGTTGCTTCGTCTCCGAAAATCATACTTCACTTCACCCTCATCTCATAATTTGCCCTAGACAAGGGGTTTCCTTAAAAGATGGGACCTTAAATTATTTTCACAAAGCCGCATGCCCATATTCTGATCGCTGGTAAATTATATATTCTCGTACCTACACAGTGTCCACAAGTACTTGAAATCTCTGATCCCGAAAACCATTTGCCTTAGCGCCTGGTAAATCTAGTAGCTTAAGAGAGAAAGAGATGATGGCTTCCCTGTACCAGTCTACTACTTCCTTCTTGTTCATTACTCCATGCAATAAGCGACGGTGCGGTGGTTTGGCACGCCCTTGTGCATAGTATTCTGATGAGGACCAATGTTGATAGGCCCATAGCCGGAAACCGTAACACATGACACAGTATTCTAATTATTTATTTCACAACCAATTTTAGTAAATTGAACCATGAACATTGTTATTAAAGGATACTTTATTCCATGGTGTTTATTATGTTGTTAAGTGAATTATATTATATTTATTTATGAGAGTAGTTTTTATTATAGACTTTGATCGAGCTATACAGTAACTAACGCATGCGTACTATCAGCTGGGACTGGTCTACTTAAAGCTGCTACGGGTCTTTCTTCAAAAGACTGTTTCTGACACTTTATTATTAACTCGCATATCTGCTAAATACTACAATGTCTGGACTTAAAGAGATCAAGATACTTTTATGGTTGTTGTGGTGTTTCTTCTCAGATATTGTCAGTTAGGTTAGCCTGTTTAAAAAATCGAATAAAAAAATGTTAACCTGTAAAAGTATCTTTTAAAATATCTATTTACATAATAAATATCATTTAAATGAAACCGAATAGGCCTATCGTTAAATGTTAAAAAGAAATAAAATAAGAACTATCCTCATTTACAACATTATCATGGTCACTGTACACCAGTACAGTCGGCGACAGCTGCATCGTAATATCCTATTACACGCAGAAAAACATACTAACATATTATTAGTTTAATTTATTTTACACCCTAATATGTAAAACATTAAAGTTTACGCCGATTGCTCATGTAAAATAGACGTTGGTGAGTAAGTTATGGTAATTATTTGTTCTATTTTTATTCTTAAGGTATCTTAAAAGGGTTAAGCATATACAAGAAGTTTTGAGTATTAATTAATCATTTTTCTTAAATAATTTAACAATCGCAATTGCGTCTTTACAGCGTTTCGTTCAGCGATTTAAAAAAATAATTAGTATAGAGATTCCGAATTTCCGTTGGTTCCATTTCCCCAAATAAAAAACTTATGTAGGTTATAAGATGAGTTTATTCCAAAATTAAATACAACTAAAAATCTTACTAAGCACGGAACGAGATCAAACTCTTTACATAAAGCTTTTTTTATAAATTGATATATCCAGTTTCCATCCATAACACATCTTTTTTCTAACACACTTAACTGATAAAAATGAATTCATGAGTTTGTATAACACAGACAAACAAACCCAATCGCCCCCCTAATGAGATTTAATTACGATATTCTAAGAATAACATCGTCTTCAGATAAAAGAGTAAGAACGACCATAGAAAAAAAAAACTATACTCAAACTGGTTTAAATTTCTCTGATGAGACTTAAAAAAACTTGATAATACCAACGTAATATACTCTACGCATCTTTGTCAACTTCCGTCAAACATGTCTGATATAACGAGATACGATTTAAAAAGAATAACAAGAACTATGGGAGGTCTTGTTCGCTGGTTGCATCACCTCCACGGGAGCATCGACCTCGCATATGTGGTGACCGTTTGCTGTCAAGACAGCGTATCAATCTGCCATCGATATTATCGACACTGGGCCTCTATTATCTGTGCTTTGGTACCCCTGCACTGCAATCTAGATTGCCTGTAGTGAATTTAAGTTAAGGTTATCATTCAAACATGGAATACTTCAAACCAATCCAAATAGTGGACTTAGGTTTTTTTATCTCTTAATTTGAATGTTACCTATGTCAAAAAAACGTTTAAAATGTTTAAATTCAGAAAGGTAACCCCTAGGAATCAAACAAAGAAAGGTTATGGCCCCTGCAGACGGTCAATGCTAGTGGAAGTTTCTACTTTTAATGCTCTATGCATCAACAAGGCGTTCATGATTATTTAGAAACTAATTTATTTACTACTTTATGAACAACAATTTAAGGCATTTCCTACCAGAGAACCTAAGGGTGATGCAAAGACAGAAATTCGTAGGTGCACTTACAGAGAAATAAAAAGACGACAAACAATATACTTAAACCGTCATAAATACATCACATATTTCAGACATCTTAATTATGTCTCTTTCTAATTAATAACATTGGAAGAAGATATAAGAAATTCAGTATTGTCAAAGCACTTGCTTATTTCCGACAAATAAACAAGGAAAAAGACGAATATTTTTTGTCTCGTTTTTGTTCCAGTGGAAAGTAAGACGAATTTCGATGGGTCTAATTATTTTCTGTCCTTAATTTATGTAGCTGATAAGAAAGAGATGCCATAATTAGTTATGCGATTTGCAACAGAATCAAGACCACTTATAGCCGTGACTAAGCTTAGCATACAGATTAGGATGAACTGTATGGTGAGGTCTTTATCTAGACGGGAAAATGTTTTTGCCTACTCTCTAAGATCACGAAAGAGAAAGTGGGGTAAGTAATTGTATTAAGAGAGATAAACTCTGTGATAGATATCATGGACAGCAGTGGACAACTGCTGATGTGTTGCCGAGCTTTGAGCCCCTAAGCCCAAGTACCACCGACGGGGCTCTCACGCGCCAAAGTCTTTGTGTTTCATGAGTTCACGACAAACTGCGACGTAAACCCGGTCGCCAGGCAGTCAAACCATGATGTCTAACCACCGAGCACGTCACATAATCTTCTTTCATGCCATCTGAAAGACAGCAAGGAGTTTTATTCTTATTCCTACTCGGGGGATACATTTTTGTGTCAAGTTGGTGTATGTAACTCCCTCCACTCCCTGAAAAGTTATAAATGTATAAGTAAATAACAATAACTGTTTCGACATAAAATGGTATCCGCACCCAGTTTCCACCCTGTTTCGTAAGTTATAAAGACAAACATAACGCTAGCTCCCTTGCTGGATAAACAGGAAGGCCCGTATGTCAACAGAGGTTACTTTAGCTTTGTTTTCTCTATGGTTCCTATTATTTTATTTATCGTTGTAAATATTGTCTGTACGTGTGCGAGTTTCTTTTTTGGGCAAAGGCAAAGGAATACAGTTTTCGGTCCAGGAGCAAGTGTATAAAGGCAGGGACATAAGCCTGAAATTACTAAGACGGCTATGATTAAATTAAGTAGGGTAGGTATTATTAGGTAACCACATACCTGCTTATCTATTTTAAACTTAGGCAAATATGCTGTGTTTGAGTGCAAGTAATAGTGGTCTGAGCTCAGCTGAGTAGTTTTAGCCGGCCTCACTTCTTTGTTCGCAAAGTTCCATCTTAACTTTTTATTTGATCTGAGTGTAGAGGTGTGATGGCAGTAGCTTCGTGTAAAATACTGAAAAATATTCAGCCGCATCTGTTTAAGTTGGTACGTACACAAAGATAATTGGGACAAGCTTAGGATGAGTGGCGTGGGCTAGAAGTTAACAAACTTTACGTGACACGGAGTGCCTCGAAACAGTCTCGGCAAAACAGTTCATAACAATAAGCAAACCTGCTTTGTTTGTACCGGGAATTGAACCTAGAATATCCGCATTTTCTGCGTAACGTTAGCATGTGTTACCTATAACTGGAGCTGTCGAACTACATGCATTCAGTACGCATTAGTAACACAAGCGAGTTTTGAATAGTTAATCACTCTTATCTACATTTCATTGTTCCATAGCTTAGCACAAAAGAGGTGTATACGCCATTCTGCGTCCGTTTCACAGGTAGACAGCCGTGCCGGTGAAAAGAGACAAAACCATAGCTATTGGCGAACGCTACATTTTAACTCGAACATTTAGAGACGAGTACTTTCTTTCACATCGCACCACCAATCAATACAATAACAATCAAACAACCTGTCATGCCAACATACGCAAATATACATAGAAATGAGAAAATACGACGCCACCGTCGCATTGGACGCGAAAAAATAGCCTAAAAACATGTGCGATAAGTGTATAAAGCGTGTTTTAACTACAGGACGCTACATCGGTTAGGCTTTGAGCGCACGGGGACGCGACGCGTTGTTGTAATCTGCGATCAAAATGGAAGCCGTCGGCCATCTTAGGTCTGCCGCGAGCGAGAGAGCGGTCCGCTTCGGGAATTTGGGAAATTGGTGTTTTTTTCTGTTGTAAAGAGAGCAGTATATAAGAGGTCGGTAGGCAGAGGACAGGGCGGGCGAGCGGGGGGAGACTCGGCACGGGCAAAGCGGTGTGAAGGGAAAGAACTGCGGTCGGCCCGCGCGACACTAACCATCCCGCGATACGTCTCGAGATATTTCACTCGTAAATCAATGTCGATGTCGCTTGGATGATCTCATGGGTTTTTTATTGTTGTGGAATTTTTCAAGGATGATTTGGATGAGTTATAAATTGATGTTACAACATGGCGCTTAATGCATAATTATTAAATTCTATCAAAATAATAGTAAGAAATTGTAGTAAAATAAACAGTTCCTTAATTGTATTCAGGTTTTATAAAAATACATAATATCAATAATATGTTTATTATCTAGGTAATTATAGTATCCAAAATTCTAGAATGTTGAAATATTAATTCAGGCATACCTTGTTATTCAACGCTAACAAAAACGTTCAGTAACGAACGCTAAAGCAACTGAAATGTTGCAGCACAGGTATACGCATACTTCGCGAGATATATCTTGGGACGGGCGTCCGTTCTGCTCGTGCCTTGTGTACCGACCACCTATCTTTCATTGCACGAACGCGCGACGCGCGGGGGGCCGGGCGCCGCGCGGCATACGCGGGGCCATCTTGCTAGCGATCGTCGAATTGCTCGCGTCTCCGACACACAAATCGGTTTTAATTCGCACTAATTAACAGTTAAACATAATAAAAACAATATAAATAAGTGTCGTAACGCGTCTAATTAGTGTACAGAACGTTGTGATCTGAAACATTGTTGACATAAATTGTGTGTTGTTGTTTTATGTGTGTGTGCATGCCAACTGTCTAGGTGAGTAGTCAGTAGTCTTTGTGCGCGACAATTATCATTCTGATCGATTCGGCCGGCGCGGGGGTGTGCACCCGGCCCGTTTTATATCTTTTGTTGTTTTGTAAATCAATAATTTTAGTGGCGGCTAGCTGTGTCCCTCGCGTTCTTAACACAATATTCGTGTAACGGCGAGGTGTTGCCGCGAGTTTTGCAACAGTTATCGTGCTTCTATAACGTGCATCGATTGAATACTGGCCGTGCGAAAGTTGTTCTATAGATTTCTGATCATTTAAAGTTCTCGAGTGATATAAAGTGATCATCATAACAGGTATACTATTCTGATAACATTGTTTGATATGTTCGCTATTCAAATTTCGAATGTTCCCTTGTTCAATCTGTTGTTCCCCTATTTTCTATAAATATTGTTGCCAGGTGTGCAACATAAAGTACTGCAGTTGGTAAATCACAACCAAGCGTTGCAATGTCTAATATTAGACCAGTTTTTGTGTCTGCAAACGGTTTTAAAGTATGCAATCAGGCATCTAGATATAAAAAGTGAGTGAGTTTGACTTGACAACGTTATACCTATTTACGATATTTTTAAGTGCACTTAAATGTGATAAGATTTAGTTGAGTAGTTATCGTTACTGTAGGTACCTGGTCGCTGTATCTATTATTTCGTGGTACCTACTCAACAATAAGCCATGACCTACAACGCTAAATAATGTGAGAAACCGAAGAGAAGAGAATCATAAAACCGGCTTGTTTTGTGTTAGATAGGTAAGTAAATACTTGCTTACCTATCAAATGAGATAAATGCAAGTTGTTGTAAATGTTGTTTTCATAATCTCAAAACTAGAGTGTGACTGTATGGGATTTTTCGCTTTGTCAAAGGGTCAACTTATCGAAAAAAAAAATTGACAGCTCGTTATTATTGGCTGTCAAATTCCATACCTAATACTGAAGGTAGGTTTCTACCTGTCGACTACTAATTCAATAGGTACTTACCTTTAACTTCCTAGGTAGGTACTACACAATACTACTTTTAATTAAATATCCTCGGTTCTTATCAACGATAGCTCTTAATTACTGTTGAATTGGTACCTACTCGTAGCGTTGGTAATAATCTTCTTCGTCAAGCGGCGGTAGCCTAATGGCTAGGGCGTCGGACTTGCAATCATGTGGTTGCCGGTTCGAACCCCACCCATTGTACTACCGACGTGAACCCACTCGTAACACAAGCATTTAGCTTAGCACGAGGGGTTAACAAGAATACTAGTAATGTGTGAACCACATTGCTAGTAAGCTTTTTTTTAAAGAAAAAAAAAAAAAAATCTAAATAATGTGAGTAGGTACCACCTACCTAATTTACTAAATAATAGGAACCTACTTATCCATACGTCATCGAACCATTTGGATGCATTCTCAACTTTGCTGCATTAAACAGTACCTAAATAAGTAGGTATAAAAACACAAAATTGTCTGAATATATGACCATTTAATGAGGTGGACTCATTTAATGAAGTGTCTACATAACCTAACACCCAACTACTTAATTCCCCGATTGTGAAAAAAATCTTCAAAAAAGAAATTATTGTAGCGAAAGGTCAATAACATTACCATTCATTCATAATCGCGTAGTTTTACGTAAGAATAAATTTATAAATAAACCTATCTATGTTACGTATAACAACATAGATAAACTCGTTGAATCATACAGATAACGAGAAAATGTTAATTAAAACAATAACAACCTCTTTCATAATGAGAGCTACCTTTATCTCAATCCATGGTGGTGAAAAAGAAAAAAGTTCAAGCATATTCAAAATTCGAACGCGTCCACCGTAATGGCGGATACAAGCACATCGAGCATGAAATAATTGCATTCGTTCACGACCGCGCCTTGTGAACGGCCTCTCGGCATATTAGCTAGACATACCCATGTACTTTAGAGTTACTGCCTATCGTTATTACCCGAATACGTGAAATTGTGAGAACGCGATCTCAGAGCGAGCGGTGTGCTGCGCTCATCTCTACTTTGTCGCGTTGCATTCCTCAGACAAGACGGGTCATCGTTGTTTTTTTTTTACCGACATTGGCTCGAGGTGCTCTCAACCGCTTATTATGCGACCGACGGAAAGCGTCAGTTTCCAACTTGAGTAAACGTAATTACCTATGTCGTCCATAAATTGTCCGGGTTACCATTTAAATGCTGATTCATCAGTCGTTATGGTTCGCAAGATTTTTATCGCCGCAGACTGGCTAATGTTTTTTCGACAATAAGTGATCGTTTGTTTATTGTTCGTATAGAAAAAGTGCTTCACCGAGATATTTCGTCGTACTAAAAGCAGGAAGAAATAATTTAGAGAATTAGAGTCAGAGTTTACAGATGTAAGTATTTACCTAGGAACTAAGATTTAAAAAAAACAGAGATTAATATTTTGATTAACCAATTAGGTATGTAAATTCAATCTAAGAGAATAATTTTATTAACAAAATGATTAATGCTTCTTGCATATTCCAATATGATTGTGTATTCTATACGATTAAAATAGAATATCGAAGTAAATGCGCTTTACTTTTATTAATCTTATGGCCGACATGAATACATCTAAATTAGGCACAATTATCATGCGTAAGACTCGAATGTAAACTAATTTAATTTAATTGTTAAAGCAACCGATTTGCCCTGTGTTCATGTCGGATACACACAGAAAACTGTGTCAACTGTGTGTTTTCTCGTAAAGTTTAGTTAGACAGATAAACGCACAATAGTATCCAAACACAGAGTTGCCAGTTGGAAAACGGGCAACTAGAGGCCTTGTCCTAGATTGCGATACTAAGAGCTATAAAAGATATGTAAAGATCGATGCGATCTATGATTTACTCATACACTCGTACACATTTGTAACTCTAACCAATACTATGGAATATTAATCTCGCCTCGAATTCGAATTTCGAATGGAAGACAATTTTACAACATACTCTTTGCTTGATTATTAAAAATAAAGCTATTAAAAACGGCGTTATAGCATAAAGGCGGACTGCTTTATTTCCGGAATCTTGGCGATTCCTTATTTGAAAGTATTTTTTATACAGTGACACCAAAGATAACTCTATGGCCTATAGTGGCTGTCAAATTGGATAGTCTGTTTTGTTACGCAACTTTGTAATAGGGGTTAACGTTCGAATTCTGAACGTAATTATTATTTCGGAACGTAAGGTTAAAATAATTGGGATTTTGTCGCTGATGACCCACGCATATTGGGAACTAGAAACTTTTGCTTCCAGTCTCAGCAGATGTTGCTAAATATCTTGCTACTTATGTCGTTGCGGTAATAATCTAAACAGATCCAATAAAAAAAAAACCTTCAGTACAGTTTCAGTTAAGATTTCTGTCATAAACACAATTTAAACAAGCAAGTGTTTATACAATATTATTTGTACAGATGTGTTTTGCTTATAGTGAATAGACTAACTCAAAGTCGGCACGTTTGTTTAGTAATTTTAATAAACTGGTGTCTCTTTACATATCAAGCTTTAGGCATAAGAGCCTACTGTCAGCGTAGTCCAACTGTGGGCAACTGAGAACTGAGAGAAGAACAAAATGAGACTGACTTTAGCTATATAGCATAGTCTCGCCAACTCTAGCGCAGCTATATAGCATACTCCCCTAAGTGTTAGGCAGACAATAAGCTCAGTTCGCCTATATAATATAGAAAGGTAAAAAACCAACATATTATAACACTGTGGAATGCAAATAAATGATATGCATTAAAATAAAGTTAATTCCAATTAACGACGCAAGACAATACCGATAAATATTATTTATTTATGTAAAAAGATCGTTTAAAGATATAAGTCAATGTTTTTACTATACTGAGGCTTCCAAGCGGTGCTTCGCTAAAGAACGGCTTCCCTGTGGTGTCTGGTAAAGGACAGATTCAACACGCTTCATAACGTGGTATTGAACAGAGTGTACAGCCAAATTATGAGGCATTGGTCGCACATGCATATCAAAAATACATACAATATAACACATAAGTACTTACATAATATGGACTAGTATTAATTATTGTGTGCTTGGTCTGAAATAAATATTTTAATTTCATTTCATAAAATTTTTTTTTATCTTATATTTTTTTTATCCGTGTGAAAATCCTCATGGATGTCCTCCGTCTTCTGAAAAGAAAGGGGGAGGGGTATGTCAGACTACATATTTTCTACATTTCCTATCTGACGAACTCTGTGAAAAAACACCTAAACACACTAAGAATAATGATCTTTTTAATAAAAGTCTAGGCAGTAGTATTATCATCAGATATGCGAGTTTAACAATGTAGGGTAATTTAACAGGCCTTTTGAAGAAAGAGCCATAGCAGCTTTGAGTTGACCTGTCCTAACTGAAGACACGCATATCAGTCGTTCGGATAATCGAGGCTCTAACTGTTTGTTCGAAATAACTGTGTTTTATACAGAAGTATGAAATTAATAAAGAAAATTATATAAATTTTAAAACATATATGACCAAAATTGTCTTTACACCGACTCTTTCTATTAAAATTTCCCACTGCTTAACCACTTGCAGACAACTTCAGACAGGCTTAGTTATTTCGATCAAACTGTACTGAACTAGACTTGTTATACGATAGAATGACGTAACAATGACGCAAGCTACCCTTTAAAATCTCTTAATCGTAGTCTTTATTGATGAATATTTTCGGCCAGGGCCGAACTAGTTGAAAAGATGAAAGATCCTAAAAGAACCATGAACAATTCTACATCGCTTTGTGCCCATACTCCATCAATTTCATTGTCCATCGCTCCAATTGTATGAAGACTTCATTCAAAGGCAATATCGAAGTCTAATGGACGTAAAAGTGTGTCTAATGTTGTCCCAATGATCGTGAAAAAGGAATTCGAATCTATTTGCGAATTATAACATTACTGGATTCATAATATAAATGTGAAAGAAACTTTTTCTTCCTGTCTATTTGTTTAGCTTTCACGCCTAAACGGCTGAACCGATTTTGATGAATTTTGGTATAGAGAGAGATTGGACCTTGCAGAAGGCTAGAGGCCACAATTTGTCTCAAAAACGGGATGCGAATAAAACCGTAAGCAACAATTAGTTTCATAGAACATTAGTCAAAAAGAAAGCTCGATTCGTAATTATCAGTTTTCTTTATTAATGAGTAGCGTAAGTTCAACAGGTCACGAATAAATGCGACGCGTACGCACAATTAAATTAAACTGCTGACCTCCCTCAAATGGCAAAACTATCACAAATGGACTCGTGAATGCAGTGGACAGCTAATCAACCCTTACACTTTTCCCAAAGATGCAATGGGAATATGCAGGAATTCAAACCACAATACCTCGAAAACTCATTTCTTTGGGCCAAAACGTTAGTCGAATAATCAACACTCGCGTATAAGGGTATAAATTAATTGAATTTAAAATACCTAGTTCCCGAGGAAAAGGAATGCCGCCATTTCACCAGACAAGGAATGCTCGACAAAAAGTAGCAGTCTGTATTGTTAGCGGTTCAGCCATCTTGCTTTGTTGAATTTGTAGGTTTCAGCTATATAACGTCTCGATCATTTCATTTTTAGATTTTTTCTATCAACGATTACCGCTACAAAGCAACAATTGCACCTGAAGATTAATTTATTTTAAAAATAAAAAACAAATGACAATAATAGACAATTTCAAAGTTTTATCTTTTTTTGAAAATGGCAACGCTAACTCTATTTTGATCGTCATTGTTATAAAAAGTCTATGAATGTAGACAGCTTTTAAATTTATAGATACCATTTTGATTGGCTATGATCCAATTATTGCAGTACAATGTAATCAGTCTGCGTTATAAGTTTTTTTAAATTAATGCCTAAATGTCTGAAAGCATATTTGCTTTGCTATTTCCCGAGTTATCGTTGATCTGTTTAGGAAAATTATTATCGTGAGGGGACCTAAATGTCTGTCCTTCTGATAACAGAGCCGTGCCCAGCAGTGGGCCCGTAAATATATTGATAATAATGATTAAGAGTATTGTTGTGGACAAGTGCAGTGATAGCATAGTGATATAACCATTGGACTACCAAGTCAAATGTTTCAGTTCAAATCTAAGGCACGTACCTCGAAGTACTTACCTACTTGTCCTACCTACTTTTCGAAGTCATTAAACGGTGAAGGAAAACATCCTGAGGAAACCTACATGCCTTAGAGATTTTCTTGACGGCGTGTTAAGTCTGCCAACCCGCAGTAGGCTAGCGTGGTGGACTATAGCCTAATCCCTCTCGTACTAATAGGAGACCCATGCCCTGCATTGAAACAATGTAACGGGTTGATAATGAAGACAATTGCAACCATCTAAATGTCAACCGAATGAAGTAATCTGCCAAAAATATAGAATAATCAAAGATCCAAACGCCCTTAGCTTTTCTCTCTCAGCTCTTGTCGGTGGAGCAATCGCCACTGTACTTCATTTCCTTTGACCTCTTGATACGACTGTACTCCCACTCTTTCCTTCACTTGTTCAATAAACCATCTTCTAGGTCTCCCCCTTCGTCGTTAGCATTTAGCTAAAATATATTGTACAGTTGATGGGAGTCAAATTGACAGACCGCATCAGAAATAGCGTACTGCGCTCCAAAACCCAGATTACTGACATAAGCCAAAAAGCTGCTAGCTTGAAGTGGAACTGGGCCGGACACGTCTGCCGCATGTCAAACGAGCTGTGGGCTAAACAAAGTACCGAATGGGTCCCACAAAACGGCAGACGACAGCGTGGTAGGCCAAGACGAAGATGGCGGGATGAGCTGGACGGATTCTGGAAGGATTGGCCCAAAGTGGCCTTGAACCGTGAGGAATCGAAAAAGGGAAAGGAGGCCTTTGCCCTGCAGTGGGACGATAATGGCTGAATAATAATCATAATAATAAAATATTGTACATGATAAATGTACATCGAAGAATAGATTCAAGATCCATATACCGCAGTAATAAACAAAAAGCGGTTAGTATTAGAGTGGCACAACACAATGCAATGAGACGCAAGCCGCATTCAACTGCGACCTACATTTGCATGCCAGTGCATGCCACGTTTCACTTTTTAGAAATCCCATTCCATAAATTTTAATATCAAAGATTTTGTTCTCGGTTGAGGCAGTGTTTGCTTGGGTTCGTGTGATGTGGTCAGAACCTTATGTGGAATATTGGTCCCGATTTTAATACGTAGAAATCTGTTTCGTGGCCCTTAGATGGATCTAAACTAAAATGTACCATGTGCCATATAGCTTAAAGTCTACTGTTCAGTAACTCAGGCCAGGCGGTCCTGATCTTGTGCTGAGATGGTAATGGATAACGACCTTAAGTTTCCTGACACCTTTCCTAACTTATTAGTAGAAGACTGCCTCATTAGTCTAGTGGTCCTAAGCACGACTGCTACGCTGGAGGTCCTGGGTCCGATCCCCTGGTCGAGCAAACTGTTATTGGCTTTTTCTATAAAATTCCCAGTAGCAGCACGGAGTCTGGATTTGTGCCCGGTGGTACATGGGACCTAAACATACCGGCGAAATGTGGGTGTACATTAGTACACCTCTGCCTAACCCTTCGAGGAATACGGACGTGATGGTATGTTATGTTATTAGTAGTAGTAGTGTCACTCTGGCATGTCTACATGCCAGCATGAATGAGTCCGCACGACCTTGGAAGTACTACCCTCCCACAAAATATCGAAGCTAAGTAGCAGTATGAATACTGTTGCGTTTCGTTCGGTGAGTGTAGAGCGCCGGAGGCCCAATTCCTCGCTCGGTCCCCTTCCTTCCCATTTCCCTAACAGTAGGCAGTAGCTGTGTAGTGTTTTCTTCGCATTGTTTAGACAATGCAAGGCTCACTTATCATCAGTTGGGCCGCTTGCTCGTATGCCTCAGTAATATAAAAAAAAAAACTAGGTCACCATTGAAGTAATTCATTTGCATCCGAACTCTGGGCGGTTCGCTACACCTATAAATAAAATCATTTTGTAGTTACTCATATGTCAAAATGACACATTAATTTCTTACAATGTATTTTAGGAATCAAAAGGAAACAGACGGATTCATAATCAACAACTTTTGAATGTCGGACGCAGGAAATCGCATCAAAGCTGAGTACATCCTGGATCTTTGTTAGTATTGCAAATGAAATTGCTTTAACAAACACCCATTTGGTTTCTTTTGATATCAATGCTATATCACCATCTTACCATCACGTCTATATTCCTCAAAGAGGTAACTGTGCCCCGCGGTATCTGAATTTTTGATCCGATAACTTACAAAGGTCACAGGATCATTTGCTTTGTACTAATCTGAAATTTCATTAAAATCGCTCCAGCCGTTTTTGAGTCCATAGGAGCAAAGACACACATTGATTTTAATATATTTATAGATTAGACAAATGAAGCTATAGCGCCATCGAAATTAATATTTATACGCATATGACTCCGAAAAGTGCGTGCCTTGGATTCGAACTAAAAACATTGTCTTAGCAGTCCAATGGTCTACTCAGTTATCACTGCACACAAAGCGGTTACTCTTTAACTGTGGAAATCAAACCAAGAGCTTATGAAGCCGTACCAAGAGCCAATGAGCTCAATGAAGCGATTACTAAAGAGGTTAGTCACTATTGCACTATTAACTTAGCAATAGAAAGCAATACTGTCATGCTGAATTTGCAAAGGAAAAATATTGTAATACTTACGTTTTATCACGTACAAAGTTTTATCAATCATGACTCAACCTTATTTAATTTAACGGCTGTGAATTTGTTAATGCTAGTGGTCGCCCGGTGGTCGGAATTCGACCGCAATATTTTTCTGCACTCCTCTATATGAACTCATCATCATCATCCACATCCTGACTTCACCCACTGCTGGGTATAGTTTGTGCCATCCACCACGGTCCCGTGCCACTCTCATCCAAGTACACCTAACGACGTAAGTTATGTCGTCAACCCATCTTGCTGCTAGACGCCCGACACTCCTCCTGCCATCCCTCGGCCACCATTCAGTCGTTGCCCTACTCCATCTGTCGTCACTTCGTCTCGCCAAGTGTCCTGCCCACCTCCACTTCAGTTCTTGATCCTTCTTCCAACGCCTTGAACCTTATTTCATTTCAGGATCTCGATGTTTGGGACACGGTCACTTATATTCATACATATAAACTTTAATTGTCAAATCTTACATTCATTCCTGTGCGCTCTCTCTTTCTTATTTAAGAGCTCAGGTCTTGTCGGTGGAGCAATCGCCACTTTTCTCTATTCTCTCTGCCTTCTGTTTGACTTCTTGATACGACTCTACTCCCACTTTTGCACAAAGTTTTCTCTTCAAGTATATGTTGATGATGTTTGTTAAAAAAGTAACTGCTTCATTAATCAAGTCGTTGGAAGTGCGACTGCTACGCTAGAGGTGTGAAGTTTGATTCATAGGTCGTGTAGTGTTATTGGTTTTTCTGTATTTAATTTCAATGTCAAAAACTAGTTCCAAGACATTATAAGAACTAATACATACATGACTTTACACTTACGCCTTTTTCCTCATAAGCAGAAACTATAAACCGCGACTTCCTACGACTCTTGTATACCTCTTTCGCTTCTTCCATATTCATACATCTTTTCATACACACGCGCTGGTTGCGAGTACTACGCACCTGACCTTTCTGAAGGACCTCACCAATAAGGTCGGTGTATGTTCCGGCGGCTCCACTGACATTCGCTTTATAAATCCCTTTCGTTAGTCACCATTTATCCATAAGAACTAATATTGTGGCATTTACAGATTGTAATCTTTTTCTATTCGACGTAACTACCATTACCTGCTTCATAATTTCGTAATACGGAAACCGATCTCACAATAAAATTGCTTATTTGACAGAAATACGGCCATGACTGAAATACAGTCTGACTCACCATTTGTAAGATCTTTTTGTTTTAATGAATCTGCATTATCAGTGAATACCTTCCAAATAACGAGACACACAATGGCTTTTTTAGAATTTTCAATAAATTATAATTATGTAAACATATTTAATTGACATTTGAGCTTAGGTCATTGATAGATAATTGTGTTTTAAATGGGAATGTATTGTGTTTGGTTTCGGCTGTGTTTTGTCTTGTGAGAGAGACTTCAGTTACCGTCTAATTAATGTATTTAAAGTAACATCACAAACAATATCATAATCTACTAAATGTTACCCAAATTTTCCAAAGCTTCCAGTCTAACCAGAAGCGACTGTATATCACTATTTTGCACGACTGACCTCCGCAACCATTTAATAGGCGATACCGAAAGTATACATGTCATCATGTGCCTATATTCGTACACTGCTGGACGTAGGCCTCTCCTACTAAACGCCTCAAAACCCGATCTTCGGCGTTCCTGATCCATTCACCGCCAACCGCCTTTCGCAAGTCGACACCGCCTAGTATACAAAGCACTGGAGTTCTCAAACCCATCCAAGTCTGTCTAGCAATGCTTAACCCGAACAGGTTATTAATAAACACATCACGATTAAGTTAATAAAAGGAGGCGGACCATATCAGCAATTCGCGAGCTACCAAGGTCAGACTACCTGCCCAGATATAAATAAGACATAGGACCTGTATTTGTGATACTTTAATTCAGACTATATAAGTTTTGTGCTCTTGCTATGAGTAATCCTATCGTTTTGATAAACAAAATGACAGTGATCAATACGAACTTCGAGCTGATATCAAGAATTTTGCAAATGAAAAACCCATCGATCTGCTTTACCGAAGATCGATGAAATCAAAATCGGTTCATTAGTTCGAAGTTATTTTGCCACAGAAAGACATTTTGTCGGGGGTTAAAATAGTGTTTTGAAGCGACTTTTGAAACGAATAGCTAGTGACTAGCTAGTCCTTCTTACGGCTAAACAGATAAGGGTAAAATTTGGCAAAAATATTTTTTATAACCTGGACTAACACGTTTAATGCCACGCAGAACAATTTGCAGGGAGCGGATAGTCTACATACATACACTAACGCCTTCTTCCCGTAGGGGTATACAGAAACTACAGACCGCTACTTGTTTCCATACTTCCATGTCTTTCACTTCTTCCTCATTCATACATGTTTTTATACGCACTTATTACACAGCTAGTCTAGTCTGAAAATACTTAAACAACAGCCAAAGCAATGGAAACTTTAATAGGTCAAGAATGACATCGCAATGAATAATTCCGTGACCTTTAAAATATTTTGAGCACATCAGCAATCTATCGGATATCTTCGTACCGAGACACCGATATTTTTTTTTTCTTTTTCTTATCATGCAATCAGTCAGTGGAAGACTATAAGCAGATGAGTTGTAGTTATGATTGATGTGTCGGGGCTACTCCCAGTGGAGCCCGCCCTTCTGTTTATGTTGTTAGCCTTGCAGAATACTATTCTGGTCAAAGATGTCTCGCTTCTTCTTCAGTCGACGAGAGTTTTCAGGTATTGTAAGCTGTTCTGCCAGCTGATTAGGGTGTTTTTGTAGACGTGACTTATAGTTGGCACCATGGTTGCTGATGACTTCTTTAAGCATTGACAAGTTCAGGATTTCATGGATCTCCTTTGTTTTAATAAACCATGGCGCATTTGATATTTGTTTTAGGATGTAATTTTGCGCCCTTTGTATTATCATAATATTGGATGCACATGCTGAGCCCCATAGTTCTATGCCATAAGTCCAGATACAAATAAAATATACTCAAAAACATGTTACTTAACAACACCTCTCAAGCAATATCCTCAAATGACCCTAACTATGAATCCATTGCTGTAATAACTTGGTCATGAACATAATTTCCTTGTTCGGTTAGCAATGATAAAGGTCACGCAATGATAAATGATATCATAAATATAACATACATGTTACACTTCATTCATTCTTGTGGTCACACAGATAAGTACAGAATTCCCATTCCGTACAATTCGCCACTTCGGACACAAATTGAGATAAGACATAAGTAGTCTTACGTCTCATGAGTTAACGTAGAATACCAATATTTTTCCGTCCGAAGGCAATTTCACTCAGCTATAGGTGCCAAAAAAAATATCTGACCCTTGATGTAAATAAAATACCCAAAAATGGAGTAAAATTTTGCTTTATAGTTTTGTGCATCATCAACCCATTACATTGTCCCACTGCTGAGCACGGGTCTCCTCTCAGAACGAGAGGGATAAGGCTATATAGAATGTTTTATGATAGATATATGCAGACGTCTATCATTCAATATTTTGTGTTATACAAAATATATATGATGCCAGTTTTTAAGCAAAGGTTTGATAAGTTGAGGAATAGTCTTCCTGTTGAGATTTTCACATTGCGCTATGACATAGGGTCCAATTGGCATGTATACAGTCCTTATAAGAGCCGGCAACTCATCAGGTGTTGTAGGTGTCCATGGACGGCAATGACCACTTACCATAAGGTAGCTCGCCTGCTCGTTTGTCGATGCAAAGTTGAGAATCTGTTATGGTTTTAGGCGCAATTGCTTATGACTTTTTGTCTTATATTGAACGAATTATGAAGTTACGGGTTCCTTGAAACAATGTTCTATAACTTGTAATAAAATGGACCTTCTGTCTACTGTGTTGTTGCCGGTGCACTCATATAAATAATGCTAGACATTTTAATTATACGTATTACGGCTAATTGGGATCTTGGGACTTTCACCTATTTTTCATTCCAGCCCTTTGGGAGAAGGGCTGAAGTCAAGGTGAATTTAATTTAATACGCCACGTCAGAGTTGCGTGCTTAAGTTTCGAACTTGAGACCTTTGCCAGTCCAGATAATGGTCACTAGGCTATCACCACTAAAAGGGCTTACTTTTTTTTTTAATATTAGAATTACATTAAAACATTTTTTTATGGATTTCAGCATCCATCTCCAACCGTGACCATGGATGCTGTAAAGGATCCAAAACGTCGGAATAACAATATCAATATAACACAATAAAATCCGTAAAAAGTATTTTGGTTCAAGGCCTAACTTTGATTGAATAACATATCAATTTTGTTTCGCCGTCCAAAGCTAAAAAATGTTTCCCAACCCTCCCCTATACCTAAATATATTTACATTACTTTAGCACCTACCCACATATGCACACAGTTAACTCCTGCCTCCTTCAATACCCGTTGTATTGATCGTGATAGGTTAGTGTTGCCTTTCTCGGATCCGATCTCTCCCATTCCCATTGGCTTACTAAATCTAACACTTATGCAAAATGTTTCCAGTTACCCGAAGGTAAATTCACAAAACGTTTTTGGAATATAGGAATGTGATTCTTTTGTTTTATAAACGTCATGATAGTCAATTTGATAGAATGGGATTGCACGATGAAATGATTAAATATTATTTATAAAATAATTGTTTTTTAAATGATGGAAAGTGGAAATCTCCAAAAAGTCCCTGAACTTTTTTGATGAGATTTTTGATAACTAACGGTTATTTTATTATTAAGGGGAAGTCGAGCCAAACCAGTTTCAAGTTCTTTATAGCATTCATGTGTTACATTTATTTGGGAAGGTACGCATGGCTACACGTCGATCTATACTAATCCAATTTACGTTGGCCTCTTATTGTATTAAAAGCCTATACAATGCGAGATCAGCTTAAGCTGGCTTTGTATAGCTTATCCTACAAAATGACACCCCGTAGTAGGAATAGTAAACAGTTTACGTATATAATAAAAATAAATAAAACAGTATATAATCAGCAAAATTTTAAAACAAAAACTTAAATGTTTTATTGCAATAGGCCCTCACTGATGTACAAAAGTACATCAGTAAGGAATGAGAAACTATTTTTTGACAGTTTAAAAAAAAACTGTCAAAAAATAGTTTATACTTTTCGATGACGTTAAAAAAGCGTGTAATTCTTAAGCACTAATAATCTTAAATAATAATAAAGCAATCAACTTGCGTCGCTAGTAACAAACGCACAAATAATTTATGTAGTTTCAGCTAACAAAGCGATATTCTCAAATGCTTGGCTGGTCCGCCACAATAATGCAACGGGTCGCATTTGAACCCTCGACCTTTGCACGATCCAGTCTAGTCTAAATATAATGGACTTGTGATCGCCCACGGTTGTCCTTACTTAGGCTATAAGTGTTTTCATATTCACGAGAATCAGAATCTGATATTGATTTATTGAAGCAGAGAGAGCTACTGAATTAGTTAAATTTGAGGCTGTGGGGGGGGGGGGGGGGGCAGTGGTAAAGGCCGCGATCTACGAGTTGTTGGTCGTAGGTTCCACTCAGACAGGCGCTTTCATCATCATCAGCCCGTATTCGTCCACTGCTCGACGTAGGCCTCTTTAAAGTGAACGCCACGACGCTTTACTTTGTGTTAGTTATTTCATCACTACTGCTTTCAAAACGGTGAAGGAAAAAATCGTAAGGTACGCGCTAAGGTATGTCCTATAACTAAAAGTTTTAAGACATGTGACATCTATCACCCGCACTCTTCGGGGAATACAGGCGTGATGGTATGGTAATAATTACCAAAAAGTCTGACCACCAGTTTTAAGGATGCACTACAAAATGCTTGAAGTCCGTTGTCTTCTTTCTTGAAAATTTTGACAAATCCTCGATAGCCGTTTCGAGTGAAATGTATCGAATTAATTGAAAAAATCGATTAACCCCACCCTAAATAATATACGTTAAATGTGTATGCACAAATGCATTCCTTTGCCTCACATTTTGTCTGAAGAACGTGATGGTATGCTATAGTTTAGAATATGTTTTAATATAACATAGTAAATTGCAGCTATGCTATTTTCCAATAACTCGATGCGACGTTATTGCGACTCGATATTCAGGTCAGCTCTAGAAAATTCATCCAGCGAACCGTTGATACATTGCTGCTATCGTATTTTCGATACCTGGTACTGTTTACTTCTCCGTATTTCCTGGTTTTGGTATAGTTTTCCTTTTCATGTGCTATTTTTAACAACAAAGATAATGTTTAAGTTTGACGACTAATTGGTTAACAAATTTCAAGACTTCAAAGACAATTAAAACAGGTACTTTTGAAAAGTCAAAAACTAGTTGCACGATTCCAAAAACTGGGTCTTATGGAGAAGAACCTGTAAAATACTCCATATTAGTTGTTAGTTAACTGCTTTATTGTTATAGTTTCAAGGCAAGGTTTCTCAAAGTAAGCAATAACCGCCTTGTGTTATTGCTCACTTTAAGAATCCTGCTTAAGAACGAATATTGCGGACGAATAGCAACCCTAGGCGTAGGCCCCTTAACGCCACCGAGCCTGATCTTCTGCTTTCATCATCACTACTAAATGATTTTCGTGGCGATGTATTTTGAAGATTTCGAAGATTCAGTGACTTGCCAAATATCTTTTTGTTACAAACAAACAGATTAAAATTTTGCCGTACGATACGATACCATTAACATATATGTAGCACTGAAGCAAAGTGCTTCAATAAATAACGTTCGGGGTCAAAGCATAGTGAATTGTAGTATTGTTTTACTTTACCTTGCGTAAAGCGATACGCGATGTTTTCCTTCACCGTTAAACGGTGAAGGAAAACATCGTGAGGAATTCTGATCATCTATGGAGACTATATGGGATGCTGATTGAGTCACCTGCATCCGTTAAAAGGGTGATTCTACCTGTCATACTGACCAACTTCCCCTATTAAACTCTTAACAGATACGTGAAAAACAAAGACGACTTTTCATATCGCACACCTAGATCTAAAGAGATGAGTGATTGAGTTATGCTCACCATTTCATTTCCTATACGGATACCTATCTGTTTGCTAAAACATTGTTTTATTGGTCAGATAGATATCCGTGACTCTGTTTAGATCTAGGTGTGCGATATGCCGAAATGTCATCATCATCATCTTCCTGCCCTTTTCCTAATATGCTTGGGGTCGGCGCAGCCTGTTCTTTTCTTCTATTCATCCCTGACAGCTACGACGACGACGACTGAGATGACGACTACGTCATCTCATCATTCAATCCCTTTTCCATCATATCCGAAATGTGGTCTGTTTACTTTTGTATAGGTAGATGTAGTTGTTAAGTACGAAGGGTAGAATCACCCCTTTAATAGGTGCAGGTGACTCAATCAGGACCCTGTATAAAGATCTTGCAGGTGTGTGAAGTCTGTCAACCTTACCACGCGTGGTGGACTATTGCCTCAAGTCTGTCATTCAACGCAGCTAGTTAAAAAAATATATTTAAAAGAAGGCCTAATGATGAACTCTAAGTCCAAGGGACAAGTCTGGGGCACAGACCCAACTCCATGCCCATCCCACGTGCGGGCGCTTGTGTATGAAAAGTAGCAGGCTATAGTTCTACCTACACCTGATGGAAAAAGGCTATTTCAGTCTATTTATGTATGTATGATTATGAATGTGGTCATTTAGGTAATTCTGTAGCAATTTTCTACGATGAATCATACTAATTTACATTCACCAAATGCTTTTAATGCTTTTTATTATTCCTCCATTCATGTCGTAGTAAAAAATAATATGTTGATGGCAACTGACTGCCTCGTTAGTCTAGTGTCTCAAACGCGACTGCTACGCTGGATAGGTCCTGGGCTCAATTCCCAGGTCGAGAAAAGTGTTATTCAGTTTTTCTATGAAATTCTCTGTATCAGCTCGGAGTCTGGATTTGTGTCCGGTTAATGGCAATATGCTCGCCACCTATCACATGGGACCTAAACATACCTACGAAATGTGAAATGGTGTACATTGTGACATCTCTGCCAAATCCTTATGGGAAAACGGGCGTGACGGTATATGTCAAAAATGAGAATTTATTAAGAGGAGTTGCTCAGTGTGGTAATTTTAGCTCCAAGAATCCGCAGTAGGTAATTCTGTAGCATATTTTTACAAAAGGCATTATCATAATATAGTTTCACAGTTCTTATCGTAGAAAAAAAAACCTAGTCAGTTGGTTGATAGCAAGGCCAATTGCCAAAGGTACGGTCAATGATCTATGATAATGCTACGATTTCGTTATATATATATTGAAATAGGTACATGTATGTATGTCTACTTGAATGTTACAAAGGATTTACTAGAAAATGGGTCACAGTATTATTCGTTGGCGAATCGACAACCTGTCAATGCTTCCATAGCGACATTTGGTTGCAGCATTTTGTAACTGTATTGCATTTGTTTATGGTATGCAATATAAAAGATATATTCTATATATCAACATACTTCGTATAAAACTGCTATGCTGAGCAAATAATTTCAGTTGGATTGTTGTAATATCTACGAGGTGGAGGGATGGTTTCTGACATACTGGTTTCAAACACTACGCGCCTTAAAAGGGGCTTGTTCATTATCATTGTCATAATATACGCCGAAATAGATGACTGCTGAACTAAGGCATAAACTTACACCACGACCGGTTATAAGCCGCCTGCATCGAACGACTCCCAGCGACCTTTACCAGGTCGTCTGTCCATATTGTTGGAGGTCGTCTCACACTGCTTTTTGCGATGCGTGGTCTCCGAGAGATTTTTGCCATTCCTTCAGAGGCCATAGTCGTTAACAACTTCAGTACCAAAACTTTTACTTTAAAATGAAGAGGAAATGTTGAGGATTCGTTGAGGAGTTGAGGATTCTGCCAAAATTGGCACTCTAAGCAAGGCCTAGGACCCTGCGATCCATGAAACCCTACTTCTTCTGTCGTCCTGTCATATCATAGTTATAGGTGCTCCATTATCCTATGGTAGAGCGGTGGTGGACCCAATCAGGCGACTTACTTTGTGTAAACTATTTCATCACCACTTCTTCCAAAAACGGTGAAGGAATACATCGTGGGGAAACGGGCATGTCCTAGAACCACAAATTCGAAGACATATGACATCTACCAACACGCACTGGGCCCGTGTGGTGGATTACGGTCCACTCCCTCTCACCGAGAGGAGGCCTGTGTCCCAGCAGTGGGAACATTATGGACTGATTATATATGTATGTATATATTTTATAATTGGTTAAAGACTGCCTTAATTATGGTGGAAACGGTTTTATCCTTTGTTCTTGAAACACGGAAAGTGACGTGTGAATGATACATTTGGAAATCTATTTTTGTACGCAATCGATGTATCTTGTGGTAAAATTGGAATGGTACGACCACGTATTGTAAAAGTAAGCGGTTGGTATCAGAAATGAAATCGAAAATAATTCGTTTGTATTGCAAGGTTTTACTTTTAAGTTTGATAGCGATTGGATAAAGATTAAAAACAGCGGGTGAAATTGCGGGGCAAGTTACTATTTTATTATATTTCATGATCGCATATGAAATATGAGGTTTACTATCACTTTGTGACTTTAGGAGATACGGGCGTGATATACCCATTTACTGTCCCACCGTTGGGCAATGGCCTCCTCTCGGAGTTAGGAGGTCAAGGCTATAGACCGCTAGCCTACTGCGGGTTGGCAGACTATACATGATCTTCAGAAAATCTCAGACACATCCACGTTTCTTAACGATATTTTCGAAAAGATAGAAGTGCATACCTTCAATTAAAACTCTAGACTTATGACTTGCCTTCAACACTCATATCACTCATACTCACTCACTCACTATCCTAAAATATAGGCCCAACATTTATTGAACTTCGAGGGACAGTGATGTTTGACAAAACATCACTAAAATTATCGATATCTTATCAATATTGTATTCTTATTCGATAATTTTAGCCTTAAATCATCTCTACGTCCTCATACTTCACAAACCAGGCCACCAGACAAAAAAACAAACAAAAGAAACGCAAAACGTCTTAAAAACGAAGACATGTAAACAGAAATTGTCGCAGTGAAATGAAAGATTATTAAATCAATTCTCTGGCGGATTGGCTGGCATCCAGCGGCGTTTGGCGCAAACCTTGCCAGAAGTGTTGTTGTATCGCCATTCTTCGTATATGCTGACATCATGTGTCATAAGTAGGTGCTTGAACGATTTGAACTCTGCAGTCGTGAACCATATACATACTATTACTTATATAGATGAGTATAGTGATGCTATATAGCCTTCCCCATGACTTGGGCTATATACAAAAAATAATTTTGCAAATCCGATCGGTAGTTCCAGAGATTAGCGCGATCAAACCGACAAACTTTTCAGCTTGATTATACATATTAGTATGCGTATTATTAGCCTGCTCTTTAATCATCGCTTTCAGGAACAGCCTTTTATAGCCCCACTATTTGGCAAGGTCGACTCTCGGAATGAGAAGGGTTAAGCTGGGCTAGTGCGCGTTGGCAGACTTCTCACGCCGTCGAGAGAATCTCTGATGCATGCAAGAAAACATCGTGAGGACACCTGCATTGATAGTTAGTTCGAGTGATTAATAAATAATTGCGAAAAAAATATTGATAGCCTGATCATGATGAAGGGCTAATATATAATATTATTTATGGTTGCTTTAATGCTTAAGAACATAATCGTGAGAAATGTAGGTGTATTAATTCCCGCATTAGGGCCTCTGTTTTGATCGTCATCTTCCTCTAAATTGAAGCAATGTATTTGAAATCAATTATCTCTAGATATTTTTAACTAAAGATAAGGCAGACACAAAAGACAGTCCATTGTTTGCCTTTTTTCAATTATAAAATGACGATAGTTCGGATTAATCTACATCTTCCTTTATATTCTTGGCTTACAAATGAGTCAACTGATGCAATGTCGGAGCTGTGCATACCAAAACAGTGCAATATAAAAAGTTATATTTGTAAACGTTGTTAAAATCCTTCAGTTCCAATAAAATCTCAGATAAAACTGTCACCAAACATATTGTTTGTATCAATTCTCATCATCGGTCCGTTTCTGCGTAAGCGACTCATCGGAAATGGCCGAACAATGCAGTCATATAACAAGGAAGTCGGCTGCGTGGAAAATATCTCCATTAGACGTGTTACACGTCACCGTTTGACGTTTCCTTTATTATATCGGTGTATGGTGCGCAAGCGCCGTAAGATAGCTAGACTTAAAGTCTCTTGCGCTCTTTCTGTCCTAAAGAAACAAAATTATTCGTTGCGTGACGCAATCACAAGTCCGTTATGAGACTAGCTGCAGGCTGTGATTTTGTTATCTCGTTTTTTTTCAATCCTGTGATCTAATTTTCGCATTTCTTTTAATAGCGGATGTCTAGTTGTCTGTACTTCATAAGCATCTATCCCGCGCGGACGGACGATCCACTATTTGGAGGGATAACACACCTCGTTCCTCAAAATAGCTTTTCTGATAACTATTCTGATGTTTGGCTCTAACTTTAATTGTTTCATGTGTAACAAATCAATTACCATTGAAAAATCTTTCAGTCTCGACCAAAAGTAACTTTGGTAGAGGTTTCTTCCCCAGCTGAAATAAACTCTGATAGATGAAAGTTTCATGCAACGTTAGTTTAATATAAAATGACAATGAATGTTTCTCATAGATAATTATTTATTATTGAACATGAACAGTTTAATTGTAACAACTCAATTAGTGGGCGATTACATCAACATCCGTTATAGCTAGATGATCCAATAATATTTACTTACTGCTTGCTGTTTCACATTTATTCCAATAGACTTTTTGAGACAAAAGGTAGTCTATTTCCTTTTCGAAGGTCCAATCTATATCAAAATTGGTGTTAAAACGTTACATAACCAGACAGATGGAGGAACTGTCGCATTGATTAAACGCCTTGTTTGAATTCTATGTTCTAAGTGCCTCACCACTTCAGTAGCAGTTCTCCCTGGAGTTAATATCGGCTATATTATACATATCTAAAATATAGGGACCACCAATTGCTGTCTAACTACAAATTCTTCTCTCAGATCACTATTTTCGTAGTAGCTGAGTGTCAGAAAAATGGATGGCCGTGAAAATACTGGCACAATTGCTAATATCTGCATAATTGCACTCTCAGAAAGATTGTCGCTGGAGTCCAACTTGAGTGCGAGTGGTGCAGGATTGAGTTAGAAAGTTTTAAGAGGGCCTATACCAAACAATGGTGAGGACTGTGGATGATTGAGATAGTAAAGAGTGTCGTCAAGATCCAAAGTAATTTCAAGATCGATGCAAAAAAAAAACATTTAAGTAATAAACCTAACTCAAATACCGTCTATTATTTTATAGTCTGTTTCTATATGTGTTCGTGATTTTATTCAAATTATGCATAAAGAGCGGGTAGGAAGCTGCAATTATGTTCACGTTCTACGCCAAGCAAGGCCGAATCAATCTGAGGCTGTAGAGAATAATGTATGATTTATAATATAACATTATACCTCGACGTAATCTAATGAACAATGTGTTTGTCTGCTTTGAATAGTGCGTTGTCATTTTTGAAATATGATCTTGTCATAAGCTTTTAATTCCAATGGAGATTTTATATCAAACTGCATCAAAATAGTAAACTCGCTTTCATCTGATATGGAATTTAGTCATCGCCATCTTGTCTTGTCTCTATTATGTCCTCTTAATCGGTATGATGAGGGACTCTGTGAAGATTGACCACAGCCAGCGAGCTCGTAGCTAGCTGACTGCACAGGATGCGTCCGTGAATTTACTATGCATACATACCTCATGTCCAGATTCGTAGAGGCTATTTTAACGCACCCCATATAGGGATATAAATGGGTTTTATTTCTGTTTTAAATAGATCTTTAAAGATACTGTTACATTAAAAGTCAATATTTTTTTTAAACTAGGTGGCACAGGTATTTCCTTTCTGGTGACCTCTCAGATTCAGAGAAACATAGTCTCTTTTAAAGTCCAGACAGTAATAAAGTTATTTGATTCCCCAAAACATATACCTACCTAATTCTCTTGCGAAGGTTTATTGTTTGTATAGATAACCGCTGGATATAATACAATGCTGACAGATTCGAATCCAACTAGTGGTTAGATTTTAATCGAAATTCGACCGCAATATTGTCCTGCACTCCTCTATATGACCTTTACTTATGTCAAATAACACTCGCGATGTGCTTAAAAAGGTGTACAAAGTTTTTTCTTCACGAATATATAGACACAGTCTGTCATTCTAATAGAAATAATAATCACCTCTTTTGATTTGACCTCTATTCATCACGGAAGCATTATTTTTTTATTTTCTTGATTATGTTTTACAAATGTTGAACAGTTTCGAAGCACCTTTTGGTTGACCTTCCATTATTTTCCATTCTATAGCTCAAAGTCAAATAGATTATTAACTGTACATTGTATACACATACTATGTGTGTAGAAAGGAAGTGAAAATGTCACAATTATGCCTGTGATTATGTATAAAGTGTACACGCCGTGCACCACTTTCTACCATCAGTAAGTATTGTGGACTCTAGGCTCATGATAATAAAGTATTGTACAGTCAGCATCGAATCTGATCAAAACAAATCTTTAACCCGCTATATTGTAGACTCAATGCAAAATCTATTGTTTTGCCCTCAGATCACTACGTGCGTCAGTGAACTAAGGACTACTTTTTTACCTAAATTAAAAAAGGAGGATGATTATATTTGAAGAAATTTCCCCTAATTACAAAAGACGATTTTAAAAAAGGTTTCAAATCATCAAATGTATCAATCTCTTTCTCATCATTACAAAGAACAGAAGGGATTATTTTATAAACCTTTATTGAGTACTAGCTTTCCGCCCCCGGCTTCGCCCGCGTGGTTTCTCGGCTTTTCTGAACTACAATATTCATGTTTTATACATATAAACCTTCCTCTTGAATCACTCTATCTATTAAAAAAAACCGCATCAAAATCCGTTGCGTAGTTTCAAAGATTTAAGCATACAAAGGGACATAGGGACAGAGTGTAGTGAAGTAAGATAAGTGACATTATTGAAATTTCATGGAGCTGCTACTGAGAATTTCATGGCAAAATTCCAATAACACTTTGCTTGCTGTACCTGGGGATCGATCCCAAGATCTCTAGCCCCTAGCGTCGCAGTCGCGCTGGGACCACTGCTCCAATTAGTCAGGTTTTAAGGTATTCATAAGGAAGTGTCATTTTTAGAATAGACTAGAAATAGTGATGGTTTAGCAAAGTAAGGTAAACACAGTACAATATCTAGTGACTGATGTAACCAATCTATTAGTAACTACATCAGTCCGCCTTTCTCTTGGAAAACTTTCACGGCATGCTGCGCGGGAGTGTGGCGGGAGCAAACCTTATAAGTACTTAATATATTCTGTGTATCTCCTTCACTTTGCTTGAACCTAAAAGTAAAAGGACCGTGTAGGTAACGAAACGAAATACATTCCATTTTACGTCATCGTAAAAAATGCAAATACTATTCGAAGTCCCCACAGTGCGCAAGCGATCATTTTTTGTCACAATCCCTTCTTCCGTCCTGCTCTAACACTAGCTTCGGAAAGAGATAACACACGAATGTAACTAAGGACATTGACTGTATGTTTTTTCACTCGGATTACGTTGCGAATTGGAGGACCGTATTATGGTGGTATAAGGTTGATAATTGAATAGCAGTGTTGGATATGCAGATGAGGTTTTTTTTTTTCGTGAAGGGCCCATACGATTCCTTACACCTGGACGATGCGGGTGTGCGTCCATTGTTATTTTAGGCGACATTCTGTCGTTTCGACACAATAAACAAAATATTTTTGCGAGTGGAACCCAGTTGCAAATCGTGGCATGAGCTGAATTAGATGCAGAATGTTCTGGAAAAAAATAAGAAAGTTTTGATGACATGAGACACATCAATAAAAATTTTGGGAGAGGACTTCGTGTGGTTTGATCTTAAATTAGGTTAATTTAGGCGGTCTATTCATGGTTGGGCATTTTTAACTTATCAAGACTCCGTATGGAACACCCTTATCATTCGAGCCCGGTTGTCTTACCTATAAAAATCTTCAGTGGTAGTTAGAAGCTCATACAACTAATTAATTCGTAAGATATTGATATTTCCTAATCCCAATTAATGGATTATTAAACAGCCTCATAAGTCTAGTGGTTCCATTGTTGATTTGTGGCTATAGTATCACTGCAACCGCAGTTGGTCTATTCTAGTGGTCCTAAACTCCTGCTTTTCTATGATATGATGGGATTTTCTATGATATTCATAGCTGCTGAGAGTTTAGTTTTGTGTGGCAATAAGCTCGCCTCCTATTACATGGGACCTTATCATTCCGGCGAAATCTGAGTGTACCTTTCTTCTGTCTATCTTTCGGCGAATATAGACGTGATGGTTTTATGTAAAGTATGTACTAATGTAAATTGTACCACCTTAGTAAATGAACAGTGTGAAATGTATTGCTGGGGAGTTTGTTGCGCTGCTTCTTCCCAGCTAACCTTGTGAGTGGCGGGCGTTTTCAACCGACTTCAAAAAGGAGGAGGTTCTCAATTCGTCTGTATGTTTTTTTTTTGTATGTTTGTTACGCGATATGCCCGCCAATTGTGGACCGATTTTAATGATTGTTTGATAGGTCATACTTCAGAGGTGGTCCCGTTTAAATTTTATCGAAATCGGTTGAGCAGTTTTGAAAATATCAACAAAAATCTAAAAATTGTTTACATCGATGATATTTTCGTTTACTCCGAAACATCGCTGTCTTATTGGAGCAGTGCGTTTAGTTGGCTAACAAGTACTTCTAAACAAAACTTTCCACTAAAAAAAAAAAACAAAATAAATCCCATCATATCATAGATTACTTTTAACAAAAAAGTTAAACCACCTTCAAAAAATAATAAAATAATTTTGTCTAAAACAGTTTGGGAAGTCGGCGGCGAAAATAAAAGACCCACTCAAATGGAAGTCACCGACTTCCCAAACTGTTTTAGACAAAATTATTTTATTATTTCTTGAAGGCGGTTTAACTTTTTTGTTAAAAGTAATCTATGATATGATGGGATTTTCTATGATATAATAGCAGCTGAGAGTTTTGTGTGGCAATAAAGTCGCCCCCTATTACATGGGACCTTATCATTCCGGCGAAATCTGAGTGTACCTTTCTTCTGTCTATCTTTCGGCGAATGTAGAAGCGTCGGTAGCCTAATGGCTAGGGCGTCGGACTTGCGATCATATGGTTGCCGGTTCGAACCCCACCCATTGCACTACCGGCGTGAACCCACTCGTAACACAAGCATTTAGCTAAGCACGAGGGGTTAACAAGAATACTAGTAATGTGTGACCCACATTGCTAGTAAGCTTTTTTAAAGAAAAAAAAAATTTAGACGTGATGGTTTTATGTAAAGTATGTACTAATGTAAATTGTAACGCCTTAGTAAATGAACAGTGTGAATTGTATTGCTGGGGAGTTTGTTTCGCTGCTTCTTCTTCCCAGCTAACCGTGTGAGTGGCGGGCGTTTTTGACGTTCAAAAAGGAATTCCTAGCAGTCGTATCTTGAATAAATTATTTTTTACTTTGACTAGGTACTTGTGTTTTTTATGTGTATCTTATCGACTTTCCTTATAACGTCCTTCAAATTAATTTATATGAGGTTATCAAATTCGTCTGGACATCATAAACATGGAAAATACAAGATGGCTCTTGTCTCACTTAAGTGCCCAAAAAAATATGATCAACGACCAAACGGAGACGCAAATGAAAGTCATTCAATGACATACTTTGTTCTGTGAATCAGCCGTGCAGAACTAAATTGATATATGAACGTGTTATTAGTCACTAGACTAGATGAAAACACACCGTATAACTATTTTGGGATTTCGGGAATAAAACGACACAACTCAAATAATCAATAGGCTCGCCCCCTATTACATGGGACCTAAACATACCGGCGAACTGTGAAGCGAAGTGAACCCTTCGGGTAATACAGGCGTATGTTAAATATAGATATCGAACTATCCTTCTATTGCTGATCTGGTATCGACGTGCGACGGGTCGTTGAGCTCCCCGAATAATGGTTGAGCTACACGATGACTGATGTATGCGTACCGTCAGTTTGGACAGGTCAACTCAAAGCTGTTTTTGGTGCTTTTATTCAAAACGTCTTTTTAGACATTGCCCTAAATCGTAAAACTCTCATATTTGATACTACAAACTTAGGTCTGGACTTTAAAAGAGACCATGATTCTTTGTGTTTGTTTGTTTCGGCTTTTTTTTTCTGAGTCACTATGCTGGGCACGGGTCTCATCTTAGAATCAGGGCTATAGTCCACCACGCTGGCGTCGCGTACTTGTATTTCTTACTTGAAGTTAAATCTCGCATTCTAGTCGTTATAGTCGTAATACCAACCGTGTTGTTTAGAACTTGGGTTTACAAAGATATGTACTTGTGTTTACAAATAACTTGTACTGAGAACAGATATCAACATGGATAACATAGATAATTATTATACAGGTAGATCTTGTGTATGAAAAGATGTATGAATTTGGAAGAAGCGAAAGAGATATTATGCAAGAGTCGTTGCAAGTGGCAGTCCATAGTTTCTGCTTACCCCTGTGGGAAAAAGGCGTGGTTGTATGTATGTAAATCTTTATGGTGTCTTTATGGACAAAAACTTTTACTGAACAAAAGTTAATTGTTTGAAGATAATCCAACGCCTGTGTTCCTCGAAGGGTTTGGCAGAGGTGTATTATAGTGTACAACTACAGTTCGCCGGTATGTTTAAGTAAAGTTCCCATGTAATATGGGGCGAACCTATTGCCTTTCATCATCATCATCAGCCTATATCAAGTCCACTGTTGGACACAGGCCTCCCTAGTATGAGCTGTATTACCTTTAAACAAGCACAAATCTAAACTCCGAGCTGCTACTGAGAATTTCTTAGAAAAACCCAAAAATACGACTCGACTGAGAATGGAAGATAGGACCTCTAGCGTAGCAACGCTTAGGACCATCTAGTGGTCCTAAGCGTTGCTAATGAGGCAATCGGTTTTGAGAAAAATAACCAAAAAAAACTTAGTAGAACTTATGTAAATGAAACACCTAATTGGAAACTGAAATAAATACAGTGTGGAACAACCAAACTTTTACTGAAAAGTAAGAATGCTTTCAAGTTACAAACAAACTCGCTTTTAACGTTTTTAAATAGCTTGAAAACGAAAGTTTTTTTTCTATGACGTAAAGACGATACATCTTCTGACGCCTACGTAACTGTGTCTATTTATAACTTTATAAGCTCTTGATTCTAAGATTTTTTACGCTTTCCTTTATTATCCTGCTCCTGATACCTATTATGTATACATAGGTATACAGACTGCCTCGTTAGTCTAGTGCTCCCAAGCGCAATTGCTACGCTCGAGGTCCTGGGTTCGATTCCTAGGTAGAGCAGTGTTATTGAGATTTTATATGAAATTCTCTGTAGTAGCTCGGAGTCTTCTTACGAGTCTACTTATGAGATGGGACCTAAATATACAGGCGAAGCGTGGGTGTACACCTCTGCCTAACCCTTCGGGGACTACAGGCGTGATGGTATGTTATGTTATGTTATGTTTATAAGTGTACACTTTTTAATCGATTTCAAAAAGAGGATTCTATCAATTCGTCCATATTTGATTCTTTTTTTTTTATTCATGATAGGCCTACGCTTAACCGCCAGTTCGCCTGATGTTAAGCGATGCTGGTCAAACTTAAAATTTTGGGGTGAACAATGGTTCGCTCCATTTAAACGTCCGGACTACTCGTAACATACATACATTTTGTTTGAAACAACTGTGCTCGCCCGAAGTAGTCTACAAGTGGGTTTGCAGTGCTAAATTATCATATAAAGACTTCGAAACATAATTGGGGTCGTAAAATGTTTTGCGTTCGTGATTATTTTTCTTACTAATTTCGTTATAAAACACATTAGAAATGTTATAAAGAACATTATACCCTTAGCTAAATTATTTCCTTAAAAATGTTGCTTTTTATTAATGGTGTACAATCAAGTTTATTCTATTCTATTCTAGAAGTGATTTTACTATCGCGGTAATTCCTAACGGTTAACTTCAGATGAGTAGAGTTAATTCGAACAAACTGTAAACTTACACTCGTTGCTACTGTCAGGTGAGATAGTCGCCAAACGAGAGCATATCCGTATGTATTAAAAAAAACTACTACAGAGACAATCAATATAATGTTAACGATGTCCTCTGTGATTTAATACGCTAGATGGCGCCACACAAAACATTGCAGTAATCCAGCAACGTCTAAAACAATAATGGCTTCACAAAACCGGTTCCCATGGAAGCACCCTTATATTAGGGGGTCCACGCAGTCAGCGAAAGCTGCGTCAATCAATCTGCGGATCCACGCCTAATAATATAACGTCACAATTCAAAATACCTGATTTGCAAAATACAACTCAAATGTTCAGAGTTAAAAACTATTTTAGATTAATAAAAAACTTCGAATTAGGTCGTTATGTCACTATCGTTTAGTTGTGCTTGACGTGATAAAAAATGTACAGATGTTACTGTGCCGGACTATCGATTTTGAATGCGTTTTTGTATTAAATAGCGCGCGGCCGCGCACGTTTCAAATTATAGAATTGGATAGTGAAGTTCCATTGGTGTTTAAGAAAAATGACGAAAACAAAAAAGGACACATCTCAAATTATTTAAAAAACATAACTACTCTCACTTACTCTCATTTATTATTATTATGTCAGTTTTTACTCAATCATCTTTATTATTAACGTTTCTTTGCTTGTGCTCTTTGTTTTCCCGTATACCATTTCGTCCGATTGCAATGAAACGCTCGTACTTTAAGTTGTTGTGAAAAGAGGGACGCACCACGAAGGTTTCTGACTAGAATTAATAAAAAAAAACCTATATATTGCAACTTATTGCGGGAAGACATGGTATTTGGTACGGTAAGACAAGTCCCAAATTTTATTTTGGAAAATCAGACGAACCTGTATACTATCCTCCTTTTTCAAATTATCATTTGAATTTGAATTTAAAAAAAAATTTGTATTATTATAACAAAAAAATTAAGCATTTAATTTCTTAGAGATAGGCTTCAACTCCTATTGATCTAGAAAAACATTACAATTTTAAATCTATTATTTCGTGTCCAGTACCTACATCTGTTGTACATGCGCCTAAAACACAACCGAGGATTAATTCTACCCTTTATAGTACCCCAAACCACCCCTAACTATACACTTAAATTAGGGGCGAAGTTGTCACCCCTGAATACAAATCCATCCATCAAAATAATATATACAATAGATCATATTATAATGGTTGGATGTTGTTATGTGTAGGCTGGACCAGTTTATCAAGACCCAGACAATTCGATCTGTGATGTTGAAATGCGTTCGACATAAATACAATTGCAGTATGTACAAAGGTGATCTCGTCTCTCTCATGCCTTTATATCTAAATGTATCGTATTGTTATGAGTGCAGCGTTCAAATTAGAATGGGTTGTGTTATTGCTGCATTAACTTCATAAAACAATGGCTATCAAATGATTGAGCAATCGATTGTATGGTATTTTAATTATTCTCAATAATCTAAGATACCAATAAAATGGTAGTCAGAATTAGCATACATAATTTTCATTCAAGTGTTTTTTTTCATAAGTAATTAAGTATTTATGATATTGTGTAGTTTGTACGAGAATAAATTATTTATTTTATTAAAAACCGGCATGTATGAAAGAGGTTTGCTTTAGAAAATATTTATAAAGGAATGCTAAACCAAATTCCAGACAAAGAGTTTTAAATATATTTGGTAGCGTATCATGAAATAACAGGAAAGCAAATAAAGCACATAAAACGTTTCCTTCAGAGGTCAATAATATAAGCAGCATTATTATTATACTTAAACGAACATCACTTTTCCTCGAACCGATCAAAACCCAGTCGGGGACACTAAAAGCTATACAGAATCATCCCAAGCAGGGCGTTACCCGCGTATTAATCTGCACACAAGTAAACATTACATCTCAAACCAAGAAGAAAGTATGTACACCTGTCCTTTTCGCACTTTCGTTGCTGACCGGTGTGCGAGAGGGACGGCAATCGAAGGGTCGGAATCAATACCATATGACAGGGGCCGGTGTTTTATTTTGTTGGAGACATCTTTGCGTGTGTAGCTATAACGGTTTGCTTGTGTGAGTGGCTGGACCGCGCACCGTATCTAGGTAGGTGCCTAATGTCGGCTTTTCACATGGTAATTCTTCGAATTGGGTAGCACTAGCGAAATGCGATAGATTCTGAGGGTTTTAACAGCTCTGAAGTTTACTTAATAGAATTAAGGTATTTGAAATTCGTGTAATAGTGATTTTCTTCTCGAGGTGAAAGAAAAAATAGTTTTAGTAATTGTTTGGAAAATTTATTAATGTCATAATACGAAAAGTGTCAGTTTTACTGATTTAGAAACAATGTGCTTACTCGATTTTATTTATTGCCTTCACTTTTATTTAATCTTGAATGTTGTTATGTATTCAGGTTTTGCCTGTCTGCTAATTTATGTATCATTAATATCACTTATGCATCTTTCTCTCATCCTTCGTTATCATAATAACTTAATCCGAGATTTTAAAATTTGACCACCTTTGTTTGTCCTAGATATAACTCAAGATATTCACACATACCTGGGCTGAATAACAAATTTTAGTAGATTTGAATATAAAAAAAAATATATTCCAACTATTTATATCTAATTATCTATACATCCAACGCCTCTTGTCTCATAATTTTAGACAAATAAAAGAAAACGTTGCTATAAACGACTCGCAAATTATTAATTCAGCTCGGAATAAACGGGTATATCATTAGGAACCAGAGCACATTTGGTGTAATTTGGCAGCACTGGGTCTATATTGAAGAGGGGTAGCTCCCCTCGTATGAAGTGATTTTAGGGCAACGTTTATGGAGAACGTTATTGTCCAGTCTCAGTTAGATTTGGTGTCAACATAATTTGTTGAATAACATCTTTTATGTGAATCGGTTCTAGCTCTGATTTTTAAATTACCCTTTTTGCATATACTCGTATGTATCTATTATTATTTATTTGCTAACATAACTAGCGATATGTTGTTCCTGCGAATTTCCCTGAGGTGGGAATATTGCCGGAAGCAACATTGGATGTAAATGTAAGCTTGTTATTATGTGGAACACATACTGCGGGTGAGCAGAATAAGGATGGTATGGAATATATTCACGCCACATCAATAAGTAATTTTTGATCGAATATCACAGCCTAGGAAGCAAAAAGACTAAAGCAAAAGCAGCGTACTCTAATTTTTAGCTCTCAGTCTCATATTCAGACTTTGGTTGCGCATTCGAGTCACTAAAGCTGCTATACGGATCAATAGGCAATTAAACAAGTTAAAAAAAAATTAACTCATCCAGTCTTTCTTTTCCCAAGTGGAAGTTAGCCCCAGTCTTACAAAATGGGGATGCAATAGGTTTACTTCTAAAAAACAAGAAGCAAAAAGGTGTCCCGCAAGGTTCTATTCTAAGTCCTTTGCTATCTTAATCCTTCGCGTTGATCGGAGAATACAGATAACAATAAAACCACCCAGATCCCTATAATACCACGCGAGTCATAAAACTCAACTGAGTAAAGGGTTACTTTGTAGGAGCGATGGTAGACATAAACTGTCACTACTCAAATGCCGTATTGCGGCTTTAACGACGTCGAGTGGTAGAAGCCACTACAATTGTTCTCTAGCGCACACACAACTTGTCGACAGGACAAGAACTGATCTGAGCTTAGCATTTATAGTTATGACTATTGTAAAGGTGAAATGTTAGATTTTTCCGAGTAAGAACCCTGATTTATCTCAATTTTGTTGTTATGAGTTATATATAAAGCAGCGGTTGATCCGCTAAATAATATTCACGCCCTACTGTAATTTTGTTTAAAAACTTGACATATGATACAAACCATTTTCTCCTCTGATACTCCGTTAACCAGTCAACGTTTTGATTCTAGTTATTGACATTCATTTCTCATAACGCAACGCATTCATTAAACAAAATGTTGTCCATTGTGTATTTGCTGGCTAAGTGCTCCGAGTCTCTTATTTTAGCAAGTCATTTTCTTAGATAAGATCGAGTATAATGTTAATAATTTACAACTGGTTTATGTTTTAATTATAATAATGAGCATGTATTAAAATGGATGAAATAACACAAAAAATGTTACGTCTCGCACAGTTTTTTTACATTTAACTTGTTTAGGAGTTACTGAAGACGAAATCATCATGAATTTTCATTCAGAAGTACTGATTAAAAGTATCTTATTACATGAACGTTTTTATCATGTCCTTACTTTCTCATATTCATGTCAACAAATAAAGATGAAAAAGCGATCTCCGATTTTCAGTTAAGCATCCTATGATATAATAAGATATATAACCTTCATTTACTTGTTATCAAACTGATATCAAAAACCTTGTAGACAATATTGCTGGACAGCAATATATGGAAGGTTATTTTTTCATTAACCGGGTATAAATCCAAACTCCAGAATGTCTCTAAGGATTTCTTTATAGAAAAGCCTAAATACACTGATTTGTGCTACGACTTCATTCTTAACAGCGTCTACTAAACCAATGAGAACATCATTATTAAATGTACTGACTAAGTAAGCAACTTTTGCAGCATATATGTAACAATTTAATTCCCGGGCTAGCCAACTGAGTTTCTGACCGTAGTCCGTTAATTACTCTTGAGGCATGGATCGATACCGCTGCCTCGGAAACGCTAACCGTCTTGCATGTAGTTATTACAAGTTTTGCATTTCCCGGAGATTGGCACACCCTTAACACACTTTAGATTCGAAAACCTGGGAAAACTATACTGTCTCAGAACTTAATTCTAAGTTGTTAGTACTTAATAGAGTTGCAGATTTAAGATGCTCAGCTCAGAAATTTCTTTTTGCCAATCAGCATCGAGAATTCGCTAGCGGTAAGAGAACATGTTTTAGCGCGGAAGGATCTTTAAGGAAAATATTGTTTACTAACTATTAACTAGGGCTTATTAATCGTCGTGTTCTTAGATTAATTAATAAGTACATGCAAATCAATGCTTTTCCCTTCTTTAGATGAAAAGGTATTTTTGTCCTGCAAATGGATTGCCGGAGTGTTAAACTTAGGAAAAGGCTTCTTATAATAGGTAAAAGATAATTTTAGGGTTGAGTTCCCATTATAATGGGGTCGGTACTTACAAGTCGATGCTGTATATCATCTTTTTAACAAAGCATGTACCTAAACGGCCAATTACAGACTATTTAACAACGTATGGTATTCACATGTATAATAAATCACACAGCTTATATTCAATCAAATAACAAAACTCTAAAACATTTACACTCATTCTACCATTCGAACATTGAATTGATGTGTACTTCCAACAAAATCCTAGATTCAGCTAGAAAAGGATAGAGATACAACGCGTCATGGGAGTGAGGGAGAGGGTAAACAAAGGGGAGGAAAGGCCCAATAAGGGTGGTTGGTATTGTGGACGATAATTTCGCTGAATAGTAGCGGAGGTAATTTTATTAGGGTTGTTTTGTGTGTATTTAATTTTTGTATACGCCAACCCGTGTTTTTGGTCTTGAAATATTGTTTTTAATTTGTATTGTTACGATATTATATGAAAGATTTGTTATTGTGTCAGTTTTATACTAAGGTTTTGGTATTAAGATTTAGCTTTTTTTTAGCTAAGTACGTAAGTCAGTGGCGGCGGTAGCCCAATGGCTAGGGCGTCGGGCTTGCGATCATGTGTAATGTAATGAATTGTCAGTTCGCCAACATCGATGATCTTATAATATTTGCTAGTTGTGTCGGTTTTGTTTTCAAAATTCAATAATTCACCTGTATTTTTGAATAACGACACTTGAGTATTTAGATTCGCTTTTATTTTTAATTTTTAATACTTGCTAGTTGTGTCGGTTTTGTTTTCAAAATTCAATAATTCACCTGTATTTTTGAATAACGACACTTGAGTATTTAGATTCGCTTTTATTTTTAATTTTTAATACTTGCTAGTTGTGTCGGTTTTGTTTTTAAAATGCCCAACTAATTTTAATCTTTTTTGTTACAGATCAAAATTGGATGCCCATGATGTGCTAAGGGACAAAGTGACCAAGTGCCAGTGCAGTGTAGTGTTTAGTGACATGTCTTAGTGATAAACATGAGTGGTGGAGTGATAACGCAGGCGGAGCCCTGGCTCTGAATGATAGCTGCCGCTGAAGGTGAGAATGAGGACATATACTTTTTTATTTGGGTCATTGACCTCGTCAAGGTTCATCACTCAACAGTCTTTAAAAGTGGCTCATTTCTTTCGCTTAGTTACCCTATGCTTTTTTGGCCACTGGTGGTATTTCAATCCCCAAATTTTAGATCCCATGTATGAAAGAAGTTAAAGGCCGCCTGTAAGTAAGAAACGTACGTAACGTAGGTTACGTAGGTCCAACTTTTAAAGTTCGGTTGAAAATCAGCGCTACACAACTTACCAGTGGTCTGGCTATTATCTAAACTGGCCCATTTGGCACAGCCGAGGGGCACAAAATACTTTTTTTTTTTTTTACTTTTTTCTGCTCTTTCATTTTTTTATGTTATTGTATGCATTGTCCGTGACTACCAATAAATAAATTATTTTTGTTTACTTCTTTCAAATTGTAAAAACGGCACAACTCCAAAGTTTAGAAATCACCAATTAGTCAGTTCAGACAGGATAATTGTGGCTAATTTGTAAGTGTAACCAGTTTAGTAACTTGTTTAAAAAAAAAAACGTTTCCTACCGGTATGTACACGAGGCAGTAAAATGACTCACATCCCTTGAAACGTTAACGACTTAAGCTAAGGATGTAGCTAACAGTTTTTTTGTTATTCCTAGAATATTAAGGATGTCACTTCGTTGGTACTCGTCGTAATTCGTCAACTAGCTTATTAGTCTACCGCTAGGTCCGATTCCTATGTCGAGAAAAGAGTCATTGGATTTTTGAGTGAAATTCTTGGTAGCAGTTCGTAGGTATGGCAATAGACTTGCCTCCTATTTCATAGGACCTAAACTGGCGAACACTGGGTGTGCATTAAGCACACCTAAAATAATAAATGTGAAAGTAATTTTATTTTGTTAAATGTTCGCTGAACAAACTTTGATATCGTGAGGAAGCACAGCGGCATTTGTCTCAAAAAAAAATAATGCAAGTGACAGTCTAGGCCGGCCTAGAAAGAGGTGACGGGATCAGATTTGAATGTGTACCGCGAGGGTTGGTTCGAGGTGGCGCAGGAAAAGAGAGTACCTGGAAGGAATTGGGGGAAGCTTTTGCCCAGCAGTGGGACAGTAATGTCTACAAGAAAAAAAGTGAAACCGCGGCCTATAGCTAGCGTGTCAGTTTAATAGTCACCAAACCTCTTACCATAAACACGGTTTTAATTGGAGGCCATACAAAGGTTTTCATGGCTATTTGATTTGTTGTTTGCAGTACAACTCCCACGTTTAATGGCCTGACCAAAAGTAGGAAGAAGCGAATGATCTTAATAACATCCGCCGGTCAATTATACTGGCAATACGTCACGCCGCCACTCCATGTCTGGCATGAAGGTGGTTGTCATACAAAATATTTGAAAGAAAGAAATAAGTTCATTCTTTACATCTTCTTCAATTATGTTAACTCAAGGAAGTACTGAGTTACCTAAATGCTTTGGCTAAATGTGTAAGTTTGCGTCTTGCGGCCGATCTTCCGCCACCTCATAAAATCGATAGCTTTTATTAAATATTACATGACGCGAACGCGCCAACAAGCGTTTACTCCGAAATAGAAAAGAAAACATACTGTATAAGTGTTTCAGTTGACACAACTGCATTGGAAAATAAATCTTAACTGTGTTAGAGAAGGTTCAATTTCCATTGTTTAGGAGGCGTTGGTTGACATTCGATTAAAAAGTAATAATAGTGTTCAGGTAATATTGTAGGGGTATAACCCGATTCTATAATATTGTACGGTTAGCAACGAAAGTCCCTGTATATGTTTAAATGCAGACAAATTTTGAAAACATTGCAGCGGCAAAACGAGTTATTGTGTTTTAATTAAGTAAGTTTATACCATGTACCAGTACATACCATGACGCTCGTATGGGTTAGGCAAAGGTGTTCCAATGTACACCCACACTTCTTTTTTTTTTTTTTTAAAGCAATTTTTAGCTTACTAGCAATGTGGGTCACACATTACTAGTATTCTTGTTAACCCCTCGTGCTAAGCTAAATGCTTGTGTTACGAGTGGGTTCACGTCGGTAGTGCAATGGGTGGGGTTCGAACCGGCAACCATATGATCGCCAGTCCGACGCCCTAGCCATTACGCTACCGACGCTTCAAAACTTCGCCGGTATGTACGTTTGTAATTGTCCTAATATGAATGCAGATAGCTTGTATTACTTGGTTGCTGGATAGTACTGAAGATTCCCTAAACTGATGATCATGTAATGAGGAGGATGAACGTTGATGAAGCGGAAGTGGTGTGCCAGGATCGTACCTTTGTGAACTTGGTGCCCGATTTGAAAACAAATTTATTTAAGAGTTCAAAAAAAGACTGCCTCATTAGTCTAGTGGTCCCCAGGTCGAGCAGTGTTATTGGGTTTTTCTATGAAATTCTCAGTAGCAGCTCGGAGTCTGGATTTGTGCCCGGTTAATGGCAATAGGCTCGCCCCCTATTACATGGGACCTAAACATACCGGCGAAATGTGGGTGTACATTAGTGCACCTCTGCGTAACCCTTCGGGGAATACAGGCGTGATGGTATGTTTATGTTTTAAAAAAACGAGTTTACAAAAAAAATATCCCCCAAATTAAAAAATAAATAAAGTCGTGTGCCAAGTTCTAAGTTCTAAGTTTTTAAGCGGCGGTAGCCTAATGGCTAGGGCGTCGGACTTGCGATTATGTGGTTGCCGGCTCGAAATCCACCCATTGCCTTAGCTTTTAAAAAAAAGTTCACAGATTCAGGATCGTAGCAGGTGGAAATCTATAGTCTACGTTGTTTATTTCACCTTGTCCCTCTAAGAACCTAAACATACCAACGAAATCTGTGTCACATCTCTGCTTAACCCTTTGGGTAATACGTATATGTTATGTTTTACTGTTCTCTATACAAATGCCAATTGAATCGACAATCAATATAGTATAACTTAGTCGAAGCAACGTTATTAACACGGTTTTCCCAAGTTCATTCACCAGGCACTCGCACCTGTTTGCAAATACTAATTGTTTTATTAACTGCTTATAAGTGCCCTGCGATTTCATCCGCTTGCTCAGCTCCTTATAAGTCGAAGCTTGATTTTAAATAGCCTTATATCCTTCCTAGAATTGGGTTATCAAATTGAAAAAATAATTTTCGAATCGAAAAATAAAGTTTCCTATAACTGTCTTCAAGGAACTATCTATCAATGTACCAAAATTCATCAAAATTGGTATAGCGATTTACGCGTGAAAGCGTGATAAACAAACTCACTAATATTAATTAGTATAGATAAGTAACGATACGATTTCAACCAACTTCAAAAAGGAGGAGGTCCATCATTAGAACTCTAATGATGGACCTCCTCCTTGAGACGTAACTTCTGATGAAATTATCATAAAACCATTATCATAGACTTCCTCATTAGTCTAGTGGTCCTAAGCGCGACTGCCGGGCTAGGTCCTAGGTTCGTTCCCAGGTCGAGCAAAGTGTTATTGGGATGAAAAACTTTGTAACAGTTCGGAGTCAGGATTTTGTGCTAAGGCTCGCCTGTTATTAAATAGGACCTAAACATACCAGCGGACTGTGGATACACGTCGACCTATAAAAATCCAGTTTACGCTGACCTCTTATTATATGGAAAGCGAATCAATGCGAGATCAGCTTAAACTGGAAATGTATAGCTTGACCTGTAGCACGTACATTAAGTACACCTCTGCCTAACCCTTCGGGGAATACAAGCGTGATATTAAGTTGTTCTAAAGTGAGGTTTTAAAGACTGTATTTTATTTTATTTTTAGTCGACAATTGTCGACAAACCAAGACACGATTTCCATATCAAATCGGTTTCTAATACCTCACCATGTAACAACGGTAATATTACGTAATATTTACATACTAATGTAACCGAACAGTACAAAACTTACACTCTACAGGACTTACTTTGTCGTAACGTTTCTCACGGGCGTATTAAATCGTTTTCTAATTCTAACCAGTTGTTAAACACGAGTGATCCGAGCCGAGTAAAAGCTGAGACAATGAGGGGTCACTGACCTGCCGACCGGCGTGACCATCGGTAACCATTAAGTGCGAACAGACGGGCAAATAGGCAGCAAGTGTTTGCAAACCTCTGTGAGGACTGAATTTTGTAATGATTTATCAATACTTAATCAATTGATTGGCCAGTTCCTCGTGCACCTCTGATTGTATACAATGGATATTCGAACTTAGCTCAGAAACTAGTAATGGACTGAATAGCTTGATGTGTAGCCGTGCGTACCACGGTCTGTACACATTTAGCCACAAGACCAAGCCACGCCTATTATGATACATCAATACAACTTACTTTCTTCCATCAATATCAAGACAAGGCCACAGAGTAAGTAATAGTATTATTTAAGAGAACGGCCTTTATGCGCTCCACCCTACGTTCGATACCTTATTGCCTAACACATTTGTGCGCGACGAACGTCATCTTACTTTTCCATTTGTAGTAGGGATCGGAAACGGAGCGTTTCTATATATCTAAGCTGTGACAAGGCATTAAAATATCTCAGTTTCTACATACTGGTTATTTGTGAATAAAATATACCATTGCTACGACTAATTGATTATCTCCAACGGTTACTTGTAACTATTTATTCATGGACATTTAAACTTGTTGTTTTTCCTTTATGATTATAATATGTAAGTACTAGTAAAAGCAATTAAATCTGCTCTGTTAATCACCTAGATTTTATATTCTACTAACTACTAATTAAAGTTAATTGAAAGAAACTGTTCTTGTTTTTATTGCTTAAACTTAGGTTTATTTAAATTAATGGGAATTTACAACTGAGGTCTTAACAGACAAGGTCGGATATGACAACTCGTTAAAGATGGTGTTGATAGCTTCTGCGATAACAGCTTCCGGTCCTATGTTTGTTTGTCGTCTTATTGATATTTCCATATTCATACAATATCATAAATGCGAAATAAACTCGGTCTGTTTGTTTGTTACTACGCCTTAAGCGCTGAACAAAATTCGATTCGAATATCGAAGCGGCGGTAGCCTAATGGCTAGGGCATCGGACTTGCGATCATGAGGTTGTCGGTTCGAACCCCACCCATTGCACTACCGACGTGAACCCACTCGTAACACAAGCATTTAGCTTAGCACGAGGGGTTAACAAGAATACTAGTAATGTGAGACCCACATTGCTAGTAAGTTTTTTTTTTTTAAAAAAAAAAACAAAAACAAAAAAAACTAAAAATTCGATAAAATTTTCCAAAGAGATATATTGCCTCCTGAAGAATTACTTGGACTACCGCTGTTTTAAAAAATCCTTTGGAATGTGTGTGAAATCACAGGAAACGGCTACTTACCGATAATACTGTCTTATAAAAACCGAAAAAAGTTTGGCCCTCAACTCCGACTCACTCGATGTGATAAAACAAAACTTAATAAGCCCAAAATTGCTCAACCTGGCCTTTTTAACCGACCTCAAAAAAATGGTAAATCAATTAATCAGTTAGTAAATTGAACAAACAATCTACATATATTTGACCTGTTGTGTGAATATTGTTGTAATTGCACAATATTCACTCTAATTACGAGTAAGGCACTTATTCTGGCACTGAATCCAAATTAGTTTTTTTTTATTTCCTTTGTGTTTTGAAGACGGTAAAATTTTATTTTTAACCTCCGTGATTAATGTGTCCTATCTGTTATATCGAAATTGTTGATCTTTGTCGCGTTACATTACAAGACTGACGGAACGTTGTTGTATTGTACTAATGGCGGCCAAATTTGGTTAGCAAGAGAAATTCAAGCGAGTGGGCGACACGCTGCTATGGACTATGGTACTCGTATGGACACTATTTTGTGTCATTTAACCTGCCTAGGCAAGTGACCGCGTCTAGGCAAGCGCAGTGTATGGCGCCTGCCGGCCAGAATATGGAGTGACGACTTGCGGAAGGCAGCTGGCAGTGACTGGATGAGGCAAGCCAACGCCTCTGTGGCGTTCACTAGGAGAGGCCTACGAGCATAGGTACTCGTCCACTGCTGGACGTAGGCCTGTCCTCATAATCACCATCCTAATGGTGATTATGATGAAGCTGATACGCCATAAACCCTCCAAAAAGACATCAAATGTAGCAGTCGCGCTTTTGACCACTGACTGAAGAAACAGTCTTCATCTTCTTCTATTCCTTGTAGATCGTGAGATCCTGGAATCAACTCCCAGGACGGTAAAAAGGAAATTCTACATAGAGATTATGTATGGCCACATTATTACGGTACTACTCAAGAACTCAAGAAGAAATTGACCGTAATTCTGTAGAACTTGATTTACTTACAATACTTGCTTCTTTCATCTGACCTTCTTATATGTTATGTTTTTTTTTTACTAGAGTAATAAATTGTTAACATCGACGACACTGTCTCGCCATATGAAATAATTGATTCATTCGATCACTCGAGCAAATATCGCTGACAGAATAGTCAACATTAATTCAGTTGCCATTAAAGAAAAAAGATAATAACATTCACTTATAATAATATATTCTAGACAGTTCTTTTAATTATTTAATTGACTCTAACAAAAAAATGGATTAAGATGCAAAATGGCGTTGTCTCGCTTTTATTACACGCAGTTATCTTTGTACCTATGTCATAATATTATTATGTACAGTCGGCCACAAATATATTGGAGCGAAGAGACTGTTCATTATTATAGGAGAAACTACAGAAATTAAACTTTATTGCAATGGGATAAAAGACATATCAGAATGACAGCTGCCCTGTTCGGTGTTCATTCTAAAACATACTTTGTGTCGTTGAAATAGGGTTTAATTTGCTTAGTAGTTCAGATCATTTTGATCAGTTTATATGTGTATCTTGATGCTGACTGTACTAGTGATCTGCCCCGGCTTCGGTCGGTTGTACACAATTACCTTCATATTTTAATCAATTTACACAAATCTTTAACAAATTATACACCTAAATCTTCCTCATTAATAACTGTCTCTATTGGTGAAAACCGCATGAAAATCCGTTCAGTAGTTTTCGAGTTTATCTCGATCAGAAACAAGCTGTGGGGACTTTGTAATGATAAAAACAATAACTTTGTTAGTTGGTAGGTATAGGTACGTTAGTATAGGTAGGTAATTAGGTAGTAGAACTTTGTCCGTGGAATTATTGGACAGTTTCATCATGAGTAGCGTCTCGCTGTCATGCTAGCATGAATGGGTCGGGTCGGCCGGGGAAGTACTTTCCTCCCACAGAACATCGACGCTAATTCAATTATTATTTTTTGCTTTTTCGCTAATTCTTCGTCTAAAACACTCTAGGATCACGGCAGACCATAACTTATTCACAACAGAGTACTAACACTTTAGTGTAAAAATCGTTATCTTAGCAGAAAGCAGTTTATATTGTAAATTTTGGCCGAATCCTCTATTTTACACTACATACTATCTCCGGCGACAACCATTTTAAAAAGATAATATTGATACTTTTTAAAGTACTGTTATAATTTATGATCACCTGCTCGTCATGCTGTCAAAGGGTTAACCTTTAATTAATCACTCGATAGGGGGTTTAAAAATGTGCACTAATTAGTTATTGGTTCACTTCTACGGGTGACTTTTATTTTCTTTTATTATTTCATCATGCAATAGATCAATACTGAGACTGCCTCATTAGTCTAGTGGTCCTTAGCAGGACTGCCACGCTAGAGGTCCTGGGTTCGATCCCCAGGTCGAGCAAAGTGTTATTGGATTTTTCTATGAAATTCCCAGTAGCAGCTCGGAGTCTGGATTTGTGCTCCGTTAATGGCAATAGGCTCGCCCCCTATTACATGGGACCTAAACATACCGGCGAAATGTGGATGTGCATTAGTATACCTCTGCCTAACCCTTCGGGGAATACAGGCGTGATGGTATAGATCAATAATACCACCTAGAATTTATAGTTTATAAATACTACAGTAGTCATTAATGTATTAATTAAATTAGTAGAACGATCAAATAAATAAATAAATAATAATCACTCAATGAAACGGTGAAGAAAACATCGTGTGGAAACCTGCATGCCTGAGAAATTTTCTCGGCGTGAAGTCAGCTGCAAGAGGCATCCGTGGTGAGTTCACCACGGTAGCCTCTTGCAGGTCTCTTCGTGAGAGGCGTTAGGCATAATTATGCCTAACGCCTCTCACGAAGAGACCCGCGCCTTCAGTACTGGGGCAGTAAATAGTTAATTAAGTAGGTTAAGCAGAGGTGTACCCGAAGGTATGTTTAGGTAATAAAGGGCAAGCCTATTGCCAATAACCAGGCACTATGTTAAGGCCTAATGGGACTGACATACCTATTCTTGTAGAATAAAAGTCCCTAATAAGAAAAAAAAGAAAAAAAAAACTAGGGACCAACTCAAACTCCATGCTGCTGCTGAGAAATTTATACCAAAACCCAATAATAATATAAAATGCTCGAACTGGGAATCGAACCCAAGACCTCTAGCATAGCCTAGACTAATGAGGCAGTTACTGTAGACTTTAGATTCCTACAGAATAAAAAACCAACAAAGTTTTATAATCAAGGAAAATAATTTGTATACTACTAAATGACGTAAAAATCCTGACCTAGGTCAACTTGACATACATACCTACTTATATATTTATGTTATACAGAGGTGTACTACCCCGGGGGTGGTACCGACATGCCCCCCTATCAGCTGAGCGAGGGGGTGTGTGAAACGCGGGGGTGAAAGGGGTGGGGCTTTCCTTATTGCATTATCCTTGTAACCTTGGGGTGTAATCAGTGAAGTTTTATGGAAAAAAGCTGATAATTTTACTTAGGCATAACTTTTTGTGACGACTTGCGGAAGGCAGCTGGCAGTGACTGGAAGAGGAAAGCCGAAGATCGGGCTCTGTGGCGTTCACTAGGAGAGGCCTAAGTCCAGCAGTGGACGAGTATGGGCTGTATAAGAAAAAGGATTATTTAAGTTTACGCGTGTCGACTGCGATTTTGCCACTGGCAACAATATCTTTGTAATCTTGGGTTGCAATTAATTAACTTTTATGAAAAAAAAATCGTTAATTTTTTGATGCGGTGATAGTGGTAATGGCCACGACTTGTAAGTTGCAGGAGGTAGGTTCGAACTCAGCCAGGCGCTTTTTGTGTAAATTCAAATCACACAATCACCACTGCTCCCAAAATGGTGAAGAAAAACATCGTGAGGAAACCGTCATGTCCTAGAACCAAAAATTCGAAGATATGTGACATCTACCAACCCGCACTGGGCCCGCGTGGAGGATTACGGCCCACTCAATGTCACCAAGAGAGATCTGATGAACAGTTTTTAATAAAAAGTTTTAGTAGGTACAGTCGCCAGCAGGTCAAGGTATACAAAACTGTCAAATTTCTCCAAATGATTTAAAGCTTAAACTGTTGAAGATAAACAAAGAACTGAATTTTCTAATTAAAGAAAATTTCTAGTGAAAGAAAAATTCGATCTCAGGCAGGGTTTGAACCTGCGTCTCTCTGGTTAAGTACACCAGACGCTTTGCCAACTAAGCTACCGAGTTCAAACCCTGCCTGAGATCGAACTTTTCTTTCACTAGAAATTTTCTTTAATTAGAAAATTCAGTTCTTTGTGAAAATTGCGCAATATTTAATGCTAAAAAATTATAAAAAATATGTTGAAGATAATGTTCAAAATTAACTGAGAAAATTTGACATTTTGTGGTAACTTAATGTACTTGCCACCGTACTCAGTTGTGAATAAGTTACAGTGTATTTATTTATTTATTTATTTATTTATTTATTTTCGGAAAAACAAACAGTTACACACTTATATTTATATGAGAATTATTACTACATTATTATAACTTATGTGCAACCCACAGCGTTTTCCACGTATTTAACATATATGTATTATAATAACTAAAAATAAATACATTAAGAGAGAAAAAAAAAAAAGCATGCAAATGAATTTAAAAATCAAAAAGAAAAAAAAAAAAAACAAACAATAAACTACTGACAAATAATTGTGTATAAATTAAATTAAATTATAAATTACAAATATTGAAAATTATTATAAATTTGCTACTTTTTCTAATAAAGCCTTTCTAAACTGACCAGCTGACAACATAAACAAATCTAAATCTATAAAATGGTCATTATAATTTTTCGAAATTCTATGCAACGGCGCACGAATTCCAGCATTTGAGCGACAAGATGAAACAGCGAAAAGAGTATGTCCGCGCACTTCGCGTCTCATTACAGTCCTAGGGACGATATAACTTAGCTTGTTGGTTAATTCTGTGCAATCGTATCGGTTACTGCATAAATCATACAGGAACATAGTTTCCAGAAAAGTACGTCTGAACTTTAACTCTGGCAGCTTAATGTTAGCATTTGCGTCAGATATTATGTTATGGCGGCAACGGTACTGCACTGCCTTGATGAACTTACGTTGCACGCTTTCCAAGCTATCTATGTATTTCATGTAAAGAGGGTTCCATACTATGACGGCATACTCCAGTTGGGACCTAATGAGTGCTTTGTACAGATGTATGTAGGTACTAGATTTTCTAAATTCTTTGCTGGATCGCATTACGAAGCCAAACATTCTGTAGGCATTACTGACAATTTTATCTATGTGCTGATCAAGGTGGAGCTTCGCATCAAGCAAAACACCGAGATCTCTTACAGATGAAGCTTTAGCCAGGGCAGTTTGGGACAAAGTATAGGTGTTAACTAATAAATTCTTATTTTTAGTGAATGTGATGGATGCGCATTTAGATATGTTAAGATGAATCTTATTTTTTAAGCAGTATTCTGTGAAACGATCTAAATCAGCCTGCAGCAAGCTGCAATCCGTTTGTCTGCGAATTGTTCGATAAATTTTGAGATCGTCCGCGTAAAGTAAGAATTTTGAATGTATGAAACAGTTAGCTATATCATTTATGAAAATTATAAATAATAGAGGGCCCAAAATTGACCCCTGAGGTACACCAGACGTAACAATCTCAGAATCAGATTGATGTCCTCTTATAACAACCCTTTGGGATCGGTTTATCACATATGACGCGAACCAACGCAGAAGATTTCCCCGGATGCCGTTGAATGCGAGTTTGTAAAGAAGGAGCTCGTGATCCACCTTGTCAAAAGCCTTTCGAAAGTCCGTGTACACAGCGTCTACCTGTATCTGTTGGTCCATGTTATTAAATACATAATCTGTAAAAGTTAGTAAATTGGTAACAGTAGATCTTTTTTGCACGAAACCATGTTGTTGGCTTATTATAGCGTGGTGAAGAATGGGATAAATTGCATTATGTACCAGTCTCTCGAAGAGCTTCGACAAGGTGGAAAGGATTGAAATTGGCCTATAGTTCTCGATGTCGTGTTTGGAGCCGGCTTTATGTATCGGTGTTATGTTGGCTCTCTTCCAAATAGTAGGAAAGGTACCCTCTGAGGTCTCTAGGTGTATTAATTCTTATTACGTGTTGAAATATTTACCTACCCCTGAACTACAAGCGTCCATAGGTATCCGCTTACCATCATCATCCACAGCCTGACTTCACCCACTGCTGGGTATAGGCCTCCCCAAGTTTGTGCCATCCACCACGGTCCCGTGCCACTCTCATCCAAGTACGCCCAACGACGTAAGTTATGTCGTCGACCCATCTTGGTGCTGGACGCCCGACACTCCTACTGCCCTCCCTCGGCCACCATTCTGTCGTTGCCTTACTCCACCTGTCGTCACTCCGTCTCGTCAAGTGTCCATCAGGCGGACCGTATGCTTCTTTGGCACCTTCACTACATAGTATAAAACAAAGTCGCTTTCTCTGTCCCTATGTCCCTTTGTATGCTTAAATCTTTAAAACTACGCAACGGATTTTGATGCGGTTTTTTAATAGATTGATTCAAGAGGAAGGTTTATATGTATAATACATACATATTTTAGTATAGAAAAGCCAATAAACCACGCGGGCGAAGCCGTGGGCGGAAAGCTAGTAGTTGTATAAAAACAACGTACCTACCTAATTTCATGGTCCGTAATGGTCACCCATCCGTATGATGAAATGAAATGATATTTATTTCTGTAAATTTATCTTTTAAAGACACTTTTACAAGTCGTTTTCTTTTACATAATTTTTTTTAAACTAGATGGCGCCGACATTTCCTATCTGACGACCTCTGAGAAGAAATGTCAAAACAAACTCAGAGAATCATGGTCTCTTTTAAAGTCCAGACAATAGTTATATCATAGATATGCGAGGCAAGATAATGTAGGGCAAAATCTGAACAGGACTTTTGAAAAAAAGAGCCATAACAGCTTTGAGTTGACCTGTCCTAACTGACGGCACGCATACATCAGTCCTCGTGTAGCTCCCAGCCACCATTTTTTATATATGGTCAGGTATACTGACCGCAGCAAGCATACATAACATAAATCGATAATTAATAATCCATCTATAGGTAGTATGATAATTTCACCAAGCCTCGTGGGAGCAGACTTGCGAATGGTTTCATTAAAAAAAACTTTCCCATTCAGTATGTGGGCGGGGTAGCCACCCCAGTGACGTAGTAGCGTGGGAGAGGGCACAACGCACAAATACCTCACTATTATAATTTGAGACTCAAATTATTCTATACCATCACGCTTGTATTTCCCAAAGGGCTAGACAGAGGTGTACTAATGTACATCCATGTTTAGGTCCCATGTAATAGGGAGCTATCGCCATACTCCAAGCTGCTACTTATAATTTCGGAGAAAAACTCAATAACGCTTTACTCGACCTGAGAAACGAACCCGGAGCCTTCATCGTAGCCGTCGCGTTAGGGACTGTAATTCAGTAAAGCCCGTATTGACTTCCGGATATAGAAAAAAATATTTTGTATTGTGTCTATTTAGAGACTGCTTCATTAGTCTAGTGGTCCTAAGCGCGACTGCTACGCTAGAGGTCCTGGTTTTGATCTCCATGTCGAGCAGTGTTATTGGGTTTTTCTATGAAATTCTAAGTAGCTGCTGGGAGTCTGGATTTTGTATCTATTATACATATATGTATATAAAACATATTGGTTTAGCGGGCTTTTTTCCGCAACTCCACGACTAAGCGCGTATTTTGCGTGTGGGTGGGACGATGTTGGGTTTTCAATCAAACCACCCCAACTCCTCGAGAAAGGCCGACAAGCGCTCAATGTTGCCTACGGCCTCTCGGAGAGTACTCGGGTTGCCGAGGTACTTTGCCCTGTATGTGGCGACACCAGGACAGTGCAGGAGCACGTGGGCCGCTGTCTCGTCAGCCCCCAGGCTGCATATAAAACATATTATATAATATGTTTTGTGACAGTTTGGATTTTTTGGCAATAGGCTCGCCCCCTATTACATGGGACTTAAACATACCAGCGAAGTGTGGGTGTACTTACAAACAGGCTGGGCCCTTATGCTTGGTTATCCTTATTACAATAACCAAAGGTGTTATGATTCTCATTATTCTAGATGTTCATTGGTGTTTCTGTGTTTCAGGCGTGTTATGGACAAGGAAGGGGCGGAGGGGGGCGACGCGGCGGGAAAGGCGCCCCCCGACGGCCTGCTCGATGCCGCTAACCTCTTTGGCGGTAAGTTTCAATTATACAAACATTCACAAAGATATGAATTTTCTAATGAAAGAAAAATTCGATCTCAGGCTCAGGTCGAAAGACAGTCGAAAGACAGTCATGTCTTCAATAGATGTTGACGTCGCCTGAACACGTAAAATGTGGTAGCTTAGTTGGTAAAGCGTATGGTGTACTTAACCAGAGGGACGCATGTTCAAACCCTGCCTGAGATCGAATTTTTCTTTCACTTGAAATTTTCTTTCATTAGAAAATTCATGTCTTTGTATGTATACAAAGACATGAATTTTCAAGACATGAATGTTTATATGTATATAAACATTTTTAACATGAGCAGGGAGGGGTTCGTGGCTAAGTTATACCTTCGCTGAACAACAGCCCGCAAGGTTAAGCTGCGCTTGCCGCGGTCAGTCTGTGGATGAGTCACCATTATTAACACATCGAGACCCCTCCGTGTCTCGGAGAGCACGTAAAGCTGTCGGTCCTGGTTGTCACGAACACCTTTGACAATAATTGTTAGTGGTAGTCAGAAGCGCAAAAAGCCTGACAACCAGTTTATCCTTCAGATATCGCTGTCGCCCATAAAATTGTGTTGCGAAGGTCTGATGGTATACGCTTCGTGTAAAATACTGATATTCAGCTGCATCTAGTTAGACTGGAAGACCCCAACATTATTGGGAAAAGGCTATATGTATATACGACTAGCTTTCCCCCACGGCTTCGCCCGCGTGTTTTCTCATACAAACTTTTATCCCCTATTTTATCCCCTTGGGGGTAGAATTAATCAAAATCCTTTCTTAGCGGATGCCTACGTCATAACATCTACCTGCATGCCAAATTTCAGCCCGATCTGTCCAGTGGTTTGGGCTGTGCGTTGATAGATCACTATGTCAGTCAGTCACCTTTGAGTTATATGTATATATTTAGAATTAGATATACTTCTTGGATTTCCCGATCAATATGGTAATAGCCGTGGAAATACCAAAGTAATAATAAATTCTGTACGGGTGAGCCTGAGAACGGATTCGTCGCCAACTGTCAGCCTAGAAATAGTGCGGCATGCCTGATGTGTTAAGTACTGATAGAATCCTAATCGTGTGAACTAAAACAATTACGTTTTTCAACCGACTTCAAAACCAGAAGTGATCACTTTAAGGCTCGTTTTTTTATGGAATTACTCGATAAACGGTAAGTAGTCATCGCCGCCCATGGACATCTGCAATACCAAAGGAGTTGCAGATGCGTTGCTAAGCCTATTTAAGGAGAATTGAGGAGAAGGAAGGGCACTGAGGGAGGAATTGGGCCTCCGGCGCTCGACACTCACCGTACGAAACGCGACAGTATGCGTACTGCTACTTGACGTCGATATTCTGTGGGAGGGTAGTACTTCTCCTGTCGTGCCGACCCATTCATGCTGGCATGTAGACATCCCAGCGCGACACCTACTCGTCTTTCCTTTGAAATATTTTTTTTTGTATTCGCAAATTGTACGTCTATAACACATTCTAAGTTCATGGCAGTAAGAATTGCTATATCAACCACATATAATGTATTCACAACTAAGTAACAAAAGTTTTGCTTCATCGAGTCACATAGTAAATTGACAATTTTCGAAGAATCCTGCATTTACAAATAAAACACACACCATCAGGACTGTATCCCCCGAAGGATTCAGCAGAGGTGTACATAATTATGTACAATACACCTACAGTTCGCCGGGATGATTGGGTTCCTTGTAACAGGGGCGAGCCTATTGCCACTAACCGGGCCCAAATCCAGACTTTCAACTGTTATTGAAATTTTTATAGAATCACCCAATAACACTGCTCGACTTGGGGATCGAACCCAGGACCTCTAGAGTAGTAGTCGCGCTTGGGACCATTAAAAAAAATATGACTGTGAATGTTTTCGACTTAACCGTCCAGGGGGCCTAGACAATGTTACATTTCCATATCGAAAACGAAGTTAGATTAATCTGAAATGTATGGAATTGGCATAATCTTTCGATATGTCACGTGATGTAATTATGTCAAATCCATACATTTTTGACATCGAACTTCGTCATCGATAATGAAGATGTGACATTGTCTAGGCCCCCTGATCTATTGTTTGATGATTGATCAGTGTAAAGTAGCTTTTTAGCTACAAAACGAGTTCTCAGTACTTCTAAGTGGCATCCTATCATTGGCCGGCACTTTCCGGTCAATAATAACTTTGTCTTTTGTTCGTACTCTAACTACATGTATTGTCGTTAAAAACGTCGAGCGCGTAGGGTTGCCATTGTTGTCTTCAGTCAAAAGGACCTAATTATTTAACAAAAGAAATTGTGATTGTTGGTTTTAGTCGATTATAAGTTGTAGAAATTAATTGATTATTTTTGTAATGGCAACACAGTCTCTAGATCTTATTTGATTAGTACCTACTAAACGATTAAAAAGGGAATGTGTGTCATTAATTTCGTTCTTTTCTATATCGGAAAGGAAGTTAGGAAACAGATGTCATAATATAAGTACCTGTCGTGTCGATATAATTAATTTTAATATAATTTGAGTGTGAATGAACTTGCGTATTAATCATGAACGTGGATTGCCAAATGAGGTATAGATCTTAATCCCTTTTGTTAAATACAAGACTTGACTTCACTGCCTCGTTAGTCTAGTGGTCCCAAGCGCGAGTGCTACGCTAGAGGTCCTGGGTTCGATTCCCAGTTAAACAAAGTGCTATTGGATTTTTGAAAAAAAAACTTGAATAACGATGAAATTCTCAGTAGCAGCTCGGAGTCTGGATTTGTGCCCGGTTAATGGTAATATGTTCGCCCCCTATTACATGGGACCTAAACATACCGTCGAAATATGGGTGTACATTAGTTCACCTCTGCCTAACCCTACGGGAAATACAGGCGTGATGGTATGTTATGTTAAATACTTAACCGATATACTTCTATACATACGCTTAAAGTATTAGGGTCTACCAAGATAAAAACCTCATTCATTTGCAACTTGCTCATACAGTATAAATTCCGTTGCCATCGAAATCAACATAGAAACGTGTGAACTGCGTCTATCTTATCTGTGGACTCAATCAACCTCTTTGTGACAACCCTGCATTCGCGTGATATTAAACCATATAAGCAAACTCGTTGAGTTCATCGACCTAACGCCCAGCGCTTCTCAAACGACAAACGTAACATGACCACCCATGAACACTCTTAGAACTATAACAATAAAGATCATATTCGTTTGTATTTATGACAGTTTTAGTTTGTAAGGTGGTTTCCTTCTTATTAAGGATTGTGGCCACCGATTTTTGTTGAACATTCAGGTATAGTGTTGTATGGCTTCGTAGAACATTGTCGTTTTTGTGACGTCAACATCAAGTGTAGGCACATGTAATCTAGTTAAATTCCTTTGAGGCATCTCTGTGTGGTCGCTACTTTTGGTCTCTCTCGGTAGATGGCGTTAGGGGCGAGTTAGGTGGTCCCGATCAGAAATGGTTTGGTGAACTTTATGCCCAGATATGTCTTATAATTCCTTAGGTATCTGTTTTGTTAATATATTCGCGTATAATTGTGGGCGCTTTTTAATCTACCACCGACTGTGAGTACGACCCATGATGGGCGAAACTATAACGCAAGTGTAGGCAAATTCGGTTTTGGTCGACATACCATAGGTACCATTTCGTCTAACTTCACACAATCCATGAGTAGGTATTTTCCACGATATAAAAAAAACAACGGTCGATCTGACGATCAGTTCTGTTCTGATGGATCAGTACTTAATAAATAATTACTGATGGTTTCGACAATAATTAATTATTATATAGTCCATTGGCCATATTATGGCCATTGGACTATCAAGTCGAAGTTCTCGAGTTCGAATTCAAGGCACGCACCTCTGACTTTTTGTAATCATGTGCTAATTAATAATTAATTAGGGATCACTCTCCTAAATGTTGAAGGAAAACATCGTGAGGAAACCTGCGTGCCTGAGAGACGGCGGCGTGTGAAGTCTGCCAACCCGCAGTAGGCTAGCGTGGTGGACTATAACCTAACCCCTCTCACTCCGACGGGAGACAATTGCCCAACTGTGGGACAGTAGTAAATGAGTTGATGTTACACTTATCATGTTAATAATTTCATCAATATGTAATTCTGCATAGGTTTGTTTTGTTACCTACACTGCTGCGTTTTGATAGAGTACCCAAATACATTAAAGCATTAGCCATATTGAATGGTAAGCTACATAAAACCTACCTACCGTATGAACTAATATGGGACAAGATAATCACTTTATCCTGCCTTTTTATCAACTAAGCATGTTTATACAAGAGAGCAAAACATTCAGAAGCTTTTAATAAATACGAACTTAATTCCTAGGGAAAAATATTTCTCTTCTATGTAAATGTTGGGAATGTCAGAAAAACAAAGAAATCGAGTTGCTAGTGGTAAAAATGTAGTGCGGAATCATTGAGGTATAAATCGCTTTATATTGTGTAACTATGCACACAGTGGTTGACAATATGTATCAGAATCCGTGGACCATAACACCACACAATGTATACAAATACATGTTGATTAAAGAAATAAAAAAAAAATTGTTTGTGAAAAAAGCTGCCCTTTTTGTCAAATATCAGGAGCTTCCTGTCTCCGATTTATGAAAAGAAGCAGTCTCAACATACAGAATGCATTATGTTCTCAATTTTCCGACATTCGTGCATTGCAGAGGGACCTTTCCGTTTCGATAAATAACATTAGATTTTTTATTAGACAGTTCATACTTTATAAAACCGGCTACTATTTGTGTTGTGGCGTTTACTCCACAAGTCACGGAGCAAGAACTCGCCATCGTAATCGCAATATATCTCAATGTGCGGGAACAAGTTTACAGTGTGACTCGATACGTTAACTGTCACTTCGCATGCACCATTGCGATTTTAAACACCGTCAGTGCAAAAACTGTTGTTAGATGACTCATAGTTAGTTGGCAAAGGAGTTATTGCAGTAGTTTATTGTAACTCGCTTCGTTTTGTACGCATTGTCAAAGTGAGGAAAGATGACTGTAGAATACTGAAGATAGATAGGATAGATAGAATATTCTTCTTTGTCTTGCTGATCTGGTATCGTTGCATGACCGCGACGGGTCGTTACGCTTCCTAAAAAATGGTTGAGTTACACGATGACTGATGTATGCGTGCCGTCAGTTGGGACAGGTCAACTCAAAGCTGCTATGGCTCTCGGCTATAGTTACAAATGCTAAAGTACAATGAAATTTTAAATCATACAATGGGTGGTCAAATCAAAATACAATTTTACTAGTATAATTAGTGTTCATTAAATAATACCTACCATCACGCCTGTATTTTTCGAAGGGGTATTTCTTTAACATCAATAGTTTGCCGCTAATGGGGGCGAGCGGTAAGTCCAAACTCCGAGCTGCTACTAAGAATTTCATAGCACAACACAACCGAACAACACTACTCGACATGGGAATCAAACCCAGACAGAACCACTAGCGCAGCAGAACACAAGACTAATGGTTGCAAAAGATAACGAGTCTCACTTTAAACCTTATTCCCACGCAATAAAGATGTTTTAAATATTTGTTCTTACTTTTTTATGTATAAGTAATGTTTTATATGGACTTAATTGATGTCGACACGCTCGCCTAGGTTCTTTGGCTGTTCAAAAGCAGTATAAGTAATAATTACAGTATTTATATGCGCAATACATGGTGTATCAGTGTTTTATGTTCGTTTTAAATGAATGACGAATAAGAAATGATTAAAAACCATGTCGTTTTTGAAATAATATGGATACTGCATTTTTTTATGATAAAACTATAGCAACCCGCTCTTGATTAGCAGTGTTTTATTAAAATTTTATGTTATTTAGGAAAAAATCATTATAGAAAAAAAAAACATAGTTTCCACATTAACTAGGAGGGATTAGGCTTTAGTCCGCCACGCTAGCCTACTGCGGGTTGGCAGACTTCACATGCCGTCAATAAAATTTCTCAGGCATGCAGGTTTCGTCACGATGTTTTCCTTCACCGTTTAAGCGCGTGATAATTAATTATTAATACGCACATAACTTCGAAAAGTTAGGTTAGGTTAGGTTAGGTGCGTGCCTTGGATTCGAACTCGAGACCTTTGACTTGGCAGTCCAATGGTCATATCACTAGGCTATCACTGCACTTATAATTAGTTATAAACAATATTCATTAAGAAACAGCTGAGATACTACCTAGTACCAGAATATCAAAATATAGTCAAAGTATAATTTAATCATTTACACATTATGTATATCGTCATATTTCAAACAAAATACACATAACCTTAATAAATTATACACCTAACACCCAACCTTCCTCATGGATCACTCTCTCTCTATTGGTGAGAACCACATGAAAATCTGTTAAGTACTTTTTGAGATTATCGCGAACAGACAGACAGCCCGACGTGGAGGTGGGATTTTGATTTATAATATGTAGTGAAAATACTTGTGTTTTCCTAATCATTTATTTAATTATTATATCACCAGACTGCCTCATTAATTTACTGGTCGCATGCGCCGCTGCTAACCGTGAGGTCTTCGGATCAATTCCCAAGTAAAGCAGTGTTATTGAGTTTTTCTATGAAATTCTCAGTAGCGGTCTGTGGGGTGCTTTCTTGCTAGTATCTGAGGATAAATCGTGAGCTACTACTGATAATTATTTAACCTAGTAACACTTTCCTTGACCTGGGAATTGAGCCTATCTATCTATCTCGTAGCGGCAGTTGCGACCAGTAACTGAACTTGTCAGAAAAATAACATTGTCGAGGATCAAAACAATACTGTCCACAAATATATTTTGAATAGATTAATCGTCCTTATAAATACTACTTAACTCATCATGCCATCGCATCATTACCAAGATATTTCACAAAAGTGGTTCGCCGTGAATCATACGGTCATACAACTCACACATACAACAGTCGGCAATGATGTTCGTCAGTTGTGCGTATGTATTGATTGATTTATCGTTCAAGTGGGCAAATCTCGTCTTGCGGTCGCGCCAATTTACAGAAATATGAGCAGTAGGTCCAAATTTTAATCGAATGATTGCGTAAAGTATTTAAATTGTTTTCTATGGGGACGTAGTGGATTGTAGATTAACCAAATTACATTTTAACATTTCTACACTGTACACACGGCTACAGGTCAACCTATACAAATCCAGTTTAAGCTGATCTCGCTTTTCTATTCAGTCCCATACAGTAAGAGGCTAGCGTAAACTGGTTATGTTTCCCAAATAAAAAAAATAAAGCATGGATAGAGGACTCCTCCTCTCTTCTACTAAACTATTGAAGGTTTACCCGACAAGGTTCATAATTGTTACACTTATCTTAAACCATAATACCTGTTAATATTAACATTATTGAGTAATTATGTAGCGACATCTAGCGCGCTAGTTGGAACTACGCAACAAATCCTGAATCACGCAAGCAACATTTACGGCGCGACTAGCATATACTATATGTCACAATGTCACAATAAAATTATAAATCCCGTCAGATTATAATCTATCTCGTGAGATTGTGTACTGTCGAAGATTTGGAACGGCAGCATATTGCTTACAATTTAACGCATTATTTTTTGGTGGATTATAAATCTATCGAAGTTTTAAAGATATTTAGCATTCTTTAATGCAAAATATAATAAAAAATATAAGTATAAAGTTAAGGCAACATCGTTTGGCATTCAACTAACTGTTAAGTTAGTCATGTTGGTTAAGAGTTATGGAGCGTGCTTGCCTAGAAGAAACGGATGCACTCATGATAAAGACGCCCAGAGAATAATTATAATATTATGTTTTCAAATAGAATTACACACTTCACGTAACTTTAAGTTTAAGCTACTACAACTGACGACAAAACATGTTGCAAATATCTATCTTACTCTATCGAATTCTCAAAGAGTGAGAGGGATAGGTAGCTGTTTGCAACATGTTTTGTCGTCAGTGGAAACACGGGGTAATACGTAGATGCTACAAATTTTTAGATGCTACTTTGTTCTAGGATGGGGGCATAATCGTTGTAACATTCGTTTGGACTTAATATTCTGTCATTTTACTGTGCTGTTACTAAGATATAAGGTAATAATACTCTGCGATTGGGAAATAAAACTGATATCTTTACAACCTATATCGATGTTCTTCATCGATTTCAAATGACTCAAATTATCTTTAATTTTACTGAGAATGTCCCAAATTATGCGCTACGATATAATATTATAATCCGACTTAATAAAAAGGAGGTACTCAATTTGATTATACCTACATACTTTTTTATGTCAGTTACAGAACTTCTTTAAAACTTTCTAAATCTATTCCTAAGTGACAATAATATTTTTGTCTGATCGAATATACATTACAGTTTTATCGGTCTCCATCTGTTCTGATGATTGCATAAATACTTCAAGTCTGTTTTCTTTTTCTTTTCAAAAAAAATATAATCTATTAATTGTTCTTAAAACATACCGTATACCATCACGCCTGTATTCCCCGAAGGATTAGGCAGAGGTGTACTTAATGTTCACCCACAGTCCGCCGGTATGTTTAGGTCCCATGTAATAGGGGACGAGCCTATTGGCATTCACCGAGCACAAACCCAGACTGAGAATTTCATAGAAAAACCCAATTGTAACACTTTGCTCGACCTGGGGGTCGAACCCAAGACCTCAGGCGTAGCAGTCGTGATTGGGACCACTAGACTAACGAGGCAGTCCTATTAATTAGTTTCATCATCATCATCATCAGCCCGTATTCGTCCACAGCTGGACGTAGGCCTCTTTAAGTGAACGCCACAGAGCCTGATTTTCAGCTCTTTTCATCAAGTTACTGCCAGCTGCCTTCCGCAAATCGTCGCTCCACCTGGCCAGTGTGCGTCCTACACTACGTTTGCCTAGCCGCGGTCTCCACTCGAGAACTGGTCTGCTCCAACGGTTGTCGGTTCTCCGAGAGACGTGACCGGCCCATTGTCACTTCTGTGTGCTAATTCTTTGAGCTATGTCGGTTACTTTGGTTCTCTGACGGATGACTTATAAGTATTAAGTACCTAATCTAACAAATACTAATTTACATTTTCTCTTTCCAGCGTACTGGGGGCGCGATGGCGGGGGCGGCGGGGGCGCGGCCGCGGCACAGGCGCAGGCGCAGGCACAAGCAGCTCTCTTCGGCTTCGGCTCCCGCTACCCTCCCCCCACCACACTCGGCGTGGCCGCCAACCAGGCAGCGTCACTTGGAATACATCCGGCAGCCAGTAAGTTGATTTTACCATTTAAATTATATTCGTCATTTCATTTTGAAGCGGCGGTAGCGTAATGGATTGGGCGTCGGACTTGAGATCATATGGTTGCCGGTTCGAACCCCACCCATTGTACTACCGACGTGAACCCACTCGTAACACAAACATTTAGCTTAGCACGAGGGGTTGACAAGAATACTAGTAATGTGTGAATCACATTGCTAGTAAGCTTTAAAAAAGAAAATTGTACATAGGAGTGAGAGCCAATCCAAAACGATCCGCTTCTCGGGTAGTGCGGCCCTTTGGCAGTCTGCAGTCCTTAGGGGCAACCGTACTGATGTTGCAGGTCATATCGTAGGGCGGCGCTGAGATGACTTATTACCATCAGGTGGGTCGTCTCCTCATTTGTTGGTTTTTAACCAGACATTATCGCCCCCTGCAAGGCTAAGGCCTTCCTACTCTCCTTCCATTCATCCGGGTTTAGAACCTTCTGCGAACAATCCTTAATCAATCAAGGTTAATCTCGTCCTGAAATCCCATTCTGGGCCACGTCTGCTGACATAAACTATAAAAATAAACTTCATTTTGCAAAGTACTCTTCGATTTTTTTTTAGTAGCATGTATTGTCCCACACTTGAGCAAACGCTTCTCCCTTTTTTACAATTTTTCTCGGTGTTATGCCACTTCTTTTAAATTCCCAAGAAAGGCATCCAGGTCAGAGATATTATGCGCGGACAATATTTCCTTATTATTTATTCCTTAAACTTTAATTTTTCCAGGTGCAGCGTGGTGGTCGATGGCGTCACACCTGGCTGCTCAGGACTACCTGGCCAGGCTGCAGGCGTCAGGGTTAAACTTCCCTCCCCTGGCTGACCCGTACGCGGCGCTGTCGGCGCTCTCTGGCAGCGGGGGGTTGAAGCAGCCACAGAAACCGGGGAAATTATCTAGTCGGAATGAGAGGTAAGGTATCCTTGTTTTAAAAAGACATCTCTGACTCTAGGGAGCAACCTTTTTTTAATATTTTTGTTTTTTTAAAAAGCTTACTAGCAATGTGGGTCACGCATTACTAGTATTCTTGTTAACCCCTCGTGCTAAGCTAAATGTAGCTCGTAATAAGCTGTGTCGTAGGGAACTGTACCAATATAATTAATGGATTAATTTTTATTAGGACTGCCTCATAAATTTAGTTAGTAGTCAAGGGCACGACTGCTACGCTTGAGTTCTTGGGTTAGATTCCCAGATCGTGCGAAGTGTTATCGGGTTTTTCTATTAAATCCTCAGTCTAAATTTGTGCACGGTTAAGTTACTAGGCTCACTGCCTATTCATACCGGGGCACTGTGGGTGTACATTAGTACACCTCTGCCTAATTCTTCAGAGGAAAAAGGCGACGGAAAGTATGTCTTTTATGTTAATTTATATTTTAACTTGAAGATATCGACCAGAAGCAAACTAATCAGGTGTATTCCTCTTCCAGGTCAGGCAGAAGCAGTACATCATCGAGTGCATCCGCTAAGGAAAAGAGCCCGTCCACCAGTACCGCCAACTCTCAGAACATGAGTGAGTGGGGCACGTATCTATATGGACTATCATATGAGTGTCGTGTGTTCATCATAATATGTTAAATTTTATACTTACAGTTTGTTCGAAGTAAGTAAGAAAGAGTTGGTGAAAAGATAATTAGAGTCGTATATGCTTCACATTTCTAATTATTTTGTTTACTAATTTCGATATTTATGTATTAAACACTTCATTAAACGATTTTATCATCGCGGTAGTTCGGAACGGCTAACTTCCGATCGGCTTACTTATTTCGAACAAACTGTAACTAGCTTTCCGCACTGGGCCCGCGTGGTGAATGGCCCTCTCCCTCTCACCTAGAGAAGGCCTGTGTCCCAGTAGTGGGAAAATTATAGACCGATTATGCTATGCTTACCTACAAATAAATAATACTCTATTTATTCGTAGATGCTTACAGACAAACTATCTTAGAAATTTAAAGTAACGTAAGCGCGACTGTATGCTAGTGTACACCTCTGCCTAAAGTCCAACTAGTGATATAGAAATTCAACATTAGTCCCAATAAAAAAAGTAAAAAAAAGTAAAAGTAAATTTTATTGTTTCTGATTGAGCATATAAAGTTCTTATACATGCATATATGAGCGTAACATCAATCAGCCCTTGACGGGCATACAATAATTAAAGAATGGAATTTTACAATAATAGTTTATCCAAATTATTTACATAACATGATTATATCTTATTTTTGTATTCTAAGAATTCCTTCACAGTATAAAAACATTTATCTGTAAGCCATCTTTTTAATTGTACACGAAATACTCGTAGTGGCAATTCTCTAATTGTCTTAGGTATTTTATTATATACTTTAACACACATAAACATACTATTTCTATGTTGAAGGGTAGTTTTACATTTTGGCACAATTATTTTTGTAGAATCTATTTGGCTGTACAGACTATTATCACATTTTTTTTCAAATAACTGTGGATGTTTCCTTACAAAGAGTCCAATTTCGAGGATATAGAGACAGCTTAATGTTAATATTTTGGTTCTTTTAAATAATAGTTCTTTTAATAGTTTCTTTGAACATGGAACGAGTGATTAAAAAAAGCCTCAGTAGTTCCAGACATACGAGTACAAACACAGTGTGCGAATCGCCTTAGAGTAGAACTACTTGGAAGTAAAGTTTCACTAGTTCTACTATTTGGGACTAGTGGAACTAGTGAGAACCGAAATTCCCATTAGTTCTACCGTAGAACTGTGGAATGGAACAAGTAGAACAAGTGGGAATAAACACTCCCATTAGTTCTACTATTTTGTTCTACTTAAATCGTAGGACTAGTGAGAAAAAAAAATCCCACTAGTTCTACGATAGAACTGTTTAGTAGAACTAATAGGAACGAACCAACCTTTTGGGAGGGCGTAATGTTATGAAATAAGTTTCTCCAAAATGCATGCTATTTATTTATTTATTTATTGCGTAGACAATTTCTGCCATTTCCCCCCTCTCCCTATGTAAGAAAATATAAGAATTGGCTGACTCCCTGTTTAACTATATAGTTTACTATGTAAGAATCTTAGGAAAAAATCCATACACGTTTGTATTTATTGTTCAAAGAAACAATCTTTAGGAACCTTTGTTTTGTAGCTACAAATTTTATTTATCTTTAAAAGTATAAGCAATTTCAAGGCTTTTCTTCTAAAAAAATCTTTAAAAGTAAAAAAATAATCATAGTATAATCTTTATTTTGCGCATTTTTGTGATCTTACGAACTAAAGAACTATCAAGATTACCTTCTCTTGCGAGAAAAATAAGACATGGTCACCCCCCCCCCCCCTAAATCGTCTACTTAATAAACAAATGGCTTTTTAATGTTCATATCGTACACCTTTTTGATGTATATGTATCCTTTGCGGAGGGCGTGATATTATCAAATATATGTTGTAAAATGCATGCTGCTTAGGTTTCCACAGTGTACAATCTTCAATTTCAACTTGCCTCTCTTCCAGGAGCATCATACGGTCTCCCAAAGACGTCATCTCCCTCCGCAATGCACCACTCGCAGTCCTTATCCAGCCTGGCGTCTCTCAATAGCCTGGTGTCGGCTCCTCATCAAAGCAAGCCCAGCAGTAAGCCGTCTGCAGCTCCACAACCTTCCAGTAAGTATTAAGGCCAAAAAATTTGCTAGGACTGGTCTTCTTAATGCTGCTATAACCATCACGCCTGTATTCCCCGAAGGGTTAGGCAGAGGTGTACTTAATGTACACCCACAGTTCGCCGGTGTGTTTAGGTCTCATGTAATAGGGGGCGAGCCTATTGCCATTCACAGGACACAAATCCAGACTCCGAGCTGCTACTGAGAATTTCATAGAAAAACCCAATAACACTTTGCTCGACCTGTGGATCGAACCCAAGACCTCTAGCGTAGCAGTTTCGATTGGGACCACTAGACTAACGAGGCAGTCATCTTAATGCTGCTATTCTTTTCTTAGATTATGACACTGTGTGTCTGACTGGTTCATTAGTCTAGTGGAGGGACCACTACGGGGGGGAGTGCGACTGCTACGCTGGAGGTCATGGTTTCGATTCCCGGGTCGAGTAAGTGTTATTATGTTTTTTATATGAAATTTTTAGTATCACCATGGAGTTTGGGTTTATGCCCGATTAATTGCAATAGGCTAGCTTCCTATTACATAGGACCTCATCTCGACGAACTAGCCGTACATTAGTATGCCTCTGCCTAACCCTTTGGGGAGAATGTTTGATGATTTGTTAATGTGTCTGAACTTTAGAAGAGACTTTAATTCTGAGTTTGTTTCTTCTCAGAGGTAGTCAGTTAAGAAATTGCCGACATCATCTAGTGCTAATTACACTAATCTATATACATTTATAATAACTCATCACACTTACTTTTTCGTAGTCAGTTAAAAATAACATTTTCATGTGACCTAAATTTTTTTTAATCAAAGAAGATTGCTTACTGGCAATGCGCGTCACACATTACTAGTAATCTTGTTAACCCCTCGTGCTAAGCATGTGTTACGAGTGGGTTCACGTCGGTAGTGCAACGGGTGAGTTTCGAACCGGCAACCTCATGATCGCAAGTCCGACGCCCTAGCCAGGCTACCGCCGCTTCACATGTAATTATAATTACTGTAGTATTAAAACGATTAAAAGCCATTTTTGTCTTCCAGAAAAACCCTCATCGTCATCATCTTCGAGCTCTAAGGGCAAGGAGCGTGAGCTGGCGTTGTTACGAGGAGACCTGATGCTGGCGCAGGCAGCTGCTCACGGCGCATACCACGCTGCTGTTGCTGCTGCTGCTAAGGGCAAGGTATTCATACAAAAAGAATTAACTGCCTCATTAGTCTAATATTAGCTAGACTGCTAAATGATAAATGATATTTATCTCTGTGAATAGATCTTTTAAATACACTTTTTCAAGTCGCTTTTTTTTAAATCTAGATGGCGCCGACATTTCCTATCTGACGACCTCTGAGAAGAAATGTCGAAACAAACTCAGAGAATCATGGTCTCTTTTAAAGTCCAGACAATAGTTATATCATAGATATGCGAGTTTTACAATGTAGGGCAAAATCTGAACAGGCCTTTTGAAGAAAGAGCCATAATATTCTGGCTCTTTCTTCTAGCTTAGCCTATACGTCGGCTAAGCTAGACGACGTAGCTGCAGCACCATCTAGCGATCAAGTGGCTGCATATGCTAGCATCGATCTAAAAATATCTTTCTGGTCAGTGGACCCTTTGATTGGAGGGGCAACAGAACACACCTTGTCTCTCTACATTGGTGACCCCGACTTGATTCCAGTGACTCCAAATCGATGACCCGATAGCCGATTGCCATATATGTGTATTTATAGTTCGCTGGTATAATTAGGGCCCATGTCATGAAACAATAACCAACCATGAACATTGTGTATTTTCAACCATCTTCAAAAAGGACTGCCAGTTTGATTGACTGCCTGATAGAGTCACTTTTTTTTTTCTCTAGCCGTTACTGTCCCACTGCTGGGCAAAGGCCTCCCCCAATTCCTTCCAGATACTCTTTTCTTGCGCCACCTCAGGCACCCATTGCGTGGAGACCCTTTAGATAGAGTCACATGTCCTATAAATTGTCCTCAATGCGACTGCTATACAAGAAGCCCTGGGTGCAATCCCCAGGTTAAGCAGAATTATTATGTGTTTTTTTTTATTATATTGGACCCTATTACATTACACCTGGCTCACTATCGAACATTTCCGGACACAAACCTATACATATTTAAGTACACATTACTGTATCTTTGTTGCCCAAATAAAGTAAAATACTGCCTCATTAGTCTAGTGGTCCTAAGCGCGACTGCTACGTTCGAGGTCTTGGGTTCGATCCCCAGGTCCAATAAAGTGCTATTGGGTTTTTCTATGAAATTATCAGTAGCAGCAAGTCTGGATTTGGGCCCAGCCCAGCCCGGCGAACTGTGGGTGTACATTAAGTACACCTCTGCCTATTCCTTCGGGGAATACAAGCGTGATAGTAAGTATGTATGTATAAAGTATAATAAAATGAACTTTCTTTCCAGAACATGTCTCCGTTGTATCCGTTCGGCATGGGTTCCGAGAAGGATCGTCATGGGGGCATCGACTCTCTCACTGGCCTGCCTCACACAATACTTAGGTGAGAACATGATCATCATCACCAACCCAAAAAAAAAAAATTTTTGCTCTGCTCATATTGGTCTTAGCATGATAATATATAGCCTATAGCCTTCCTAGATAAATGGGCTATCTAACACTGAAATAATTTTATAAATCGGACCCGTACTTCTTAAGATTAGCGCGTTCAAGCAAACAAACAAACTCTTCAGCTGTTTAATATTAAATATATAGATTATATATATAGTATAGATTACATTTGAAACTAATTTACAATATTTCTGTTCTATCAGTGCTGCTTTAGAAGGAGGGTAAGATATCTTACTTTTAACATTCTTAGTAACATTATATTCTTACCCACATATAAAATAACTAGTATACTTCCTTTCAGCGATCCTTCATCAGTGCTGGGCGGTGTTCGATTGCCGCCGGACACGGAAATAATCAAGTACACCTCCTCACTAGCCGGGCCCAAGGTAAAAGCACATGTATGTAAACATTTTGCACTTATATTTTGTAGAATAAGGCACGGTGCTCACTGGTGCAATCATAATATAATTTATTATTATGACATTTATGGTTAAAATTTGTATGGTCGCTTTGTTTTTGTTAGGACAAAGCTTTCTATGGCTGCGACCATTCTTTTTTTTTTGTTTCCCTGAATTACATCATATGCAAAAATCGACGTTGATGATCGTTGGCTTAAACGTCCGGTGTACCAAACGAAAAGTTAGAAACTTGTCTAATGTTAAATTCATAATGTTAACATAATTTTCGATAACGCTATATTTATCCGAAACAAATGATGTTTACATTCTCAAAATATTTTAAAATGTAAATTTTTATGTCAGAATTGTAAATAAAGAAAAATATATAAATTCTTTAGGCGGAAAGCGCGACTGCTACGCTAGAGATCCTGGGTTCGATCCCCAGGTCGAACAAACTGTTATTGCGGTTTTCTATGAAATTCTCAGTTGCAGCTCGGAGTCTGGATTTGTGCCCGGTTAATAGCAATAGGCGCGCCCCCTATTACATGGGACCTTAACCAGCAAAGTGTGGGTGTACATTAGCAGACCTCTGCCTAACTCTTCGGGGAATACAAGCGTGATGATATATTATGTTTTATGTCTTAGCCGGGAGCGGGCACGACAACCCGGGGCCGTAAGAAGACGATCTCCCTGGACCCGCCGCACGTCAGCGTACATCCCGCTGAACGAAACGCACCGCTGCCCAGCAAGCGACCTAAACTTGTAAGTTACACATTTTTCTTTATTACTAATTTCCCGTGCAGTGATAGCCATCACGCCACGCACCTCTGTCTTTTCGAAGTCATGTGCGTATTAATAATTAATTATCACGCGCTTAAACGGTGAAGGAAAACATCGTGAGGAAACCTGAGAGATTTCTTGAAGGCATGTGAAGTCTGCCAACCCGCAGTAGGCTAGCGTGGTGGACTAAAGCCTAATCCCTTTCGTTCTGAGAGGGGACCTGTGCCCAGCAGTGGGACAATGTAATGTGTTGATGATGATGATGATGAAGAATTTCCCACGTTTCTTGTCATTGTTAGCCTATGTCACGCAGAAATAACGTAGCATTCTATTGGTGAAAGATTTTTTCAGATCAATCCAGTACTTTCAGAGCTATTCAATGCATATAAACAAACAATGAAATCTTTTCTCTTTATAATATTAGTTTATATGATAAATCGTTACGACCTGTAGGTGTTTCTGGTATCTTTCCGCAGTTGTACATAGAGTTGCAGATTTTTATTTTTTATTTAATTTTATTTATTTAGGGACAAAATACAGTTTACGTAGCAGTGCTTAAAGATAAGAATAGATAACGTATAACCCACACTATTATCCACGGATTAAAATCAAAACGATATTAATAATGAGGAAAGGACGGGACGGTCGAACATCCGTTAATTGTTGTAATTATAAATAATGGAATGAATTTACTGTTGATTATCGTCACTTAGTAGTAATGAAACCATTTTTTAAATTAGCATGTGCTAACGCAAAGATATCGATATCAATGAAGTGTGTGGGTCACTATAAGGCGGCGGAGAGGTGCCCTCTCCCCGGCGTTTGTTTTTACACTTCTCAGTGTGAAATAGACGATGTCCGGTTTCCGACCGCACAGTAGGTACAGTTTTCCGTATGTTTGTCCGGTCAAGAAAATCTTAGTAAACCAGAACAAAAGTTTATCCAGTTTAATCGTTTAATAAACATTTTGCTTGGCTTACTTATTAATGTATTCTTTCTTTCTTTCTAAGTATTAGGTATTTGTTACATAATGTTGCTGTGCCCTAACGGGGTTTCATGTTGTACCTTTCCATATAAATATAACACCTAAATGTAACACATGAAAGCAATAAAGAACTTGAAACTTGTGACCAAAGAAATTTCTGGAAAGAATTAGCTAAGTTAAAATAATGTATGTGTCTTAACAGGATGAGTACGGCAACTCGCGGTCATCGGTGGAAGTGATCAGGCTGCCAAACAAACCGGAGCGGGCCGGACACAACTCGATGTCCGGCACACCTCCGCCCAATCTGTCCGACTATGCAGGTATGCTTGTGTGTCAGAAACAAACAAACCATGTTTCATACATTTTAAGGCAGCTATTTAGTGATTATATTAATAACAGAATACTAATAGATAACTCGCCCCTATTAAATGGGACCTAAACATACCGTTGAAGTGTGAGTGTACATAAGTACACCTCTGCTTAACTCTCCGGGGAATACAGGCGTGACAGTATCACGTGCTCATACCAAGACAAACTTGAAGCAGTGGTAGCGGTGGTGGCTAGGGCGTCGGATTTACGATCATGTTTGATGATCAGCTTTTTTAAAAGTAAAAAAAATACCTTGGCGCCACTTTGATAATATAAGGGGAATTTGTTTGTTGTGCAGGTATATCCCGCGAGCTGCTGCAGACGATAGCTAGTCAGAGCGGCGTCAGCCTGGCCGCGTTGGAGCGCCAGCTGCAGGGATCCACAGGTGATTATTGTATGTTACATATATCATTACTAATATATACGCTTTACTTGTGTGTTATGTCTATAATGTCTATATGAATGGATCGTGAATCATGAATGGATCCGCACGAACGGGGAAGTACTACCCTCCCACAGAATATCGACGTCAAGTACCAGTATGCATACTGTTGCGTTTCCTACGGTGAGTGTGGAGCGCCGGAGGCCCAATTCCTCCCTCAGGCCCCTTCCTTCTCCTGTTCTCCTTCCCCTCTCTTTTCCTGAAATTGGCTCGGCAACGCATCTGCAACTCCTCTGGTTTTGCAGATGTCCATTATCTGCAATGGTGTACAATTATGTATGGAAGATAATGCTGGGTGTGGCAGAAGAGACATGAAATTATAATAAACTTTCTTCTGACACTAACAAATTCAAAAAAGAATAAGTGGAGAGAGTATGAGATCAAGGAAATAAGGAATTATTTCTTTATATATACTTTCCGCCGGCGGCTTAACCTTCACCAATACGTTTCTTTCAATTTTACGGGATAACATAGCCTATTCTACTCCGGAATAATGTAGCTTTTTATTGGTGAAAGAATTTTCGAAATAGGTTCAGTAGATCCAGAGATTACCCCTTACAACCTCACAAGATATACAAGATAGATATATACGGTATCAATGTCCCCATTAGCGTAGCTACCGGCGGGCTAAATGGGGCAGAGCCCCGGGACCCCCAAGCTCAGGGGGCCCCTCGGACTCTCCTCGCAACGGACGAACGAATCTGGATAGCGACAAATCTGGAGTACGTCGAATTTGGAAAACGACGAATACGGAACAAACGATTTTAAATAGTTTAGGTGGTGGTTACCAAGCTACGCCACTAAATGTCCCTGACGAATACTATTGTTACAGATGCAGGTCTAAATCTGAGCACTAAGATGAGTGAAGATTCTCCTCTGGACCTTGGTGTAAAGTCTTCTGCAATGGACGACGACGCACCTCTCAACCTGTCTCTGAAACCTACTCCAAGTAAGTGAGAGACTTTTCAGCCCATCATCATCATCATATACTCGTACACTGCTGGACGTAGGCCTCTCCTAATCAACAGAACAGAGCCCTAACTTCGGCTTTCCAACCCATCATGGTTGTGGCGAATATTATGACGATATGGCTAGGGAAGGTCAGTGCCTGCCTTATTAGTCGAGTGATCCAGAGGTCCTGAGATTCCCGGGTCGAGCAAAGTGCTATTGGGTTTTTCTATTAAATTTTCAGTAGCAGCTCGGAGTGCGGGTTTGTGACTTGGACTTGGTTAATTACAATAGGCTCGCTCTCCATTACATGGGACCTAAACATACAGTTTGTTCGAAATAAGTAAGCCGATCGGAAGTTGTCTGCAAGTGGTTTAGAAGTGGTAAATTTTAATAGAAAGAGTCGGTGTAAAGATAATTAGAGTCGTATATGTTTCACATTTCTAATTATTTTGTTTACTAATTTCGATATTTATGTATTAAAACACTTAATTCAACGATTTTATCACCGCGGTAGTTCGGAACGGCTAACTTCCGATCGGCTTACTTATTTCGAACAAACTGTACTGTCGAATTGTGGGTGTAAATAGGTACACCTCTGCGACTTTCTTTAATAATATATAGTGATAATACCCTTTTCTAATTCTCCAAGCTAATAGAGATAAATGCTTTGAAATAAAAAATAAATATTTAGGTACCTTTATGAATTATAATTTTCTTTTGCAGCGAGTTCGCAAGCGTCAGATGCGTTATCACGACTGACGTCACTAAGCAGTTCGCTCAACGCTTCCTCGAGCCATGACAGAATATGTGAGCGTTCAATTTATTAATTAAAGATGGACATAATCTATCCTAGGCGTATTTTCTATGATATAAAGGAACAACTGAAGCGGCGGTAGCCTAATGGCTAGGGCGTCGGACTTGCGATCATGTGGTTGCTGGTTCGAAACTCACCCATTGCACTACCGACGTGAACTTACTCGTAACACAAGCATTTAGCTTAGCACGAGGGGTTAACAAGATTACTAGTAATGTTTGACCCACATTGCTTGTAAGCTTTTTTTTTAAATAAAAAACTTTTCTTCGTCAAGTATAATTCGAAATAACGTACCCTAAGTGCGGGCCTTGTAAAGGTAACTTCATCCTTTATAAAATTTGGTCTCGGTACAGAAAAGGTTGGTCACCCCTGCCCTAGAATATGTTTAGTCTATCAGTTCGGTAAATTTCACACATTGTGCACTTCCACTTTTATTTATACTACTAAGGTGGCAAACAACTGACTGCCTCGTTGGTCTAGTGGTCCCTATCGCGACTGCTACGCTAGAGGTCTTGGGTTCGATCCCCAGGTCGAGCAAAGTGTTATTGGGTTTTTCTATGAAATTCCCAGTAGCAGCTCGGAGTCTGGATTTGTGCCCGGTGAATGGCAATAGGCTCGCCCCCTATTACATGGGACCTAAACATACCGGCGATGTGTGGGTGTTCATTAGTACACCTCTGCCTAACCCTTCGGGGAATACAGGCGTGATGGTATGTATGTATGTATTATCTCCTCATTAAAATTTCGTGTATAACAGCGCGTCGCAAGCCGGGCGCGAAGCCGCGCCGCGTGGCGCCGGAAATGAACCCAGTACCGGACGCGCCGCGACCCAAGTCCAGTGGCAGTGAGGACAGTGAATGTACGTTGTTTGAACAGGTTTTTTTTTAAAGTGACTATTGTAATATTTCACAGGTTTATTTTGTAAAGAGTATGAGATTTGGAGTATTTTTGTACCCTTTCATTAATAAATTTTATAGTTTTCTCCAACGATCACAAGTTACTTAATGGCTACGGATTTCAGGTACTAAAAATCTAAAAAAAAATCAAATTCATATGTTGTACTAGCCTTAAAATGCCTTTAAACTAGTCGCTAGTTCAAAAAAGTAGGTCTCATCGAGAAGAGCCGGCAAGAACAAGTTAACAGATGGCGCTATACATACAAACTCTATTGTGGATCTCGCTGCCGGAATCATTGTTCCCCGAGATTTACAATTTGGGTGTCTTCAAGACGAGAGTGAATAGGTTTCTTCTAGGCAAGCGAGCTACATCGTATACCATTTTGCTTTACATTAGGCAAGTTGTGGTCAAGCGCAAGCTTATCTGACATAAAAAAAAAACTTCGCTACAGGTTCCTAACCCCAATTATTGTCCTGTAAAAGCGTTAGGTGATACTTAACATCATGGTCCCGCCCACAGCAGTTGCCGGGTGGGCAGGGCGCGAGGGCAGGCCGCGAAACCTGGGCCGCGGCGTCAGCAAGCCCAAGAAGAACACCGTGGCCTCGCTGCTGGCCCAGAGCCGGGCTCTAGGCCTCAGGCCTGCGCTGGCGCATCAGCTACTGGCTGAAACTGACCTGGTAAGTTAGAATTACTGTTGTACATGAATGATGCTACAGAATGACAGGCCTAAAGTGGCCTGAAGGAAAAATACGACTTCGACCTGGCGGGTGGGACTCGCGGTGGCTTAGCAGTCATAGCGTCTGGTGTACTTAACCAGAAGACGCAGGTTCAAATCTTGACCGCAGTCTTATTTTTCTTCACTAAAATAACTTTATAAAAGATTATAAAGTTATTTTAATGATGGAAAATGCCTAAAAAATACAAAAAGACATATTATGCTCCATCAAAAGAGGCTATTTAGCCCAGAAGACTGTATTAAGATTTTTTTTAAATAATAGGCAGTTCTAACCATTTCTTTCTCTCTTTTTCTTACAGGAAAAACTGAAAGCCCTATTAGGTGAAACAGCGAGTACGGACTCTGAATGTCCGTCGGACAGCTGTCCGTCCGACTCGGACGCTAGCGATACTAGTCGGAGGCCTAACGACACGCAACTAAGACTGCCTCTGGCACTAGGTTAGTAGTACCACATTTTTTTTTTCTCTAGCCGTTACTGGCGGGATGATTTGGATGTGTACCGCAAGAGCTGGTTCGAGGTAGCGCAAGAAAAGAGTACCTGAAAGGAATTGGGGGAGGCCTTTGCCCAGTAGTGGGACAGTAACCAATACTCAATACTCAATATATTTATTGCACTCCACAATGTTAACAGGTGTTACATAGTAATTTAGTAGGTATCAATCATGGACCCTGTCGGGCACGGCAATTTAGGAGAGAGGAGGAAGGCATTCTATTTTTATATTTGTTATACCTACTACTTTTTTTAGTTTTTACCACCACCACTTACTGTTTCAAATAATTAAAGTACAGATTAATATCTTTTGTTTGTTTATTGACGTATTATTTGCATTTTTTACTCTTGATTTTAAAAGGCTTAACGCCAGCCTTGGGCGCAAATATTTTTTTTTTCGCAAATCGTTTTTCTATAACACATTCTAATTACATGGCAGCAGAAATTGCGACATTCATCATCATCAGCATGATCAACCCATTACATTGTCCCACTGCTGGGCACGGGTCTCCTCTCAGAACGAGAAGGATAAGGCTATAGTCCACCACGCTAGCCTATTGCGGGTTGGCAGACTTCACATGCCGTCAAGAAAGTCTCTCAGGCATGCAGGTTTCCTCACGATGTTTTCCTTCACCGTTTAATTGCGGCATTAATAATAACTTATTCACAATTGAATATTAAACATTTATTATTTTGACCGAATGCTCTATTTTTTACACCAAAATTTTCTACGATAACGATTTTCAAGCAAATGTTTTAATACTTAATTGTGAATAAATCTTCAAACGGCTGAGTTGATTATCTTAAAACATTGCTTAGAACACTCTCGACTAAGATTCAAACTAAAAAAACTTCTAAATCGGTTTATCTGTTAATTTCCGTCGGGGGTTTATAAATTATTTATTTATTTCCATATTTAATTTAGTTAAGGACCATAAGCCAAATCCCAATTGCGTTCTTCTTTTTTAAATTGATTTGTTTATTTGTTAAATGTAAGGCGTAAGCAGATCATTTGGACACAGACAAACAAAGCTTAAAAATATTTTTTTTATGGCAGGTTGGAAACGCGTGACCGTGATCAAGGGTCTCTCCCGCAATTGCAGCATCAAGGGGGATGTGACGTATTCACCACCGGACCCTCACGCGGGTATCACCATGCGATCATTACATGACATACAAAATGTAAGTATTTAAGGTTGGATGATGAAGCTAGATTTATTTTTGATCATTTGTAATATGTATTGGAAAACAGATTTACAATAAAGCATCTGCCAACTGTAGGTGTACATTTGTACACCTCTGCCTTACCCCTCTGCCTTAAAGCAGGCGTGATGGTATGTATGTTACATTCTGGCATTGGGAAATATATCTATATTCACAAAGATCAGGTGCGAAGTACCCGCAACCGGCGCGTGATGACAAGATGTATGAATGTGGATGAAATAAAAAAAGTATTCAAGGAGTTATGTAGTTTTATGTAGTTTCTATGAGAAAAAGTCGTAAGTATACATATGTATGTTAGGTCTATATCAAACCATAAGGTCACTCAAAATCTGAAAGACTTCATTCAAATAATAAGTTTTACTCATTAAGAAACTTTAAAATTATTAACGTAATGTAACACATGTCTTCGAATTTTTTGGTTCTTGGACATGCCGGTTTCCTCACGATGTTTTCCTTCACCGTTTTGTGAGCAGTGGTGATGAAATGGTTAACACGAAGTATAGCGCCTGTCTGGGTTCGAACTTACGACCTATAATTTGTAAGTCGCGGCTGTTACCACTGGGTCACCTCTCTGAATGCTTTATTAAATCGGCCAAATTCGTTACAGTTCCTGGACACAAACCCATGCCCACCACTGTCGACGGATAACTTCAGCTTCAGTGCGCGCACGGTGCTCGGCGAGTACATACAACCGGCGAGCGATGTTGGAGAACCACTTGTTTACAACGAAAATGAAATCAATAAGAGGTAAGGTCATTTAAAGCTGTTTGATTCAGTTGTCATACGAATAGAAATCTTTGACAATCGTTGTTGGTAGTTAGAAGCCCAACGATGCAAATGTTAACTTTGTTAACTCTTCTCGACACCCATACCACAGAGCCTTAAGGCTAAACCTTCAGTCTTGGGTGCCAAATCATATTTTTTTTTCATTCATTCATTCATTTGGTTCTTCGCAAATTTTTCGTCTTTTTTCTATTTATTTCTGTCTCTTTCACATATCATCTTCATTCGCTCTTACGTTCACTCACTCTTCATTCACACTTGCGTTCACTCACTCTTCATTCACTCTTGCGTTCACTCACTCTTCATTCACTCTTCCGTTCACTCACTCTTCATTCACTCTTCCGTTCACTCACTCTTCATTCACTCTTGCGCTCACTCACTCTTCATTCACTCTTCCGTACACTCACTCTTCATTCACTCTTGCGTTCACTCACTCTTCATTCACTCTTGCGTTCCGTTTCACTGATTTTACACTCTTTAAAATGACTTCGAAAAGACAGAGGTGCTGTGACCAGCTTTGAATATGAGTATGTATCGCAGGTTGGAGGAAGCTCGGTTGCTGGCGGGTGCCGGCGGGCGACCGACCCCGCCGCCGCTGGACCGGCGCATGGAGCTGGCGCGCCTGCAGCAGGCCGCGCGCGATGCTAGGCGAGATGCCTCCGCACGCTCCCGGGACCATGTAGGCGTATGTATTACTTCACACTACCCTTAAACTACGACATATTTGAAAAAACATCATCATCATCATCTCTTAGATAATAAGTGAAATTCTATTTGAACAGTATAAACTGGTCTTACAAGTTAATTGTTCTGTTATGGAAGAGCGGGTCCTCCTAACACAGGCATTATTTGCCTAAAAGGAGACTCCAAACACTAATTTACTATTGTACCAGTGAAAGAAAATAAACCATTTTATATTTTTTATATATTTTATTTATTATCATCATCATATCAGCCAAATGAAGTCCACTGCTAAACGAAGACCTCCCCCATAGTCTTCCACAAGGACCGGTTAAGCTCTAGACAGACGGACCGCATTTCAACTGCAATCCAACTGCAAATTGAAGTTCGGATGCAGTTTGAATGCAGTTGACACGACTGCAATAGAACTGCAAACCAAACGTGCAGTCACAGTTCACACGATTGCACGCCGACTGCAATTGAACTGCAATTTGCAGTTGGATTGCAGTTGAAATGCGGTCCGTCTGTCTCGAGCCTTTTAAGCCACCTGCATCCAACGAATCCCAGCTACCTTTACCAGGTCGTCTATCCATCTTGTTGGAGGTCGTCCCACACTGCGTTTTCTGTTTATTTGAAAAATTCCACTAGGGAAATCACCAAAACCTGTGAACTAACTTAGTTCTTGGTGGGCGGAATGTTTAAAAACTACTTGAGGTTTTATATGAGCATTTTTACTTTTCTACATTATCTGTATATTCTAACATTCAAACAGTTCAAATAAATCGGAGTAACGATCACACGTCTTTTAACTTGAAAATCTTCCGCATGCCATAATAAATCTTATTACTATCATCATATGCAAAAATCACCATAATGTGTCAACTGCAAAAAGTTGAATATAAATAGAGCCCGACAACAAAAATATAATAAGACAATTAAAAGCATTTTAATGTTATGCTAGACAGACACTCCTATAAGCCATACAATTTATATACTAACAGTCTTTTGCAGAAAAGTAAGAAAACACCCCCTCTCAATTCCCCCAAAAACTTTTTTTATACCTTAGAACTTTATCAGTCGATTACAATTAGTTTTTCAGTACACGAATTATATTTAATAACATCAATTAATAGTGTGGTTATCTATACTTTTATTAAAAAGATGTAAAGTTTGTGAGGTTGTATTGTAGGGGTTATCTCTGGATCTACTGAACCGATTTGAATAATTCTTTTACCAATAGAAAGCCACGTTATTTGTGAGTGTCATAGGCTATATCGACTAAGGAAGTGGGCACAGATCAGCTAGATTTAATTAAATTTAACTCCCCCTATTGCACAAATACTATAGTACGCGCGTTATCATCTGAGTCTTAGTTCCATAAATCATTTCTCTATATCTATCTCGCTTGCACTTATGGGTCTTATGGAGCCGTATAGGCCGTGAAGCCGTGAAGGGCGTAACAATAAAAGACATAATATCGATAAGTAACGTTTATTATCGTATCTTGTTCACAAAATTCGTTAGCACGTGCGCAAGGTAGCCGTTTATCGATAACTAGGGTCCGGCGCGCTGCACATTCCTATCTCTTTTGACTTTTATGACCTGACGACTCAGATGATAACGTGCGTACTATAACACTATTCTTCTCAACAGGGTCGCCTTGACAGATCAGAAAAGGCGGAGTTAGCCAAACGCGAGAAAGAAGCGAGAAGCCAACAGCTGCTAGAGGTAACATTCATCACATACCATATCGATACACCAACGAACATAAGGTCGTGAATGACATTACTGCTAATATCATTCACGACCTTCTGTCCTGTCTCGATATGGCATATTAGTTCAGTGTTCTAAATCTGTGGGATACGTTTTATTTGTCTCTCTTTTGTGTTTTAATAGTTCTCATATTATTGTTATTAATTTTACTAAACAAAGGTATATAAATCGTATAAATGGTAACGCCTTAGCAAATGAACAGACAAAAATGTATTGCTGGGGAATTTGTTGCGTCGCTTCTTCTTCTCAGTTCAAACACTAGGAGGCTGTGAAGGGCGGCCGTTTTGGGGACTGTCTTTAATGAAAAAAATTACGTAAATAAATAACTTTTAACAAAAAATTAAAACCGCCTTAAAAATAATTTTATCCCTAAAACAGTTTCGGAAGTCGGTAGCGAAAACATAAGATCCATTCAAATTAAAGCCACCGAAGAATTTTGCAAATCCGTCTATATATGTCGGAGTTATGTCCGAACTTACATAACAACATAATATAAACATCCGACTTGATAACCTCCTCCTTTTTGAAGTCGGTTAAAAAGTACTACCTATTAGTCTATCTTGAATAAATGATTTTTTACTGTTATGCATAGAGAAATATTTTCAGTAATTACGTATTGATTTAACAATAACAGGTAACAGGTGGTTTAATGTCCACTTAAATTATGTATAGATGTCAAAGTAATTAACATAACCAGCCTTATCTACACAATTCGCCTACAATAATCTTGTAATAGTAAAATGTATATGATAAATTAAAATTTTCTTTATTTTCTGATATTTTCTAATACAGGGTGGAAGGGACATCAACGCACAACCGCACACCATGAATTCAGTACATGATTCTGGACCCCATTCCGTTGATATTTTTTGTCAGTTATGTTTTAAAAAATCAGCTGTTCCATACATTTTGACCGTGTAGGTATTGTACTTTTGTATGAAAAAGCTGTTATTTTTTTTTCATAACCGACAAAAAATATCAATGCAAGGGGGTCCAGAATCATGTACTGAATTAGTGGTAAGCGGATGTGCGTCGATGTCCCTTCCACTGTATAATTATATAGTAGAACATTTTATTTAAATAACTAAACCCTATTACTAAGAGTCACTAAAACTTTTTATCATGGTATATTAATCGATTGAAGGTGTAAATAATATTTACCAAATTTCGAGTTCTGTAATAATATGGGAACTATTTTGTCTCTACTTGTATGTGTTTTAAAATCATGTGCTTGTGTTTGTTTTATTTTTTTATTATCAATTTGATGCTTGGCAACATTGTGCTCACCATTCGTATTTTGTAGATTTTGTTCTATATTCAAAAGCAAAAAGGGCCTTTTGGGGTTGCCAACGTTTAAGAAAAATTGGTTACTTTTTGCTTTTTTAGTAGAAAGCGTTGGAATTCTTAGCTTTTAGTTGGTAGCGAGCTGTGTGTTTAGTATTAGATCTGGTATATACATACTTATATACTTCTCTATAATATTTATGTAAAAATACTGTCTATTTGGGTTAAGAGTATAATGAATAACACAAAACCGAACCGCCAAAGGGACCTTGACAATGTTGTCATAATCCAAATTGATAATAAAGACAAGAAAATGCGAAAAAAATATATAATAACGAGGCAATACTTCGAAACAGCATATCAACAAGAATCGAACGCAGTTGACGATCGAGCCCCTCCCTACACTACCGAAAACCGGTGTCGACGAATGGAAAACACCCGAAATAGTGATGGGACCAGCCACTAAGACGAATAAGGAACGCATTATGCCTCCAATCAGTCTCTCGCTAATACCAGTGAGCGGCCCCAAAGACACACAGAACTGCCCTATAAAAACTATCAAATTCGACCAATCTGGCTGGAAAGAGGAAGTAGAAGAATATAACGCTTTAGACAAAATGAAAGACTTCGCTGAAAAAGCTGCTTTTGACCTCCCAAAACGCAAAGATAATAAACAATACGATTTCACGTTAATAAAGTCAGCGGAAAAGCGCTCTAAACCGCCGGACAAAGAGAATAATCTTGAAAAACTAATAGAATCGTATTCTAGAATCACAGAATTCATAAACGGCTGCGATTGGTCGAAGTTGCAAGGGGACAAGAAATCCGAGGACCCGAAATCAATAGAACAAAAATACTTGGATGCGAAAAACGAATTTATGTCCCAGAATTTAATGTTAATGCCGAAAGATGGTTCTAAATCTGTATTAAAAGACGTTATTGATCTCAGTGAAGATGATGATATATTATCGGATATTATGACTAAGAAAATAAGTAAAGGCACGTTTAATGTGGGCAAGGATGGGGCGTTATCGATATCCGTGCATCCCCTTGGCAGTAAGGAAGCGATGTCATCGGTACGTGAAATATACAAACTAAATGTACTAACTTTCGGATACTTTCACTAACATTGCACGCCTAATCCTTGAGGTTTCAGTAGAATCGACTTTGTAAATATCGAATAACCCGACTGCGTAAAATATTGTTGCAACTATTACACCCATATTGCTGTTCAGCTAAATTAATTGTTAATTAACTTATCGATTATTTGAAAAAGTTGTTGACTTGAGGATAGATTTTTTAGATATTTGTCGCAAATATCCGTGTCTACACCATTTGCGCAGTCGAGTGTAAAGAAAGTTGTACATTTAGAAATAAAAAGGTGAAGGAATAGACGATTGGTGGAAGGTAGCACCGAAATTATTATAAAGAGTATTTTGGCATTTTTTTCGCGAAATTCGGTTCACAGATTCCTAGATACTACTACTTCCTATCATAGTATCTACGATTAGTAAGCTTTCAAAAAAAGTTTTTATCAAGAATACATTGCAAAGCGCTGGTTCAGATTCTTAAAAAAATATATTGCTTTCACCAAGAAAGCAGTTTTGCTTTCTAACGCCTGGCTTTAACAAGCACAGCCTCATTATTATAGCACTAAATATAGGAGTACTGATTATTTGGATGGGTGTACATTAGTACGCCTCTGCCCAATCCTTCGGGGAATACAAGCGTGATGGTATGATATGTGATGTTGGGGTATTGAACTTTTGGCCTCAGGGAAAAAACTGTCTATGGGGCTAGCGGAATACTCCACGCAAATCAGGCTTAGTCATATTACCAGTTAAATGGGATGGAGAAAGAGTCTAGTGATGGAAAACCAGATTAGAGAATAGCTACCCTCCCTTCCCTATTCTTCTCTGGATATTCTCTGGATACACTCCTGGCTTACCTCGAGGTCAGCTAAATTTGGCAAAATATCAGTGTTTTACACGTCGACTGATGACAAAATTAGTTCCAATGACATTGAATCGACATAACTGAATTTAATTAAGTGTTTTATTTTCTTTAACTTTCGCTATTATTATTGCACGCTATTTAATAACGTATGCTATAAATAATGTTTTAATTCTACTTCCTGTCTTTTAGACAAATACGTTATTTTAAAGGTTTTTTAATACTTGACAAAATATTTGAAATTGGAACAGTATTACCATGTTAATAACAAATACTGTAAATTGAGTAAAAACTTCTTTTAAGTTTCGTTTTATTTTTTTGTTACATGTAACGCTGTTAACTTATAATTTGCTGTACCGCTTTCGATGTTGTTCGCACGTTCGTAATGAAGGCTAAGAGAAGGAAACACGAGGAGATTGAGAAGCAGAAGATAGAAGAACAAGCTAAGAGACAACAGGTTTGTAGAAAATGGACACCATTTTTTAGGTCAAAACATTTTCGGTTCGAGATATCTCCTGGGAACAGCACTAGCCGTATTATATTGATGATCTATTTAAATAGATTCCTCTTCCATTTAAAAAATAAACTAGCTAAGTAATCACTAAGACGGGGTTTCGGGAAATTCCCACAGAATCCCGAAAGGCCATCAAAAATTCCTCCCTCCTTTCCTTCCTCCTTCGATTAATGGGGCAAATAAGAATTTTTTTTTGGTTTCTCTATCTCTAGCCATAGCAACTTTCCCGCTTCAACGAGTAAGTAATTGTCCCCTGTTGTTACAGGAGAGGGAACTGAAGCGACAGCAGGCTATACTCCTGAAAGAACAGGTTATTATCTGTGTATACTACATCTATGTGTGTTATTAACCATTTATTTGAACTCTAGTTAGAACAAGATGTTTTTCTGCATATATATAAAAATTAATCCCTATTTCCTTAGGTCACGCTTTAACTTGAGAATGACTAAACCGATTTCATACTTTATAGAAGCTTCTTATGGAAACAATATTCCATATGAAGCTTCTGTAAAGTATGAATATAAAGAATGATTAAGAAAATTGCGCAGAAAAAATAGTAAGTCGGGTCAGCTATTTAGAATAGAAAACCAATTGTTTAGATCTCCCAGAGGTATACAGGTTTTTTAATTAATCAATCCCATTAATTAATAATAATAATAACATTAATTTTGAGTTACAATAGACTCATTAATTACAATACCCAAAAATTGAATAAAATAAAATACAAGCAACAATTTATTCAAAGCATATTGTCCGTCAGTCAAAGACATGTACATTAAAATAAAAAATAATAATAATTATAATTTCCTAACCGGCAACTTTCCTAACAGCCATGCCGAATATAAGGGCAGCCCAGCCTATCGGCGATCATAGGAATATAGAAGCGTGGAAACAGTGCAGGCGCGCTTCCGCGGACATCCCTGATGCGCCACATAAAGGTTTATTTCATGCTTTTGGAGCGCCGAAGACCCAATTCCTCCCACAGTCCCCTTCCTTTGCTTTTCTCCTTACCCTCCCTTTTCCTTAAATAGACTCGGCAACGGATCTGCAACTCCTTTGGTTTTGCAGATGTCCATGGGCTGCGATGACTACTTAACATCAGGTGGCTCGCCTGCTCGTTTGCCGAGTTATCCCATAAAAACGTTAAAAAGAAAATATAACATATCTCGTTCTAACTAGAGTTCAAATATAACCCCCTTAAATGTATATTTGTGTGTGTCTGTGTGTAACCTGTGTTTCTCTTTTACAATCTCCGTTGGGACACCGCGGGCGTACAGCAAAAGTATATTACCGAGGTAATAATCCTATGTAGATTAACTGGCAGTTAACGCTTGTAGATGCTATGGACTATACTTTAAAAAAATAAAGAAAAACAAAACGTAAATAACCGCCTACCTTCAAAATTTTTCGTTGAAGTAGCTTTTTCAGAATATTTCCATATTTTGATATTTATACCCTCAAAATTTCTTTCTTTCTTCATAATGAGTAAGGATAAGCTTTGCTTTTAGATATTCCAGGATATTTATTTATTTATTATATATAACTTTACATTTCGTCGGTGGCATTGCAACGGTATAATAATATTATCATTGTAATTTAATCAGTCTTATAACAAAGTGTTAGTTCCGCAATATTGGAGTCTCATCGACGATATTAACTTTAGTTTTGATAAACATAGTTATAGCTGCTAAGATTAATATTTTGTGGTGTTCAGTTAACAATTTTTTATATAAATATCAAGCTTGAGCTTATGATTGAGAGAAAAAGCGAAATAATACGTCATGGTACACTTTGTTCGAAATAACTCTGCTCTGCTGAAGTTAGGAATGTGCAAGCAGAGCAATGCTAGTGATGTACAGTTATTAATACTTTCCCACTAATAGGAAGGATTTTTGAAACAACATTATTAGTTCATTTCTACTTTCCCACTTCTGGGAAGGACTTTTGAAGCAAGGTTATCAGTTTATTCCTACTTTCCCACAGCTGGGAAGGAGCTTCCTATCAGAATTATGGAGTTTAGGTTTACTTTGAATGGGGTTTGCCATCAACTGAATTGAAAAAAAATATATTCAATATTTGCATATTTTAGCATAGTGATAGATGCGGGTTTGAATCCTGTCAGAGGTTGAATTATTCCTTTAAAAAATATAATTTTAGAAAATATTGCAATGAAACTATTTTATGGTTAAAAATCAGTACAAAAATTACGCATTAACAGGCCCAAAATAATTTAATCGCAAAAATGTGCCTAGAATGGTTTTGAATTCTCACTATTATACCCTGATTAACAAAGTGTACCAATATTATCATCTTTCTCTACTTATCTCTTTATCTCTTACCCAGGAAAGAGAACGACGGCGTCAGCACACCACGTTCATTCGCCAGTTAGACTCCCGCCGGCGATGGGAGGAGAGAGAGAGGAGGAAGCACCAGAACCTGCTGGACAGGCTACTGGCCAAGGAGAAGAAGCTGCAGCAGAGAAGGAAGGAGATGGAACTGCTCTCTGAACTAAGGTAAGATAATCTTTACCTTTATTTTAGGACGATGACTAGTGTTACAGCGCCAGACTTGTTGAGACGCATGGGCATTTTGGGTTTGATTCCTAGAGGTTATTGTGACGGAGCTGTGATCGCATAAATGCAGGTTTTTTTATGGAATATATTTTTATTTTGTCATTTATTAAGCGATTATTGAAAAAAATATTTGCAAAACAAATTACTGTTGGTCACGGGGCGGTGAGGGGGGTTAGGCTATAGTCCACCTCTCTATCTATAAACAACAAAACTAATATGTTAAATCGGAATTTGAAATATATTCACATTATACGTACACAAAATAAATAAATCTTTCTATGACATTACACCATAACATATTAAATCAGCTCGCCCACTATTACATGGGACCTAAACATACCGTCGAAATGTGGATATACATTTCTTACACCTCGGCCTAACCCATTCAGGAATGCGTGATGCTACGAACGTTATATTTAAGAAGGTACCCTGTTTTCATGGACATCTTGTATACTCGAATAGGTTGAAGAATCCCCTCTTTACGTTGACCTATTATAAATATTGTTTTTCCTCACAGACGGCCACAAGAAGACTCGTCATTATCGGACCAGAAACCTCTACCTACACTGAATAGGATCCCAGGACTGAAGCTACCAGGCCAGGCGATGGCGGACATCCTACAAGTTTACGAGTTCATACACAACTTTGGACAAACACTCGGTTTTGGTAAGAATTTTTGTTGTTGCGACGCAGGACGCAGGTTAAACGTAAGGTTCGAATCCTGCCTGACATCGAATTTTTATTTCGCTGAAATTTTAATTAAAGATGATTAATTATATTATACTTCATCCACCACGACGTAGTGGATGAAGTATAATATATAAGAGTAGCCATTTTGCGTCACTGTTTATCTTCTATTATCGACAAGATCTACAATACAATGACATCTAGTGGGTTGTGGTTGTACTAAGAACTATATTTAGTCCAGACGCCTATAGATGGCGTTATGGGTATTAAATTAATCGAACATGGGTGTTTAAATATTGTTTTTTTTTTTAATACCACTATCTAAAAGTTGATAAACTCGCTAAAATAGAATTAGTGAATTCACATAAACATTTGTTACAGACATGGACGCGATCCCAACGTTGAACACTTTCCAAATGGCACTCCTGCCGGACTGCAGCGTTGAGGCCGAGGAGGAACTGCTGCAAGTCCTCACACAACTACTCATCACCGCCATAGGTACGTCTTAATTCACTGACGCACGTAGTTGCCTCATGAGGGCAAAACAATAGATTAACCCCATTTTTAACCCCCGACGCAAAAACAACGGGGTGTTATAAATTTGACGCGTCTGTGTGTGTGTGTGTGTGTGTTTGTCTGTGTCTGTCTGTTAACAGGTGATATACAGTAATTTAGTAGGTATCAATCATGGACCCTGTCGGGCACGGCAATTTAGGAGAGAGGAGGAAGGCATTCTATTTTTATATTTGTTATGCCTACTACCTTTTTTTATTTATTTGTTCTTATTTTTTTTTATAGTTATTGTTTTGTATATACTATTTATATACCGTTTAATTTATAAGCATATAGTATCAATATGCCTAGTAACATTTATATAATTATGTATTTTTATTTTTATTTCATGGTTTTTTATTTAGGTTTATTTTTATTTCATGGTTTTTATTTAGATGCTGAGTAGTCTGCCCGTAGACTGCCTCATTAGTCTAGTCCTAAGCGCGACTGCTAGATGTCTTGGATTTTTTTTATTAATTAATTTATTTATATAGGAACAGTTGTCGAGTACGACGGGTAGAATCACCCTTTTGATGGGTGCAGGTGACTAAATCACCACCCAGTATACATTATAAATATTGGAGAAATATGAGGAAAAAATTGACAAAATTGATTGAATTTTTTAGTTAGTAGAGTTTATTACAGTATTTTAGATTTCTTAAATGAAAAAGACTTTTGTCTTCCGACTCGAATACCTAATAAGTAATAATAGTAAATAGCTTATTTATTCGTAGGTAAATAGTGCAAGTTTTTAATTACATATCCTTTTCCTCCTTATCATATCATAAATATTTTATTAATTATTAGTACACCCACATTTCGCCGGTATATTTAGGTCCCATGTAATAGGGGGCGAGCCTATTGCCATAAACCGGGCACAAATCCAGATTACGAGCTGCTACTGGGAATTTCATAGAAAAACCCAATAACACTGCTCGACCCGGGAATCGAACCCAGGACCTCAGTGTAGCAGTCGCGCTTGGGACCACTAGACTATCGAGGCAGTCGATTAACTATATCATAGGTATAGATTAAAGATATTATATAAAACTATATTATGTTAGATTATTAATGAGCATTAAACGCTCATTAATATTTTATTTTTGCATGCCGATTGGTAAAATATGGCTGAAGTTTATTAATGTGTAACTTCATATTGTACCCATATTTGCAAAATAAATTTTCTTTCTTTCTTTCTTTCATCTACACATTGTCGAATAAATTATATATATATATGTTTTCTTCCACAGAGGACCCAGGTATCCCACACCCCGGCCGTCACACAACTCTTCTAGGCCACGCAATCCGCATGGGTGACATCACGCCGCAGAACTTGAGCGAAGTACTACGAATATACCTGTATGCCAACGCTACGGGCGAAGTTAAGGCTCTCACTGGTATGTAATATTTGTAAATGTCGTTCGAAATAACTGTGCACATATGAAGTTAGCCGTTCCAAACAGCTGCGACTGTAAAACGATTGAATTAAGTGTTTTTATACATAAATTTGTGAAGAAAATATCTACACATATAAGTAATCACTCGTTTAAACGGTAGAAAAAAACATCGTGAGGAAACGTGCATGCTTGAGAGATTTTTTGATGGTGTGTGAAGTCTGCTCATCCTTATTAGGCTAGCATGGTGGACAATTACCACTCTCAATCTACTATCACGCCTATGTTTCGCGAAAGGTTAAGCAGAGACGCACTAATGTGCACCCACGGGTCGCCAGTGTATTCAGGTCCCATGTAATAAGGGGTTGTTTAGTTTATTAATCGGGCACAAATTGAAACTCCGAGCTGCTAAACTTTGCTCCATAACACCAATAGAACTTTGCTAGACCTGGGAATTGAATCTAGGATCTCAAGTGTAGCAGTTGCCCAGCTGGTAGTGTAGTCTAGTGGTACTAAGCGCGACTGCTACGCTAGTCTTGGGTTCGATTCCAGGTCGAGCAGTGTTATTGGGTTTTTTAATGAAAATTTCAAAAGCAGCTCGTAGTCTGGATTTGTGCCCGGTTAATGACAATAGGCTCGCCCCCTATTACATGGGACCTAAACATACCGTCGAAGTGTGGGTGTACATTAGTTCACCTCTGCCTAACCCTTCGGGGAATACAGGCGTGATGGTGTTGTTATGTTAAATGGATGATGATATTGTTGTTGTTCCCAGGTCTGACGGCGGAGCGGGAGCGGGAGCGGCGCGTGGCGGACCACCACCAGACGGAGGCGGAGATGCAGCACACCTGCGCCAACTCCAAGAACTCCGCCTACTACGAACACCTGCACAACAACGCCACCTACAAACTGTCAGGTATGCTCACCACAAGGCGGATCGTCTCACCTTAAATTCTTTTTTTTTGGTATTTCGTATCGATATCGTAGCAGATAGTTGTGTAAATTGTAAGTTTTGAGAGAATGCTAAATTTTACGCTAATATCAATATTTTTATTTATTTTTTGCAAATCGATATCGTAGTAGATAGTAAATTGACAATTTTGACAGAATCTTCTATTTTACACCAATATCTACTACGATAACGTCTCAGTCGCCAAAATCAAGGTTTTTTTTAATTTTTCGCAAAGCGATATCGTTGCACGTAGAAGTGTAAATTTTCTTTTTTGGCAGAATCCTCTATTTTATACTTATATCTGCTAGGATAACGGTTTTTAGACGAAGATCTTGGGTGCCAAATTCAATATTTTTTTGTATTTTCGCAAATCGATATCGTTGCGGGTAGAACTGTAAATGGACAATTTTGGCAGAATACTCTATCTGCGATAATACTATCTGCTACATACACATTACAACGCACGTCTGTGCGTTGTAATATGTGATTTCTAATCAAGGAATAATGGCCTGACAAATTGCGTGATAAGACAACGTTCCGGACTGAAGATAATACAGTGACACGAATTGAAAGGAATATGCTAAGATGGTTTGGGCATGTTGAGAGAATGAATGAAAGATGATTAACAAATGGAATTTATAAGGCGAATGTTAGTGGCAGCGTCGGGAGAGGTCGCCCTAGAAGGACATACACCGATCTTATCGGCGAGGTCCTCCAAAAAGGTCAGGTGCGTAGTACTCGCAACCGGCGCATGTGTATGAAAATATGTATAAATGTGGACGAAGCGAAAGAGATATGCAAGAGTCGTAGCAAGTGGCTGTCTATAGTTTCTGCCTACCCCTGTGGGAAAAATGCGTGAGTGTATGTATGTATTCTTAATAAATTCAACACCAGTCCACTACCCAATTCTGACTTCCGACTTAATTTCGTCCACAGAGGCCCTTCGCGACAAGTCATTCCTCGCTCTAAGCGCGACGACGAAGGCTCGCATCCTGGCCTTCATATGCGACGAGCTGCTGCAGAACAAGGCGGTGCTGCGACAGCTGGATGCCTCGCTGGAGCACCTCAACCAGCTCAAGAAGGAGCGCTATCTTATGGATATGAAGATAAGGAAGTTAGTATATATATTCACAAAGATATGAATTTTCTAATGAAAGAAAATTTCTAGTGAAAAAGAAATTCGATCTCAGGCAGGGTTTGAACCTGCGTCTCTCTGGTTAAGTACACCAGATGCTTTACCAACTGAGCTACCGAGATCACTGCCTGTGATGTCGAATTTCTCTTCCACATTTTACGTCTTCAGGCGACGTCAGACGACGACCTGCCTGAGATAGAATTTTTCTTTCACTAGAAATTTTCTTTCATTACTAAATTCATATCTTTGTGAACATTTCGCATTATTTAATGCTAAAATATAATGAAAAATAAGCAGTATATATATATTTATTTTTTATTATATTTGGCACTAGCTGTGCCCGCGGTTACTGTGCCGGTTTTTCTTTTTGCTCAGCGCCTAAGAGTCGTCTTGGTGTTACATAGATTACTAAATTACTCCTGACATCAGCTATCTGACAATGAAATGGAATCGGTGCTGTCGTTTCGGAGATTAGCATTATTAGATTAGATAAGAGGTGTTAACTTTGCATAAAGTAATAAAGTTTCTATAACTTACCCTTCCTTTCTATAATTTACGTATTGTTTATTTTTCATATAGGGTGCGGGTGCTACATCAGCGTAAAGTGCGCGCGGAACAGACAGAGAAGCAGCAAGCGTTAGCGCTGGAGCGCATGCAGCGGCTGGTGGAGGAGAGCGCTGCCAACCTCAGGACCTCACCACACCTCAATGATGACGGTAAGTAACACATGGTCATAACACCTGGGTGACTTCAAATCACAAGTCAATAGGTTTCTTCTAAGCCACAAGGCTCCAGCGTGCAGTGATAGCCTTGTGATATTATCATAGGACTGCCATGTCAAAGGTCTCCAGTTCTCGCCTTGCCTTGGATTCGAACCCCAGGGCTTGGCAATCCAATGGTTTCACAAGGCTATCACTACGCTTTATCCAATGGCAAATACTCTCCGGCCAATCTTATCCAGTGGAAAAATATATGCTATGACACTCACTAAACAGTCTATAACAAAACCCCTTTTTCCTACAGAAAACCAACAAATCCACGAAAAAGCGGAAACACCTAAAAAGGACAAAGAATCGTCCCCACTTCCTGAAAGCGAGACAGATAAACAATCCGAACCATCCCCATACAAAGAACCACAGCCGACTGAAGAGAGCGACAAGGAATTATCGCCCTTAAAAGACTTATCTAACAGTATGAAGAACAAAGAAATGCTGAACAATAATAAGGACGAGTGTTCCCCGGCAGATAACTCGAAGATTGATAAGGATAGTGTTATGGGTGATTGTGATGCTATTCTGAGTGATTTGGAGAGTGAAGGCACTCAACCGGAAGAGGTAAGCGCCGATAATAATCTTTTTTATTGATATTCTTGCAAAGTTTTATCGAAACTTTTTTGTGGGCTAAGCGTACATATTGCATTTAAAATATTAAGTTATTTTAGTAGAGTTTAGTGCTTTATTCTTCTACTGGTTCCTAGGGCGCTTCATCCGCCTGAGGGCCTCGTTTCGATTCCTAGAACATCCAAAATGTTAGAAACCAACTAAGCGGCGGTAGCCTAATGGCTAGGGCGTCGGAAGTGCGATCATGTGGTTGCTGGTTTGAACCCCACCCATTGCACTACCGACGATAACCCACTCGTAACACACGTATTTAGCTCAGTACGAGGGGTTAACAAGAATATTAGTAATGTGCGACCGACATTGCTAGTAAGGTTTTTAAAAAAAAAAGATTTACAGTAAGTGGCAGTCTTGAGTTTGGATTTGCGTTGGGTTAAGGGTATTAGACCTGCCCTCCTCCTCTTACAAGTCCTCATGGATCGTCTGCCACCTAGGGCGGCGGCAGGGTATATCGCCCTCGCCTTGCCCCATCCATAGTCATATACAACATATGAATATACAACAGCCTAAATAAAAGTCTCAAATAAATAAATTTTCTTTCTTTCTTTTTCTTCTTCTTACATAACATAACATACCATCACGATTGTATTTCCCGAAGGGTTAGGGAGAAGTGTACTAGTGTACACCCACATTTCGCCGGTATGTTTAGGTCCCATGTAATAGGGGGCGAGCCTATTGCCATTCACCGGGCACAAATCCAGACTCCGAGCTGCTACTGGGAATATCATAGAAAAACCCAATAACACTGCTCGACCTCGGAATCAAACCGAGGACTTCTTCCGTAGCAGTCGCGCTTGGGACCACTAGACTAACGAGGCATCTTAACGACGTCTTCTTAATAATTATTTCATAATCTCAGGATGAAGACAAGAACCTATCCTCAGAGGAGTTGGCTCGGAAGCTGGAGAAGCTCCTCAAGCAGTCTGAACAGCAGCTGTTACAGCTCACAGCAGGGTCCCACGCTTTGAGGGCTACCTGTTATGGACAAGATAGGTAAGATTATAATATTATATTAAATTTATATGTTACTCGGGAATAATGTAGCTAGCTGTCAGATCAATATTTTCAAAATAGGGTGATGTGGAATTTATTGAAGATAATAGGCCTATTGTAAAATAAACTATATATAAGGTGTATAGGTACTGAAAAAAAGAATTAAATCGACCAATGAAGTTCTAAGATATAATCGTTTAAAGTTTTTTGTGGGAATTGAAAGGGATGCTCTGTCCCTTTTCCGCAGAAGAGTGTTATGAAATGAAATGAAATGAAATGATATTTTTATTTCTGTAAATAGATCTTTTAACCCGTCAAGTGTAAAACGTACACCCGTGTGTACACTATTAAAATGTGCCCCGCGCGCAGGACGTACACCGGGTGTACGTTATTTATTCCCGTCTAATTGGTCAAGCATTTCTTACGTTTCGCTTTGCTAACACGCAATTGGACAACACAATTCGTTCATTCAATTAATATTCAACCTTATTTCTTCACTTATAACGGAAATCGGAACTGAATGCTACCAAAAAAAAATAATTCAAAATAATTTGTCATCGAGCGCGCCATATTTTTGCGTCGATTCGCGCACAGTCGATTTATTGTGTGGTAAGTGGCTTACTAAAAATGTCTTCACGACGACATTTGAGTGTATTCCTAAAAGATATTTACATAGAATTACTGAGAAATAACTGTAGAATATGTGTTAAGTCATTGTTTTATGAAAAAGTGTCATAAAATTTGAGAAAAACATTACGAACTTTTGATGAGTGTATATTTTCCCGCAAAAGTCCAACGTATTTCGTGATATTTTAATAACAACTTTCTTATTTATGTGTTCAAATGTATATAAATAGCTAGATTATTTATTTGCAAACATATTTTGGTTCACAGTTACATACATTACTGCATATTTACAAGATTATTATAGTTAGTGTGTTAGTTAGTGGAGCATATAGGCGCCCGCCATATTCAAACTAAAATTGTAAGGTTTGCATAAAATTCTTATAACACGCGTGATAGTTTGTTTTTTATGTCTTATTGGAAACTTGCTTATAAGTTACTATTAGTTGGAGGATGATACATAAAATAATATATGTTATTATATTTCCCTATTATGACCATCAGTAGTCAGTGGTCAGTCTGACCGCAGGTACATACCAACATTTTTGTTTGATTATCCACGACTAGCATAACAAAAGTATCGAAGTATCTAAATAATAACAGATATTATGTATGTGTATAGGTACACATTAGTATTGCAGAAACCAATATCAAGTAAAACTAGTACTTACGGGCGACCAATCAGCTACCTACTTTGCAAAGTAGGTAATAATATTATCATAATCTCATTTTTTTAAGTCGGGTAAAATACCTAGTTAATTTCAAGTTAAATTGTGTTCCTGAGTTTATTTACATAGCCAGAAACTGAACTTATAAAAAATCTAATATATTTAATTATCTATGAACCATTCTTTTACATCGTTATATTTGATCGATTTAACTAGTTATATTTTATAATAAATGTATAGATTAAAGATGTATCATGTTTACGAAATTCATACTTGAATAAAAAAAAACAATTTGAATAATTTTACGCAAAGACTTTACTGCAAGCTGTACATATTTAGCTGCCTAGAGCGACTGGCTAGCGACCGCGCAGCACGCATGCGCGCGGCGTCCGCGCGCATGCGTGCTGCTAGTCGCCCGCCGCGCGCCGGGAAGATGCCGTGAGTGATAGATAAAAAGTTATGTCGCGCGGGAAACGTAATGTAAATATTAGTTTTATGGTATGTTTATGGTGATAAAAGGCGAATTAGTTGTTGTATTGAGCATGGTAATATGTCTGAGATAGTGTGTAAGTGTTTTTTTTATGTGAAAGTGTTAGAGAATATGATATTTTGTGACCAAGTGGAATGAGTGGCGCGGGAAAAAATCGTATCCAGTGGATTTACAACCAATTTGTGAGGTATTGTGACTTTTTGGTTATAATCTGTATATTGTAGTGGTTAGGAAATATTATAAGCAACGTAAATATGTATAATTTATGACACAAAAATTATCATATATGCACACAATGTTAATTTTTGCGATGACTTTGCAAAATTTTTTTTAGTTGCAAAAAAATGGCTGCGTTCCTGGCAATTGCATATGGGGAGGGGGATACGCGGGACGGGTTAAGACACTTTTACAAGTCGTTTTTTTTACATATTTTTTTTAACTAGATGGCGTCGACGTTTCCTATCTGACGACCTCTGAGAAGAAACGTCGAAACAAACTCAGAGAATCATGGTCTCTTTTAAAGTCCAGACAATAGTTATATTATATGCGAGTTCAATGTAGGGCAAAATCTGAACAGGCCTTTTGAAGAAAGAACCATACCAGCTTTGAGTTGACCTGTCCTAACTGACGGAACGCATACATCAGTCATCGTGTAGCTCAACCATTTTTTAGGGAGCCCAACGACCCGACGCACAACGATACCAGATCAGCAAGACATTTGCGTTGGTCATGGGAAATACTCAAAACTTTCAGAAATCTTTAATATAAATAAATGTTATACGAGTTAAAACCGACATAGTACTCACATTTACATTTTGTATGGTACAGTGTATATTAATAATAATACTATGCATGATAACTATGACCTACAAGGCAACTCAGTCAACTCGTAAATGGAAAAAAAAAATAAAAAAAAAATTTGAGACACGATTGCCAGCAAGTCGACCAGTCACCACAAGCAGCACCCGTTCACGAGTATAACGCACGGATCAGCCATCACCTCCCTCGTCATTTTAGAGGGAAGGGGGTGACCCGACCAATGTTAAGTCTAAACGTTCAGCCTTTGGCGCCAAATTTATTTTTTTGGTGGTTTTTCGCAAAGTTTTCGGTTGTAGCACATTCGAGGAACATGGCAGTAGAAAGTGCGACATCAACAATAACTTATTCACAATTGAGTGTTAAAACATTTGCTTCAAAATAATTATCGTATAAGATTTTGGTAATAAACAGCTTCATGATTCAATCACCTATTTTAATCCAGATATTGGCGCCGTTACTGGTCCCTGGGTAAATGTGGCGGTATATTCGTTGAATCTATGGAGTCAGCCCAGCCGGAGATCATGGGCTACCACCAACAGTTGGAGACCAACGCGCTCAGTGGGAACACTCCTGCTGACACTAGCAAGAAGAAGAAAAAAGGTAATACAAAGAATAGTGCAGTTCGAATAGTGAAGTTAGCCGGTTGAAACTGCTGCACAGCCAAAATTGCTTGATTAACTGTGTTTATGCATAGAAATCTAAATTGGTAAAGAAAATAATAACGAATGCGAAATATATACGACTACAATTGTTTACACCCATTCTGTATTTTTTTATCACTTGCAACAAACTGTTTCAGAAAACGTTAAATATTTAAAAGAGTATCTATAGCGTTTCTTGCTGGCTCTTCTCCTTATGATCTATTATTTGGAACCGTGCAGTTTTCGACAATTCGAAAATGACTGCTACGCTAGAGCTCACGGAGCTACCCACGGTTCGCCGGTGTATTTAGATTCCATGTAATAAGGAGCGAGCCTATTGCTATTAACCGGACACAAATCCAGACTTCGAGCTGCTACTGAGAATTTCATAGATAAACTCGGGAAACACTTTGCTCGACCCGGGAATCCAACCCCAGGATCACTAGCGTAGCAGTCGGGATTTTAACGACCCCATTAGTTCAGCGGTCCTAAGACCGCTGAACTAATGGGGTCGTTAAAATTTTTTTGATTAAATCACTTAAAATCAATTTTTCCCCAGCTCCTCGAGAGAAAAAAGACTCCGTACCACCAGAATCAGAGAAGCGCGACCCGGAAGCGGAAGCACAGAAGAAAGAGGAAGCTCTCAAGAGTGAGATGGAGTTAAAGAGTATTAAGTCAGAGTTGAACCTGAGTGATCACACGCAGATTATCAAATACGAGCCGAATGTTAAACATGGCGCTTGTAAAGTCGAAGGTATGTTTATTACAAGTACAGAGGCCAGCAACTCAAGTTACAACAAAATGAAAAATTTTCTCAGTTGATTTTGAACTTTATCTTCAACAGTTTAAGTTTTAAAATCAATTGGAGAAATTTGTCAGTTTTGTATACCTTGACCTGCTGACGACTGTACATTACCTATCTAAATAAAAATCTCGTGTCACAGTATTTGTGGTCGTTCTCCTCCGAAACGGCTCGATTGATTTTAATGTTTTTTTTTTGCATATTTGGTGGGTATGAGGATAGGTCGTAAAGTATTCCACCCTCCTCCCTTCAGTATTTTTGTATGAACATTATCCAAATAATTTAACCGTCATTCATTGACGTGAAGTTATCTACATTGGTCGCGTTATTTTAACATTTGCTTCTGCATTTGTGGCGTCACTTTAACATTTCCTTCTACATTTTTCGCATCACTTAGACATTATATTTTGCACGTGGATAAAACAGAAACATATGGACTCCTTTAGAATATAACCCTCTCCCTCTCTCTCTTATGTGATGCCGACGAAGTTGCTCGGTTCAGCTAGTAATTATATGTAAACTTTTGAACCTTTTGACCTCAAAGTAGTCCAGAATCGACTATTGAATCGATTACAGTAATTGTTTTACACAGACATTGACGAATCAACGATCCCATTCACGATATAAAATATGTTTCCATTATCTTATCTAAACTTCCTTAGAAACCTCGTTAGTGTAGTGGTCCCAAGCGTGGCTGTTATTGAGTTTTTCTATAGAATTCTCAGTAGCAGCTCGGAGTCTGGATTTGTGCTTAGTTAATGGCAATAGGCTGGCCCCACGGAGGAGAGAAAAAAGCGGAGATGCCGCAAGGCAAAATTTCTTTAGAAAGCAGCGTCGCCTAAATGCGGGTGACAGGGGGACGAGGTACGGAGATGGCTCCACCCCACGATAGAAAATCCGCCCTTTATTTGTAAATCCATTTAGTGGTGAATGGAATTATTACAGTCATAGTTATTTTCATTTTATAGTTCGTCTATTTGCCACTATGGCGTAACAAAGCATGATACTTTGATCCAGAACATTCTATGTGCGTTAGAATTAGGGATGTTAAAAAATAATCGATTATTAAAAAAAAAACGATTATTATTTCATAAAAATCGATTTTTTATGAGCAATTATTATTTAAAAAAATCGATTATTTATTCATTGATTTTTTTATTTTAAGCGTCCCCTTTTTCGATTTTTTTCTACTGGCATCTATAAAAATTACAAGAAACACCGCTACCCGCTATCCATTGGACGGCAGGGGGGGGGTTCGTTATTATTTTGCAAATTGTTCGTAGATAACCTTCGAGCAACAGGGAGTAGCCTTAGCGATTTATTACCAACCAAATAGTTCTGCCATTTTTTTGCGGGGGGAAATGTGCCCATAAGCGCATTTCCGAATTACTACAAACAAAACTAAAACTGTAATGACGACACTAACACATACAAAATTAAACAATACCAACAAGCATTGCACAGCGCTGAAACAGCAAATAGCCGTCAAACCAGACGAAAAAATATGCAGCACTAAAACGCTTTTTAAGTTAAGGCTCTCTCGCTAATAAGAAAGGTCGAAAGCGCCGTAAAATTCATGGCGCTTTGACGCATAGGCGTTTGGTTCAACGTTAAAGGTAACATCACTAAATTATTCATCGGCAAGAATTCGGATTTATCGCTCGACCGATACGTATTTTGGAGGGGCTAGCGGACTCAATGTTGGTACACAAATCTGCTAATAATTTAAAATAGAATACACGAATTTGATGTCTAAATGTAATTAAATAGAAAAATACGGTAAAGATTTATTTACATGTACATACCATGTTTTAGTAGATTTGATGTTCCAGAAAATAAAAATCGATTTTTAAATAATCGATTTTTTTACCGCAAAGTCACATCCCTAGTTAGAATGGCTCATCAATTAAAACCGACTACCTACCAACAGATGGCGCATTTTTCTTATATTCAATTCTTGTTCTTGTTTTATGCATAATGTATATAATTTATCTATAAAGTAACTTTGAGTAAGCAAAATAAACATTAGTAAGTAATTTGAGCAGAGAATTGGCTACGAATAACATGCATTGATAGTATAAAAACACGTAATCTATAAGAAGTTGTTAGAAATCTTAGAATGCTTCTCTTCAACGGTAGATGTCACTATCTTCAATCTGGCGATCAAGCTAGAAAATTTGTGTTTATAAAATGAAAATATTAATTTTAGGGACTTACACGTGAAATATTATGCCATCAACATGTTTCAGTTTTGATCCGGAACAATTGTTGCATCCAACAACAGCGCACTTCATTATTAAAACAATGTAACAATATTAAAAACCTATAAAAAATACGACGGATCCACGGATCCGAACGCGTTCAAGATTCATTCGAAACTAAGGTTTTCGGCCCCGCCTACTGTGACGTCATGACCTAGTTGGAGGCGCATGACCTACTTGCCTTGTGGCATCTCCGCTTTTTTCTCTCCTCCGTGGCTGGCCCCCTATTAAATGTGAAGCGTGGGTGTATACCTCTGCCTTACCCTTCGAGAATACAGGCGTGATGGTATGTTATGTTATGTAATCTAAACTTCTCCACCAGGCTCTTCAATAAAAATGGAAGAAAAATACATCCAACAGAAAAACAATGAAGAACAGGATATGCTCGACATTGAAGACTCAATTCCTACCGCCTTCCTAGTCCAGAAACCCACCCACAAACCCATGTTCGCTGCCCAAGCGGAGCCAATGGATAAGCCCCAGGAAATCGTTAAAGTTGAGAATGTAGTCAAAAATGAGACCGAAACCGAGGATCCTGAAGAAACGAAAGACACATTAGTTAATAATCTTGAAGAGTTACGGAAAATGGCTGAAGCAGTCTCCATCCAACTGGACGCTGCAAAGAAAGAGCAAGAAATAAAAGAAGAGAAAGAAAAGCATGAACCTTTAGACTCATCCGCCGCCCACTTGCAGTTATACTCCAAAATATTAGAAGGGAAATGGTTCTCTATCTTAAGGCACGAAAGCTCTTTTTTGAACAACATCAACGAGATTGATAAGCAAGATTTGCCTGAGTTTTGTGATAATGAGCACACGTGTTCCGAGGTCATATTGTGTCAAGGTCATAAGTGGGATGTTTCAAATAACCTTCACTTGTTAAATGACCCTAGTTTGTTCACTTTGAATAGCATGGTGACCAGCGTTCAAGTGCCTTCGAATAATGTTTACGCGGATTCCAGTTTAACTATGTCTGGGTTAGATCAAGAGGTAATTGACAGCAGTTTAAATAAGGATGCGGGTCTACAGGAAACGGAAGCTGAGGAGGAGAATAAGGAGCAGGTATTTTTCACGTTTTCTTTACATTATTTTTCTGCCTCATTATTGTAATGGTCCTAAGCGCGGCTCCTGTGCTAGAGGTCCAGGGTTCGATTCCCAGGTCGAGCAAAGTGTTATTGGGTTTTGCTATGAAATTCTCAGTAGTCGCACGTAGTTTGGATATGTGCCCGGTTCATGACAATAGGCTCGCCCCTTATTACATGGGACCTAAACATATCGGCTAACTGTGCATTAGTAAACATTTACCTAATCCTTCGAGGAGTACAAGTGTGATGGTATGTTATGGTAATTCTTTTACTAGAATTTTTTGACTATTTACTTTAAAACTAATTGCTTTAATTATTTACTCTAAAAATATGACATGGACAGATGATAGCTTGTAGAGCCGTACTAAAAAAACATACTTCCACAGGACAACGACCTTGAAAAAGAGCTCCAAGCGGACGCTCTAAAGCATGACTTGCTAACCCAGAAGGCCAAAGCGAACAGTCTATCAAGCCTGGGGCTGTTGAACTTCAACGCGCTGTCAACGTACGTCACCTGCGACAGTCCGCCCCCCATACAGATGTCCCCCGAAGAGCTGGAACAGCTGGAGACCTGCAAGCTGCACGGCCTGCCCAAGAAGGTCGAGGGAAACTTCGTGCCTAGGGAACTTAGGTCAGTATGCTTAAGTAGCATATCGATTTACAACCTTATTTTTAACCCCCTAGTATAAGTTTAACGTGTCTGTGTGTGTGTGTCTGTCTGTGGCATCGTAGCTCCCGAACGGATGAACCAATATTGATTTAGTTTTTTTTTTTTGGTTGTAAGGTGAATTTGTCGGGAGTGTTCTTAGCTGTTTGATGAAAATTGGTCGAGGGTAAATGTCTGGGTTTTTTTAAATTTTAAATTTATTTGTTTATTATTCACTAAATAATTTAAATGCCTCATTAGTCTAGTCATCCTAAGAGAGATGGTACGCTAGAGGTTCGATTCCCAAGTGGAGCAGTGTTATTTAGGTTTTTCAGTGAAATTCTCAGTTGCCTTCAAGAGAGAGTATTCAAACGCGAGCCGATATACATAAAAGAAGCTGTACTAAAATGGTATTTACTGCTACCGAGCCGACATCTCTGTAGACTCGGTAGCTTAGGTGGTAAAGCGTCTGGAGTACATAACCAGAGAGACGCAGGTTCAAACCCTGCCTGATACCGAATTTTTCTTACACTAGAAATTTTCTTTCATTAGAAAATTCATATCTTTGTGAATGCTAAAATAGAATAATCAGTTAAAATGGTATTGTTCACTTTAGACATACTTTCACTAGCGGTTCGCAAGCGCTTCAATTCCCAGATCCACCAAACCATTTATCATTTCTGAATGAATAGACGAAAAATCTGCGATTTTTTTTTATTAATTTGGCGCCCATTTCTGAACGATCAACTTTAAATAAAGTGGTTCTCTGGCAGACACGGGTGGTGGCGAGTGACGGAGACTTCTCAGCTTCGGGAACTGCTGGAGGCGCTGCACCTGCGAGGAGTGCGCGAGAGGGAACTACACAACGCACTCACACACCACCTGCCCACCGTTAATAATAAGGTATTGTTATATATTATATCAATTTAATTCTTCTTTGTGTGGAGTCATGAGCAAAATATGTACACAATTCACTGAAATATGACAGCAATTTCCTTTTAGAGTATCGATTTAAATGTTGAAATATTGTACATGTCAGTAAAGTATGTGTTAAAAGGCTCTGGCAGCACAACATCCCATAATTATAATCAATAGTTTCAGAGAAAATCGTTGTTAAATTTTACTAAATGTTGATCGTGAATGTACACTTGTACAGTAATCCTATTCATTAAAATAATTTAGAAAAAAAATATAACGACCAATATTTTGCAATGTTTTTTTGGAAATAAATTACATCACAGACTTGAAACGTATCCTGATAAATATTCAGTCGAACCCTATCCAGTTCGGAAATGTAGCATTTTTCAAAATTAAGAACAATTGAGACACAGGGCGGTTACAAACCCAGATGTTACAAAAATTTCATAGTTGAGGCATAAATATAGTAAATAAAAAGGTTTATTGCAGAAACTTGTACAACTTTTACAATAAATCTTATATAGAGACCTCCTTTTAAGTAAAAGATATACCTGTTCTATAAAGTGCGCTTATAGAAAAAGAATTCAATCGTAAGTTGTAAATATAAGGGCGGGATTGCTCTGTACCTTTCATTTCGGATTATTACGTCATAAGCCGATATAGGGCTCTCTCTGTCTAGCATCTATATTAGACTCGAAAAACATATCCGTGGGACACAATAGTGTTTCAGAAGTTCTTACAAAATAGTGATAATACAATAATATCTATTGTTGTAATATTTGTCCGCAGCTTTACATAGAGAAAGGCGACGTTATAGGCACAGAGCTGTGCGTATCTCACCTGGACCGTGTAATCGCGCAGAACGGGGGCTTCCCCCCACCGGACAACTCCCACTCTGCGCTTACGCAGCGCAGGCTCGACATGCAGCTCTTGAATATGGTATGTCATATTACATATTACTGTCCAACTGCTGAAATGAAATTTATTTTTGTAAAAAAATCTTTTAAATACACTTTTACAAGGCGATTTTTAATATACATACATACACTGACGCCTTTTTCCCATAGGGGTAGGCAGAAACTACAGAACGTCATCTGCTACTATTCTTGTCATACACATACCATTTGTATGACAAGATATATAAATGTGGACGGAGCAAAAGAAGTATGCAAGAATCGTAGCAGATTTTTAACATATTCTTTTTTAAAACTATATGGCCCCGACATTTCCTATCTGGCTGGACTTGGGCATCGAAGGGGATTAGGCTATAGTCCATCACGCTAGCCTACTACTGCAGTTTGTTAGACTACACAGATACTAGATCGGTCTATAATAGCCCCAGTGGGACACAGGTCTCCTCTCAGTGAGAGTGAGTGGGCCGTAATCCACCACGCGGTCCTACTGCGGGTTGGTAGATGTCACATGACTTCAAATTTTCGGTTCTATGACATGTTTTACTTCACCGTTTTACTTCACCGTTTTGGGAGCAGTGGTGATGTAATAATTTTCAAAAATAAAGCGCCTGTCTGGTTTTAAACCTAAAACCTACAATTTGTACGTAGCCGCCGTTACCATTGGACTACTACTGCTCCACAAGTTCGAGAAAATCTATCAGGTATGCAGGTTTCACGATGCTTTCCTTCGCCGTTTAAGCGAGTGATAATTGATTCTTAATACGCACGTGATTAGGAAAAGTCAGGGGTGCCTTAGATTTAACTCGGTTTTTGGAAGTAAAATTCAAGCATCTCTAAAATTAAATAGTTATTTAATATAACAAAGATGAGTAATAGCTAAAATATTCATTCAGTGCTAGCGTATTCATTGCTAGCGTAACATAAAAAAAAATCCCGAGTTATCCGGTCCCGTTTCTTAGTACCCACGACTGTGTGTAGCTGTACCTTTAGGCTTCCCATACTCTAAGAGGCCAGTGTGGTAGCCGTGCGTACAAGTATAGTATAATTATACGTGTGGTCAGGTGGAGCAACTAGAAGAGCGTGTAGCAGCGGCATCGATGCAGGTGAAGGGCTGGAGGCCGGGGCGGGGCGCCGGGGACTCCGCCCCCGCCGAGCCCGTGGGCCGCGCCCGCCACAAGCTGCAGGCGCTCGAGGCGCACATAGAGCGGAGGTACCTCAAGCCACCGCTCGTACAAAGGTACGCTAGGTAATGTATATATTAATTCTACCTGTTACGCATGTGCGTGGACGTTGTTTGGTTTGCCGTAGAGGTGTTAGAGGTAAGGGTGTTTTTTTTTATTATCTGGTATAGGCAGTGCCATCTATCGTGGCATAGTATGGACATACCTCCTTATTCCCAAATCCCGGGATCAAAATTACTTAATGATCTGTAGTACAGGCATTGTGACTAGTTCAGACACCAGTCTCTCACAAACATTATGCTGCAACTTATAATTATTATAACTTGATGTTTACTGTCTTTATTATTTAAGCAAAGAGAAGAGAAAATAAAAAGTTTTTATTAATATAACAGCTGACTCAGTAGTACTGGTATACAAACTCTGTTTTTAAACTTTTGCGATCTTTACATTTCTGATACTAATAATCGCATCAATCTAAAGTAATAATACCTTTTTCCCGCGGCTCCACCCGCGTTGTAGTTTACAGAAAAAACATCCCGAACTGGGATGAAAACTTTCTTGTCTCTTTAATTGGATTTTTGATAGTTGATATTCGTAACATCAGTTTAATTGAAAAAGGACAAATGAAAAATACAATATGTTAAAAAATCTTGGAATCCCGGGGTATGTCCATGTTAGCACATACATTTGAGATTATTCATCCTATATGGCACTACCTAAGCCGACTATACACGTCATTTTAAAATTCATTGTTAACATTTCAGGGGGTGAAAGTACTCATCATTTTAAACGATTATAAAATCTACTAAAATATTGAAAACACTGTCAATTTTATACAAAAATCCATTGTTAACATAATATGAATGACACAGCTGATTCTCTTAAACATCAATAAATTTTCTAACACCTTTCAGAATTCCTGGTTTCAGAGTCCACCTATATTTTTATTTCAAATAGGCTTATACAACCCCAGTTGCACGGTTCCAAAAAGTCGATACTATGGAGAAGAATCCGGCAAGAAACTCCATGGACACTGTTTTTATGTAGCGCTTACAGGCGATTGGCCTGTATATTTCTATAAAAATGATAAATTCTACTGATAATAATTAAGTCCATTGTGATAAGGTTTAACTGCTTGGGATTTCGCTTTGTAAAAACAAAGTGAAGATTCAGCTCTGAACTTTTCAAGAAATGTTATACACTAAAGTTCATTACATTAAAGCTAATAACTATTGGAAACTAGCTGAACCGACAATCGTTTGATTTCAAATATTTTCCAAATATTCTACGCAATTTTCTTAGTTTTCCTTTCCGTAAGAACCCTCTACAAAGTATCAAAAAACTGAAAAAAAAAAGAATAAATGTAATTTTTTAAGTCATTCTCAAGTTATGGCGTGACCAAGGCAAATAGGGATATAAATAAAATAAATCTTTATAAATAAAGATTAACTCCCAGGGGATGGTTTCATTTCAAGATTTTCATGCATTTTAATCATGCTGCAATTGTTTCGCCAAGAATATTTTCAATGTGTTAACAGCTTAAAAATCCGTTGTTTTATGTGAGAACGTGAGTGTGGGCAACTCTTAAAAAATTATTACTTTACTAGGTAGAACCTGGTGGTGGCTTTATCGCACGCATGAATTGGATTTTTTGCTTTTTCAAAATTTGTTATTGTTTTTGTGATTGGCTATTTTTAACTTTAGTTTCTAAATTATTATCAAGGTCTCTTATACCGAATACAATGATTGAATAAAAAAACTATACCATTGTGTACTAATGTACACCCAAAGTTCGCCTGTATGTTAAGGCACCATGTTATAGGGGGCAAGCTTATAGCCATTAACCGTTTAAAAAATATACTCATGCGTTTTCCCCATAGGGGTAGGCAGAAACTACTCGACATTTTCTAGGATTCTTGCATACTTCTTCTACTTCGTCCACATCTATACATGTCGTCCTTCACACGCGCCGATCAAGGGTACTCCGCACCTGACCTTCCCAATTACCTCATCAATAAGGTTGGTGTATGTCTTTCTAGGGCTCTGCCGGGGTCGCGGATGAATGATTCATCGCTCCCGTAACCCCGGCAATTAAGTGGAGAGGCGTAACACCCTTGTGGGGTTTAGTCGGTAGTCACCCCCGATCTGGGGGTGGAGTCCGACACGCCCCGCCACCTCCCCAAGGTGGCGGAAGTCCGTAAAAGGATTCCCCGCACGTTATAAAAAAAAAAAAAAAAAAATGTCTTTCTAGGGCTGCAGGCGGTTCCATTGACATTCGGTTTATAATATAATACCTTTTAGTTAATCGCCTTTCATTCATTCTCTCGACATGGAAAGATACAAATGGTCTTTTTTAATTGTTTAGTACAACGGAGGCGACGCTGGGCGCAGTTCTGCAGGCTGAGCACGGCAACGCGTCAGCACCGTCGCCGCAGAACACAGACAACACTAGCGAGGGAAAAGGTACATTATAATGTAAAACTCGCATATCTATGATATAACTATTGTCTGGACTTTAAAAGAGACCATGATTCTCTGAGTTTGTTTCGACATTTCTTCTCAGAGGTCGTCAGATAGGAAATGTCGGCGCCATCTAGTTTAAAAAAAACACATGTAAAAAAAAACGACTTGTAAACGTCTTTAAAAGATCTATTTACAGAAATAAATATCATTTATCATTTATCCAATACGATATGTTTATATATAGGGCGAGAGATCGCTGTCAGGGATAAGACCGCCAATTGTAATACATAATACTCTTTCTTAACACTCGTCCAAAAAGTTATGCCAAGAACACCATATTTTTTAAATTTATACTTTTAACTTCAGATATTTATATACCGACCTATATTATCTTTTCGATTCCGCAGACAAACTGTTTATACATTTTTGTGGGACAATAGTGTCCCATAAAAATGTACAAACTTTTAAATATACTATTTTAAATATAATACACAATTCTTATAAAATTCTTAGTACCAAATATAAAATAAATAAATAACAATTTTATAAAATATTTTGTACCTTATATAAAATAAATAAATAACAATTTTATAAGATTATTCTTGGCATACATTTTTGGACAAGATGGAGTGATGATTTGCGAAAGGTTGCTGGCAGAAGATGCGATGAAAATGCGGACGCGAAAAGCGGAGGACAGGGTGAAATGGCGCACACTAGGGGAGGCCTACGTCCAGCAGTGGACTAGTATAGGCTGATGATGATGATAAGTTGTTGGAGAAAGAATATTCTATTCTATTCATGCCATTGTTCCCAGCTGACGGCAAGGGCATAGCCCGTGGCCTGGCCACGTGGCGCGAGGCCGTGAGCCGCTGCAACACGTCGGCCCAGCTGGCCATGCTGCTGCAGGCGCTGGAGGCCGCCGTGGCCTGGGACAAGAGCATCATGAAGGCGGTACGTATGAGGCATGTACGTATACCCATCGCGATTTTACAGGTGCTTACCATCGCCTCCATGAGCGGTTACAGGTCAACTTATACAATTCCATTCTAGTTTCTGACACTTAGGCGCTCATTATCAGCACGGCATGGCAGGTTAAGACTGTCAAGGTACACCTCAGCATACTTCGGAAGTCTTCGGTAGCGTAATAATATGCATAAGGACGCATTCCTCGGGTAGTTTCCGCAGTCTTCGGGACACCGAAGCCCCCGAAATGGCATTTGCTTGAAGACTCGGCTTGCCTGGGGACTCCTCGGCATGCCTAAGGACTTCTCGGCATGGCTGAGGACTCCCCGGCAATAATTGAAGCGGCGGTAGCCTAATGGCTTGGGCGTCGGACTTGCGATCATGTGGTTGCCGGTTCGAAACTCACCCATTGCACTACCGACGTGAACCTATTCGTAATACAAGCATTTAGCTTAGTACGAGGGGTTAGCAAGATTACTATACTCCATTTGGTTAGGTACTTAACTAAAGGTAAACAATAAAAATGGCGGCGTTCAGGGCTCTTCAACCTTTATTACAATGGTATCTTATGAATTGGGAGTGAAATTAATAACAACACATCTAACAATCAATAAAAACAACGAACAAACAAAACTATAACTAAATAATACAATTTACGGCAAAAGAAACACAAAAACGAACGAAAGTACAAACTGTTACGAATGGCGTCTGGTTACCCGACTAAGTATAATATCGGTTAATAAAGTCTATTATGTAGAAAAAGGTTTTGATTTCCTGTCTTTTTAGATTCTTTCTAGTAGAAACATTGCAATACTTTATGACATAATTATCAGATTTGATTTATTTATTGGTCGCAAGCTTAAGAATTTATAATTACCATTTAATATTAAACGAAGAAGTAAAATATGCTAGTATAGTAAAGGAAAATTATTTTGAATGATTAAATAATTTATTTTGGTTACGTTTTGTTTCAAGATGAAAAATGGCCCTATAAAAGAACCTTTTTTATGATTTGTTTACCTTTAGTTAAGTACCTAACCAAATGGAGTATAGTAATGTGCGACCCACATTGCTGGTAAGCTTTTTAACAAGAAAAAAAAATTGCCGTCAGTGTGCGTCTGCGCGTAGGTATGCTGAAGCATTCCTTGCCATGCCGTGCCGATAGCGGGCCTTACGCGAATATTAGACATTGAAATAAAACTTCTTTTTACGAATTTTTTCGAGTCATTATTTGATTCCCGAAAAAAAGCTGTAAAGGATCCGAAACGTCGAGAATTAAATTATATCAATATAACGCAGTGCAGTGCAGTAAGTGCAGTGATAGCCTTGTGATATGACCATTGAACTGCCAAGTCAAAGGTCTCGAGTTCGAATCCGAGGCACGCACCTCTGTCTTTTCGAAGTCATGTGCGTATTAATAATTAATTATCACGCGCTTAAACGGTGAAGGAAAACATCGTGAAGAAACCTGCATGCCTGACAGATTTTCTTGACGGCATGTGAAGTCTGCCAACCCGCAGTAGGCTAGCGTGGTGGACGATAGCCTAATCCCTCTCGTTCTGAGAGGAGACCCGTGCCCAGCAGTGGGGCACTGTAATGGGTTGATGATGAATATAACGCGATAAAATCCGTAAAAAGTAGTTTTATTTCTAAACAAAACCAGTTTAAGCTGATCTTGCATTATACACGATGACATTTTAGTTGCCTTATACTCGAAAGGGCCTCGTCATATTCATTATTATGAACAACTTTCACTATAGGACTAACCCTGAAATCGTGAAAAAAATTCAGCAGTTTCATAGACAAGTGTTCTTTGACATATAGGGAATTTCTGTACTGAATTCATATTAAGCGATGTCCCTTCAACCCTGTCATTAACAGCTTTTTTTTCAATTCTGGGTATAAGCCTTCCTTTCTCCTATCCTCACACATTTCTTGACAATAACTAATGATATCATTATGTCTGTATGTAGAACTGTCAATTTTGCCTGAGCGGCGATAATGAGGACCAGTTGTTGCTGTGTGATGGATGCGACAAGGGTTACCACACGTATTGCTTCAAGCCGCGTATGGACAAAATACCTGATGGAGATTGGTGAGTCTATTGTGATCTTCTTTGTCGTTTGTTCTCCATAAAACCTCGAAACTTTTTTTTTCTGTGCTTGGCAAACGAGCATGCGAGCTACCTAATGGTAAGTCATCGCCGCCCATGGACATCTCCAAAACCAAAGGATTGCAACTGCGTCGCCGAGCCTATTTAAGGAAAAGGGAGGGGAAGGAGAAAAGGAGAAGGAAGGGGACTGAGGGAGAAATTGGGCCTTCGGAAACTGTAATAGAAGAACTGTGTAGAAGAATAGTTAACTGGAATTCTTTATGGTCTCTTAAAAAAATATCATATATCCTACATCAATTATTATCGTACAACATTTATCAAGCTGAATGGTTAATGATGGGAAAAAAGTAGGGAGGTCTTTGTCCTGCAGTGGGACGATAATGGCTGATTATTAATAACGATAATTAGGTACTAATAAACAGAACCGAATAACAAAAAATTTGCTCAAAAATAGTTATTAGCAAGAGGCTACGCCTAACCATGCCCATAGGCCCATGCCTAACAGTGGTACTACAATGTAATGGGTTGACGATGATGAGTTAATCGTAAGAAGTTTCTGGTATTTACCAATAACCCAGTTTGTATTTTTTCGTTATTATTTGCACGCCCAATAGGGCGTCATATCCAATAGGGCCCGCCCAATAGGCGGGCCCTATTGGATATGACATTATGATATTCTGCCTAAAGGCAGAATATGATGTTGCCAAAATAATTTATATAAGATCCGTATTTGTACACACGGCTACACATCAAGCTATACAAAACCAGTTTAGAGTGATATCCCATTGTAATCGTTCACCGCACTATTCAAGTTTAGCCTATACTGGCTTTGAATAGCTTGAACTGTAGCCGTGCGTACCATATTCATCCAGATAAAGATACTATTGACTACTTACTGTATGCATCGATGAGTTTATTAAATGTTACTGTAACATTAGGTACTGCTGGGAGTGCGTGAACAAGGCGCGAGGAGAGCGCGTGTGTATAGTGTGCGGCGGGGCCCACTCCAGCGCGCGCACCATCCCCTGCGCGCTCTGCTCACGCGCATACCACCAGGACTGCCACTACCCACCGCTACTTAAGGTAATATCCGCGTGATAACGTCGCTCCTCGGGCACTCCATATAAATGCATTCCGATGCCTACTAGAATATGTACATTATAGAATAGAATAGAATAGAATCATTTATTCGCTAGAGCTATGGTTTTACAAAGCTGTTGTTACATTTTGGGAAGGTACATTAATTGTGCTTATAATTGTAAAATTCATTAATCGTGTAGAAGCAATTAACAATCAACCATTGCTTTAATTTGTTTTTGAATTTTGTCGTAGGAAGTTCTCTATAAATACGTGGGATATGATTGTATATTTTATACTCATCATTTTGCTATTATTTTTATGATAAGTGCTTCTACATCTTACAACATTTAATTTGGTAGGATCCCTTGATTTGTACTTTCAGTTTTCTCTTACTTTAGCAAACAAGAGCGTTTGGTTCCTTACAAACATTCCTATCTCTAATATGTACATAGACACCAGAGTCAAAACACCTAGTTTCCTGAAAAGCGGTCGACAAGTATCAAAATTGTCATTGGGTTATAGCTGTTACCTGACCCACCGTAGATGGGCCGGCGGGGTCTAAGTGGGTCAGGTAACAGCTATAACCCACTGTACAGTTCGTTCGAAATAAGTGATCCGATCGGATGCTAGCCGTTCCGAACTACCGCGGTGATAAAATCGTTTAATTAAGTGTTTTAATATGTATTACGATATTTATGTAAATATCGAAATGAGTAAACAAATTAATTAGAAATGTGAAACTTAAACGACTCTAATTATCTTACACCTACTCTTTATATTAAAATTTCTCCACTTCTAAACCACTTGCAGACAACCTCCGATCGGCTTACTTATTTCGAAGAAACTGTACATCCACGTGACAGTGTCATACCTCGGGCACTCCATATAAATGCATTCTGATGCATACTAGAACATGTAACTTGTATTGCCTCAGTAAATGAACAGATCGAAATGTATTGCTGGGAAGTTTGTTGTGCCGCTTCTTCGCCCCAGAAAAAACACTAGAAGGCAGTGAAGGGCGGCCGTTTTGAATGACGCTCAAAAAGGAGGGGCTATAAGGGCCAATTTTGCTTAAAAATCGTTATTGTAGTAAATAGAAGTGTAAAATACAGGATTATGCCAAAATTTACAATTAATACTACTATCCTATACTAGACTGCCTCATTCGTCTAGTGGTCCTAAGTACGACTGCAACGCTAGAGGTCCTGGGTTCGATCCCCAGGTCGAGCAAAGTGTTATTGGGTTTTCTATTAAATTCCCAGTAGCAGCTCGGAGTTTTGATTTGTGCCCTTTTAATGGCAATAGGCTCGCCCTCTATTGCATGGGACCTAAATATACTGGCGAAATGTGGGTGTACATTAGTACACCTCTGCCTAAACCTTCGGGGAATACACGCGTGATGGTATATTATGTTATCTGCTACAGGAATAAGTTATAGTTAATGTTGCAATTCTTTTTACTATGACTCTAGAATGTGTTACACGACAAACAATATGCGAAAAACAAAAAAAATACATCTTATCCCTTATAATCCTTACGATCAGCCTTAATGGCAATATTACATGGGACCTAAACATACCGGTAAACAGTGGTTGTATATTAGTACTCCTCTGACTAACTTCGGGCAATACAGGCGTGATGGTATGTTATATTCTTGGCCACGATTACGACTTGATAAATAGAAGAAACAAAGAAAGAAAATAAATTTATTCATAGTCAGGACGCACACTAAATACTTTTTTATATAAACAAAGAAGTAAAACTATTATTTGAAATGAAACTTTTATTTTCCTCCTTCCCCCAATTATGAATTTGGGGGAAGATGAAACTAAAATTCCCATTTCCCCCCTGAAGATGGGAATACTCCAAAATTTTGCGAACTGTGAAACTTTTAGTATGCGTCACATCCACGCAAAACGGCCCTCGCGCAGCTTAATGCTATGACAAATTGATTATTATTTTCTTTGTTAACAGAACCCACGAGGAAAATGGTACTGTTCGCAATGTATATCGCGCGCTCCGCCCAAGAAGCCGCGGAATACTAAGAAGAGGGATGCCAAGCACAGAGACCTTAACGCAAGTCTAGACATCGATCAGAATATGGTGCCCAGGTAGGATATTGTAATAATCATCATCAACCCATTACATTGTCCCACTGCTGGGCACGGGTCTCCTCTCAGAACGAGAGGGGTTAGGCTATAGTCCACCACGCTAGCTACTGCGGGTTGGCAGACTTCACATGCCGTCAAGGAAATCTCTCAGGCATGCAGGTTTCCTCACGATGTTTTCCTTCACCGTTTAAGCGCGTGATAATTAATTATTAATACGCAAATAACTTCGAAAAGTTAGAGGTGCCGTGCCGTGGATTCGAACTCGAGACTGATTTTTTTTTCTTTTTTCTTTTTAAGTTTACTAGCAATGTGGGTCACACAATACTAGTAATCTTGTTAACCCCTCGTGCTAAGCTAAATGCTTGTGTTACGAGTGGGTTCACGTCGGTAGTGCAATGGGTGGGTTTCGAACCGGCAACCACACGATCGCAAGTCCGACGCCCTAGCCATTAGGCTACCGCCACTTCAATACCTTCAACCTTTGACTTAGCAGTCCAATGGTCATATCACTAGGCTATCACTGCACTTGATTTTGTAATAATACTAAGATAATAAGCATACGGCCATAAAATTAATCGGAGCGAACAGAAAGTTCATAATTATCTGAGCAACTAGGGAAATTCAACTTTATCTCAATGGGGTAAAATTTATGTCAGAATGGCAGCTGTCGTGTGTAGTGTTCATTCTAAAACATTCTTTGTGTCGCAGAGATATGGTTTAATTTCCCTAGTTGCTCAGATAATTATGAACAGTCGGTTTGCTCCGATATATTTCATGATGACTACTAGCGACGGGTGATTATAATTTGTTTTATTTATTTGTAGAAGATAATTACATTTTAATGGTACAGGATTCTCCTGCCAAACATAAGAGCAGTTTGTCGGCAGAAATCTATCGATAATATAATCAAATTCGAGTCGATTGTTCAATTTAGTCAATTGGATGTTTCCAACATGTTTTGTCGTCTGTGGACATGCGGCGTTAGCTAGGCTCTCAGTGGCGTAGCGTAGGGGGGGGGGGGGGGGCAGGGCATAGCCCCGGGTGGCATACGAAAGGGCGCAGCAGCAAAGGCCACAACTTTGAAAAGTTATTCCAAAAATACTACTACAGGTTATTTACTATTTAAGTGTATACAATCATTTCCAGGCAGCTCTGTGTTACGCTACGCCACTGACGTCTCCACTTTTTGCTTGGTTTAATTCCTGGCATACCATGACCTAACCTATGTCTTGCACCCTTCAGTCCGGCGGCATCTCACGCCTCCACGTCGACCACAGCCGAGGAGTGCTCGGGCAGCGCCCTCCACACTCCGGAGAAACACGACGACAAGCTGGACGATACCCTCGCAGACAGCGAGAACGGTATCAACCATCATACGCATGCTGGTTAGTTCCTCTATTACATCCAGCTACTGCCTCATACAAGTTTATTTCTAACTAGTTGACCCGACAGACGTTGTCTTGCCTGAATTCGATCGCAGCGGATCCAATTTAAACATATTTTCTTACCTTTTAAACATTCCCTGAACTTCCAAAAATATTTCAAAACCAAAATTAGCCATGGAGTTTCTTCCCGAATTCTTCTCCATAGGATAAACTTTTTGGATCCGTGCATTGGAGACAATTTCAGGAACGGAAATCTACTTTTTTCATAAACGAAAATAGTCAATTGCCGTTCGTTAGTCTCGCTAAAACTATGGAACGGCTGTACCGATTTTTATGTTTTTTTTTTGTGTATATTTGGTAAAAATAGGTCGTAGGCTGTTTTTCACGCTCCAATTTTAAATCGCGATTTTAATAAGACAGAACAACGTTTGTCGGCTAGTATTTCTATATTATTGCCTGGATTTTAAAAGAGTCTCCCGTCTTATGAAAAGTCTATCGATGGGGGGTTCGTACTCCCTTGGAATTTCCTTGAAAATAAACACTTTTTCACGATCCAATCGATTTGATTAAAATGAATATGAATGTGGTGCTCAGCAGGCGAGCTGAGTGCGGAGGAGGGTCCTCCGGAGAAGCGCCGCGCCGTGCACTACCTGGGCGGGAACGGAGCCCTGCAACATGACGACACTGATACACATATAGACGGTATGTGATAATATTTTTGCCTCGATTAAAAAAAGAAAAGAAAAACAAGTTGTTTTGTGTTTTTTCTTATGAAAAGGCGACCTAAATATTATTGTTTATGTTCTTGATAAATTGGTAAGTTTATCTGGATATACATAACATAACATATAACATACCATCACGCCTGTATTCCCCGAAGGGTTAGGCGAGCCTATTGCCATTAACCGGACACAAATCCAGACTGAGCTGCTACTGGGAATTTCATAGAAAAACCCAATAACACTGCTCGGTCCGGGGATCGGACCCAGGACCTCTAGCGTAGCAGTCGCGCTAAGGACCACTAGACTAATGAGGCAGTCCTCTCTCCTCTGGACATATGTCTTTAAAATATATAGGTCTTTAAATTATTGCTCGTCTGGACATTTGTCTTAATATATACAGGGTTTTTGGTAGAACACTTACAACCTCTGGGGACAAAAAAAAAACACAAACAAGACGTATTCTAGGTATTCATTTTTACAAAACAATATGTATGTTTTTTTAAAACAAACTTTGTTGTTATATCTAACCCCGCGTTTCCACTGACGACAAAACATGTTGCAAACATCTATCTAACTGTCAGTGAGTGAGATAGGTATTTGTTTGCAACATATTTTGTCCTCAGTGAAAACGCGGGGTAATACATGTCAATTCAATAAAATAGTCCTGAGAGATTGGCAGTGTTTTCCAAAACTCCTGTCGATAAAATTAACAGCATTAACTATATTTTTATACATTTCATTTTTCAAATTTAACTGCGGGTATTGCCTGCGTCTTCCGGTTAGAAACACGAGATGTCACCTTAAAGACGTAAATTCAATGTGAAGGCAAATTTCGACTTGGCGGTTCACTAAAATAATAATTTATTGTTAACAGCAGAAGATAGAGACACAGAGAACGTCCCCCTAGTTTCTCGCGCCAAGAAAGAGAAGAATACAGCAAAAAAGCTGCTGAAAGATCTGCAGTTCTGCAAGAACCTGCTCTGCGAGATGGAGTGCCACGAGCACGCCTGGCCGTTCCTGCTGCCGGTCAACACCAAGCAGTTCCCGCAGTACAAGAAGGTCATCAAGTGCCCTATGGACCTGTCCACTATCAAGAGGAAACTGCAGGATAATATGTGAGTTCCTTCAAGACCTTTGAACCCCAAAAAAAAGTGATATCAGATATCTCGCATCACGTGTTTCCTAGTTATTAATACGCATGAAACCTATGCCCTGAAACCTGTAGTATAGACGACCTCTGCGCTGCCACTGACAATGCTTTAGAGGTGGCTAAGTTTTGGGCAAAGAGCATATAACCAAACAAATTTTTATTTTTAAATACGTACCTTCGACACGAAGAAGAAGAATACGCACATGATGCCAAATAAAAAAATAAAATAAATACTTGTAACAAGTTGTCCAATAATCACATGAGGTGATTCGTGGACCCTCTTCCCTTGGCAAGATTCTAAGCTACAGGTCCCGTTATGTAAAAAGAACGCTGGCTGTCAAGCTACGCTTAGGCTATTAATCGGTCTATTTGGTGGAATAAGGTGCGGCGCGGGGCGGGCGGGATAACCAATATACGAAGCCGCGAGCGAAAGACTAGTTCAAAAATAAAACAATAGGTTTAGTACTTTCATGCGCGAATGTACACACGGCTACAGGTCAACCTATAAAAAACCAGTTTACGCTGATCTCGTACTGTATAGTCTTTTTATATAATAAGAGACCAGCGTAAACTGGTTTTGTATAGTTTGATGTGTAGCTGTGCGTACCCATACGCAAACACACTCCCTTTACTTCGTTCAGCGTTCTTTTTATGTGACCCGAACTGTAGCTTAGAATCTTGCCAAGGGAAGGGGATCCACGAATCACCTCATGTGATTAATGGACAACTTGTTACAAGTATTTCGTCATCATGTACGTATTAATGACTAGGTTTTGTCCGCGGTTTCGCCCGCGTGGACTTAGCCTCAGGAAAATGTAGCTTTCTATTAGTGAAATAATTTTCTAAATCAGTTTAGTAGATCCAGAGATTACCCCGTAAAACCTCACTAACTCACAAACTTTACCTCTTTATAATATTAGTATAGATTAATTATCACGCCCTTAAATGGTGAAGGAAAACATCGTGAGGAAAGCAGCATGCCTTAGAGATTTTCATGACGGTGTGTTAAGTCCGCTTACTCGTAGTAGGCTAGCGTGGTGGACCATAGCCTAACTATAGACTATACCCCTCTCACTCTGAGAGGAGATCCCTGCCCATAAGTAGGACACTAAATGAATTAATGATGATGTAATTAACACAAGTATTTTCCACAGCTACAAGTGTAAGGAGGAGTTCGCATCGGACGTCCGGCTGATCTTCAGCAACTGCGAGGTGTTCAACGAGGACGACAGCCCGGTCGGACGCGCCGGACACAACATGAGACAGTTCTTCGACGACCGCTGGACGCAGATTTGATCCCACGCCCAACTGTGGGACGATGACTCGAATTAAACCCGTATACGGCAGATTTTTTTTCTCTATCGGTGATTTGTGATGGAGATTTAACGTGAATTATATAGATAATGACGAATTTCTATTCGGTAGAATAGTGATTTGCTTATCAATTCTAAAGTGATGAAAAACCAGATGTTGTGAAGTTTAATTCGTTATAGTCGATTAAGAATTCACAACTCTACGGCTAATATTCAGAGAAAGAATTTAAGCGTCAATTATTTATGCTTTCATAGCGCACTAATAATAATAAACTGAGCTATTAGGAGTTGAGACATGAACAGACAGGTTATTAAGAACGAAGTTAAAACTGATGAACCCTTATAATCATGTCGTTTATAGTGTTTTTGTAGCGGTTTTAAATTAACCTACTAAGACCGTATTTCACTAAATCCGAATTAGTTCTCATTAAATGACTCTGCAAACAAAAACAAACTTGTTTCAAACAAATTCAGTTTCATTTTTAACTGATGAAAAATAGAGAAGACTTTCAATTCGACGCGTATATAATAATTTTTAATTTCTTCGGAAAATAGCGGCTATTCTGATATGGAATGCATCCTTATTGTATTAATTAGTAATACTTGATATATATGCCAATAACTAAATCTATAATAGAACACAACTTTTTCGCGGCCTCCCAAAAATCGACTTTTATTTAAGCGACTTTTAATTTTTTATTTAATTTAATTTAATAAATCAGTTAATTTAACTCAAATTTGACTTTATTTTATGAATGCCAAGCTTACGCTTAAATTCTTCTCTATAAAACATAAAATATTAACGATGGCAAGACCTATTTGTCATAAATATTTTTATTGCCTATGAGTTGTTTTTCTATAGTCGACTAAACAAATTACTTATATTTAAACATCAGTAAGATACATCAAAATGTCAGTATATAAATATTAGACTGTTTAAATAAATTGGAAAGAAGGAGTATGTGAATAACAGTCAGGGATTACTGTGGAATAGTAAGTAAAAGGCGGATAATGGATATGTATTATTGTGATCCAAGAAGCCATGCCACAATTACCGGCCGTATGGAATTTACCGAAAGGTTTCACTATTTACGCTTCGTCAACTGTGAGTATCATAAATATATGAATTTTCTAGTGGAAGAAATCTTTGTGAACATTTCGCATTATGTAATGCTAAAAAAATATAAAAAATAAGTAGTGTGAGTATGATAACTAGTGATCTGAATAGTCATTTATCTAAAGTTAGCCACAAAAGTCTAATGATTCGAAAAAAAAAACCATTGAAAATTTGGTGGTATTATTCACTCGACCATGTATGACAAGACATGGTCGACGACTATTTAGGTGAATTGTTTAAGGCCAATCGTCTTGCCTTGGTCGTTAAATTCAGCAAATACACGTGTATTTTGGCAGAATTCTCAATTTGCACTACTATCTGCACCGAAAATAGTTTGGTTGACGATAATATCTGAACTACGCCCGACGTCTAGAAAGGGGCATAACGCTTTTTCCTAATGTGACAATTTTTATCAGGCAAGCTGTGTTAAGGAGCTTCATTTTAGGATACTCGACCGCCGTGTGGCATGGCTTAGTTAGTAAGAATTATGGAAGAGAAATCATCATGAATGATAAAATGGTTGTTATTATGCTAATATTTAACTTAAACTGCCAATCTATGTAAAGAAGTGAGCGAGACAAGAACTAATATGTATTTTCTTTCTTTTATAAAGAAATTGTTTCTTAAATGCGCGTGCGACTGAGCAAGGTATATCTTTTCCCGTACTATCTAGTAATATTTTGTAGTTAATATGAATGTATGAAATAGGTAATAATCCATGTACTCACGGCTATATATCAACCTGTTATATTCAATATACATTGACCCCTGATTGTACTGAAAGTCTATACAATGCGAGGTCAGCTTATACTGGTATCTTATAGCTTGATATGGTCGTGTACGCACTACACGTCAGCTTTACAAATCCAGTTTACGCGGACCTCTTATTGTACTGAAAGCCAATTAATGCGAGATCAGCTTAGACTGGAAATGTATAGTTTGACCTGTAGCCGTGAGTACAGTCCGCATCAAATATATCTGTCATGTGATCTGAACTACCAAGCAAGTTAATTAAACCTTATCGCCACGATACAAAGTATGTTTTAGAATGAACAACCAACAGAGTAGCTGTGACATGTTTTTTATCCCATTGAGATAAAGTTCAATTTACCTAGTTGCTACTATAAATATGAAAAGTTTGTTTGCTCCGATTTATTTGATGGTGACTGTACCAGTGAGAAACCAGTTTAGACTGACCTCCCATTGTAAAGGTTTTCCGCACAACTCAAGGCCAGCGTATACTGGTTTTGTATAGCTTCATGTGCAGCCATGCGTACATGTTACAAATACTACATGACACTTCAACAACGAACTACAATAGTTAAACTTTATTATATAAAACATTAGACACAATTACTTGTGCTCTATGTAATAAGAAAAAAATATTATGTTCGGTGTAAAATCCTAATAAAAAATGATATTTAGTTAGATATAAATTCTTCCAATATCAAGACGGCATGACACAATACATTATTAATTGTGTTAATTTCTTGATCGGTTAAGTCAATTGAACAATATAATTTATTATAAGTAGTGAAAGAAAATCCTTGGGAACTTTACATGTCGTCGAAGAATAAGTTCCTTCTAGGCAAGCCAATGCCTGCTCCAATATGGCGTTCTTTGCAGCAAGGTCTAAATTTCAATGTTATTTTATCAAAGTTAGACCTTATAGACAAGTTAGGTATGTGGTATTGGACTATTACCGCTGATATGGTAGCTCTCAATGGATTCCGAAATAATCCTAGTAAACGTGGTAGATTTTGTCTGAAGACACAAAAATTATAGACTTATTTCAACATTATCAACATCAAGCTATACAAAATTGTAAGCTGTTGAAATATCTCACTTCAATACGAAGTTATCGATGAAATAGTTCGATTTTATCGAAAAAATTCATTCCAACCCAACATTTTTATCTAAATGTGACACAGAAAAAAATAAGTAATAATAATAATAAAAGACATTCCAACAATGACTCGACACCGGATATGACGCAACAAATTTGAGAATCTCATGTAAATTCTATTGATTGGACGGATGTGATGATTTAATTGTATTAAAAAAATATGTTTTTGTTTTCGAAGTTAGCAACGCACAGGCAACGTTGTTCATGTAACTAGACGACTTGTATATAGTAGTTTTAACAATAATTAATTTAAAATAAAAGTATTAGATCGAGATATATTTTTAAGTATAGTTATTAGAATTTTTCAAATATTATTTTTGTAATATTTTGCGCTTGCAACGAAGCAGTATTTTTAAAGGATTTCCGCATTTCTGTCGTTTTAATTATAGCCGGTGTGTACATGTGTTTAGTTTTGAATATTTTTAATAAAAATATTATTACTTAGTATTTTTTATTTATTAATATTAGGCATAATATCGAAAAATAAACTCATCGTTTGTATTGAGTATTAGAATGACATAATAAATTGATCGGAGCTTTGTTTTGTTATGAAATCGCAAATATTACTCGTGTAATCACAATCTTATGCTAAAACCCTAATTAATTATGAAACAGCCAAACTGTGCATTATCTCTACTGCCATCTCACTCTATTGACATGAAAATGACAAAGACAGTAATATATTTAACGTTTCGTTTATTAACAGTGTTATGAACTAAGATTATATGTTTAAACATCGCATTGGGTAACATTTAAATGCAATACTAGTATTATAGCTACAATATATATCTATATATATTTATTTATTTATCTACTATCCACCCGTGCGCTACATATTTTCCATGAAAATTTCATTTCAGGTTTTATGTCCTGATAATTCAGAATACAATAAAAAAAAACAGCCGAATCAGTCGAGCCATTCTCAAGTAATGATCTTTTATACATGCAGCAATTGATTTTTATTTATATATATAAATAGATTCAAAACTAAACACAGTATATATAAATACTCGTTCATTTTCAATTCGGTGGCCAGTTTGTAGTGGATTCCAGTGTACAATGTCATTTGTGTGTAAAAATTCCTAGTTGTCTGTCTAAATTTGTGCGTTAGGCGGGACTTAGTATAGGCGATGTAGCTTAGGCCTAAGGGTAGCGAACGAACCTAATATGTGGCAGTTCGCAACGTGACTGTGTTGTATATTTGAGGGGACTTTACTCAATAAAATTAAAAAATAATGTTTTTTTTAAAGCACAGCTCCCTATCAACCCCTTTGTGGCGAGGGACTAACAATTTTATTTTATATAACATTATTAAATCGAACCTTTTTTAACATAAGTAATTGGTTAATTTTCGGTTGTTGTTTCTATATGTGATTATTTAGTTGATTGAAATTAATGACCTGAATATAATCATTGCAATATTTTGAAGCCTTTCTTTTGTTTATTAAAATTTATAAATTTACTGATTGATGATAAATTAATTTCAAAAAAATATTTCGAGTGAGATGATGGTATAACATCGACAATCTTGAGTATTTTTTCAAAATTACAATAATTTAAAAAAAGTTTGTATTTTTATTGATTTAACATAATCTAAAGAAAAACAGTAACAATTTATAACTACTAAACTTTTCTCGGACATCCTCTTTACTTAATCTTTTTCATTCAGTTTTTTTTTAACATCTTGAGTAAGGTCCTCCCAACGTTTAATTGTAAAAAAGTAATAATATATGAGGTGGTTTACATTAATTTGAAGCGATCATAAAGCAGGGAGGTACTCTATGTGATCTATGGTTTTAACTGTCTATTTATAAAACGTGTTTCAATCATGCCATTAAAATAAAAATGTAAAAAAAATTGACCGCATAGTTTAAAATATTAAAGAAAAAATACAATTCTGTTCCCATTCACAGCAGAAGTCGTAATTTATTTTTTCGAAAAAATAACAATGATCATATAATTATTAACAAAAATAAAGCTCTATTGAAACACGTTTTTCTTATCCTCGAATTCAACTTATATTAATTAAAAAAATCACTGAAATTGAACATGGTTTTTTTATTAATGTCCAAATTTTTTGTAGTAAAAAATAATAACTTGTGAATTTCAGTGATGTAAGTTAAAATATTTCAAATCTAGTTTTTTTGTAATTGTATAAATTTCGAAATTAATACGACAGTCATATTTAGTGTACTAGTTTTCTTTATCTATTTATTTGTTATTGATATATTTATTTCCAATTGAATATGTTTTAGTCATCAGATTTAATAATCAATTGGCTATTGCAGAATGGTACTTATAGCTGGATAGTTTGTCCACTTTCATATTATTTCGACATATTGTTGTCTCATATAACAATAAAAATAAATTTAAAAACATTAATTTACGGTATATAGAATAGGTATATTTTTATACGCCCACTCTTTGAGTTTATTCAACAATAAAACAATTAAAATCTTGATTTTCTTTTATAATTCGTGTCTATCACAAACTTACAACATTATGTCGAAATCTTATATTATTAACACTACAGAGTATTTTAGCAAAAGTATTAATTTAGATAATACTTAATTCAGCTTTTTATAATTATAATTTTAACTCGTGTGTCCTACACAGACATCATAGACAGGACTTTTAAAATAAATTATTGTGTATCTAGTTTTTAAATTTATGTATACTTAATTCATTGAAGGGAACACGTTTTGGTGATGTGGACCTACTGCCATGGAGATAAAGTCGCGTTTCGCGTGAAACGTGTTCCCTTGAAGAGCGTCTTTCGTCCGGGCGGCGTGAATGGTCGAATATGTTTATGTTGTGTGCATCGGTTGATTTTAATTATAAAATGGATATATAAATTATATATACGGATAAATAAATAATTTTTGAAGCACTCCTTTAATGTTTTTTCCTCATAAATACTTGTACCTAGTAAAAATTACCTTTTGTCCAAAAATAACTCAGTAATATTATCAAAAGCAAAAATTTTGCTGCTATACGCACGCCAATTTCTTACCAATATAATCGCTTAACATTTATACATAGATAAAAAAAAGAAGCTGCAGAAAACCTTATGAACATAAAATAATATAAGATTTCCCATCACTAATTTGATCAAAAAATGTGGAACGCTTCACGATTTTGCGTGTCATCCTTGCGCAGGGGCCATGCTAATCTTCTCTGTATCGTTCCAATTTTAGTATATGTACTGCCGAAGCAAGTACACTAGTATGGCTCAAAATATTGTATATGATGTAAAAGTGCGGAACACACCACTTGCGCGATTTAGGATTGTATACATCAGCTATTATTATGTATGAAGATTGAGTACAGCGCCATCTATCGGCTTTTGTATAGTATCGAGAAAAATTAGTATTTATATCCAGGACTACTTAGAATTCACTATTTGTAACCCATAATCTATGTACAATAAAGGGTAAATATAATCGTAGGTAATTAGGTATACACTGTTAATATAATAGATAATTCGACTTGTATTGCAACTATTTATGACAACATTGTGAAGTTCTACATACAAGGGTTTTGTTGGATGTGGGTTGTGTCACACCGTTTTAGAGTAAAGGCAGAACAATCCACACAAAAATAAAGTCGTCTTTTTTTTTTCGTTGTGGTAATTTAGTCATGTCAGTTATTTTCTTTGTTGCACCACAATTTTTATATTTATAGTTTACCCTCAACAGTTAGTGTTAGCCAAAAGTTGTTAACTAAATGTTGCTATCTAGTTACCACAAGGCGCTTAGAAAGTTTGTTCATAAATGAAGAGATATTATGCGAGTCCATACAAAATGACTCTATAGCTCTGTAACTAACTAAACTGTACTATTAGAGTTTTATTTACATAATATACCATCACGCCTGTATTCCCGTAAGGGAAAGGCAGAGGTGTGCTCATGTATACTCACAGTTCTCCGTTGTATTTAGGTCCCATGTAATGAGGGCTATATCGTATTGCAACAAAGGTTCATTTCAATTTTATAAATTCATATATTTACTGGCTCCCCTGTGTAGTGAAACACAGGTATTATAGGGTGTGAGATCCGAGTTCGATTCCCAGATCAACAGTAACAACTTTAAGTTTGGATTTGTGTAGAATAATGGCAGATGTTTCGTCCTCGCATGGGCCCACCTGTGGGTCTATATCTCTGCTGCAATAACCCTTACAGTACAGGCGTGATGGTATGTTGATTTCAAAATAAAAACTCTTTATAACCGTTTAAAATGATTTAATAAATTCATAAAATCAGAACTCAGACATTTCCGAGACATTATTATGGCTAATTATATAAAATTAATAAATGCATTTCATATAAAAATATATCGAAAAATATTTACAAATAATTAGCTAAAAATAAATTAAGGACGGAATCCGTTACAAACTAAAATTATTTTATTTTACTAAAATTTAAAAAATACTTGTTTTTTTTTCATAATTTTAGTTCAAGAACTGGAACTGTTTTTTTCCTATTATTAAGTGCCCTTGGCAGGTATAAATTCTAAGACATTTTTACAAAAGTATATTAATTTTACTTATAATATAAATTCGTAAAATTTTATCTAAATGAGACATTAGAATTATATAAATGATGATTGACCATTTATTTCGTTATATAAATAAATTATCTTTGAGTGGTTAGTTATAAACGTTTTTCAGCTATGTGGGAATAGAATCTGGGATAATACAAATCTTCTACTCTCTATCTCTGACATTTCGGTGTCAGGATAAATGGTCACACTCATTTTCATTTCTTCTTATAATTTGGAAGCAATGTGCTGTCAAATAAAATCGTTGATATAAAATGCTCCCTATTTGTTTCAAATAAGTAAATAAATAAACACCTTTTTACAATCAATAAACTTTTTGGATCAATAAGCACCAATCATAAATTGTTGATAAAACAATACCTAGGTTACCATTTAGAATCGGCTATAATTATAACAATAAAAAGTCACGTTTCTAGGCACTTCATACGTATACATTATTTTTTTTCATTTATGTATAGTATAATTATGCTTGCAAACAGCCGTTCTGCAAATCTAAAATTCACTCAGTCACGAAAAACAAATTGTTCATTCGGCTAATAGCTTTTCAATATATCGACAGCCGCTTTATAAACCGGCTATCAACTTTGCAATTCATAGCCGTTTTGAAATTCAGTTGTCACTTTTGCAATTTGTAGCCGTTTAACAAATAGGCTATCAACTTTACAATCTACAACAATTTTACAAAACGGCTATTAATTTTGCAATTTTAATTATCACATCCTTAGAAGAGTAGTATCTGGTTGATCCAATCTCGGAACTCGGAGATGCGTGTGTACACTCCTGGCTGGTTGGGCTCGGCGCATCCGATGCCCCACGAGATGATGCCGCCCAGCACGAAGCGGTCATCTCGTTCACGACGAACGACCATAGGACCGCCACTGTCGCCTGGAAAACCGAAGAAAAATCTTGATAAATTTATATCTAACAAAGTTGATAAAAATTAAGAACCTATGGCCTAGGTAAGAGGTTTGCCAGTATAATTATCATCATTTTGGTAATTGATGAAATAATTATTGTTGCAGTTGATAAGCGATTGGTTTCTTTGGGTTGTGGAACAGAACAAATGTTTGTACAGCCCATGGGCAGTAATTTAGTAAAGTAACAGTGTTTTACAAAAATCTTGTCAATCTGTCAATTGATAGAGCTAGAATTCTAGATAAACGTTTTTCAAACGCCACCGTCGTTTAATTCTTTTCGTCTCTTATTTTCTGAAAACAGCCTGAATATATTCCAGAAGGAAATACTAGAGATGATTACCTTCGCAGGAATCAGCGCCGCCTTTACTGCGTCCGGCGCATATGAAAATGTTAGGTATGTGTTCGTTATAGCCTGCAGCCTGGTACATAGCCTCGCATGCGGAGTTGTTGATGACCGGCACCTTTACTTCTTGCAGCACGCTAGGCAGGGGACCCTCTGTTTATGACAAATATAAGTGATTAATGAATTTTTGATATTATATCGAACAAACTAGGTATCTCAAATTATTATAGAATGAACATTTGCAACAACAAGGGTTATAGAAAATCCATTATAGACTTCGTTTATAAAAATATAAAGGGACGGTCAGTAGCACATCGGGTTACCACAAAATGAGAAAGTTTCTCAGTCGATTTTGAACGTAATCATCCACATTTTAAGGTTTAGAATCATTTGGATAAATTTTACAGTTTTGTGTAGCCTGATATGCTGGCAAATGTACGTAGTAACTTTAAATACCTATTTATAATACATATTAATAAGCAATTTTTGTGTATTCAAGGCAAGCCTTAGTGAAATGCATTCAAAATAACAATAACAAAACTTCGTATTGTAAATTGTTTATTGTCGAATAAAAGGAGGAAGTTCTATTTTTTAGAGCTTATATTATGTGGCCCACAAATTATTTACACTGGTTTACTTAGTAACTATTTAACCAGAATTCACATTTTGTGTGAATTGTTTGGATTTCGGCTATGAGTTTTGTAATTCTTATGTTTCAAATCACATTTTTCTGGCTAAACGTCTCTTTTTTTACCAGACAAAAAATGGTAATATTTTGATGAATCTTTCATCGGAACATAATGTTTTACGTGCTTTTATGGATTCTATTCTCACTACCTATGATTTGATTCCATAGTAATTCCTATGACATTTTTAATAGACTTTATTGGCCTTCGCTGTTTTGACTTCATCTTACCGTCGAAGAGCCTTCCCCAGCCGGTGACGTAAGCAGTCTTGCCGACGTAGTCCTCATCAGTGTCGGGCACACACACCGGGAGAATGTTGGGCTGGAATGTTACCGGCTCGTAAAACCTGAAAACATAGATAATAAAAATATAATTAGTTATTTCTGTAGAGACCAATGACGAATACATATATAACATTGGTAGGGACACTTCAACTAGACTCGCAGAAGCGACTGCAGGCAGGATTCGAACCTGCGTCTTCTGGTTAAATACACCAGACGCTATGACCGCTAAGCCACCGCGAGTCCCACCCGCCAGGTAAAAGCCTTCACATTTTTTTATTTACTCTTTGAGGTGACGTCAGTGAGTCTGGTGTACTTAACTAGAAGACGCAGGTTCGAATCCTGCCCGCAGTCGAATATTTCCTACATTAAAATAACTTTATAATCTTTGCATGGAAATTGCAATTAAAAATAGAAACAGATAATGTTTCAGATGTTTAATAACAGATGGCACCAGGGGTTCTTATGATCGTCAAGCCTTAGTCGCCAAATTCTTTCGGTTTTCGGAAATTATTCATATATATAACACATTCTGTATACATGGCAGTAGAAATTGCTACATCAACAATAACTTATTCAGAATTGAGTTCTAAAACTTTTACTTAAATATCGTTATCGTAACAGATCATTCACTGTAAATTGAGTATTATCCGCGAAACTCACAAATATTTATCACGCGAAGGAATCGAAACCACTACACGCCGTCACATCAAACGTATAGTCAAATTGACGACTTCTGAGAATATAATGCGAGTGTCAAAATATATATATATATATATATATATATATATATATATATACATACTGATCATTGATAAAGTGATACCAAACGCAACGGCTGTGCCAGGTGTCCTAAATTCCATTCTCAGGTCGTAAAATAAAATTCTAAAGTGTATGTCACTATATATATAGACTTACTGTTTTAAAATTCAAAAAGGACACATAATATTAATAAATAAAAATGTGGGAGCTTTATTTTAATTTGAATTCGTTATGCGTGAACGTGATTGAAATGTTCGCATAAACTTTAATCTTTTTAGAATAATCTAGTTATCAAAACCATTTTTAGATTAATCGATATAGTTTTTCTATCTTCTTTTAATATTTTATTCTATAGTTTAGTAACTACTGCTATTTACATTGTCCCACTGCTGGGCACGGGTCTCCTCTCAGTACGAGAGGGATTAGGCTTTAGTCCGCCACGCTAGCCTACTGCGGGTTGGCAGACTTCACACGCCGTCAAGAAAATCTCTCAGGCATGCAGGTTTCCTCACGATGTTTTCCTTCACCGTTTAAGCGCGTGATAATTAATTATTAATACGCACATGACTTCGAAAAGTCAGAGGTGCGTGCCTTGGATTCGAAACCGAGACCTTTGACTTGGCAGTCCAATGGTCATATCACTAGGCTATCACTGCACATTACTGCTATTAAAAAAACAAAAATTACTGGCAAGCGGTACAGTTCCTCTTTTGAGCACATAACAATAGATTTTGCATTGTGTCTACAATCTGCCGCTTGACAGGTAGTACTTTTCTTCTTTCCTACTTTTAAATATCGCCGTCCCCAACAGGGTCCATAATTGGGTTTGATTATTATACTAACTACCTATATGTATATATTGCGGAATGCAATAAATTTTATATATGAATCCATACATGATTCACTTACACACAAAATTTCGAGAAATAAAGCCAAAGACAGTCAGACAGACAGGATTTTTTATGTTTTTATTGCTAGATTGCGGCTATAGTATCATTGCAACCGCAGTCGATCGAATGTGATCACCACACAGTAAATGATACTCAGATTTTCCTTAAACGTAACCCAGATGACATCACGAGTGAAAGTTATATTTGAGACAAGAACAATACGTTTTCCAAATGCCAAATGTAAGTATTTTGCCAAGTTCCGGATAAAATAAAAAAAATAAAAATTGTATACGAATACGATTTACTATAAATACAGTTTTAATAATATTTACAAAAAATAGCAAGTTATTTTCGTATAATTTATGTTTCTTATAAAATTATTTAAATACTTACGCATAGTAAAAATCATGAATTTGTTAAGATAATGTAATGTGGTCGAAAAGAAATGTGTTTTAACGGTACCTTACATATTTTTATGTTTATATACTTCTAAAAACAAAAGACACACATAAAGGTTGTTCACCCTGTAGATCAGTCATTTAGTAATTTTACCTGAAAGTTTTTGGGAAATTTTGAAAATTGTTAATTTTATAGAATTTTATTTGCTCCTTCCGAATCAAAACTTTGCTATCGTTGCCGCTCGCGCTGCCATATTGGGAAAATGGCGCTTTATAGCAGTTCTTTAACATAAAGTCCTTTGCAACTCATTTTATAATGAAAAAATATATAAAAATTTAAAAAAACACCCGGCAATTGCATTATATCTTGACTGATTTTCATAAAACACAGCTAAGAAAACTCCCGACTAATTCATCTTTCAAACATAGAAACAAAATCAAAATCGGTTCATCTATTCAGGGGCTACAATGCAACCGACAGACACGTCACGTTTTTGCGTCGGGGTTTAAATACAAAATGAAACGGTTTTAGGAAGAGCACAACCAAAGCGAACCAAATGACTGTAACGGTCGCCATTACATCAGAATACCACAAAATGACAAATTTTCCAAGTCGATTTTGAACTTAATTATCAACATTTTACGGTTTAAAATCATTTGGAGAAATTTGTCAGTTACTATAGGATAAGGCGAGGGTTATTTTAGTCACTTGCCCGCAGTCGCTCACGGACTCGGCTTCTAGGCGGATTATCGAGATGAAACATCCAATAGATTTTAAGGTAGACCTTCAGCTATATAACTGTGACATCCGCATCCGATTTCATGCAGTCGTTTTTGCGTGAAGCGCCATACCAACAGATAGACATAAAACCTATAGACATATCCATCCATATATCCATTTTTTTACGCACGATGGATTAAGGATGGAAGAAGATATATCCGCTTTACTGTGGGAAAACCATTATTTGATTTCGGACATATATATACCTATGCGTAAATGTTGTTTGTTTATGCAAAATGAATGTTGCTGTTTATCTCCATAACGGGTTGACCGATATAGATTCGGTTTTCTTTAATGGGTTTATGATTCATCAGTGATGATAGGTGTTAACCTCACCAGGGGGCGCTTTAATAAACATTTTTTACATAACATACCATCACGCCTGTATTCCCCGAAGGGTTAGGCAGAGGTGTACTAATGTACACCCACATTTCGCCGGTATATTTAGGTCCCATGTAATAGGGGGCGAGCCTATTGCCATTAACCGGGCACAAATCCAGACTCCGAGCTGCTACTGAGAATTTCATATAAAAACCCAATAATACTTTACTCGACCTGGGGATCGAACCCAGGACCTCTAGCTTTGCAGTCGCACTTAGGACCACTAGACTAATGAGGCAGTCAACATTTCAACATTTTTTGTTCGCTAAAATTAGCTAAGAATAACTTCGCTGGTCAATCGATCAGCAAGCAAGTAATTTAATACTAAGGATTGGAAGGAGCCGTTTCTTCTTCCCAGCTAAAACACTAGGGGGCGGTGAAGGGCGTTCGTTTTGGGGGCTGTATTTAATGAAAAAATTACGTTCAAAAAGTACTACCTCACTAGCAGTCTACTTTGAATAAATTATTTTGACTTTGACTTTGATAAGGATATTGAGCATGTCAAACTATCGCCATCTCCTCGCCTCTCCCATCGCCTGTAGATGATGCCACAGAATAACTTAATTATAGTACATACTACCAACTTCGTGCCGAAGCCACTGATGATTTGATGAGCTAAAGAAAATAACATCCAGACGAATTGAGAACCTCTTCCTTTTTGAAGTCGGTTGAAAATTGAATGTACTTTCGTGCATTCAACTCGAATCCAATGTCAAGTTGAAGTCATATCAATCATATTGAAATCATATCGAGAATCGTTTCGGTTCGATTCCAAGGTCGAGTACTTAGTAGGTCATCGCTTTTTTCTATGAAATTATTAGAAGCTTGAAGTTTGGATTTGTGCCCGGTTTATGGTAATAAGACTACCCATAACAAAATAAAATACTATCACGCCCGTATTCCCCGAAGGGAAGGCCGGTATGTTTATGTCCCATGTAATAGGGGGCGAGCCTATTAGCCATTAACCGGGCACAAATCCATGCTACCCCTATTACGTTATTCAAACGTAGGGGAAGGGGGGGCATGATGGGGACGCGAGGTAAGACGGGGTCACGCACACATACAAGAAACTAGACTCTTGCGAACAGAAAGCAATATGCCAATAGGAAGCCATACTCGATCAACCGTCAGCGCGACAGAAACAGTGAGTGGGAGTGCACTCGTTTTTTGTTTACAAACGAAAATCACGTTTAGTGTCTCGTCGATCTAATTTTACGCAGTTAAAAACGTCTTTACTGTAAGGTAATTATCACTACCCAATTTATGTCTTTTGTCGTATATGGTTGTTAGTTTTGTTTACTTTGTTGTGGTATAGTTAGACAAAAGTTCAGTTAATATTTATTTTTTGAGAATTTTTTTTTTTCAAAATCAGCCTTTGGGGTAAGACGGGGTATTGGGTTGTATTGGTTATTTCTGAAATCATCCGAAGGTTGGGTAGGCTGCCAGCTTTGTGGACGTTGGGCTCACAATGGTTGTGCTGGTGTGGATGATGAAAACACCGAAGAAATTCATATTTGTATTTATTGTGATAATAATTAGCTTACCCCATCTTGCCCCATTTTCATTACCCCATCTTACCCCATGGTAAGGGGCAAGATGGTTTTTCGAAAGTTCCTATCAAATCATTTATTTAAAAAAAATGCTATAAGTTCATCTTCCAAAGACTATGCCAAATTGTAGTTAGATTAATAAGGCATTGTGCCATAAATAAATAAGCATAATAAACGCAATGATTATACTGTATTTTTGGTATTTTCCTTAGATACCCCATCATGCCCCCCCTTCCCCTACCGACCAATTGTGACTGTACACAAGTACACCTTTGATTATTCTTTTAGATTCATGTACAAAATATCCGACAAGAAACTTGATAGATAGATAACTCCTTCAAATAATGATTAAATACATCCGTTGGTAGATCATTTCGTATTCATTTCTGCTGCATGGATTCGTTCAGCAATCAAAACAATATAATGTTTTTCTTTTGTTTACAATTTTTGTCTATTAATGTGGGAATTATGCAGATCGATGTGAAAAATAAATTTCAAATTGTAGCTAAGATAGAAGCTTTAGCTACTGAAGCATCCGGTGTAGCTACATAACCCGAGGGACGGAGGATCGAAACCTGCCTGAGGCCGAATTTATCTTTCGCAATAATTTATATCTTTATTGTACCTAAAAGCTGTACAGTCCCGATCTACGTAGATAAGAATGAGAATTTTATTAGGTAAATTTCTAAGCACAAAAAAAAAAAGATTGAAATTGGTAATAAACAAATGAAACGTTCCTAATTTGTGTTAAAAAACTCATTTTCTTGAAAGCAACAAATATTGGAATAAAGACTAGTCACTAATAAAAACAAATAAATTGCAATAACACGAATATAGTTTAAAATAACAAGGTAGTGAACCTCGTAAGGTCAAGTGCAGTGGTGAGTGACCGCTCCTGCGCAGCGCTAGTGACGACAACGTGTTTCCAAACATTTTATACAAATTGGGTTCTGTTTATCTGTTTAATTGTTTTTTTTATGCAGAAGCCTATTTCATGGTACCTATATTGTGTGCACCAGGGGGTTTTACGGCACATGTAGCCATTTCTTAGATTTTTTATTCCATAAAATTTTTGTGTGCGTCTTTTAAGGAAAGGTTAAAAATTGATAGTAAAAACAGTTTAGGTATGCGTAAAGTCTAAACCGTGACTAAAAAAACATGTATATTCTGTAACAACAGTAATTGTAAAATAACGACAGTTATTATGCTATATTTTTTAAACGACTGCATACCTAGAAATTAAATTTATTTGTTAATGTTAAATGCATACTATAAGGTTGGAATGCTGTTTATCTAATATTTCAAAATAAACTAGCGACACACCCCGGCTTCGCACGTTTGTACACATATACCTATATTGTCATATTTCAACCAATTTACACGTGTATACGTATGTAGCTAATGTGATGGAGCAAAATTAGTCGAGAATGGTCAAGATTTTTGATTTATCCAAGGGAACCCCAACAACAATGGCGAGCAGCGTGCGCGCTGATGTGCTAACTGTTTTTATAACGACTAAAATCTGTTGTGAGATTGGTAGATTACTATACATTAATAATGTTATGTAATTAATATATTATGCCAAGCAGGTATGCTCGGCATGCGGGCGTTTCTGTTAATTAATGACATGTCCAGCTAATAGTTGTGTTTGCTTTAATATTACTTGCTTTTTTAAACGTAAAATAAAAAATATAAGCAGATTACCAGTAAAATTACTGGGCATGTAATGTTTTTAAAAAAAAAAAAAAAAACTTACTGGCAATGTTGATCACACATTACTAGTATTCTTGTTAAGCCCTCGTGATAAGCTAAATGCTTGTGTTACGAGTGGGTTCACGTCGGTGGTGCAATGGATGGGGTGCGAACCGGCAACCACATGAACGCAAGTCCGACGCCCTAGCCATTAGGCTACCGCCGCTTCTTAAATTATGTGACTGAACAACTGATTTTTATTTGTAATTTTATGCATTTTCCATGTAACTAAGATTGTAAAGTTATTTAATTTAACTGCAAACAGATGTCACTGACGTCACTTCAAAGATGCTTTCAAAAATAGTAGCAGTAGTAACATTTACCTTTACTAAAATAGTCTCAAAATGAACGCGCGAGTGATACCGCTGGTGTTGCTGGCATCAGGCCTTATGCTTGTACAATAGAAAATCTTACCTCAGCAGTGCGAGGTCATACTCGAAGGTGGCAGGGTCGAAGTGTGGGTGACTGGCGACGATCTGGACCCTTCGCTCCACGAAGCCGTATGGCTCATCGCTTTGAGCTAGATCATGCTCACCCAGGCGCACGAGCAGCTCCGATGGTGGCACACTGGATAAAAAAAACAAATTGACGTCACCAAAAAGACGTAAATTAAAAAATGTGAAGGCAAATTTCGAATTGCCGGGTAGGATTCGCGGTGGCTTAGCGGTCATAGCATCTGGTGTTCTTTACTGGAAGACGCGGGTTCGCCTGCCCTCAGTCGAATTTTTCCTTCATTAAAATAACTTTATAAAAAGCAAATTGTTTAAAACCAAACACAGCATGACTTTCAAATAACCCAAAAAATCTGAATCATTTGTTTATTACGTCAGTGTACACACGGCTACACAGCAAGCTAGACAAATACAGTATGGGCTGGCCTTGCATTGTGCGAAAAGCGTTTACAGTTTGTTCGAAATAAGTAAGCCGATCGGAAGTTAGCCGTTCCGAACTACCGCGGTGATAAAATCGTTTAATTAGGTGTTTTAATACATAAATATCGAAATTAGTAAACACAATAATTAGAAACGTGAAGCATATACGACACTAATTATCTTTACACCGAATCTTTCTATGAAAATTTACCACTTCTAAACCACTTGCAGACAACTTCCGATCGGCTTACTTATTTCGAACAAACTACAATGCCAGGTCAGTCGATACTGGATTTGTATAGCTTGATGTGTAGCCGTGCGTACCACACAAATTGATTAAAACCAAACACAGAATGACTTTCAAATGTTAACCAAAAAATTCAGAATTATTTGTTTATTACATCAGTCTACAGATGCTGGTGTAGTAAATAAACAAATTGACTTAAAACCAAACAAAAGATGACATTGGAACAACCCAAAAAATCTGAATAATTGAGAGATTACGAGAATTTTAATCAATTATATATTTATTAATAATCTTTGATTCTATGATTATAATCTTTATTATAATTATAATGGAATCCCAATTTTATAAAATTGCAAAAACTATCTATTAGTTGGCTTTCTTAAGAACAAGGTCCATTTTTAAAAACATAACTATGCAAAAAAAAATCTATACAAAAAAAAAGATATAACTATGGTTAATTATTAGAAAATCAAGGCAATAGCGATGCATTATCCCGTTTAATTATAATACATCTCTCCTGGTGAGCTCTTGGAAATTACATTATATAAATACGGCTTTAAATAGCTGTTGCAGAAATCAACGGAAAATTTTCCGCTATATTATTCATATGTTTTGACTGCGTGAATCGAAGAAATCACTTAAAAGGTTGAATTCTTGAAAAGGTTTTGATCTTTATGTCAGATCAGGTACCTAGATGTCAGCTTACGATGGTAACATAAAACTGCTCCTTATTACGACTGAATAAGGAAATAAATTCACTAAATAATATTCGACATTGAAGTAAATTGATATCCAGTAGGTCATCTTAAGGAAAATAAACATATACTCACCTATGCAATTGTCAGATCTGATCACTCTCATATATACACCTACATATTAACTAGCTAGCGTGCCTGTTGAGGAATGTGGTAATGTAAAGTCTACTTTTTGTTCTTGTTCATTCTGTTAATAAATGTTTATGACTCAAAATGTATTCTTTAAGGTTTTTATTAAGACTCTAATGTCTGGGATGCAACAAAGACATGTTCTGTGTTGTTCTGACAAGAAGATCATACCTAATCGATATGTTTTCGAAGAATCACAGTGACAATATTCAAAAAAATGTTCCATTCTGTAATGTCAAAATACTGGCTGTTGATAATGAAACAATTTTTAATTACTAAGTTTTATACAGTTTTCCTGTTTTTCGGGAAATCAATGTGGTTGGGCGAGTATGAGCTTTTCGCTCGCGGCTTCGCCCACGTGGAGTATACGTTTCTTGTCATTTTACGGGATAATATATAGCCTATGTCACTCAGGAATAATGTAGCTTTATACTGGTGAAAGAATTTTTCAAATCGGTCCAGTACTTTCAGAGCTTAAACAATGTAAACAAACAAACAATCAAAGATTTCCTCTTCATAATATTAGTTTATAATATATTTATATTATATGAATTATGAATTAAAATCTCCCTAATTCTATATACCATGATAAACACTAAAATACTCACTGTTCAACACAATGTGCAGCGGTGATCGCCCAGTTTTCGTTCAACAGCGCCGCCCCACACTTGTGAAGGTACGTCGAGGTCCTGTACTGCCTTAGGGAGATCTGCCAGGGCCACTGCCCGAAGCCAGACTTCGTCCCTCCGACGATCCGCCCCTGAGGAGCCTGCCACAGTCTTCGCCCACAAACTGCCAGCACCAATAACGTTGAATTTAGAATCATTGTGAATTTTATTGCATTTATTGGGTTAGGATAGATTTATTGGGGTTTTAGTCGGAGTTATTGGTTTTTGAGTAGCGGCTTTATTCGTTTATTGGTTTATTTTGTTTGTGGTTGGTTTAATTATTTATTGGGTTTTTATTCGTTTGTGCTTGGTTAAATCATTTATTGGTTTATTTTTAATCGTAGATTTATAATCGGTTAAGTTTCTTATATCGAATGAATACCTACCGCGAGATTGTCCAGGGTTAAGCTAATTATATTTATTTATAAAATGACAAATTACTAAATTTAATGTGCCCAATCTTAAAAATTAAGCACCTACATGCGTCAATCATTCGCTATTCTAAATGTACTAGCTGTATGTGATATTTCAAATAACAAAAGGTCGATGTACTGCTCCGGGAAGATTTTATCTTTTCGTGTGTTAAAGTCTTTTTGAGTTTTGTCGGATATTTTGTCATAATTTGTCGCTTCAAATTAAAATATTAAATGAATATTTTTGAAGAATTTTTATAATTATTAAATTTAAAGTTCAAAATATAATTTTTAAAACAATCTTTGCGCAATCTTTGGTAATGACAAAAAAGATCAATTATTTATTTTTTCCAAAACTATTTTTGTTCAATAAGTTTTTGCTTAAGAAATTGCCATTTTAAAACTATAATTATGTACATTGAAGAATAATTCTTATATCAGTAAGTACGTGCTAATAACAAAAAAAAACTAAAAACGCATTTGTGTAATCTTATGTTTATAAAGCTATATTTAAAATAATGAAATCGTCAGTTTTAAGGAACTTAAACACTTTTAAAACTGCCGTCACTACGTTCGAAAATTCACATTTAAATATTTAAACGATTTTTTATATTCTCGAATCAAAATTAATTCAAATCACGAATGTCTAATCCAGTTCACAAATTGCACTTTATCCTCGTACTCCCATGACATTTTTATTTCTACATTCTTTCTCTTTAATAACCTCTTTGGCATTCAACCAGTTCCACTTTTTAACATAACTTCAAATGCACTCTGAATTTATTAAATTCCCATTTTCCGAACGAAATTTACATCTAGAATTACGCCGTTTGTTTTCTATTAAAACACTTTTATTTTTCGAACAAGTCCAAGGAATTCCGTTGTAATGCCAGTAATGTCACTTATTCCTGTCCTTTATGGACTTTTTTAAGAACTCGTAGGTACTTGTCAGTTCAAAAAGACCACTTTTTTAAATGTCAATGCAAAAGCCACAAGATTCGTCCTTGCGAACGCCTTGGCCGTGGCGTGCGGTCGCCTCGCGATCTCACTACTCTTTGTTTGAGCTCCGAACAGATTTTTTATTTTTATTATTGTTTATACATTGCTATAGTATCTTTTTGTTGGGACTCCGAGGTCTTTAACCTGGTTGCAGCTATTTTTGTATCGATTTTTGAGAGGGTTTTTGAGAATATCATTTAGTGAGGTAATAAATTTTCAAGCCCCAATAAACTTTAATGATTAACTCCATTGCACACATCTAATATTTTATTAGATCTGTGTATTTATTATTATTAGAAATGCAAACGTTTTATAAAAGTTTAAAAGGTAAGCCATTTTAACCACAGTAACACAAATATATGTATATTTTTACACATGCCTAATTGCCTATACATTGCCGTCATCATCAAACCATTAACTTCCCCACTGCATCTACACATAATGATGACCTAAATACTGGTCAACTACAGCCCCAAATACAAACTCTATATTTTTACCCCTTTTTTTAACTCAATAAATCTTTCCGCAATCCGGTAACCGGATCTAGTATACTTTAGGCACTTCAAAAGCCAAAACTCTGTCTTAATCTACGTTACAAAAGGATTCTCAAATTCTCCTATATTTCAAATAGTTCCGGTAACATGTTGATGAGTAAAACTATCTTCATTTCATTTTAAAATTCTTTAGGATTGTGTCACTTTTACCGTATTGTGACAAGTTATCACATTATCATTATATTAACTGTACTTATCTGTCGACAAGAATTTTCGAGAAAGGAACGAGTAATATTTGCTTTTGTGTCGTTTTTGTTTTATCTGTATGTTCTTTCTTATTTATTACTTACTTTTGCCAGCGTTTCATTTTATTTTGTGTGATAATATAAAGCCTGTATCACCCAGGAATAATGTTCTATTGATGAAATAATTTTCAAAATCTGTTTAGTAGATCCAGAGATTTCCCCTCACAAACTCACAAACTTTACCTTTTTAAAATATTAGTATAGATGTATACTCCATTTGGTTAGGTACTTAACTAAAGGTAAACAATAAAAATGGCGGCGTTCAGGGCTCTTCAACCTTTATTACAATGGTATCTTATTAATTGGGAGTGAAATTAATAACAACACAACTAACAATCAATAAAAACAACGAACAAACAAAACAATAACTAATTAATACAATTTACGGCAAAAGAAACACAAAAACGAACGAAAGTACAAACTGTTACGAATGACGTCTGGTTACCCGACTAAGTATAATATCGGTTAATTATTTTGCCTCGCTTCCTCGCGCTACTACTTCTTAATTTTTTCGAGTTATCAATAGTCTATTATGTAGAAAAATGTTTTGATTTCCTGTCTATTTAGATTCTTTCTAGTAGGCACATTGCAATACTTTATGACATAATTATCAGATTTGATTTATTTATTGATCGCAAGCTTAAGAATTAATAATTACCATTTAATATTACACAGTAGTTTTAACAAAGTAGTAAAATATGCTAGTATAGAAAAGGAAAATGATTTTGAATGATTAAATAATTTATTTTGGTTACGTTTTATTTCAAGATGAAAAATGGCCCTATAAAAGAACCTTTTTTATGATTTGTTTACCTTTAGTTAAGTACCTAACCAAATGGAGTATAGATTAGACGGACAAGACCGGGAAACTAAAATGAGTCAAGTCACGTCACTTGACTTTTGTCGCTTAACTATCTCGTCTTAACCCATAGTCTTTAAGTAGTGATAGCCTCGTTACATGATCATTGGACTGCCAAGTCATAGGTTTTAATTGCGAATCCAAGGCACGAGACTTTTCAGAATTAATGTGTATTAATAATAAATTATCAATTGCTTAAACGTTGAAAGAAACATCGTGAGAAAACCTGCATGCCTGACAGATTTTCTTCGCACTTCATTAAGTGTGAAGTAGATCGCGAGCCCTAAACACTTAAAAAAGTGACTAATTCAGTGCCCTAATCAAATTTAAAATGTCCAGTTTATTACGGTACAATCGATCTTTAATCTTAGATTTATTAACACACAGCGGTTAACAATCTGCTAGGTAGCGTTCCTTTGCCAGCTGATCAGTATGGACATGTATTTGAATTAATCTGTAATTAAAACCCTGTTCCAACCATCCGTGACTGTGGGGACATTTTCATTCATTACCACGCTTGACCAGTTGGATGTGCACTTGCGAGGAATATGTTTTGTAATTAATCTGAGTTTAAGAAATAGCAAGGACAATAAAATATCAGTTTTTTTTTTAAAAAAAAAGCTTACTAGCAATGTGGGTCACACATTACTAGTATTCTTGTTAACCCCTCGTACTAAGCTAAATGCTTGTTTTACGAGTAGGTTCACGTCGGTAGTGCAATGGGTGGGGTTTGAACCGGTAACCCCATGATCGCAAGTCCGACGCCCTAAGGCCTAGACATTAGGCTACCGCAGCTTCGACATTGGTTAGGACTTGATAATTGTAATTTCATACTTGATACATTTTATATTTGACTAGCTGTGCCCCGCTTCAAAGGATGCGTGATGCAAGATAGCCAAAAAGAATTATTAGATAGCCTTAGAAAAAGTATTTTTGTTTTTGATAGCCACATTCACGAGGAAGGCTATATCCTCATGAATGTGGCTATCAAAACCAAAAAGGTTTTTTTTAATCCGATTGGTACTTCCAGAGATTAGCGCGTTCAAACAAACAAACTCTACAGAATTATTATATTGGTAAAGATTGCACGTTAAAATTGTATTGTTATATCTCTAAACCACTAAACCCTTTTCCATGTATTTTTTTTAACCAAACTATAAAAAAATCTTTCACACTTGTTTTAACAGAGCTTATTTTATTTAAGGCTCGGTTGGAATAAGTAAGAACAAAAGAGAATACTAAACGAATGCTTGATTAAATCGAATAAATTGATTTATTCGTTAAAACATTTCCATAATAAAATTAACAAGCACACTTTGTACATGAAACCCTTCAACCCGTGGGCACACAGTCTATCTGTTTATCCAACAATAGCTACGTGTAATTAAACTGTAGTTAATAATCTACAATTAACTAACGTCATGCCGTGGCATGGTAACACTTCCTTATTCTATGGCGGATGATTGAGCCAGCGTATTTTTTTTAATACTCATGTCGCCTGCACAATAATGGAATAGTTGACTTATATTTTTTATGGTCCCATAAAAAAGATTAACACAATAAGAGCCGAACAACACAAATCAAAATTAAAATTGGTTCAGCAATAAGGAAGTTATAAGCATTTTAATTTTATGCTTGACAGAGACTGCTCTATATGGGCTTGTGACGTCATATTCCGATATGCCAAACAATTTCTATACTAACACTTCTTCTGCGGAAAAAGGACCACCATAAACTTTAAACGCTTATATCTTAGAACTTTATTAGATTATAATTATTTTTTTTCAGTATTCGTCTTATAGGTATTTAATTTTTTACTCTTTTCTACAATAAATTCGACTCCAGTCAATTACCCAATGCTTGCTTACTTTCTGAACTAAGTAATTAGGGTTAAATTTACCTCGCTCAAGCTTATGTCTTTGCGATTCTTTATATACCATCACGCCTGTATTCCCCAAAGTTTTAGGCAGACACAATCGGTGTGTTCAAGTCCCATGTAATAGGAGCCGAGCTTTTTGCCATTAACCGGCAACAAATACATACTCCAAGCTGCTACTGAGAATTAAATGCCAAAACCCAATAACACATTGCTCGACCTGGGAATCGACTCTAGCGTAGCAGTCGCGTATGACCACTAGACTGATGAGGCAGTCAACAATTTTTATTTGTATGTTAATTATGTCATTAGGTATGGTTTCTACATTTTAAATGTTGTTTTTTTGTTAAAGATAAAGGAACACGCGACGCGATTAAAGGAAATCGAGGCTAGTTTATTTAATTTTGATTAATTCTTTAATTATATGTAATTAATTTGTTCTTGATTTATTGCATTTAACAATGAAAGGAAAATGAACGTTTGTGACAACTTTATGATGACATTTTTATACAATTGTCTTTATTCGATTATAATTTAGTCGATTACTGTTTTAATAGCAGCGCACCTCGTTATGAGAGATCGGAAGGCCAATTCAACTAATTATTTAATCTATTCATTAACACAAATCGCTTCACAGTTGTAACTTCACGCCTATATTCCCCGAAGGGTTAGGTAGAGGTGTACTAATGTATCTCCATTTTACACCTACAGTTCTCTGGTATGTTTAGGTCCCATGTACGTGATAAGGGGCGAGCCTGTTGCCATTAACCAGGCATAAATCCAGACTCGGAGCTGCAACTGAGAATTTCATAGAAATGCCCAATAACGCTGCTCGACCTGGGAATCGAACCCAGGACCTCTAGCGTAGCAGCCGCGCTTAGGACCACTAGACTAATGAGGCAGTCATTATTATTATTTAAGTAGAACTTTAGACTAAGGACAAGTCTACAAAAGTAACAATAGGCGTTGTTGTTACAAATACAGCAATTGTGTGTGATTAGATAATAATAAAGTTTTCTCACCGTTTTTGTAATCAGACATGTTCACTGCCTCTGTAGTGGTCGACGGCGCAAGAGTCGTAGGGCTTGCTTCGTCTGCAAAATAAATATGATATTTTAAAATATTACACAATATAAAATTGTCTAAGCTTTACCTAAGTAAAGGTTGGTACTACTAAAAATGTTGGAATAAATTAATGAAATAAATTAATTACTGAAAAAAAAAGTAAAACCGCAACAAGTAATTTAAATAATAATAAAAATATCTACAACAATGACGAAAACAAAAAATCTAACCAAATTATAGATCGAGACTTCGTTTTAGATATATTTTTTTTATGATAATATGATAATAAATTAACTTTAAATAAGTATGTAATAGGGTTACATATTTTTAAGTTAATTTATTATATTTATTTCAACACACGCGTATATTAACCCTTAAAATAAAACGTCTTTTTACAGATTTTATCGCGTTAAAGAGATATTTTAAATGTAGGGAACATAACATACATACCATCACGCCTGTATTCCCCGAAGGATAAGGCAGAGGTGTACTTAATGTACACCCACAGTTCGCCGGTATGTTTTAGATCCCATGTAATAGGGGGCGAGCCTATTGCCATTCACCGGGCACAAATCCAGACTCCGAGCTGCTACTGAGAATTTCATAGAAAACCCAATAACACTTTGCTCGACCTGGGGATCGAACCCAAGACCTCAAGCGTAACAGTCGCGATAGGGACCACTAGACCAACGAGGCAGTCTTTTAATAATAAATAAGTAATTAAAAAACTCACCACTAGGTTTCGACGACTCAGTAGTATTTGTACTAGTAACATTCTTATCGCTTAAACTTTCAGTAACGTTTTCAGATGAAACAGAACTGAAAGTAGTTAGACCAACACTTGACGTCGACGTCGGAACTGTTGGCGTCAACGTCACGTTAACCGTAAACTCTATGGTTGGTTGTTGAGTTGTTGTTGACGACGGGAGCTCTGTTGTTATTGTTGTTGTTGAAGGCAATGTTGATGAAGTTTGTTGTTGCGTTGTTATTAGTTCTGGTGTTGTAAGCGGAGAAGTTTCCGGTATAGGTGCTTCTGTTGTCGTCGTAGTCGTTGTTGGTGGGGTAGCTGTTGTTGTAGTTGTCGTTACTGTTGTTGATGATGCTGTTGTTGGAGATTCCGTCTTTGGTGGTATTGTTGATATCAACACCCACCCTTCCGTTGGCCATTTTTCTGTAAATGTACATTATATATTTTTTTAAAGCCTGATTTATATGTAGACCACAGAATCAGTCAAATAAATAGTCAAAGGTCAGGTCAAAGTTAATTCAAGTCAGTTTTGTTTTGCTGAGCAAGTCAAGTCAAAATTTGAATCGGGCGGTAGTCTAATGGTTAGGGCGTCTGACTTGCGATCATGCGGTTGGCGGTTCGACCCACCCATTGCACTACCGACGTGATCCCACTCGTATCAAACTAAGCATTTAACTTAGCATGCCCTCATGCTGAATCTTGAAACACATTACATTGACCCACTGCTGGGCACGTGTCTCCTCTCAGAACTAGGGGGATTAAGCTATAGTCCACCACGCTAGCCTACTGCGGGTTGGCAGACTTCACATGCCATCAAGAAAATCTCTCAGGCATGCAGGTTTCCTCACGATGTTTTCCTTCACCGTTTAAGCGCGTGATAATTAATTATTAATACGCACATGCCTTCGAAAAGACAGAGGTGCGTGCCTTGGATTCGAACTCGATGGTCATATCACAAGGCTATCACGGCACTGCACTGTATATAAAAAACCGAAAAGAATAGTACCTAAGCCCAAAAGCCTCATTCCATAAATCAGTATTTGTCCTAAAAATGGGGAGATTTGTCAATTCTCACGAGTATCGTGCGCCGGCGCAGGAAAGTGGAACACCATAGTCACGGTAGTTCGTGATCAATCGTTGATGGAGTACCGTTCCGTGCTGGTTGGACTTTTGCCAGGAACTAGGAGGGGTAAAAGAGTACTTAGAAGGTGTTGGCGCCATATTTACAATAAAAAAATGTTGTCTTAAGACGGATCGTCTTGCCTAAGGCATCAAATTCTTAAATGAAGAAATTTTCATAAAACCAAACTAATAAATAATTTGGCAAATCTATGCGAAATGATCAATGTCAATGTTTACAATTCTGCCAATTTGAAGCGGCGGTAGCCTAATGGCTAGAGCGTCGAAATGCGATCATGTGGTTGCCGGTTCGAAACTCACCCATTGCATTACCGACGTGAACCTACTCGTAATACAATCTTCTCCATAGGATCAACTTTTTGGAACCATGCAACTTGAGTCAATAACGTTTCATAAACGCTTGAAGCTTATTTGAAATAAAAACATTTGAACTTGAACCCCTCGTTCCTATTGACGACAAAACATGTTGCAAACAGCTACCTATCCCACTCACTCTTTGCAGGTTAGATAGAGTTAGATAGATCTAGACCTCAGTGGTTTTTAGTTGCTATTATTATAATGATGTGTTAAATATTTGTAAAATGATAAATGAAAAAAAAAATGAAAAAGAAGATATTTTTTGCGACATGTTTTGTCGTCAGTGGGACGCAGGGTTATCTACTTTCAGGCACCAATTCCCCCATTTCCCACAAAACGAATATAAAAAAGAAAGTGAGCCCTACAATGTGAGTTATGTGAGTGAGACAATACAATGAGTTTGACCCGACTGCGCTCGTGTACGGCCTAGATACGTGGCTAGGTTCCTAAGTGACTGGACGACTTGACCGAGCAGTAGTGTAAGAATAGAAGGGATAATGACCTGCTAAAATATATTTTTGCAATCAAGTTTTCTGATCAACTAATAACCCAATGTAACATGTACACACGGAGATGTACACACGGCTACAGGTCAACCTATACAAACCAGTTTAAACTGATCTCGCATTCTATAGGCTTTCCATACTATGAGAGGCCAGCGTAAACTGGAATTGTATAGCTTGATATGCAGCCGTGCATACTAGTTCGGTATGTTTAGTTCCCATGTAGAACCATCTCTGCATGGGAACTAAAAATATCGATTTTTTATAGCCCTAAAATACCTCGGCAGTAACGCTTATCAATGCCGATGGCAATAGGCTCGCCCCCTATTACATGGGACCTACACATACCTACCGGCAAAATTTTGGGTGTGCATTAGTAGGTACACTTCTGCCTAAACCCTTCGGGGAAAACAGACGTGATTGTTGATGTGACGTAAGTTTTCTGATCAACTAATTACCCATTATAATATAACACAACATCACGCCTCTTTACCCCGAAAAGTGTATATGTAGAAATAAGTTAATACCAAGGTATTTTTGACAATAAAGTAAGTGCCTCGGCACAAACCCATGTTATAAATAGGTTTCTGAAAAGGCATTTTGGGCATCAAAAATAAATGCCCGGGCTTAAACCTATATAAAGGGGGCGAGCCTATTGCCATTAACCGTGTACAAACCCAATCTCCGGACTACTGAGCGCTTAGAACGCCATAATATAGTTACTATTTATAACAAGAAAGCTTATATTTTTTCTACAACGCAAGTTGTATATAACAGGTACTTGGCTCAGTCGGCACTTGGTACTATTTTTTAGTATTCTGTTATTCGGCTACCATAAATAACATATCAGTGACTAATGTTGATAAAAGCATAGCAAATATTCATATATTTGAAATGATACGATAAAGGTGACTTTTATAGATAGGTACATGTCAAGTAAGTATGACACATCCATCACGCCTGTATTTCCCGAAGGGTTAGGTAGAGGTGTATCTAATTAATAGGAGGCCAGCCTAGAGCCATCAAATCCGAGCTGCTATTGAGTTTCATAGAAAAACAATAAAAAAAAAAACAATTTGCTTGACCCGGTAATCGAATCAAGAACTTCTTGCGTAGCAATTGCGCTGAGGACCACTAGACCATTGAGGCAGTTGTAAGAAGGTATGATGTAACAAAGTAAAAAGGGTTGCTTAGAGAATAAAAAATCGTCAACTCGAACATTTTAGAAGTGGGATTCTCACTTTTACTTTGAAGTTTTCGACTCATACCATACTCGTATTATATAATATACATGATATAATATCAGGAATATTTACTTGTTTCATGCTTTTTAATTTTTTCGATTTCGGATTTTATCAAAATCTCATCTCATCTTTTCCCATCATATCTGACTCCAGACAATCTGGATGGATATATTTTCTTTGGTCCTCCTCTACCCTCCATCCGTTCTTCTTATTATCCGGTAGCTGACACTTCAATTAAAAGATAAGAGAGCCAACTAGGTACATTCTAATGCCACTGAACTACTAAGCTCATGCATGAGCTATCAAACAAACAAAATATCGCATCAGTCCCATAGAGTCATTGAACTTAGGTTCACAGAATAAACGTGTAGGCGGGAGTATCAGTGACAGGTGACGAAAACAACTACGTCAATATACAATGAGGTATTTTATACATAAAGAGCAAACGTCCGTATTTCCAGAAAATCAGGCTTCCCAACATTCCCAACATGTAAATAAATATCAAAACTGGACTACGCCAGCGGGTAGCTCATACTGGTAGAATATGTAGGTATGTCCTACATATTCTACTAGTAGTCTTCAACGAGATATCTTGTATAAAATCCTATCCACTCTCATTCGACGAGAAGAGGAGACCCATGAACGTAACCAGGTATTCATTTTGGGGGAGGGAAGGTTTCAAAGGGTTAGGTTAGGTAAGGACAGTGATTTTAGTTTCAAACGTTCGAAAAAAGGGTTTTCATCAGACAAGCAGTGATAGCCACTTCTCTATATCTATTCTTTTTTTTTTAAAAAAAAAAAGCTTACGAGCAATGTGGGTCACACATTACTAGTAATCTTGTTAACCCCTCGTACTAAGCGAAATGCTTGTGTTACGAGTGGGTTCACGTCGGTAGTGCAATGGGTGGGGTTCGAACAGGCAACCGTATGATCGCAAGTCCGACGCCCCAGCCATTAGGCTACCGCCGCTTCTATAGTCTAGTCTATCTTCTTCTATCATCATGTAACCATTGGACCGCCAAATCGTAGGTCTCGAGTTCGAAAAGACACCTCTGACTTTTCGTTATCATGTACGTGTTAATAAATTAACTATCACTCGCTTAAAACGGTGAAACACGAAATGAAAATCGTGAGGGAGCCTGCATGCCTGAGAGATTTTGTGGACAGCGTGTGAAGTCTGCCAACCCGCAGTAGGCTAACGTGGTGGACTCTAGTCTAACCCTTTCCACTTTTAGAGGAGACCGTGCCAAGAAGTGGGCGTAAATGAGTTGATAACGAAGGAATTTAAAGTCAGAATTTACGAAGGAACTGTAATTATATTATGGAACTTATGGGTTTTTCATATGGACAAAGTCCCGATCGCTATAGCTCTATAGTGTCGGTTACGTTGGTCATTATTATGTTGGTCATCTCTAAACAAATTGATATTCATGACACGATTAAAGATCTAGATCTATATAAGATCGTAGATTTGCTGTGTACAATTATAAATACTGATGTTAGATAATGTTAATCTAGTGGTACAGGGACACACGAAATTATATGTTTTGTGTAAAATATTTTGGATACGTTTATGGTTGACTAGCCAGAGAACACCTAAAACATGAAGATATTGAACGTTATGGAGGAGACCTTTGCCCGGTAGTGGAACAGTAAATAAAAAGAATTGGGAAATAAAATGGATTTTTCCGTCTTTGAAATTTCAAGAAAACATCTTGTCTGTCATTTATAATTTTATGCAGAGTTAATTAAACGGTGGGTGAAGGAAAACATCTTGATTAAACCACCTCAGCTAATGGTGTCCTAAAAGTTTCCAAAATCTTCAACTAGTTACGGTTCTATTATCATCAGGCTATATCAGTCTAGTAGTGCTGGACGAAGGCATCCCCCTGTGTGCTAGTGCACCATGTCCTCGTTTATTCTATATTATATTTTGTACTATTCTACTATATTGACTAGATGTTAGCCTCAAACTTCTTTATCGAAGAATCCTGTCCCCAACAGTGGTAAAAATTAACTGAATTCTATAACTAGGTAATATTTAATTTAATACCCGCACCCGGCGCATGTATATGACAAGATGTATGAATGTGGACGTAGCAAAAGAAGAATGCAAGAATCGTAGCAGATGGCGTTCTGTAGTTTCTGCCTACCCCTATGGGAAAAAGGCGTGAGTGTATGTAGGTATGTCAATTTAATATTTTATTTACGTCTATATATTGTACTGTCAATTCGGGTAATCGTGCGAGTATATATGATAATTGTCATCAGTCGTCATTGTCACAGGTACTTCTAGGCAGAAACAGTAACTGCATTATTATTGAATCGCACCGTTGTTGATTTAGGGATTAGATCGGGCACATATTTGGCTATGTTTGTATATTTGGATATGATACTCCAAGTGTCTATTGAGGATTCTATAGAAAAACCCATCAACACTTTGGTCGCCTTGGGAATAGAAACTAGGGAATCACACTTAACAGTTACGTTTGCAGCCAATGAAGATGAGGTTGTGCGAATTGATGAACTTAAATAAATGATTGATTGATGAAACCTCTGATAAAAATCTAAAATCCTTTTCCTTTTTAAAAATAAGAATAACTCACCATCTGATTCTGTGATCTTCTCTGGTTCCTTCGTGACAACTTCTTCAGGCGTGGCCAATGTTTCAACTTTATTCGATTCCGTTGAAACAGAAGCAACTATCGGAGAAGTAGGCGCTTCGGTTTCTGTCACAAGTTCTGCTTCTGTAGTTGAAACAGTTTCTGTTGCTTCGGTAACTTGTACAGTCGTTTCTTTCTCAGCTTCTGTTACTGTTGTTTCAATTGTTGCTTCGGGAACAGTGGTTTTTTCAACTGGTTTCTCAGTTTCAGTAAAAGCGGGTGCAGATTCAGTTGATTTCTCTACTTCGGTCACAGGATTTGTTGATTCTACAACTTTTTCTGTGACAACTGTTGTTGATGAAGATGGTTGTTCAGTTGTAGTTGTAGAAGTTGTTTTTGATTCTGTTGGTGTTGGCGATGAAACTGTATTGTTGATGTATGTAATAGAAACTGATGATGGCCGCGTGAATAAAGGTTTTGAACTTGTTGATTGAGGTAGTATAGTTATGTTAAGTCTAGGAGGTATAGGTAAAGGCTTTTTCGTTGCAGGAGGCCATTTAGTCGGAGGCCTGTAAGGTGGTTTTCTAGTAGTATTATATACTGCTATCGGCTTCACAGGCCTTGGTTTGTATGTTGATAAAGTGTATTGAGGTCTGGTATGGTTGTACGGCTTTTGTGATGGCCTGAAGGTCGGCCTCGAAGGTTTTCGAGTAGGTTTTGGCTTTGCAGTCGTTGTACCTTTCGTAACATCTTCACTTCCTTGCGTAGATTGAGGTTTTTCCGTAGCAACACCGTTTTCACTAGATACTGTCTGGAAAGTAGATAATTTCATAGGCTGTTCAGTAACTGGTACCTGAGTTATTTTAATTTCAGTTTTAGTCGTAGTCTCTATAACAGCTGATGTTGTAAACTTTACATCATCATTCACTATTTTATTGTCAATAGTCGATTGCTCATCAGATTTCGTTTCTAGATCTATAGTTTCTGTTCTATCTTCCACAGTTTCAGATTTTTCCGTGACTGTAGTTTCAATTCTTTCAGTCGTTGTAGTCTTCTTTGCTGGGAATATATCAGGTATCTTAATTACCGTCGTGTGAACTTTGTCCTCTATTTGTGGGTGTACGAAATTAGCACTGTCTATTGAATTATCTTCAATATTATTGCCTATGATTTGTGGTAGAATAGTCTTGTCAGGTATTTGGCAGCAGGATCCGAAGTAGAATCTGTCTATACAGGTGCCGAGGTGGGTGCCGTTGGCTTTGAGGCAATCTATGGCAAACATACACATTCCCTCTTGTGCCGTTCTTCTCGATATGCACGGCAAGTGTCTTATATTTCTAGCTAGTGGCACTGGTCCTGAAAAGAAGAAAGTAATAGGTTATAATTTGATCATAAGCATATTTCATACACAGAATGTTAAGAAAATATATAATGACATAAACACACGGTTTGCCACCACTAAATATACGTAATAATGAGGCAGTTATATTGTACGCACGGCTACATATCAAGCTATACAAAACCAGTATAGGCTAGCCTTGAATTGTGCGGAAACCCTTTACAATGGGAGGTCAGTCTAAACTGGTCAGTGTACCTAAGTTATTCTATTCCGGCAATTTGAGATGATCATAAAACAGTAATTGAATACATAATATTAAAAGCTTAGCGCCATTATTTTGTAAATCGTGTCTGTTACATTATTTAGACGCCTTCAACTCAGTTGTCAATGACATTGTAATAAAAACATAATGTGATGAATTCTGTTTTATGCGCAATTTTAGAGGCCACATCGTTGTAGATGATGTTGCGATTAGATAATAAGTATAATACATAGGTAATGTATGTATGATTCTTTTAATTCTGAAGTGTGGTTGGTCCCAGAACAGGAGACACAAAAACAGCCTTCTTTGATTCTTTGTACCGGTACCATGAGACCGAAACATAACATGGAACTTTAAGGGTAAGTAATAGGTGAATATCGACTGTTACTTAAACCATGGATGCTGTATAAACATCCGAAAAGTCCGGTTTATAAAAATAACGAGAAAAAATCGGCTGAAAACCAATCTATTATTCACGAAATCAATACCTAAACTGGTTCTAGGATCGAAAGCGCAGCTTATTATTGGGCGGGTTATTGGGTTTTTCTATGACAATGTCAGTAGTAGCTCGGAATTGGGATTATTTAATGGCCATAGGCTCGCCCTCTATTACATGGAGCCTAAAAATGCGGGCCGTTAGGTAGGAAGATACATAAATACCGTTCGTAGATAATCATGTTGTGTATGGTGTATCCAAATATCGAAATAAGTAGCGACACCTATATTCATTTTAAGGCAACTTAAAACCTTTTTATAACGATCTAACAACACTGTGCAAAGCTAGATGGCATTGTTGTAATGAAATTGCTTCTTTTTTTCTCACGCATTTTTTGCATTTTGGGGTGGGCATCTACTGACCGCCATACATCTTGTCAAGTTGTCATACACATGCACTGGTAAGAGCGTCGTCAGCAGCCGAAGGTCCAGGAGGGGGGAGGGGCATCATTATTTATATATGGAGGATGGATGATAAGAAAAGCATGAATTGTAGGTACAGTCAAGAGCACAAAAAGATTATCACTTTCCAATATTCTCTGCTTGTCAGTTTTAGCGCGGGGTAAAGGCGACAGAGTGCACTTTGGATTCTTTGCATGTGATGTTTTTTTATCTTTTGAGGTTGTGCCCCTAATGTGTGCCATAATAATATTTATTTATTAAAAACTATTAAATTAAATAATAACGTAACACAAAAGAGGTTATCTTAATGCTTATGCATGAAAAAGGGTAAAAGGTTTCGGAGTCTGCTAAGAAAATTTCCCAATCCTAGAACATATCTTTAATATGTACACAACACATTAAAACACAAGGTGCCGGCAGCACTGACCATTCAGAGTTATAACGGGTTAACTACAACAGTGACCGACAGGTTAACTCCAAAAACAAGTTTATTGATACCGTTATGCAAGTGAGAGAACGAAGTACAAGTTCATTTCGTCCATGAAATAATCAACTGTTCTGTGTTATTTGACTTGAATATTTAGTTACCTTACCACTGACGTTGCGTCGTGTCCGAGTTTAATTCGAGAATAATATTTCTGAATTCGATAGCTATAAATTGTGGCTCAGTGTACTTTGTCAGAGTTCTCAGTAGCATTTGGTAGTTTGGATATGTTTCCGGTATAAGCGTCGGTAGCCTAATGGCTAGGGCGTCGGACTTGCGATCATGTGGTTGCCGGTTCGAACTCACCCATTGGACTACCGACGTGAACCCACTCGTAACACAAGCATTTAGCTTAGCACGAGGGGTTAACAAGAATACTAGTAATGTGTGACCCACATTGCTAGTAAGATTTTTTAAAAAAAAAAAAATATCAGTAGGTTGTTCCCTATAATATGGGACATAAACATACCGGCGAAGTGTTGTTGTACATTAAGTATACGCCTGCCTAAGTAGTGATGTATGTTTTCTTTGAAGTCGACTGCTGCAAACGAAAGTGAAATCTTCAATCATGCCAGCAAGAGATATTCCATAGGCTAGTTGATTGCATATTTTTTATGGCTTCATAAATATGTAGAGCCGATCATATTTTATGTTAGGCATAGAGCGTATTTTAGCGGTTTGTGACGTAACAAATCAGTGCGCCATACAAATTCGTAACTAGCACTTAGTACGATTATCTAAGGATCAGAACTTTATAAGCTTTTTTTTTTTTTTATTATATATGTAATTCACGTAAGCCTGTTATCTATAGTAATATTATAAAGAGGTAAAGTTTGTGAGTTTGTGAAGTTGTAGGGTGGTAACGTCTCTTCTACTGAACTGATTTTGATAATTCTTTTACCAATAGAAAGCTACATTATTCCTGAGTGACATAGGCTATATATTATCCCGTAAAATGGGAAGAAACGTATACGCGGGCGAAGCCGCGGGCGGAAACCTATTTTTAATAAAGCAACACTATTGTAATTCATACCATATGTTAGTTATGTTGTCTGTGGTGGTAGGACTTTGTTCTAGAAGGTCGTCTACGTTGGAACTACCTTTAAATTCAAATGGACTGTTCATAAATAGCCGGTTAACTGTATAACTATGTGATCTTATTACCCAAAACTTTATAGAACTTATTTTTTTCCCACAGTTTCGTTCCCTCTCTGCAATCCGTGAAACAAATACTACCTACACCCATCGCAATCTAATTGGTCATATTTGACGACATAATTTGTCGCAATCTGATAGATGGGAATTGACATTTGACGTCATGTTATTATATCTTTGTGCGAATGCCTACACTGCAAATTGAAAATTTAACATAAAACAAAAATCTCAAGCATTATCTTTAGTTGGAACTAAAGATGATGCTTGAGATATTTAGTATTTTGACACCTGTCAAATCTAAGCCAGCTAGGTATTACGAAAAGTGTAGATATATCTATATTTTTATCTGTCATTGTATTACTGTAATTAACTTGCACAGTGGTCCGTCCACATTCACGTCACAGAGTACCGTTGTCAAAACCAGTCAGTGTTGCACTCCTGACATAGTTATAATTAATCGCTGATCAAAAACATGATCTTTGTCAAAAGATTTTATACGGAGTAATTAAAGACTTGACAGAAATGTCAGTTGTGCAAAAATGTTTAGAAGCGATAATTTATAGGTCTTAGAAAGATAAAAGAAAGTTTAATTATCGACTAAATTGGCGTTGTGATCGATTTGCTGCGATCGATCTCAATTGATATTTTGTGGAGAGGAGAGAGATATCCACCTCTCTCTCCCGTTCCGATGCCTCTCTTTCACGTATCATTTGCTCGTAAAAGGACGTGATGGCTCTCTTCTGTCTAGATTATAGATTCATTGATTTAAAACTGTTTACAAAGACTATGTATCCTTCAAGATGTTAACATTTTACGAAAGTATTTTTTCATAAGTTTCTGTTAAGAAAATTTAATTAATTATTGCCCTAGGGAGGGTGCTTAAGAATATAAATGTTCAATGATGGTAGGATCTTATGATCCCCTAGGATCAGTATGGTAGCTAGGATCAGTGAGGTATACGATGCTGGTCCCACACAAATTTACTGTATAAAACTGTGTGTATATTAGAGCAAGAGTTCTAAGGTGTAATTATTGAAATGCGAACTCCATTTAAACACTTTTTGTTGTTTCTATTAGGCAAAACTCAACTCTCCATTTCAGAGTTCAATTAAATTAATTCTGCATAATATACATCCACATTGTTGATATCTAGATATTAATTACTGACCTACTTTCGAAACTTCACAGCTAAGATATTCACAATTTAGATTTATGGTCTATAATAATTTCAACAGATAATAATATGTTGTCAGCGAAAACAATACAGACATTAACCTAAATTATTTCAATGTCGATTGTATTTTTATGGTTAATTATAACTCTACTGTTGAAATGCAGCTGCAAAGCGTGGCCGGAAAAAGTATGAGATTAGTTTCTTATCTTTTCGACCACTTATCTTTCTTTGTTACCAAAGACGAGAAAATGATTAAGATAGAAGCGATCCTATCTCCTATCCTACCCTATCCTATAACATACCATCAGGCCTGAATTCCCCGAAAGATTAGGCAGAGATGTACAAATGTACACACACACACACTTCACCGATATGTTTAGGTCCCGTGTCTCCGTCGCTACTGAGAATTTAATAGAAAAACCCAATAACACAATGCTCGACCTGGGAATCGAACCCAAAACCTCTAGCGTAGCAGTCGTGCTTAGGACCACTAGACTAATGAGGCAGTTCAAAAGGCAATAAGTTAAAATTATAAAAATATGTGTACAACAATTTTTTTTAGAAAGTGATATCATGTTTTTATTTCTACATACATTTTTAGAGCTTAAAGCTATTGAAGCTTATATAACAAAGTTCCAAATAACAATGAGTCAGAAAACACATTCAGATTTTTGTTTCGTAATCAATTACTTCGAAACAGCTGTAACGATTTTGGTGAAATTCATACATGCAGATGAATCATAACTTATACAACGGAGATAATATATATAAAGTGGCATTTATACATTAATTAATTCATAAATCATAGACGACGCGACGTCGCTACTGACAAATTTAGATGACTAATGTTTAATTAATTAATGATTAATGTTTTGAATTACCGGATCTGGGTGTAAAATATTTCTCTCATATATCAAAGACGCCGACTGGTCGACGTCCATAGACTATACGCCTTATAGAGGAAAAGCTCTATTAAAATTAATTATTTAAGGCTAAACGTTCAGCTTTGGGCGCCAATTGTTTTTTTCTTTTATTATTAAATATGTGTGTGCTCTTGACCTCAATCTAGCGGTCGGGTTTTCGAAAATTGTTCGTTTATAACACATTCTAGGTATACACAGCTACATATGAACCTAAACAAATCCAGTTTAAGCTAATCTCAAATTGTATAGGCTTCCCATAAAATAAAAGGCCAGCCTAAACTGGATATGTATAGCTTGATGTGTAGCCGAGCGTACATGGCAGTAGAAATTGAAACATCGGGTTAAAGACGAACAATATTGGCCCAAAGGACGACGACAAAAGCCCTAAAAGACCATGTTTCTCTGAGTTTGTTTTGGCGTTTCTCATAAGTCATAAGTTAGGAAACGGCGCGGCGCCATTTAGATATAAAAAAAAAAAACATTTAGGTACAGTCGCCAGTAGGTCAAGGTATACAAAACTGTCAAATTTCTCCAAATGATTTTAAACCTTAAATTGTTGAAGATAAAGTTCATAATCAACTGAGAAAATTTGACATTTGGTGGCAACTTGATGTGCTGGCCACAGTACTTGTAAACGTGTCTTTCATTTTAAAAAGCGCTGTCAAAATTTCAGTCATTGGCCAGGTCACCTGGGGTTTTCCATTCAGCATCCGTATTTATTTAAATGGAAAAGAAAGTGGTGCGGCCGGAATGTTGTGAGGCAGGCTCAATGCACCTTATTAGTCGGTCACGGACAGCCAACATTAAAAACACATTCACGATAAGACATAGTCACACTGGTGATGATTATGTACACTTCATTACATTTTTTATTACCTTTAATGTTTTTTTAAGTCGGTTTGGTTTTTATTTCCCAGTTATTTCTTCACATCGAAGCTTGAAGTAATGACTCTACTTCTATATTTCCGATTGAAGACGAAAACTAGCTTATTTATTGTCACGAATGTTTTCCATAAGTTGAATATACATATTCAATCCAATAAAAAGAGAGATGTTATTGCGATTATTTTTCTAGTTTCTGAGAAATATGTTGACAAACATACAATACATAAACCTATGAAATTTGGACTAACATAAACGAATCGTGTGTAATTCCAACAGTTTTACATATACCTATACGGGACCAATTGTTGACCTCCTGTTTTTGAAGTTGGTTAAAAAGTATTGTTTGGAGTACTGCACGTTTAGAATAAATTAAATAAATAGTTTATTGAATCAACGTAAAAGTATAACAATTCTAGTATTTGGAATCTCGTTAATAGTAGCGATCAACGTGCAGTCACCTCGCCACTGCCGTTGCGCACTGCGTCATAGTTTTGATTCCCACCCGAGGCAATTATTTGTGTATTCCACGGATACTTATAATAAACTTCCCGAACCTAACACCTCGTTGATCAGAAACCTCCCTTGTTACCACTACCTAGTGGTCTAAAAATTAGTTAAGTGGTCTTTAGCGCGACTGCTACGTTACAGGCCCTGGGTTCTATTCCCAGCTCGAACAGTGGTACTTATTGGAATTTTCTATTAAATTTTCAGTAGCAGTTCGGAGTTTTAATTTTTTTGTTTACTTGAACGCGCTAATCTCTGAAACTACTAGACGGATTTGAAAAATATTTTTTGTAAATGATAGCCACATTTATGAGTCAGGCTATAGGCTATCTATCATAACGCTGCGATCCTTAGGGGCTGAGCAATGCGGTCAAAACGGCGGAGCACAGCTAGTCAAAGATATTGTCTTTGCACTTAGCATCGATATCAGCTTGTCACCTCAAGATAAACAGCTTAATTAATGTCACATGTACACTTTATCGCTTTCTAGAAAGCTGGATTTCCTGCTCAGTAGGAATAACAGTAAAGAGATATATGTATATAATAATTGCAGGCTTGCCAATGGGTGCAACTATTTATAAATAGTAACAGGTTCGACGCGGATGTTATAGGGCTGCCTATGGCTTGTGGTTTTAGGAAAAGTAGGTTCGGCTCTGATAACACATACCATACCATCACGTTTATATCCCCGAGGGGAGCAAGCAGATGTACAACCTAAGCATTTGGGGCGAGCCTATTGCTATTAACGTGTAAAAAACAAACTCTGAGCTGTTACTGAGAATATTTGAGAGAAAAAGTTTTTTTTCACGTTACTTGATCTGGGAATTAAACCCAGAATATCACGCTCAGCCACCACGCTTGTGACCATAGTCCATTGAAGTAGTGATAACGTAATTATATGTCGCGTCAGTGGATGGTCGTATTTTATGGATGGATGCACTTTTTATATATTAGTATTAGTTTTCCGCCCACGGCTTCGCCCGCGTGGTTTATTGGCTTTTCTATACTAAAATATGTATGTATTATACATATAAACCTTCCTCTTGAATCACTCTATCTATTAAAAAAAACCGCATCAAAATCCGTTGCGTAGTTTCAAAGATTTAAGCATACAAAGGGACATAGGGACAGAGAAAGAGACTTTGTTTTATACTATGTAGTGATTTATTTAATATGTGTTATAGCCGAGTAATTTGCAAAAAACCAATTCGCGCCCAAGGCTGACCCTTTAGCTTTAACAAAGAATTATTACGTGTGAGGTGACGTGTCTTGTATAAAAATATTTTGAAAAATTGGGTTAAGCAAATAATTTCACACATTTTTTCTGAATAAAAAACACACAGTGTAAATCCGCCTTAACACCCAAAAAAAAAACTGAGTCACAGATGGCCCGGGTCGTTGACCCACATTCGATGTGACCATAATTACTTAGAACCATTCACCATATTTACAATATTGATTTGAACGCCAAGGAAATTGTATTATGAAATTAGGGACATGTTTTTTTGAGATTTCGTACATTTTTAGTAAAAAAATAATACAATTTAGGATCTCAATCGTATCGTTTTACTAAAATTTATATCTTGAAAGATTAGCATTAGTTTTATGCCAAATAGAATGAAAAATAAATAAATGTAGGTACATCCACATTTCGTCGGTATGTTTAGGTCCCTTTTAATAAGGGGCGACCCTATTACCATTAACCGAGCACAAATCCAGACTCCGAGCTGCTACTGAGAATTTCATAGAAAAACTCAATAACACTTTGCTCGACCTGGGGATCGAATCCAGCACCTCTAGCGTAACAGCCGCGTTTAGGACCACTAGATTAATGAGGCAGTGGAAAAAAACCATAGTGAAAAACGTTTTCGATTCCTTAGTATTTTCCTTCCACTTTCTTGAACCCCTGAATACTTTAGATATCATGCAGAGAAAACTCGTTACCCAGGTAACGATAGCTCAGTGTTACTTCGCAAAAACCAGAAACTAACGATGTAATGTAGGAATCTTGTTATGCGCTTGCTTTGAAGCATATAGCCGGCAGGACGGGAAAACGAGATACCGCAAGGCCTAAATACCAGCACAAAAAGTTTTAAACACAACGGGTATGAATACCATTTAATTATGTTTTGCAAGTATATGTTATGTTTTTAAAAGACATCTTCTACAGAAGGGACAACTGGGTACAAGTGGTCTCGCGGGGGATGTTACAAACATAATAGTATATTTTTACATACATACATACACTCACGCCTTTTTCCCACAGGTTATATAGTCCACAGGTCCATAGTTTCTGCCTACCAGAAACTATGGACTGCCACTTGCTACGACTCTTGCCCGTCGCTTGTGTATGAAAAGATGTATGAATGTGGAAGAAGCGAAAGAGATATGCAAGAGTCGTAGCAAGTGGCAGTCCATAGTATATTTTTGTCGATATTAATACATATCTTTAGAAACAATAAACATACATGAGTGTACTCATGTACACCCTACACTTCGCCGGTACGTTTCGGTCCCATAAAATAGAGGCGAGCCTATTGTCATTAATTATGCACAAATCAAGAATCCGAACAGCTACTGCGAATTTCATAGGAATCCTCAATAACACTTTACTCGGCCTGGGTATGGAACCCAAAACGTCTCGCGTAGCAGTCGCGCTTAAGACAACTAGACTAACCAGGCTGTCGGCGCGAATATTGGTAGACTATCTTCATAAGGTAAAGCAATTTCCTGAGGAAACTTATAGTATGGCTTTTCGGGCTATTAACTACCACTAACGCTTGTCATATGTGTATTTAAAACTGTTAATGTTATGTAATATTAATAAAATAAAATGGCTCTAATACTGGCCGTTATATATTCTACTTTGAAATGGAATTTCTTAATAGAATTCCAATCCCCTCTAATTACTAAATTATTACATAAATATGTAAATTAAATTATGCTTTTAATAATGTATCGAAACTGCATGGTTCAATCCATAGGTGGAAGTTCTACCAATAAAAAACACATCAGCATTTACGCTCGGTAATCAAAACTTGGCGTTCCTAATCGATTCGGATTCCGATTATTCGGAAAGCGAGGTCCGAGTCGTCGTGGATGACACACTGTCATCGACCTAGTTGGTCCTCCTGGCCGCAAGGAAGTGAAAGTGTGGTCACTGCCCACGTCGGCCGAAATGAGGATGTCACACATTACGGTAAGAAAAAAGTTTGGTTTGTAACGGCCTCTTTGCTTGATTAACTCATTTTTATATTTTATTTTGTATTAGACCACATCTGGAGAATATTATATTTCGTTATTATAAGACTGCCTCATTAAGTTTAGTGGTCCTAAGCGCAACTGCTACGCTAGAGGTCCTGGGTTCGATCCCCAGTTCGAGCAAAGTGTTATTGGGTTTTTCTATGAAATTCTCTGTAACAGCTCGGAGTCTGGATTTGTGCCCGGTTAATGGCAATAGGCTCGCCCCCTATTACATGGGTCCTAAACATACCGGCGAAGTGTGGGTGTACATTAAGTACACCTGTGCCTAACCCTTCGGGGAATACAGGCGTGATGGTATGTTATGATAAGTACTACACACTTTCAAATTCACCGCTCAGTCTCAGGCTCATCGTCTTTTACAAAATATTGCTTTTCCCAATGCAGGGATGTTAGTTATTGAGGAGTTCTCCTGGTACTTCAGCATATGCATTGTGATGAGCATAAAATACAACTACATATATTAAAGTTCGATTACTTTATCGCAACCCCTAAAATACTTAATATTGAGGAGTTACGGTGCAGTGGTGGTCTTCATCATCAGTTTCACTTTACCAAATGAAGCTTTTCTAGAGAAAATTCACGAGATTCCTAGTGCAAATACAATATTTGAAGATTTCCCTCGATTTATCCAGAATCCCATCATCAGATCCTGACCTGATGACAATAAAACGACCTGGGAAGTATACCCTTGCAAACAAAAAAATATATTGCAAATCGGTCCCGCTGTTTTCGAATAATGGGGAAATAGGTATACATAAAACCCCTGGCCCCTGCCATTCGTGGTCACCATCAGCAGTTCCACTTCACTAAATGACGCTTTCCGAAGGCAAATGCACGAGTTACTATAAAATATTTTATTTATTATTATTATATTTGAATAGTTCCCTCGATTTCTTCAGGATTCCATTATCAGATCCTAATTTGCTGACGATGGGAATACCTCGAGATAATAATAATAATAATAAGGCGACATTTCGCAGTATTTAATACTAAAATCCCTATCCCTACTTCCCTATTACTTACTTAATATAATAAATGCGAAAGTAACTCTGTCTGTTTGTCTTTCTGTCTGTCTGTCTGTCTGTTACGCTTTCACGCCTAAACCGCTCAACCGATTTCGATGAAATTTGGTACTGGGATAGACTAAAGCTTGAGAAAGGACATAGGCTACCTTTTATTGCAAAAAATAGTTTTGAAGTTTTGACAAAAAAAACAGAGCAATTGTTTAACGTAGTTACTACTTAACCGCGAGCCCTTATTAGTCAAAACTCTAACACAACAGCCCTATTTGGATTAAGTATTCATACATAGGAATGTGCTGATTATAAATTGATTTCATTAATATTTGATTAGGCCAAGGACGAAATAAGTAGCTCGTGCTCGTCGTCATCAACCCATTACATTGTCCCACTGCTGGGCATGGCTCTCCTCTCACAACGAGAGGGATTAGGCTATAGTCTGCCACGCTAGCCTACTGCGGGTTGGCAGACTTCACTCGCCCGCTGTCAAGAAAATCTCTCAGGCATGCAGGTTTTCCTCATGATGTTTTCCTTCACCGTTTAAGCGCGTGATAATTAATACGCATATGATTTCGAAAAGTCAGAGGCCGAAAAGCCTTGAATTCAATCTCCCATGGACCAATACTAAAGATACTCTATTAGTCTATGGTGTTACCATCTTGAGACCTCATTTGAGTCTCATAAAACATAACATAACATATAATCACGCCTGTATTTCTCGAAGGGGTAAGGCAGAGTTGTACTAATATATATCCACAGTTCACCAAAAAATCCAAACTCCGAAATACAAGAAATGCCATGTAATGCAATTTCACTGGCTACTTTAGTTTTAAAACTGAATATTACGTCAGAATATTTGACCAATACAGTGGTACCAACCTAGACGAGACAAGACAGCAGCAGACTTGCCACCTCAGACTCATTAATCTTTTTTTTTTCTTTAACACCTATTTAACAGAAAGCGTTGCCTCAGGCAGTCTCGACATGACGTGTAAAAAGTATTTATTTCACTTTTACCGAACGCGCATGATTCGCCACAGTGTGTCTCATTAGTGAACACACAATTATTTCCACTCGCACTTTTGACTGCTTTCTTTGCGATTTTTGTTATACTGTGACACGTTTAGTTTAAGAGGAAAAGAATAGATATGTTAATGAACTGTGAAGCCCGAAGCTCTATTGTTTCCTGAATCAAAATTGCCTCCAAAAAAAATTATGACAAGTTTTGTCTAAGATTTTTAAGTCTTTGGATTAAAATTGATTTCTCTACATATGTCATGGTCTTGAATTCCCGAACTCTCTTGCGCTGGGCATACTCTTAGCATATATACTTTGTAATACAATCCGCAGACAGGCAATGCATTACATCTACTTTCTTTTTCTCAGGATTTTCTTAACAGAAATATCCTGATATTCTATTAGCGTTACATTTAAATTATATGCACAAAATTGACAAAAAGCATTTAACTCAATCATCATGATATTAATATCAATACTGATTGGCATTCTTACTCCAACAAAGAGCTCTACTTTAACTATTTAGAATATATTTGTTAATACAAAATCTATTGTCTTTGTGCCTGCGAAAATACGCGCATTGCTAAAAAAAATATCTCACCTTGTGAATAAGCCATGTTGAGTATCACAGGCCCCGCCCTCACAGAGTTCAAACTTAACAACACTTGAAAGAATAACAACGCAAATGTGAAATTTAAACACAACACTCGGAAATTGTCGACGGATTGAAATAAAAAACACTTTTTATGTACATCATCACTTGATTTTTCACATTTGTCACTTGTGCCGCTTTGCGGATGGCTGTACGGCCACGTGCTGAGTGGGGGGCCCATTTTGTTTGTTTGTTTGTTTGTTGCTATGACTGCTGCATGGTTTTGTGCTGAAGCGGTGGGTACTGAAACAATGAAAACGTTGGTTAAACTTTGAATTTTCTGCCGATTTCTGCATTTATTTAATACTTCATGCACAAAAACAAATTAACATAGGCGGACTTAATGCCATTAGGCATTAAGTTGTTATTAATTAGGTTGTAATTTCTTATGAACCGATTTTACCTACTTTACGATTTTAAAATGGTCATTTTTGTTAGTTATTATTTAAATTAAATCTTTCTATTTAAGAATTACCACAAATCGGATCAAAAGCTCCGTATAAATAAATGAATTAATTTATTAAACAAATGAAACACGAAAATATTATTCAATACAAAATACCTAGTAAGAAGTCCTCTAAAATAGAATCTTCAAATCTGTGCATAAACAACAAAGTACCTAATGCACGAAAATACAAAAATAGGTACATATCATACACCTATAAATTATGAATTAAAACCTAAGTCCTTCACTTAAGGTTGGCTCAAAATTAAAAAGTTAGATCAAAGCAGACATATAATTTATTCGACATAACTTTGCTTGTCTGAAGTTAGCCGTTCCGAACTACGCGCTCACTTAATTAAGTATTTTATACATCATCATCATCATCATCAACCCATTTATTGTCCCACTACTGAGCACGGGTCTCTTCTAACAATGAGAGGGATAAGGCTGTAGTCCACCACGCTAGCCCACTGCGGGTTGGCAGACTTCACACGCTATCGAGAAAATCTCTCAAGCATGCAGATTTCCTCACGATGTTTTCTTTCCTTTTATACATAAATTATTCTGAGGGCTGTCTCTGAATGCCTGTCTAATCCAATTATACACTATCGGATTAGTGTGCACTTGAATGGCAATAAAAAGTAATATTATGTAATTGAGTAATGTATATGACTATTTTAATTTTAATCTTAATTTATTTTGTGTGATATGGGTCTATTTGTGCCTGAAATAAACGTATTTTATTTTATTATTTATTTATAAATACCTATCTAAAATTAGAAAAGAAAATAATCGCAAATGTGTAACATATATGACCCGAATTGTCTTTTTTACACAGATTCTTTCTATTAAAATTTATCACTTCTAAACCTTAGGCAGGTTTAGTTATTTCGAATAAACGGTAGACATAGACAACATAGACGTTCCTATCCCTAGACATAAAACCGATATCACAAACACGAGATCCAGGAAACGGCGCAGGAAAGTACAGTTATCGACATGACTCCTGCTCACGCGCACCCGGCGCGCGGCGAGCCCAGTTCTAAACGTAGTTGGCGCAAGTTCGACGTCTTTACTACCTGCATATCTATATACTAGCTAAGCTATATAGGTCGCATTATGTTATATACTTAGTCTTCAGATTTAAAGTGAGCAAAACAACTGTGAAATATTCATCCAATTTCGATCAGCAGTTTTTGCGTGATGCTTGTACTCACGGCTACAGGTCAACCTATGAAAATCCATCCAACAAGCTGATCTTGCTTTGTATTCAGTCCCATACAGTAAGAGGCCAGCTTAAACTGGTTTTGTATAGGTTGACCTGTAGCCGTGTGTACCAACATACAGACAGACCGACAAAAAAATTTCGTTCTAGCTTCTGTTGCTCTAATTAATACCCCTATTAAGTCTTCTTCAATAACTATAATGTACATCTTCCTTCCTCCACTGCATCGCTATCAGTAAGTATAATTTCTATAAATTACTTTTTTTAGTGATATGACTACCTCTGACTTTTCGAAGTCACGAGTTAATTATCACGCGCTTAAACGGTGAAGGAAAACATCGTGAGGAAACTTGCATGCCTGAGAGATTTTCTTGACGGAGTGTGAAGTCTTCCAACCCGCAGCAGGCTAGCGTGGTGGACTAGAGGCCCAGCAGTGGGATAATGTGATGGGTTGATGAAGAACTTTTAAAACCGACTTCAAAAACGGACACGGTTCTCAATTAAACTGTATTTTGTTTGTGTAAATATTTCATTGTTATTGCTAGGTACTTCGCCGATTGTGATTTCGAATTTTCTATCTGATAGATACATATTGCCATAGTGGCCCCATATAGATTTATTTAATGTCTGGCCATCGATTCTGTAGATACCTATTCACCATAAAATGCTACAAGTCAGTTTCTTATCCTAAAAAGTAAAATATTAGTTTGACACTGATAATAAGCGATTACTGTTGGTTATGCTAGAAATATATTCCAAAACTTCTAATTATTTAAGATCTTGTCTCCCAAGACACAAAAACTGGTCTATATATTACGGTAGACTTCATAATGTGAAGTTAATTGACGCAGGCGCCGCGACACGGCGGCTAACGGTAGCGCGGCTATTTTCCTAGCGGTGCCAGCCTCTGAGCTAGCCTTATTATCGACGCGTTTCCTTCGTTGAGGGTTAATCTAGCTGGTTTTTATGTAACGGGTTATGTAGGTATTTGTTTAATGGGATACGTAGGTAGTCTGATCGTCGCAGAAAATATTTTTTTTATATCAGACTAGCTTTCCGCACACAGCGTCGCTCGCGGGGTTTCTCGGCTTTTCTGCATTTAAAAGGAATATTTTTTTCCCGTTTTTGCAACATTTTTCATTTATGCTCCGCTCCTTTTAGTCGAAGCGTGATGTTATACAGCCTATAACTTTCCTCGATAAATTGACTATCTAACACTGAAAGAATTTTTCAAATCGGACCAGTAGTTCCTGATGTTAGCGCGTTCAAGCAAACAAACGAACACAATTCAGCTTTATAATATTAGTCTGTAAGTATAGGTAGATAGGGTCAAGTTTCCGAGAGAGAAGTAAAGTTGCCGAACATAGCGACTTTAAGTGAACCGAATTTTTACTGAATTTGAGCGGAGGTCGGTCTTGTGGTCATTTGGCTGCCGATGCCGTTTCTAACCTCATCCATTGTACTACCGACGTGAACCCACTCTTAACACAAGCAATTACCTAAGCACGAAGGGTTAACAAGAATACTAGTAATGTGCGACCCACATTAGTAATAGGCTTTATTAAGAAGAAAAAAAAGGAGCAAAAAAAAACACCGGATGGCCGTGGGCTTGCCATATCTGTAGAAGAACCGACAACCTCTGGGGAAGACCTGTTCTCGAGTAGAGACCGCAACTTGGCAATAATATTCGAAAGGTTACTAGATTTTTTTTTATGGTATAACTCGGCAACCGAGTATGCGAGCCACTTGATGGTAAGTAGTCATCGCCGCCCATGGACATCTGCAACTCCTTTGGAATTCAAAGGAGTTGCAGATGCGTTGCCGAGCCTATTTAAGAGAATAGAGGGGAAGGAGAAAAGGAGAAAGAAGGAGACTGACGGAGAAATTGGGCTTCCGTCGCTCCTCACTCACCGTTTGAACTTCCCCGGTCGTGCGACCCATTCATGCTTGCATGTAGACACGCCAGCAAGCACTAAAGTTTCTGCTAAGTAGTAGGTATAAAGCTTAAAGGAATAAGAAAACTCTAATTCTTCTTTTTCATCAGAGAACTTGACTCTTCTTTCTAACTATGATTTTTAGTGGGAGCCACAGACAAATTCTTATAAATTACTAATCTTAAAATACTATCCCACCATTCATTAACAAAACCCGAATTACCCGATTTACATACATATTTTAAGATGAATCGTTATGTAATCTATCAAAATTAAGATTATTACCAGTTATAAAATAGTTTACGCAACAAAAACGACTTTGACAGACTGTGACATTAAATCAAAGTTATTACATAGACATCTATCAAGTTTAACTGAATAATTTAATAATATAACTGCGCAGATGTCCCAATTACATATAAATGTATATAATTGAGACTAATTTATATATAATTTTAGCAATTATTTAGATTTATTGACGCTCAAATAGTCGGTCGCTTTGTGCACCGACAAACGTAACATAGTTACGTACAAAAGACATCAACGCGCTCGCAAACTGTACAAGATTTTTTAAATAAAAAATCAAGCTCAATTTCTTATTTATATATTCTTTATTAAATTGGGAATGCCTCGTCAGTCTAGTGGTCCCAAGCGCGACTCCTACGGTAGAGGGCCTGGGTTCGATCCCCAGGTCGAGCAAAGTGTTATTGGGTGTCTATGAAATTCTCAGTAGCAACTCGGAGTCTAGATTTGTGCCTGGTTAATGGCAATAGGCTCGCCCCCTGTTACATGGGACCTAAACATACCAGCAAAGTGTGCATGTACTTACATTAGTGCACCTCTGCCTAACCCTTCGGGGAATACAGGCGAATATCCTTTATTGTAACCAAAATAGCATTACATAGGACAGCCTTACCGCCATTTGTAAAACCTTCATACATAACTAGCTGATCTGGTGAACTTCATTCTGCTTCAGAAACAACAATCACAAAATGTATGAGAAAATATTTTTTTTTCGTAAATTTTTCCCATACCTATTTTAATAAGTAGTTCTGCTATTCAAAATCCAACAAATTAAAGATCTTAAAAATCGTTTATAGCCAAGTTAGGAAATAGAGTAACTTACCCTTTTATCTTAACATAACATACCATCACGTATTATATTTCCCGAAGGGTTAGGCAGAGGTGTACTACTGTACACCGGTATTTTTAGGTCCCATCTAATAGGGAGCAAACCTATTGCCATTATTTACCATGAACCGGGCACAAATTCAGACGCCGAGCTGCTACTGAGAATTTCATAGAAAAACCCAGTAACATTTTGCTCGAACCCAGGACCTCTAGCGTAGCAGTCGCGCTTGGGACCACTAGACTAATGAGGCAGTCAAAAGAAGGAAACGAAAGCAGGTCAAAGGAAGTTTGAAATAAAATGACTCTATTTTAAACTAATGTAGAATGTAAATATAAAGTGTTTTTCAATGTTCAGTCTGTCTCGACATGGTGAAACTAATTGTGCCTAATGTCTGTGCTTTTTTATATTATTTTTTTGTGCCTTTTACGGTTTAGTCTATACCGGTCTTCATATGTCAGACATCTAAGAATGGAAAGGGCTTAAGATAAAGTTTAAAGCTCGTTAACTTAATGCGGGTTGGTAGAATTATGATACTTAGCAGAATGTTTTGATGTGACGGGCCGGGCCCGGGATATCATGGCCATAATTACAAACAATGCTGATCGATTGAACGTTACGGTGACCATTGGAGTTTCTTGCCTGATTCTTCTCCATAGGATCAACTTTTTGGAACCGTGCAACTAGAGTCATAACGTTTCATTAATTCTTGTAAAGGCTTATTTGAAATAAAAACATTTGAACTTGAACATTCTTTTCACAAATTCTTTCGTATGTCTTGGAGAGTAAGTACGTAAACGTAACATATGGCAATGAATATAGGTACAGAAAGCTAGTCTAAGGTAGCCTGGTAGTCTTATTAGTCTAGTGGTCCCAAGTGCCACTGCTACGCTAAAGGACCTGGGTTCGATTCCCTGGTCGAGGAAAGTGTTATTGAGTTTTTGTATGAAGTTTTCAATAGCAGCTTGGAGTCTGAATTTGTGGGTGTACAGTAGTACACCTCTGCCCAAGGCTTCGGGGAATACAGGTGTGATAGTATGTTTGCTTGAAGTGGAACTGGGCTGGACACGTCTAATGCATGACAAATAAGCTGTGGGCTAAACAAAGTACTGAGTGAGTCCCACAAAATAGCAGAATTTTATCATTACAATTTTTGCATCTCTCATTATAAAGCTGTTTCCAACAATAGGACAGCAAAGTAGGCTGGAAGCGGTTCAACAAATACACTATACAAAAATAACTACCTCAGTAGTCTAGTGGTACTGGGTTCGATTCCCAAGTGAAGCAAAAAGGTATTGGGGTTTTTTATGATGTCAGTAGCTCGGAGTTGGAATTTGTGACCAGTTAGTGGCAATAAGTTCGCTTCTTATTACTTATATGTAAGAAGAATACTGGTGTACATTAGTACCCCTCTGCCTAACCTTACGGGGGGAAACAGACGCTATCGTAAGTAGTGTTATTTTAAATAACGAACATTTTCGAAAATTCAAATTTCCAGCGTTCCAAATTCATAAAAGCCTTTTTTCGCACGTGAACACCAAAGACTAAAGACGGTAACCCCGCCTTAACAAACTTTCACACATACATTCTAACCTTTGCCGAACCAACTAACGGTTCAACGAGCGACTGACATACATACTACACGCATGTCAATATCACCCTTATTACTATGCAAACAAGAGTCATAAGACTGTAGAATTAAATTTGTTTTGTATTCCAAGACAGTGCACTTGTGTGTTACATTATCACCTTTATTAGTATACAAATAAGGAATATTAATTTGGAAATTACTTTGTCATACTTAAGAGCCTAGATATTATTTTTGGATTTTTCTTGAGGTAGCCACATTCTATGTGTTTCTGACGGCTTAATTTACAATTGGTGTTATGATTGAGTGAAAGGCTTGTGTGTAAGAGTTTCGAGTTCGATTCCCGCTCAAGTATAAACATGGCCTACAGGGTTTGTAGATATTTGGGGTCTGAGTGTGTAGAATCCGTGTTTGTAAAACACAACCATGAGAGCACAACTATATTAAAAAAAATAGGATCAATGCGATCATAATATAATTTTTGACAGGTGTCATATTTGACAGGTGTCAACTGTGACACTGTCAAAGTGGTTAATTATAATGAACATATCCAATTACTTAATCCAAAATTTAACATCGTAGATTGAATGGAAAGATTTGAGCAATTGATGGACACCTCTTCAGCCATTACAAGGTGATCCACAAACCATTCCACAACATGTGTTTTATTTAACTTTCCATTGAAGGACCCACAAACTGACCAAGATGTTTCCACGAACTTTCTCTGTTTTACTTGGCAGGTTTCCAAATATGGGGATACGGCCAAAATTTTAAGTTGCGCGCCACAAACCACTCTCACATAAGATAATCTATTTTTGTTTATGGGTGTTTTTGTTATGGCTTATGACATTGCCCACTAGCTGGGCCCCGCTGTTCGGGGGTCGCTTTGCCCAGCTCCAAAACGTCATAGCGTGATATTAAATCTATTCTTATATTGTAATTGATAAGTAAGAAACTAAGACCCGATTTTAATAAATCTTTAGGTACATAATTTCATATGAAAAAAGGCCACCTTTGGTATCAGGGGGACAAGAGCCTGTGGGCCACTAGAGCCCAAGCACACAGAAGCGGACTCACAGTTTCGCCCCCTCTAAGCCTATTCTGCTGAAAATTTCTCTGGTTACGCACACCAGACGCTTTACCAACCAAGCTACCGAGACCACTGCCTGTTATGTCGAATTTCTCTTCCAAATTTTACGTCTTCAGGCGACTTATTCTTCTTTGTGAACATTTCGCATTATTTAATGCTAAAATATAATAAAAAATAAGCACTTTTCTGCTGATTTTGCAATTAGTGGTGCAAAGAGCTGTTGCTGAGAACAGGTCCTTGGTTGGATTCCGTTAAGGCTCTTTGTAATATAAGCGACTTGGGCTTTGTGCTCGGTTATTGATAATTCATCCATTATGCATCAATAGGACCTAAAACACACGCGAAGTTGGCACAATTTCATCAAATCCAGTATCATCGAGTTAGTCCAAATGCAGACCTTTTAGATAATCACTTCAGATTCCAATGAATTACGGTAAAGCTTGACATCTGGCCATGTTTTCTGATCATTCCGATAGTTCCAACTGGCGTGGACGGCGACTTTGATTGAGAATTGCCGCGGAACCGATGGTCTCACGATTCTAAGTACGATCACCTGCAATTGTCGCTAACGCCTACTATATTCTCAGACGCAAAATATACAGAGTGACTTTTTAATATATCGGCCACACTTCACTTCTAATAATAGCAAACAACTCAGAATGACTAATGTGTGTGTCGGCAACATTATCATAGTATTTAAACCACGTAGATGAAAAAAACAAACGCAATCACTTACCTGAGAGTATATTTTATTGTATTTCGGATTTTTAATACGCTTACTTTTCCAATCATAACAGAATACGATGTAATTGAAGTTAGCTAAGGGCAATCCAATATATTATATAGACTGCCTCATTAGTCAAGTGGTCCTAAGCACGGCTGGTACGCTAGAGGTCCTGGGTTCGATCCCCAGGTCGACCAAAGTGTTATTGGGTTTTTCTATGAAATTCCCAGTAGCAGCTCGGAACCTGGATTTGTGCCCGGTTAATGGCAATTGACTCGCCCCCTATTACATGGGACCTAAACATACCGACGAAATGTGGTTGACATTAGTGAACCTCTGCCTAACCCTTCGGGGAATACAGGCGTGATGGTATATTATGTTAATCCGATATATTGAAGTGTTTTGCGAAGAATGAGAGACACCCTTTAAATGATGTTATTTACGATTGTAACCGGGAAGGAATTTTATCCTAATTGTAGGGCTGTCCAACGTATTTGATTCACTGCTATCTGTGATTGCAAAGTGGTTCAGTTAAATCTTAATGAAATATCTGGAGCGCTGTAGGAAGTCGGTAGTTAATTCCTATATAGGTAGTATACAATTTAGATATATTAATCATCATCATCAATCCTGCAACGATATTATCTGAGAGAGAACCAAAGTTACCGATATTACGCACCGGATTAGCAAGCTGAAGTGGCAGTGGGCTAACCATTACTGTAGAAGAACCGACAACCGTTGTGTTAGACGTGGTCTCGAGTGGAGACAGCGACTCGGCAAACGTAGTTTAGGACTCCCTCCGGCAAGATGGAGTGATGATTTGCGAAATGCGGAGGACAGGGTGAAATGGCGCACACTAGGGGAGGCCTACGCCCAGCAGTGGACTTATACTGCCGCACAATTTATATTTATCCGCAGTGTTTATTACTGCGTTTATAAATTGTGCGGCAGTATAGGCGGTCCCACTGCTGGGCACGGATCACCTCTCAGTGACAATGGCTAGGTTATAGTCCACCACGCTAGCCTACTGCAGGTTGGCAGTATTCACAGGTCGTCAAGAAAATCACTAACGCATGCAGGTTTCGTTCACCGTTAAATTGTGATAATTAGATTTCGAAAAGTCACGAGTTGCGTGCCTTGGATTCCAACTCGAGACCTTTGACTTGGCAGTCCAACGGTTACATTACTGGGCTATCACTGATGCAAGTATTTTCTTCGTAAAGTTATAATACTATGCTCTCATGTACTGCTGACTCACTCATTTGTTTAGTGATCCTAAGCGCTACTGCGACGCTAGAGGCCCTGGGTTCAATACCAAGTTCGAGCCAAGTATTATTGAGTTTTTCTATGAAAATGTCAATACCAGCTTGGAGTCTAGATTTGTGCCCAGTTAATAGCAATGGCAACACAGGCGTGAATTTTATGCACGTATTTATTTCCTGTGGTAATCGAACCCGCGACCCGTATCATAGAAGCCAGTCGCCGTTCATGCCGATTTCGATCGGAAATAAGACACAATATTATCTCTCGACTACGAGTAATAATAATCTCTGTCATACGACATTGAGTTTTAATGCTAATAGTTTTTGATAGATTTTACACTGGCGACGTTTTTAGGTTAGTTCGACGACCTATAATATGAATGTCATGATTAATGATTTACTCTGTCATCGAGCGATTATGTTAAATGATTTATGTAGTTAAGTTTTTTTAATAAATGTGCATTATATACTTGTACGGATATCTAGAAAAACATCCTTTTTCTATCAAACCTTATTTGGCCTATACTGCCTCATTAGTCTAGTGGTCCTAAGCGCAACTGCTACGCGGTCTTTGGTTCGATTGCCAGGTCGAGCAAAGTACGTATATTTTGCGGTTACAAACATACATATAGACAGACTTCTACGGTTTCTGTTTCTCTATAATAGACCCCAGATCAAATAAGAAGTAAAGATGGAACTTCGCGAACAAAGAAGTGAGGCCGGCTAAAACTGCGCCAAGCCGTCTACAACACATAATTACACGCACACACGTATACCGAAACTACGCCTTATCTTGTCAGTCGAGCTATCGAGCTATCGGAAGCTCAACTGAAAAGATAAAGCGTAGTTAACTAATACATGTGTGCGTGTAATTGTGTGTTTTACACGGCATGGCGGCGTAGTTTTAGCCGGCCTCACTTCTTTGTTCGCAAAGTTCCATCTTAACTTTTTATTTGATCTGAGTTATGGACTCTCTAATATTAGTTGTTTTTCAATATCTACTTATAACTAGCTTTCCGCCCTCGGCATCGCCCACGTGGTTTCTCGGCTTTTCTGAATTATAATATGTATACAATTATACATATAACCCTTCGTCTTAAATCACTCTATCCATTGGTGAAAACAGCATAAAAAAATGGTGCAGTAGTTTTTGAGTTTATCGCGAACAGAGAGACAGACAGACAGACAAGCGGGGGAGGACTTTGTTTAATAATATGTAAGTAGTATGTAGGTGTACAGAAATCGGCCTGTTACAAATTTATTAGGTATATGTATAGACAATTGCATATTAAGTTATTATACATTTTCAGTATAGGATGACATTCATCATTGTATGGCCTATATACATTCGAGTTGATTTTATTACTGGCAATTTATAACTTAATGTATATCCGTATATACAACAGTAAAAACCGCAAAAAAAAAACAAATGAAGAACCTAATTACAGTTACTTTAAGTTGGTAGCAACAAAATATGAATGACTAAGAAAATCGCTATTGTATGCTAATGATTTTGTATATATGCATATAATTATGTATGTATGTCCGGCGAATTGCTTGTCCGAAATGCTGATGATACCAACTGATAAAATATGTAATTGTTTCGCACGTAGATATTAGGGAAAAGGAAACGATTTTGTGAGTAATTAAACTTGTTATTTTTTATGTCATGTAAGGTAAATGCAACATTGCAATGGTCCGCCAAAATATGGTTAAGTTACCTAAGTAGAAAAAAAATGTAAATTCAGGGCATATATTTTATATTTTATCCATAACATACAATCACGCCTGTATTCCCGAAGGGTTAGGCAGAGGTGTAGTTAATGTACACCCACAGTTCGCCGGTATGTTTGGGTCCCATGTTATAGGGGGCGAGCCTATTGCCATTCACCGGGCACAAATCCAGACTCCGAGCTGCTACTGAGAATTTCATAGAAAAACTCAATAACACTTTGCTCGACCTGGGGATCGAACCCAAGACCTCTAGCGTAGCAGTCGCGATTGGGACCACTAGACCAACGAGGCAGTCATATATTTTATCCATTTAAAATTTTATTTTATTAGACAGAAATACATAGATACACTCACGCCCTTTTTTATGGGACAACTCGGCAATCGAGCAGGCGAGCTACCTGATGGTAAGTAGTCATCGCCGCCCATGGACGAGGATACAACTGAGGGAGGAATTGGGCCTCCAGCTCCGGCGCTGCTCACTCACCGTACGAAACGCAACAGTATGCATACTGCCACTTCTCATCGATATTTTGTTGGAGGGTAGTACTTCCCCAGTTGTGTCCACCCACGCTAGCACGTAGACTAGGTACAGTTTGTTCGAAATAAGTAAGCCGATCGGAAGTTGTCTGCAAGTGGTTTAGAAGTGGTAAATTTTAATAGAAAGAGTTGGTGTAAAGATAATTAGAGTCGTATATGTTTCACATTTCTAATTATTTTGTTTACTAATTTCTATATTTATGTATTATAACACGTAATTAAACGATTTTATCACCGTGGTAGTTCGGAACGGCTAACTTCCGATCGGCTCACTTATTTCGAACAAACTGTACTACTAAAACTAATGGTTAGGTTACTAACTTCACATTGCGGTCACTGTTGTAAATAAGTCTCTATCACCGCTATTTCAATATGGACATGCTCTAAATCTTCCGAAAAACAACTACAGTACCGATTAACGATCTAAACTAAAGTGTATCGGAGAAACAACGGAAATTAACGTAATCTGCTAACTACGATCTATTAAACAAAGACTTTTGTTGCGAGATCAAACGGCGCTAGTGGGCCAAAATATCTCAGAACGAGATGGATGAGGCTATAGTCCACCATGCTAGCCTACTGTGGGTTGGCGGACTTCACACGCCATCAAAAAAATCTCTCTGTCATGGCAGGTTTCCTCGCAATGTTTTCCGTGAAATTCTCTATTGGATTTCCAAGTAAGTAATGATTGGGCTATATTTCCTGTTGCTAACATAGCTAATTCAACCTAAAGGTGTAATGTAAAACGGGCAGGTGATTTAAGTAACAATAATTACATAAAAGGCGCAGATTTCACATGTTACAATGACGCAATATGCGGGTAGAACGATGACTGAAAATAGAAATTAGCGGGTATTTCAACAGTAATAATTAATAGGGAATACAAGCCGGTATTTTTAAGCACTCTTCACTTCAACATCACGCCTGCTTTCCCTAAAGTGTTAGGCAGAGGTGTACCTATTAATGTAGGTACACCCACATTTCGCCGGAATGTTTAGGTCCCATGTAATAGGGGGTGAGCCTATTGCCATGATTGCTTTTTATCAGGGAGGAATTTTAAAAACATGTAAGTAGGAGTTTGAAGCAATAAGTTTTTATTTGTTTATTCATAGTAAAAAAATAAGAAGGGCTCGTAGCTAAGTTTTAACTGTACTGATCAACAGATATGCAAGGTTAAGCTGCGCCTGCCGCGGTCAGCCTGTGGGTAACCATTCTTAACACATCGAGACCCCTCCGTGCTTCGGAGAGCACGCAAAGCCATCGGCCATAGTTGTCATATGAACATCTACGAAAAGCGTTAGTATCGTTACAGTCAGAAGCCCAAAAAGCCTGACAACCAATCCATCATTTACTTTCTATCCTTCATTCTCACTGAAACTAAAACACTAAAGCTTAAATCTAATCCACTAACATGCGAAATGAGGATAAATTATATTTCAAGGAACAACCAAAAAGGTCCGTATACAATAACATTCGTATAAAATAACCTTACACCAACTTTTTAAATCCTTTAATCCACACAAGTTAGCACTTTCCAGCAAGGAAAGGCTCATGACGGAGTTAACGACCTTAAAACCTGCTATCTTCGCTTATCTTAAGAAAGTCAATTGAATTCTTGCAAATGGAATAAAACCTTCACACGTTATTACCTGGCTGTATAAGTTAATATCGTGGTCATGATAATTTAAACCTAAATTCAAATTAAGTTCTTTTTCGTAACGTTTCGGAGTGTTTGACGCGACTTTACGGAAGTTTTGTTTGTTTTTTATTTATACCTTTTTTATTATTTTAGGCTTTTAAGTTCGTTTCCTAGATGTTTTAATATGATTACAATTAGGTGCTATTAATTATGGTAGGTACTTCTTTATGTTCGAAATTCCACTGGTTTTAATCATAATAATTATGTACCTATTCTACTTCTTTTCGCAGTTAATAATATTTATATCATTCATGAATTCATACAAATACGAATAAAAACTTACGTCTAATAAATGATCGACTATTCAAATTCAAATTCAAAGAGAATTCGAATTCTAAAAAAAGAACGCTTAAAAAGTTCTATTGAGCGTTTAAAAAAGAAAGTAGCCGATATTATTAAGTTAGTTATAAAAAGAATGTCATAGTTTCTCGTTGTAGACAACGAAATCGGTCATCGCCGACGCGGGACGGAATCCGTACGGGACCGCGTTTCGTTCATTTCACTGACCCACATTTACGACAACGGAACGCGTTTAGACGTCACCTTACCAAGATAACACATTTAGAATTCTATGTCCTTGAAAAAAATAGTAAGTAGGCTATTTTAAATTTTATTACTCTGGGTAAAATAAAAAGATTACATAAAATACAACTTGAGTTATTGAATAAGTAACGTAAAAATATTGAAAAGATATTTTAGCGAACACATTTTTCAATATTTACAACAAAGAGGTCCTTAACAAAATAGGGAATGAACTGAATATAACACGCCTTTGCCTTACAAGTATTGAGATAAAAAGTGATTTATAGTTTTAAAACGCGTTTCCTTAGCACAAGTAGTAGTTAGCTACGGTCAAGAGGCTTTCCTACGATAAACGAGTTGATTTTATTTCTCAAGTACGGACCGCAGTAATAGGAAGAGCAACAACCTATGATTGCAGGGCCGTTATTCCCGATCGTCTCGACCGAGCTATGATAAATAAAAAAACGGCAACTTTTTCAACAGTAACTTCTTATTGCGTTCATTCTTAATACAAACTTTTGAAAATCGAATCGTAATTCGAAGTGCGCATTGTAAAAAAACCTAATTAATATTTTATGACGATCGCTGGCGTTATGGCGCCAAAATTATGGCCAATAAACTATAAATAATAAGGGTCATCAGTAGCAACGGTGCATCGATATAAATTTTTATATTTACCTGTTTAACGGCCACCAAGACGAACTCTCACAATCACAGCGAACTCATTATCCACCGGCACTGAGGATTTAACAGTTATTCGTACTAAAAGCGATGATTAACAACTTAAGACATTCGTTTCAAGCTCGCTCTGTATTTTAAAAGATAATTTACTTAAAAATAATATTGAAACTCCTTGGTCTTTTTAAAAAAACTTTCTGACAGTTTCGCGTGCGCGCGCTTTTTATTGTAACTTTTTGTTTGGTCGATATAAGGCACAGGCGTTCGCCGCGTCAGCCTTGACCGCTACGCGACTGCGGTCTCACTGAACGAACTGTCTTGGTGCAGCCGAGCTTGTCCTCTCGCCGGGCCATGTAAACAGCATTGCCATAGAGACACTTACCCAGTTACATTGGAGATTTCTAGTTCATGCCCATTCGAACGAGGAAAAATGCCTTAAAACTGTAATCATAGAAACATAGTAGGTACTAGAGATGGGTAGCTCGCGAATGAGAGATAAAAATGAGCTAGCTCTTTGTTTCCAATCTAGCTCTCACTCACTCACTCACTGAGAGACTAGCTCTCCGGCTCAATTAGTTCAATGAATCTTCATTGTAAATCGATCTTTATTTTTATGGAGACAAAGTAGAAAATGCTTTATCATATTTACTTATCTAGCTCTTCGCATCAATTAGCTCAGTGGTTCTTCATTGTAAATTGATCTTTATTTTTATGGAGACAAAGTCGAAAATGCTTTGTAATATTTACAGATCTAGCTCTCGGTCTCAATTAGTTCAATGGATCTTCAATGTAAATTGATCTTTATTTTAATAAAAACAAAGTAGGAAATGCTTTATCATATTTACATATCTAGCTCTCCTGATCAATTAGTTCAATGGATCTTCATTGTAAATTGATCTTTATTTTTATCAAGACAAAGTAGCAAATGGTTTGTCATATTTACATATCTAGCTCTCCGGATCAGTTAGCTCAATGGATCTTTAATGTAAATTGATCTTTATTTTAATGGAGACAAAGTAGGAAATGCTTTAGGATATCCACATATCTAGCTCTCCGGGTCAATTCGCTCATTGAATCTTCATTGTAAATCGATCTTTATTTTTATAGATACAAAGTAGAAAATGCTTAAGCATATTAACATATCTAGCTCGCTGATCGCTCACATGTTGTAATGAAAGGGTATGTAAGTATATCTCTCGCTCACCGAATAACTCATTGACTCAGGATTCAATTTGAGCTAAATGAGCTAAAGAGCTAAAAGAATGATATATCTCTTTTGATTGAAAGAGCTATATCTTTCTTTTCTTTTCATTGAGCTATTTCTCGCATCTCTAGTAGGTACACATCGCTTCAACTAAACAAGCTTGGAACAAAGACATGTCCCAACATAAAATACGAAAGTAGGCCAAGATATTGACAGAAAAAAAAATAGCAAAGAGGTTTCATACCAAGAAACCCTATAAAATAATTGGCACATCATGGGAGTTTTGCGGACTCCACCTGGCAACACAGCATGTAAATTACTTTCCAACAGTTAGTTTTCGCTCGGTTGCACCGATTCCGGTCAGCTTTTGTGCTTTTTTTTTCACTTAGCTTTAGACAAGAAGAAAGCTTATTGACGTAAATAAACACGATTCGGACGAGCTTTTTAGAGATCGATTTGGCTGTAGAAAAACCCGCATAGTTCCTGTAATCGCAGCGTTGCCAAGATAAGCAAAAAAGCCATTATCGTCTAGGTACCTGTAGTTGCCACAACGCAATATAATAAACGATAACGCAACGACTACAGGGGGCCTAGACAATGTCACATCGTTATCATCAATAACGAAGTTAGATATCAGAAATGTGTGGAATTGGCATAACCTTTCGATATGTCACGTGATGAAATTAGAATTAGACAATGTCACATCTTCATTATCGACAACGAAGTTGGATATCAGAAATCTATGGATTTGACATAATTTCATCACGTGACATATCGAAAGGTTATGCCAATTCCACACATTTCTGATATCTAACTTCGTTATTGATGATAACGATGTGACATTGTCTAGGCCCCCAGGGCCCCTAGACAATGTTACATCTTCATTATCGATGACGAAGTTCGATGGCAAAAATGGATTTGACATAATTTCATCACGTGACATATCGAAAGATTATGCCAATTCCATACATTTCAGATTAATGTAACTTCGTTTTCGATATAGAAATGTAACATTGTCTAGGGCCTCAGGTTGGCGAGACATCATAGATGGTCACAAGCTCTTCCGATGATTTACGGAATATAGAATCAGAGATTGCCTAATTAGTCTATTGGTCCTAAGCGCGACTGCTACGCTAGAGGTCCTAGGTTCGATTCCCAGCTCGAGCAATGTGTTATTGGGTATGAAATTCTCAGTAGCAGCTCGGAGTCTGGATTTGTGCCCGGTTAATGGCAATAGGCTGTGGCTGGCAATTTTTTACATACCGGCGAGGTGTGGGTGTACATGAGTACACCTCTGCCTAACCCTTCGGGGAATTCAGGCGGGATGATATGTTATGGTTAAATTAAAGATTAGCCAGGTTTGGACCCCGATACTTTTGAAGAGGTTAACCCCTTTAGTCTCCCCCCCCTCTAAATCTTCTGCTGAAACAGGTGTATACGTTCTTCAAGCACGTTGTAAAGACTCAAACCTAAACTTACATTATATCAAACTAACTGTATTGTTGCCCGCGGTTGCACTCGTATCCCTCAGTCCCCTTCCCTCTCCTTTTCTCCTTCTCTTTCCTTTTCCCTGATAGTAGCCAGCAGTTTGGATTTGTCGCATTCTTTAGACAATGCTAAGAGAACACAGCCAGTCTCTAGGCAGCGGTTGCCTCTTACTATCAGGTGGGCTGTTACTCGTCTTTACATACATACCATCACGCCCGTATTCCCCGAAGGGTTAGGCAGAGGTGTACTAATGTACACCCACATTCCGCTGGTATGTTTACGTCCCACGTGGGCGAGCCTATGCCATTAACCGGGCACAAATCCAGACTCCGAGCTGATACTGGGAATTTTATAGAAAATCCCAACACTGCTCGGACTGGGGATCGAACCCAAGACCTCTAGCGTAGCAATCGCGCTTATGACCACTTGACTAATGAGGCAGTCCTAATTAACTGGCATAGTTATTTATCATGAAAAAAAAACCAAAGTAAAAAAACCTCGTGGCTAACAATATTATATCACCCCCAATATTGTATTTTTTATGAACTTTTTTCACCACTATACAGTTTGTTCGAAATAAGTAAGCCGATCGGAAGTTAGCCGTTCCGAACTACCGCGGTGATAAAATCGTTTAATTAAGTGTTTTAATACATAAATATCGAAATCAGTAAACAAAATAATTAGAAATGTGAAAAATAAACGACTCTAATTATCTTTACACCGACTCTTTCTATTAAAATTTACCACTTCTAAACCACTTGCAGATAACTTCCGATCGGCTTACTTATTTCGAACAAACTGTAAGTTCAAAAACAATGGCAATAGGCTCGCCCCCTATTACACAGGACATACCGCCCATACCGGTGAACCGTGGCAGACTGTAAGGCAGAGGTGTACCTACATTAGTAGTAGATAAACCTCTACCTAACTTTTCGGGAAATACAAGCGTGATTGAATGAATGGAAGTTCAAAAACAAAGGCTTTCATACAAAGTTGTCAAACTTAAGGGTTTGTTGTCACTCTTGTTTTATCCCTTAGGTTGGGGTTGAATTTAAAAATCCTTTCTTAGTACGCTTACATTTTTAAATCCAGTTTATGCTGACGTCTTAGGCGATTCACACACTGCTCTGCTATAAGCTGCAGGAGCGTAGCGACGCGACGAAGCCACAACACTGCGCGCGAATGCGTTTTCTTTGTGTTGCACTTTGCGTGTTTTCAATGGAAAGAGTTACTCTGCGTAATGTGGAGCAGTGTGCGAATCGCCTTATTGTACATACCTACCATCACGCCTGTATACCCCGCAAGGTAAGGTAGAGGTGCACTAATGTACACCTACATTTCGCCGGTATGTTTAGGTCCCATGTAATAGGGAGCGAGCCTATTGCCATTAACCCGGCATAGGCATCACCTTATTGTATGGAGAGACTATACAATGCGAGATCAGTTTAAAATGGAATGGTATACTTATAGATTGATCTGTAGCCGTGTGTACACATTTTATTTGTAATCCCTTCCATAGCCAGTATAAATAATGATTCTTATTTTGTATCCCTAGTTTATTACTTTGACGATGAATCATGATTCCACGATATTTTTAGATGCAACTTTCTTTGCTTAAAATATGTCAATAAACGTCAACATATTTTTTTATTTATTAGAGGAACGCAGCGTGACTCGTTTGACTAAATTACATTCCTGATACCGTAACAGCGACCAGTCATTTCTAAAATATGTGACACATGCTTAGATACGGTTATCTCATCTTCGGCTTAGCCTGATTTTCCCAATACTTAATGGTTTTTGCATAATAACGACTGCCTCATTAGTCAAGTGGTCCTAAGCGCGACTGTCACGCTAGAGGTCCTAGGTTCGATTTCCATGTCGAGAAAAGTGTTAAGCATTGAGTTTTTCGACAGAGTGATTTTTTCTATGAAATACTCAATTTGACTGCCCCGTTAGTCTAGTGGTCCCGAGCGAGATTGCTACGCTAGAGGTCCTCGGTTCAATTCCCAGGTCGAGCAAAGTGCTATTGCGATTTTCTATGAAATTCTCAGTAGCGACTTGGAGTCTAGATTTGTACCTGGTTAATGGCAATAGGCTCGCGTTTAACATGGGACCTAAACATATCGGCGAATTATGGGTATACATTACAACTCTGCCGGTATGTTATGTTTTTGCAGCGGCGTTTAGGAGCGACATCGAACTGTGAAGAGATAAAAAGTTTTGCTAAAGAAAATTAGGATCTCAAGCAGGTTTCGAACCTGCCATCCTCCGACTAAGTAGGTACAACAGACGCGTTAGCCATTAAGCTACCAAGAAAACTGTGATATCTAATTCCTCTTCTAGATGGTGACGTCAGCGACATCTATTGAAGACACCATTATTACCTTATATAATATGCTTTAATGGAACTGACAGGATTTATCGACTTTACAGTTTTCAATACGATGATGCCTTACCTTTTACCAATCATTCTCTTTAATATCTTCTTTAATATTACATAGTGACTTGACTGCTTCGTTAGTCTAGTGATCCCAAGCGCGACTGCTACGCTAGAGGTCTTGGGTTCGATTCCCATGTAGAGCAAATTGTTATTGAGTATTTCTATGAAATTCTCTGTAGCAGCTCGGTTAGTGGCAATAGGCTCGCCCCCTATTAGATGGGACCAAAACATACCGGTGAAGCGTGGGTGTACATTAGTAGGTACACCTCTGCCTAACCCTTCGGAGAATACAGGAGTGATGGTAGATATGATTAGTTTATGATGATATGATTAGATTAGATGTGATTAGTTATACATAGTATAAAACAAAGTCGCTCCCTTTGTTGCAGGTACGCTTAGATCTTTTAAACGACGCAACGGATTTAAATGAAATTTTCAGCAATAGATAGAGTCATTTAAGAGGAAGGTTTATACATATACAAATATATAGAATACATGCATTTTATAGTAGAGAAAAGCCGAGAAACCACCCGAGCAAAGCCGTGGACAGAAAGGTAGATATATTATATTTGGCTTTAACGAATGCTAAATGTCCTATAGAGACATATACTGTCTCAGGCAGGATTTGAACTAATTAAAACTCACTTACTTAAAGGGTACCAAACCATTACAATGTTTTCCTAAAATATTACAATAAACGGTCAACGAAACAATAGGTACTATTACTATCAAATCAAATCAAATGTTTTTATTTCAAATAAGCTTTCACAAGCGTTTATGAAACGTTATTGACTCTAGTTGCACGGTTCCAAAAAGTTGATCTCATGGAGAAGAATCCGGCAAGAAACTCCATAGACACTCTTTTAAAATATATTGTTATTAGTGTTAATTAATTATTTGGCTCTCATTAAATACAAAATGATAGATAACTTGCATTTTATTCTCACATACCTACACAAACACTTAGTGCGGGAATCGAATCCGTGACCCGTCAGGCGGCAGCTGATTGCTTGGCCTCTGAATTATTTGTAGCGTCAATGGGCTGAAATAATGAGACTGAAAACTACTGAAAGGTACTTACTTTAAAAATTAATTGTCTGCAGAAAACATAACATAACATACCATCACGCCTGTATTCCCCGAAGGGTTAGGCAGAGGTGTACTAATGTACACACACATTTCGCCGGTATGTTTAGGTCCCATGTAATAGGGGGCGAGTGTCTGCAGAAAAATAATTTTCTGTCTACAGAAAATTATTAATTAAATTAAATTATGTTTATGATGGTCCTTTTAAAGTGTTAGAAGATTTAGGCATAAATGTTAAAATTTCTAGAAATAACAAGATAGATATAGTGCATAAAGATAGAACAACAAAATTTTGTAATTAGAATAAGGTTTGAACATTTTATTTTTTTTCTCTTTTTTTTTTCTTTCACCCCCGGAGGTGAAGTATGTGAACATTTACATGTGTTATTATATGTCTTAGTTTAAGCGAGTAGTATTCAATAAACGTTGGTACTAAACACACGTGTGTTTCATTCCTCGAGTACAATATTTCAACATATATTATCCTACACATCAATATAATATAACTGTATAATTATTTAATTATGGAGCGGTGGTGGCCCGGTGGTATCGGCCGCAACTTACGAATTTGTAGGTCGTAAGGTTCGAACCTAGCTATACTTTGTGTAAAATATTTTATCACCACAGACTGCCTCTAAAAACGGTGACGGAAAACATCGCAAGGAAACCGGCATGTCCTAGAAACAAAAAGCCGAATACATGTTACATCTACCGAACCGCACTGGGCCCGCGTGGTGGCCCACGGCCAGCAGTATGCGTATTATAGGCTGATTATGCTATGCTATGCGAATTTTGTAATATTATACAAGCTTTCCGCTCGCGGCTTTGGCCGCGTGGACTATACGTTTCTTACTATATCTTTCTATTAGTGAAAGCATTTTCCAAATCGGTCCAGAAGTTTCAGAGCCTACTCAACGCAAACAAACAATCAAATCTTACTTCTATAAACTAAAAATAAGTTTAGATGATTAAAATTATTTTGAATTAATCTACATCTTTGACTAATATTATTACTTAGACAGTTCACTATTCAGTTAGCGAGTAGAACCTTCAAAAATGCAATGGTGTTAGTTATTATGAAGTGACTAAACGTTACGATTATACTAATCGTAACGTTGCTACTTTTTTGTTGCTTAACATCAGGCAAGTTGTGGTCAAGCGCAAGCCTATCTGTGATAACAAAAAACTACACTTCTAAACGAAACATTTAAGCAAAACATAAGTGACGGCTGTCAAATATCTCTCTGCCTGACATTAGTTGTGCTGTCAGCCAGCCAGCTGTCATCTCAGAAAGTCAGAACTGTCAAAAAACCAAAACAAATTGCGACCAGTGTAAAAATTTACAAGTTTCAGTGAAATTACAATGAAATAAGTGAAATAGCTCAACACACAAACAGTTACAACGACTGTTTACATATAAACAACGTTAGTTTGTTAATTTCTTTTAGTATATTTAGTTTTGTAAAGGGAAACCTTACACGTGGTTAACGCTTTGAATAAATGCTGTTTTTTTTTTAATTTACCCATATATCTATGTTAAAATGCATATTTAATGTCATTTAAGTATATTTCTAATATATAAAAAACAAAGGAATCTAAAACTTATAAGTAAACAAATAAAGCTGGACATGTGAATTCAGAGAGGTTATAATACACATTTTGTTTTTTTTTATCACATACCAACACGCCTGTAGTCCCCGAAGGGTTTGGCAGAGGTGTACACCCACATTTCGCCGGTATGTTTAGGTCCCATGTAATAGGGGGCAAGCCTATTGCCATTAACCGGGCACAAATCCAGACTCTGAGCTGCTGCTGAGAATATCGTAGAAAAACCCAATAACACTTTGCTTGACTCAGAGATCAAACCGAGGACCTCAAGTGTAGCAGTGGCACTTAGGACCACTAGACTAATAAGGCAGTATTTTTTATTATTTGTTAATTCATTGTGGACCATCAATGTTTGTAAGAAATTTTTATTTAGTGGCAAGAGTGCCAAATGTATGATTTGTATTGCTTTACCTAAGTTGCACCATAAAGAATAAACTATTTATATCTAAGTGATTTATTTTCTGCCAATAAACAGTTTTAGAGTTTTATGCCGTAGGTTATTGCAGGCAATAACCAACTCAGAAACAACCATGATTAAAATATATTAAAACCTTCTCAATATTTACAGAATGGACTTATTATCGAAACCTACTGCTGCTCCAGCAAAGCAGAAGCGTAAAAGGAAAAGCAAAACCAAATTCACAACTTCTGAAGCTAAAAATATGAAGTTGGATATAACCGACACCAAAGCAGTGCCTATGGTAAAGCCTACGAAGACAGTAACTATAAAATCCAAACCTTCTGAAGATAAAACTGATGATTACAGCAAAAAATATCCTATATTAAAGAATGATGAACTGGTCAGCAAATTCCTGAAAGTACCGATGACTAATAATCAAAAAGGTAAGGGTTTTGGCTGTCATCGCAGTATTCGTTGATTTTCTTCTATCAAGTCAAATGAAATTAATATTCATCATAAACCCATTATATTATCTCATTGCTGCCACAATCTCAGGCAGATAGGTTTCCTCATGATGTTATTCAATGACTTCAAAAAGAGGAAGGGTTCAGAGGATTTTTGGCGCCTTGGATTCGAACTCGAAACCTTAGAATCTCATAACTAATCTATTCTATGACTTTCACTCTCGTCTGCCTTATATCAGTAAATCAACTCAAGAAATCTTATTAATATGTCTCTATATTAATTGGAATGTAATCTAAATTATCATATTTCAAAATAAGATTCTTAAATTTATTTGTAACCTAATTCTACTATATTTCAGGCCGCATCCGCCAAGCCATAAGAGATTCCCTAAAGGGCACATCAACTATTTTAGTACCAGAAATAATTCACAACAAAATCCAATCAATTCTCAAAGGCTCTGCCAACCTCACTGATTCGGAACTTAGACGCATCCGAATACTTTATAACTTGCTTAAAACCTCCCTAAAAGGGGAAGATATAACCAGTGTTACTGAAAAAACACCGGAGAAATTGGAAAAACCGAAGAAGAAAACTGAGGGAGACAGCACAAAGGTTAAAGATAAAGAGAAAGAAAAAGATGGTGTGAAGAAGGAAAAAAGAGAGCAGCTTGTAAAGAAAGTTAGGGGGCCAAAAAGATATGTTGTGTTTTTAGGTAACCTTCCCCTTGATGTTGACAAGGAAAAGGTAACACATAATTTTTCATCTACAAAGATGGATTTTCGACTGAAAGAAAAATACGATCTCAAGCAGGAGTCTAACCTGCGTACAGTTTGTTCGAAATAAGTAAGCCGTTCCGAACTAGCGCGGTGATAAAATCGTTTAATTAAGTGTTTTAAATCAGTAAACAAAATAATTAGAAATGTGAAACATATACGACTCTAATTATCTTTACACCGACTCTTTCTATTAAAATTTACCATTTTTAAACCACATGCAGACAACTTCCGATCGGCTTACTTATTTCGAACAAACTGTACCATCCGGTTAAAAGTCTCGGTTGTGTACTGGCTAAGAGTTCGACTCCTACCTGAGGTCGTATTTTTCTTTAACTATAAAATCTGTATCTTTGTAGATGATTTAATTGAAATAAAATACTTGATTTGACACACTATGCAATTATCTTTATCGAGATCCTTGTTCCAGATATTAAACCACTTCTCGGAGATGAATGAGCATGTTGTGGACATCCGAATCCCCAAAGCTAACGATGGTAAAAAGAGTGCTATAGCTTATTTGGAGCTCAGTAATGAACCAAGCTATGAGGTATACATTCTTCTCCTAGACTTTTCTATTTCGGCGATGACTACTTACTTGGTGGCGGCCGGTCTGCCAACTTTAATTTTTTTTTATGTGCTAAAAAATTCTCAGTAACAGCTCGGAGTTTCTATTTGTTTCTCTTAGGGCAATAGGCTCGCCCCCTATTACATTGGACTTAAATACATGGTGGATGGGACATCGACGTACAATCGCTTACCATGAATTCAGTACATGATTCTGGACTCCCTTGCATTGATATTTTTCGTCAGTTATTAAAGCGCGCAGTGCAGTGATAGCCTTGTGATATGACCATAGGACTGCCATGTCAAAGGTCTCGAGTTCGAATCCAAGGCACGCACCTCTGACTTTTCGAAGTCATGTGCGTATTAATACTTAATTATCACGTGCTTAAACGGTGAAGGAAAACATCGTGAGGAAACGTGCATGTCTGAGAGATTTTCTCGATAGCGTGTGAAGTCTGCCAACCCGCAGTAGGCTAGCGTGGTGGACAATAGCCTAATCCCTCTCATTCTGAGAGGAGACCCGTGCCCAGCAGTGGGACAGTATATGGGTTCAAATAAAAAAATAATTTAAGCGGCGGTGGTTGCCGGTTTGAACCCCACCCATTGCACTACCGACGTGAACCCACTCGTAACACAAGCATTTAGCTAAGCACGAGGGGTTAACAAGAATACTAGTAATGTGTGACCCACATTGCTAGTACCTAAGACCTAAGTACCACGACGTTTGCATATCTCTTTCGCTTCTTCCACATTCATACATCTTTTCATACACACGCGCCGGTTGCGAGTACTACGCACCTGACCTATTTGGAGGATCTCGCCGATAAGATCGGTGTATATCTTTCTAGGGCGACCTCTCCCGACGCTGCCACTAACATTCGCGTTATAGATTCCATTTAAAAAATATATAATAATGGTACATATAATTTCAGTTCGCGTTGTCAAAGCATCATTCAATGCTTGGTAGTAAGAGAATAAATGTTTTGTATACCGCTCCGAAGAAAGGAAAAGTTACGAAGGCCGACGCTAAGGTAATATTTGTTATTAACTCAAATCAGTGAACTTCCTCTTTCGATATTTTCTTTTAGTGGTTTAAGCACTAAAACGTAACAAACTAGCAACTAAAAAAAAGTTCAAAGTCTTTTAAAAGTTTAATGATCTGATTACAATGACATTGTATAAAAGTAAAATGAAATAATTATGTAGAATAATTACTGCCTCATTACTACACAAGAGGTCTTGGGTTCGATTCCCAAGTCGAGCAGTAATATTCGGTTTTTCTATGAAATTCTAAGTTTAAATATAAAATAAAATTATCCAAATCTTGATAAATTTAAAGTATTTTTTAATATTTTTTCAGAGCAAGTCGGCGAAATTAATAGCTCTTCAAAAGTCTGGAAAACTGGTGGGCAGTATTCCGTTAGCCAAGAAGCGCAGTCAGCGACGCTTGAAAATGAAGCAAGCGCAGGCCAAGCTAGCTGCTGAGAACGCCTAAAACATTGTACTATAGTACTTAAACCGAATAAATAATTAAGTTTATAATAATAATTGTTATTATGAAATTATTTTGTTTTTGCCACCGACTTCCCAAACTGTTTTAGACATAAATTATATTTTGAAGGCAGTTTAACTTTTTTGTTAAAAGTTATTTTGTTTTTCATATTTTGTCGAAAGTTTTGTTTATAAGTACTTGTAAGCCAACTTAACACACTGCTCCAATGAGACAGCGATGTTTCGGAGTAACCGATAATATCATTTATGTAAACAATTTTATATTATTGTTGATTTTTTGTATTATTAATTAATTATCACGCGCTTAAACGGCGAAGGAAAACATCGTGAGGAAACCTGCATGCCTGAGAGATTTTCTTGACGGCGGGTGAAGTCTGCCAACCCGCAGTAGGCTAGCGTGGTGGACTATAGCCTAATCCCTCTCGTACTGAGAGGAGACCCGTGTCCAGCAGTGGAACAATGTAATGGGTTGAAGAAGAAGAAGAAGTTGATTTTTTTAAAACCGCTGAACCGATTTCGATAAAACTGAACGGGACCACATCTGGGGCCGTATTACATACATATTGTACCGCCTGTCTCCCATGAGGGTAGGCAGAGACTATAGATTTACACTTGCTACTATCTTGGCACACTACTTTTCATTCATCTACATTCATTAATCTCTTCATGCATGACCGTCGGTTTAGGGTGCTCGGAACCTGGCCTTTTTTAAGAACATCCGCAATTTGGTTGCGGTACGTTCGCCGAGGTCTTCCCCTTCCAACTCGTCCATCCATTCTCACCATATATACTTGTTTCGTCAATCTCCGTTCATCCATTCTCTCTACATGACCAAAGCATCTTAACATACCTTTCTCAATCTTTGTTACTACATCTTCTTTCACTCCACAACGCTCCCTTATCACACTGTTTCTCACCCTATCTTTTAGCGTAACACCTACTTCTCAAAGCTCTCATCTCTACAGCATTTATTCTGCTTCCATGTTTCTTCTGCCATACCTAACTTTCACTACCATACATTAGTGTCGGCGCCAACACTCCCCCAATCACAGCCAGTCGTGCCTTTTCGGACACTTTCCGACTATTCATGAAGGTGTGTAGCGCCCCATTCACCTGGTTACCAGCACTCGCTCTCCTTTCAATGTCACTCTCATGTTTACCTTCTCTAGTAAACATAGAGCAGATATACAAACTCTTTCACTTGTTCTACTCTCACGCCACATATTACCACGTATTAATGCTATCATTTTGAGAGAGGGATGCCGCTCTACAGGTTAAATAGTGGCGTCCCTCTTTCACAACGTACAAATGATCGTAATACGGCACCTGAACATACTTCAGAGGTGGTCCCGTACCCGTACCTACTAAACAAAAAAAACACGAAAATTGATCCATAGTTGATGAAGACACAGCGTAACAAACACAAAAAAAGCAAAATACAGACGAATTGAAAACCTCCTTTTTGAAGTCGGTTGAAAAAAATATCATTTTGTACTCATATAGCTTCCACTTCAATGTATAGATGGCGCTGTAGTCAATCGCCATACAGTATGATCCGAATATATAGGAACCTAAATCGCGCTATTGAAGTTTTCAGAGCTGTACGTATATATACAGTTTTATAGGTTCGATAAGTGTACTTGCTTCGGCAGTACATATACTAAAATTGGAACGATACAGAGAAGATTAGCATGGCCCCTGCGCAAGGATGACACGCAAAATCGTGAAGCGTTCCACATTTTTTGGATAAATTTGGTTACGATTATTGAATATCGGAAATTGAGCAGCACTATCGTATGGCATGCGTTCATGTTATTTAAGTTGTAGATTTACCTACCTACTGTTAATCATTATTTTGTTGATTCCTTGCGAACAGATCTTCCCTAGTTGCTTTTAGTTATCATGATACAGTAGCGGCCCAGCCAGGAAGTCTTAGGTGCCAACTGGTGCCAATGCTAAGCTCGATTTGTTTAACACCTCAAGATCTTCATGGCTTGGAAAACACCGTATAAAAACTATGGCAAAATCGATAATGGAAGTCATTAGCCTAAAAGAATCGTTTAGGTACCCTATTTTAGTAGGTATCGTAAAATTATTTACCTACTGAACAGCCATTTGCATAGAACTTCAAATTTGCCAGTTATATTGTCTCAGTTTATAGGTATAATTATAATCAAAGGTCTGAACTAGGTATACTCGGATGTTTTTATGATCGCTGTCACTACATTATAAAAAACGAGTCTGCCGTCATGTCCGTAATAAACACTTAAAAACTACTGAACGGATTTTCATGCGGTTGTCATCAATAGACATGTTTACACATGAGAAAGGTTTAGGTGCGAAGTTGACCGTAGTAACGGCCGCAAATAAGTTGGAACCCTATAGACAGGCTACTTTGTGTAAATGGTTTCATCACCACACTGCTCCCAAAATGGTGAAGGAAAACATTGTGACAAAACCGGCGTCTTAGAACCAAAAAGACGTCATTTGCCAACTCGCACTGGGCCCGCGTGGTGAACTGCGGCCCACCGATGCTCATGCTCACAGGCCTGTGTCACGGCTGTGGGAACATTATAGGCCGATTATGAAATTATGAAGGTATAGGAATATAATTTGACAAGGTTTTGTGTGCGAAACTGGGGTGGGGTCGCTAGTAATAAAATAAAAAACACAATTTATCTTAACCATATATTAACTCAAGCAATAGAGCTAGCGTTAGACGCGATACGGGGCCAGAGGTCGGCGCACTCTTTGGCGACAGGTCCGGTGATAGCAGAGCCCTTCATCTCGCCCTTGTTGTTCACTATGACCCCTGCGTTATCTTCAAAGTATATAAACACCCCGTCCCGCCTCCTGAATGGTTTCCGCTGTCTGATCACCACTGCAGGCATTACCTGGAATTGGAAAATGATTTGAATAAGTCATTAAGGGAACTGCAGAATTTGCTGCCAAACATTTTCTGCATGTTATAGAGGTAATGTATTCTGGTGTTCTTCTCAACATTAGCTATTTCGATGCTTCCACAAAAGTAAAAAAAAGTTCATAGAACATAATATGAAAACCAATTTTTGTATAACACAAAAGTGGTTAGCAGATTCTGTGTTTTAACATTATTAGAGAAGTTAACGCTAAATGTCTCTTCTTGGGCGCCAAATTCGAGTTTTGTTTTTTTTTTGCAAATTGCAATGGCAGTAAAAATTGGGACACTAACTTCAACTTATTTACAACTGTGTACTAAAATTTTTACTTAAAAACTTTCTAGAAGTGCAATAGTGTAAATGGACAATTTTAGCAGAATCCTCTCTTACACTATCTGCTACGATAGCAAATTTGGCGCACAAGGGAGGCATACCACTTTAAATTGGTTATGAATAGCAAAGGAATCACTCAGTCAGCCAAGGTATATCAACACACTGTATTCACAGTTCAGAAAATATTTTTTAGCGAAACCCTATGGCATATCATCATAGTAATTCCATTTAGCATAGATCTAGATCTTGTACCATGCAACCTTTTAATAGATTAAGAAATCATACTAAGCTACTGTGTCATACAGATTTGAACTAAATTACACCCTCCAAGACATATAGCACGGTATTCAATTGATATTTTTTATTTATTACTGTTCATGTTAGGACTTTTCAAGTTGTTTTTTTTTCAAACTACATATTTCCGAACTGACAACCTCTGAGAAGAAATAACAAAAAAAAATCTCTTTTAAAGCCCTGACATACTTGTAGCATTATTAGTGTAACCATTACAGGAAAATTAGATGTGAACACAGTGCAGACTGTTTATCTTATTATTTTTTTAATGTTTATCTAACTGTTTAATATCTTGCATCTCATCACAATTTTCTGCAGTAACCACATCTAAATTAGTTAAGCTATATTGCAGATTTTTTATTTTATTTCATTTTTTTTAAAAAAAGCTTACTAGCAATGTGCGTCACACATTACTAGTATTCTTGTTAACCACTCGTGCTAAGCTAAATGCTTGTGTTACGAGTGGGTTCACATCGGTAGTGCAATGGGTGGGGTTCAAACTGGCAACCATATGATTGCAAGTCCAACACCCTATCCATTAGGCTACCGCCGCTTCAAGATGATGTTGTTAATCTCTAATATTGCTGCCTAGTTTATTTAATAAGTACAAACAGAAACTACTACTAAACACTAACATTAACATTAGAAAACATACTATCACACTTATTTCAATAAAGATAATACCTTTTTCCTGAGTTCAGGTTTGCCCTTCTTGACGGTAGCGACGATCATGTCTCCAGATCCGGCAGCAGGAAGCCTGTTCAGGCGACCTTTGATACCTTGCACGGCGATCACATACAGGTTCTTTGCTCCTAAAATAATATTTAAAAATGTTTGAAATTATTCTGTAGTAAAAATGAGGTTTTGTTTTATTTTAAAACAGTCTTCTAATCTGAGTAGAGGAACAGAACCAATTTTATTTGTATGTATGATTGCGGAGGTTTTAATTTAATAGGATGCCAACCTTTGTCTTTGTTTTTATTGTGGGGTTTTATAACCTATTTATGAAAAAAAACAATGTTTAGGCTCAATATCATGTTTTTAGATCAAGATAAAATGTGAGAAATTACTCCCTAAACATTCAGTCTACTAAAATTAGAAATTGAATCTTCAAAAAGAAACCCAGCGCTGACGATGAGCAAAGAAAAGTTAGGTTAGTAATTTGTTATGTTACAGTTTTGACTGAACAACTTCAGACACAGCCAAGGAAGAAATCATTGTGTTTCAACACACAACAGTGCGTCCGTAAAATATCATCATCAGAAGACAGCCAAACCTTGTGCCAATATAGGTTATGTTAGTAGTATCGTAAAACAAACGTGTTTTCTACCTGTGTTGTCTGCGCAGTTGATGACAGCTCCCACCGGGAGACCCAGCGAGATGCGGAACTTCGCTCCCGCGGAACCACCACGTCCTTAAAACAGAAAAACCACACTTCATACATTTTTCATCACAACACTCCTACTCTCGAAATAGACCAGTGAATAACGAAAATATACGTGGCTTCCAAACAAATACGATATTGATTTCGCTTCACACATCCTTTCTCATAGATTTTAACACGAAATAACATGATCAAAATGGATATTTTATAATTTCACGAACCTCTTTTAGACATTTTGTTGTGTCAATTTTTTGAGAGGAAAACGAAAGAACGTGAACTTAGTTACACATCCGAAGTAACATTTCGTTCAGAATGGTTCAGAAAATATAATCACTGCTTACATGCATGAAGTTAGTCTCATGTTAGAAAAACCATCTTTAAATCATTTACATTTACAAAATAATATCATAAAAAATGAGCAGATATATTTTTTTGGAATATCATAATAAATAAATAGTATCATAATCAATATTACTGATACTTTCTTCCCTAATAATTGTAAATCGAAAATTTACTACTTTTATCATTATTTCTAAACGTTTTATGACATTCCGTTCTATGCATTATATTTTCTTAACAAGCAAGACATTGTAAATCAAATAGTGTTATTTTCTTTGAGAATAACGAAAATAACACAAGCAATGCGCCTGATTGCGGCAATAAAAAAAACTATGATGCTTATTTAAGATATTAATTACAGAGGGGCGTTCTGACTGTTCTTGCTACCAGATTTACCAGAAACAAAAACTATCAAAGAAAAACTGTTTGTCATCCGTCAAATTCGTTGCGGCTTGTCATTGTGCGTGAGATTTTTATTTGTAAAAAAAGTTGTAGGACATAAAATTAAAGTATTCTACTATAATGGCATTTATGGGCGATATGATGCATCCTTCGCCCTTCTGGCAGAACGGCCCTGCACCAGGAGCCTTCTACAACTTCCCTGGAAACTCATCAGGATTTGGGCCCAGCAGTCATTCCGTACAAGAATTCAGAGCTCAGTAAGTAATATAATCATTCATAAGGCTCTCTGACCCTGTTATCTTCTGTTCAAACTAAGGCCCATAAATAACTTCTAGTCTTAGTGTAATTTGAAGAAACAGTTTCTTCTATGTTCAAGTACGGTGGCCAGCACATCAAGTAACCACAAAATGTTAAATTTTCTCAGTTAATTTTGAACTTAATTATCAGCAAATTAAGGTTTAAAACAATTCGGAGAAGCTTGACAGTTTTGTATCACCTGATGTGCTAGCGACTGTACCTATAGAACACTCAGAAAACAATATTAGTTTGGTTATATTAGGTATATTGATTGTGGAGTATAATTCATATGGTAGTTAACATGAGTATGTCATACAACATTTTTCTTTCTATTATTATTCCCATAGGTCTAAAAATTTTTTTTTTTTTTTTCCTTGTCTCATCTTGCAATCAGTCCATTGACTATGAGCAGATGTGTTGTTAGAATAAATGTCGTGTAGAGCCAATGCCCCATTGGGTTTGACTCTCTTTTAAATTGTAGCCTAATGCAGACTATCCAGGTTCAGAATTTTATGTCTCTTTAAGCGGTTCATTGAGTCGGGAATAGTGAGTCTAAAAATTAAAGTTTTTATGAAGTAGCTAAATCAGTATCCAAACAAGAATGTTAGCAAGTTCATGATAAGTTTCCTCCTTTTCCAGTTCAGCTACTCCAATCACTACCACCACCACAGTCATCGGAGTCAAGTTTGACAAGGGCTGTGTGATTGCAGCAGACACCCTCGGTTCCTATGGAACACTTGCCAGGTTCCGGGACTGTCCCCGTGTCATGAAAGTGAATGATCTGACCCTGCTCGGCAATGGTGGGGATTACGCTGACTATCAGTACTTGAAGGATATTATTGAACAGAAAATGTAAGTGAGCTGCGGGTTTTTTGGTCTAAAAAAGTTTTAAAATAATTATATTGTTAAAAGATGATTATCACTGGAGCGTGTGTATGAAAAGATGTATGAATGTGGAAGAAGCGAAAAGATATGCAAGAGTCGTAGCAAGTGGCAGTCCATAGTTTCTGCCTACCCCCGCCCGGGAAAAAGGCGTGAGTATATTTTTGTATGTTAAAAGATATGAATTGCAATTAACATTACTCACATGAAATGAAATCGGCCTGTTTCCCATATGAGGAAATTGTTTAAAAAATGCAGTTAAGGCGTTGACTTGGTCAAGAAATAATTTTTTTTCTTGGTTTTTGACGCGAATTATACGGCTATAACACATTCTGGGTACATGGCAATAGAAATGGCCACATCAAAAATAGCTTATTCATGTGTCAGTTTTAAAACTTAGCTTAAAAATAATTATCTGATGATGATCTGCTATAGGCTGGTGATCAGCCGTAGCAGATGTCTCCCTCTTGTATAATGTCTGTATTCAATGTTACCCGCACTTTTTATTCACAAGAAACTATTACCACACAACACTTCACAAGTAATTATTTATCCATACTTTGTCTAGAAAATTTTAACTTCGTAACACCACACAACTTCTGTCCACAGCATTGATGAACAGTGTATAGGTGATGGCCTGCTGCTAAAGCCACGCTCGCTGCACTGCTGGCTGACCCGCGTGCTGTACAACAAGCGCAGCAAGATGGATCCCTTGTGGAGCAACTACATTGTGGCTGGTATGCAGGTCTGTAGGAAAATGGATATTTTTCTCTTTTTCAGATATATACGCCTATGCAGTGCCTATTGCAGCATTGCATTGGAAAAACAAAGGTTTATTTTACAAGATTTTTAAGCTTTGAACTACGGAAAAAAACTATTAAATTAGAAGCTGTAAGGGTGCCCAGAAATGTGTCGTAAATAGAATCCTTTTTTGCCACATACAATGGTGACTGGTTAGCTAGAAATATTTTTTATAAACTTATGATGAAACGATTAGGTGAAAAATAGTGTCCCTACATAATTATAATGTTTGAGCTACACTTTGACGTGTATGTATACTATCGTCAGTAAGGACAGGTCAACTCAAAATTACTGTCTCTCTTGAAAAAGCCTGTTCAGACATTTCCGTACATTTTAAAAGTGACCATGATTCTCTCAGTTTGTTTTTGCGTTTCTTCTCAGAGGTCGTCGAATAGGATAATATTCCGCCTATCTAAATAAAAAAATGTAAAACATCGATTTGTAAGTGTCTTTAAAAGATCAATTTACAGAAATAAAAATCATTAATCATTGGAAAGTATTGGCCATTGGTACCTATCATATTGGTTACATGATCGAAATCTTAAATCTCGGCAGGATGGTGAACCCTTCCTAGGCGCAGTGGACAAGTTGGGCACAGCATACGAAGATGCGGCGATCGCGACCGGCCTCGGAGCATACATGGCTACACCCCTGGTCCGCGAGGCCGTTGACAAAGGCAATCTAGACGAAGAAGCTGCTAAGTAAGTTAAAGCTATTTGGTACAGTGGGTGATAGCTGTTACCTGACCCACCGAGACCCCGCCGTCCCACCTAGGGTGGGTCAGGTAACAGCTATAACCCACTGTACAGTCGACAGCACATCAGGTTATACAAAACTGACAAATTTCTCCAAATGATTTTAAACCTTAAAATGTTTATGATTAGTTTCAAAATTTTACATTTTTGTGGTAACTTGATGTGAACGCGACCTTACATTTAAAACTAGGTTTTTCCCAGCAATGATACCTCTGTTAGTTGGTGGCTATTTTGACGAATACATACTTTTTATTGACGCATTTTTATATAAATGAGATATAAAGTTCTTTGATGAGTATCAGTATCTATGGAGTTTCTTGCAGACTCTTGTACGTAAGACCCACTATTTGGAATCGGGCAATAATCCTCTAATTTAAGGCTCATGCGTCAGGGTTGGGCGCGAAATTCAAATTTTAGCCGAAATATCTTAAATAGATCATAGGACATGGTAACGGAAGTGCTGTTTTTAGCCAGTGCAACTCAAGATTCATATTGATGGTCAATTTTACACGGTTACTTTCTTTACAATACAATTTTGAGTGGATTTGGAAGACCTAACACAAATTATTTGTCCACAGAGCTCTAGTGCGCAAATGTATGGAGGTTCTGTTCTACCGCGACGCACGCGCATTCCAGCGCTACCAACTGGGCGTGGTCACTTGCGCGGGCGTGCGCATTGAGCCAATAGCCGAACTGAAACACGACTGGTCTCTCGCGCACATGATACACATGAAGTGAACGCTGTTTCTTTTGTAATAAATATTATTTTTTAATTAGTATTTTGTTTTATTGGTACAATGCGTTTACGGTCAATGTCCTCTGAAGGCATACTGACGGCTTTATATTTTTTAACCCTCGACGCAAGTTTGACGTGTCTGTGTGTGTGTCTGTCTGTGACATCGTAGCTCCCGAACGGATGAACCGATTTTGATTTAGTTTTTTTTTTGTTAGAAAGGTTAATTAGTCGGGAGTGTTCTTATCTATGTTTGATGAAAATCGGTCGAAATTTAAAGCAATTGTCGGGGTTTTTTAAATTTTAATATATTGAAATCATTGGCGTAGCTTAGGATGTTTCCTAGCAGCCAGCCGTCCAACTGAACTAAGTACACACGGCTACAGATCAAGCTATTCAAATCCAATATAGGCTGGCCTCGCATTGTGTGGAAAGCGTATACAATGCGAGGTCAGTCGATACTGGATTTGTACAGCTTGATGTGTGCGTACATATTAGATTTTTTATTAAATTCATTCTTTAACACGATCTATTCTAAAAGATGTCCTGATTAGTTCATAAATGGGTGGTAATAATAGCTTATGAGTCAAATATAATGATATTTTAGAATTAAAAACATGATAGGTAGATAGAAAATATTATATTTAAGATGATTACACTACATCAAGAGACTCTCCAGTGTTATGCAAAGCACTTTATTTTAAAATACATTTGTATAACAATATGAATCGGCGAATTAACCTTTCAAACTAGTTAGTGAGTTACCAGCGGCTTCAACCTCGTAGGATCCCGGTTATCCCACGAGATAATAAATAATAATATAAAGCCTATATTAATCGGGTATAATGTATCTTTCTAATGGTGAAAGATTTATAAAAACCGGTTCAGTAGTTTCAGAGTTAATCGATAACAAACAAATCTTTCCTCGTTATATAGATATCCTTCGCCTTTGATAACACCCCAAAGCACCCGAATTTTTTAAATCATACTAAAACAGCCATTATTATAGATATTGGCTACTATAGATGAAACAACAAAGTGCAATACTTAACACTGTTCAGATGTTACTCAATTTACTTATAGACATTGTTGAATCGCCAAGCCGGTGACTTTCATTTCAGAGCTTTCCATATTTCAAAGATTTGCAATCATATCAATTAAAGTCCTACGCCTGTAAAGATCAACAATAGATGAATTCAGATTCTTAATTAGACAACCCGAATTCCTCTAATGATAATAATAACGTAATTGAAAGTAAATGGTTTAGTTACCAGTGAAATTTATTTTATTATAAACCCACACCCGCTATACAAAAGCTAAGCCCAGAAAAAAACGTACTCATTAGAATCATCACTTCCTCATTTATCGCAAAAAATGGAAATGGCTATTTTAAAACCGGGATTTTTTCTTATAGACCTTATTTTGTAATAAAGGTTGTAAAAAATATGTTTAACCCGTCAAACGCCATATTGTAGACACAATGCAAAATCTATTGCCCTCATGAGGCAAATACGTGCGTCAGTAAATGCCTTAACAAATAAGTTTTCACACCATAAAACACAACATTAATTCTTTCCATTCTATTATTTCTCACAAAACAGATACTTTATTCTCATGCAAGCCGATGAAATAAAAAACAATGTCCATAAGTATAGCTTATAATTACTTAAACACTATCGCCTCTTCTTATGTCCTTTAGTTGGTCCCTTGACGAAGCACCAGTCCACAGATATCGGCTGGCCCAGGATGTCCGCGCCGTCCAAAGCTTCGCGCGCACTCTGGTGGAGAGATAACAAACTAATTTGTAGCGTGAGTGCGTTACCCCGCGTTTCCACGACGACAAAACATGTTGCAAACATGTATCTAAATCTCAGAGTGAATGGAATAGGTAGTTATTTGCAACATATTTGTCGTCAGTGAAAACGCCGGGTTATATGCTACGAATAAATAATGTCATATGTACAATGTACATACAACCACACCATTATGCTGCCTCATTAGTCTTGTGGTGCTAAGCGCGACTGCTACGCTAGAAGTCTTGGGTTCCATTCCCAGGTCGAGCAGTGTTACTGGGTTTATCTATGAAATTCTCAGTAGCAGCTCGGAGTTTGGATATGTGCCCCGATAATGGACTACATGGAACCTAAACATACTGACGAAATGTGAGTGTATAGTAAGAACACCTCTGCCTTACCCATCGCGGAATACAGGCGGGATGGTATGGTATGTTTATTATTACGCTCTAGAACATGTTAAAGGAAGGGGACTGAGGGAGGAATTAGGCCTCCGGTATTGTAAAATGTACAAGGAAGATTTGTAGTTAAAAAGGTTCAATACTTACTGCAGCTTGTTTGTATGTCTCATACTCAACAAGAGCGTATCCCTTGAGGAATCCAGTGCGTCTGTCCAGATTCAAGTGTATGTTCTTAATCTCACCAAACTCTGAGAACTGATTCTGTAATACAACAAAACAAATATATACATCAATATCTTTGTTCTTTTTAAAAGATTTGCAGTGAAAAAGCATAGACCAGTCCAGCTTATACACATGCCTGGAAAAATCCTGTTTTGCATAACAGAAGAGGACTTGCAGTTTTAGCGGCCCTAAGCCTTAAGTAGCTGCTGCTCACTATGCAGCATTAAAATGTCTGATCACCGCAGAATATCGACATCAAGTCAGGTCAAGTAGCAATATATATACTGTCGCGTTGCGTTTGGTGAGTGTGGAGTGCCAGAGGCCTAATTTCTCCCTCAGTCCCCTTTCTTCTCCTTTCTCTCCCATTTCCTTAATAGGCTCAGCAATGCATCTGCAACTCCTTTGATTTTGCAGATGTCCATGGGCGGTGCTGACTACTTACCATTAGGTAGCTCGCCTGCTTGTTTGCCGAATTATCCCAAAAAAAGCCTTGCTGCTTAGAAACATACTATGAAGCATGTTTCTAAATAATGGTGTTTATAAAATAACTTAAGTTGGTTATATTTACTTTCATACCTGTATGTCCTCCTCCTGTGCCTCCTCATGCACATTGCTGACAAACAATATCCAGCCTTCCACTGACCTCTGTGGGCCGGGAGTGTTGCCATCACCCTCTGGAGCCAAGCTGTCATATCTACAACATAAAAGAAACAATAATGAAGACATCTTGGGTATATGGCAGTGGCAATAAGATAAATAATCCGACTGTACTGAGTGCCATGGGGTTGTTCGTCCCAAATAGATATGTACGTGCGGGACGTCGCCGGCATCGACTGTTTGCATGTCATGTGACGCGAACTTACCACGCAAACAATGCGCCAACATTAAGAGCGCTCTCTCTCTTCAATGCATTTGTCCACAGGTTCCAACATATCGACATTTTCAACGATCATATAAGTAGTATTGTTATAGCTGTAACATTGTATTTAAGCTAAGCTGTCGTCTATAATAGTAAGTGCTTTGGTGAAAACTGTTAGCTTATTATTAATTAATTACTTAAATAAATAAATAAATGGCAGTGGCTGAAGATTTTTATTTATTTCTACTATAGTTAATGACATTGAATTTGTTCTCGTCATCTTTTGTGTAAGTCTTTATGGCATTAATACTGAGAATATCAGCAATAATGAGTATTCTTGAGTGACATGTATATGTGGTTAGAATGATCCGAGTTGTTTCCAAGCAAAGTTGTTCCCAGATCCATTGCTCCTTAGTTCACTTGGTAAGATACAACTTGTGAGAGGGAGTGAGAGCATTGTATGTTAACATTAAAGATTGCATGCATACCACCTAATTCACTAAGGAGCTGCACACTAAACCAATCGCTTCTGGTTAGAATCTATTATGCACAAGGCCAATAATATCTTAATGGATATGTTAACTTACTATATGCATACGTTACAGAATTATCAACATACTCTTCCGCCTTTTTCCCATAGGAGCAGGCAGAAACTAAAGAATGCCATTTGTTATGGTTGTAGCATACTTCTTTTATGTTGCATTCTTTATAACATAGATGATAAAAATGTGTTATTATAACTCAATGATTCATAGTTTAGTTGGCAAGGGTGACCAACCATGGGACAGAACAGTTAAACATAAAAAATGTACATTAATGTCAGATTTTCCAATATGTTAATAGTCAGTTACCTGCCCCTGTTGCCTCGCTCGGAGGCGCCTCCGCTGCCGGCTTCACTACCAAATCCTCTACCTTTACGTTTTCGCGCCTTCTCCTTCAAACGAGCGATTCCCTCTGAAAAACACAACTTTTACTACTCAAGTACGTACAAAACACAAGAAATAGATATTTCGTTTAATAACATACCAAAGATAACGGAATTGCGTGCCTAAATACAGTTCGTTCAACTAGAAAGTTAACCTAAAAAGAATACTAAGAGAATTCAATAATTACTATAGCAAATATAGCAAGAAACAACAATTTAATTAATCAAATTGACAAGTGAAATCTTTTTAAACCATAAATCACTAGAAATAACTAAATTATAACGAATTATAGGGATCAAAACATTTGCAATTGACTTACGTTCACCGTCCTCATCTACCTCAAATTCTTCCGAGTTTTCAATATCGAGTACGTCTGCCATTTTTGTAGATCCGTGTAGATTTGAAATGAATATTTTATATTTATTTTCGCAGAGTTGCACGGTAATAAACACAAATCGCGTCTTCTTTTCAACAATGAATTGAAAATTGAATGAATTGAAATTGATTGAAATGACTTTTTACTTTTTAATTGTTTTTGTTAGTGTTGCTATTTAGATTAGGCATTTAGTATGTGGCTTAGCTCAGGTTAACAATTTAATCTGTGGTTTATGTTTCCATTTGATAATACTTGTATTGTATATATATCGGTTGGGAGTCGGTTGGGAGTTTGGGACTAAGGCCGCTAATAACCGTAACAATTATTTTTTTATAGATTTCACGAATATATTACAAGACAAGATACGAGCCAAAGGAACAGTGGCAGGGCAAGACCAATGTGGGCTAGTATGTACGCATGGCTACACATCAAGCTATACAAAACCAGATTACGCTGGCCTCCTATTGTTTGGGAAGCAAAAACAATGCGAGATCAGCTTACACTGGATTTGTATAGGTTGGCCTGTAGCCGTATGTACATTTTGCGAGGCCCTTACATAAACCATTATTATACATATTGACAAAAATAATGAAATTCAATAAAATCCCGTAGTATCAGTCGGAATCCCGTGGAATATCCTATAAATATGGAATAACATCAATGTTTGCGGTCAATGAACATAGATACATACATACATACATACACTCACGCCTTTTTCCCACAGGGGTAGGCAGAAACTATGGACTGCCACTTGCTACGACTCTTGCATATCTCTTTCGCTTCTTCCACATTCATACATCTTTTCATACACACGCGCCGGTTGCGAGTACTACGCACCTGACCTTTTTGGAGAACCTCGCCGATAAGATCGGTGTACGTCCTTCTAGGGCGACCTCTCCCGACGCTGCCACTAACATTCGCCTTATAAATTCCATTCGTTAATCGTCTTTCATTCATTCTCTCGACATGCCCAAACCATCTTAGCATATTCCTTTCAATACGTGTCACTATATCATCTTTCAGTCCGCAACGTTGTCTTATCACACTATTTTTCAGTCTCTCATTCCTAGTTACACCGCACATACTACGCAAGGAACGCATTTCAACAGCATTTATTCTACTTTCATGTCTCTTCTGCCATACCCAACATTCACTTCCATACATAAGTGTAGATGAACATAGATAGCTCTACCTATTCCGATCACTGGTAATGACATAGGTAAAATCTAATAACACTAACAAAAAGATAAAAATAAAAACAGCAACACCAAGCGCGTTACACCATGCGTTCAGAAATTTATTTCAAATCCCTAAAAAAGGTTCCGTATCGAATTTTAATAAAACTATAAAGAAATAAAAATACAAAACAAAAATGTCAAGAATATTGTGACAGCACAATATTTTCACTGATTTTGTTAAATTATTATTTTAGGCTAACTGAACGAAAATTAAAAATGAGTGGATGTAACGTGAGAGAACCACGAAACACAGTTTCTGGGGATTGGACCTCAAAGCCAACGAGATCCCCTCCAACAACACGATCCTCATCACCACCCAGTAGAGGAGAAGCAATTTTTAATAAATACATTGACCTAATACACTCAAAATCAAATCTTGATGTGAATGATAAACAAGCAGAACCTCCTGAACGACCGTTTGATTTTTTTGATGATGAAGAATTTGCTTTTGGAATAAATTTACTGAATAATAATGTTGCGTGCGTAGGCGATAACATTACTCAACTCATCCAAATGGGTATTTTTTTTATTTTACTATTATTCATGTTACTTCTATGGATGCTTATTTTTTTATATTATTCTCTCTCGGTCCCTGAATTCTGAGCATCTTGACTACACATTCATTTCCATTTAGTTTTCTCCAAAGAGACAGAGCGGGAATTGAAAACACTTTATCCGACTCAAAAAAGGAGGAAGCTATACGTTCTACTTTATGTAATGTTCATATTTTATTAACATTTTGGTCTCGAAACTTTCATGGAGCAGCCAAGGCCAGGCCTCCAGCCCAGTAAAAAGTCCTAGCTATGTCAGAAGAGCCACGCATCCATATCCTGCAAAACTATGGCATATAGTTCTTGGGTAGGGATAGATAATTTTACGTTGTCTTTAAATATTTTCAGTTTTTTTTGGCTATGGAGGGTAGAGTTAAGGAGGACTATCTCTTATGGGGGGAAAGTTGAAAAAGTGTACAGCTGTAAGCTGTAAATAACATGTAGACAGGCGAGGTGTGTTGCCTCTCCAACCAAAGGGAGGATCCTCCAACAGGCAGGTGTTTTTGCCTGGCGGGCTACAAATGTAATATCTTTGGTGTATAGCATTGTTAATGACAAGTTGTTATTATTACTTAATTATTTATTAATAAATTATTTATTAGCCTCGTTAGTCTAGTGGTCCCAAGGGCGACTGCTATGCAAGAGGTCCTGGGTTCGATTCCCAGGTCGAGCAAAGTGTTATTGGGTTTTTCTATGAAATTCCCAGTAGCAGCTCGGAGTCATTTGTGGCCGGTTAGTGGCAATATGCTCGCCCCCTATTACATGGGACCTAAACATACCGGCGAAATGTGGGTTACATTAGTACACCTCTGCCTATTCCTTCGATAATGCAGGCGTGATGTTATGTTTATGTTTATTTATTAGAAAGTAAAGAAAAAGTAAGTATTCCACTTACTTGTCATTCTATTTATTTATTCCTTCTTTATAAGCGCTTTCTTTAAAATGTACGATGCTGCGCTACCGATAATAATTTAACGCATTAAGACGGACACTTTTCATACACAGACAGTCCTCCTTACCTCTACCCTCCATGCTCTTGGCACAAAGGCCTCTGAAGCCATGCCACAATATTACAAAAAAGACATCTGAAGCTGACATTGACAATCGACAGCTCGTCCGAGAGTGCTGCTGTCAACCGTGTCAAATGTCAATTAAACGTGAATGTGAAATCGAATTTTGTGGACAGGCCATCTATTTCGTTTAATTTTCGATATATTATAATTTTATGAACTCCTGTGTAATACTGTAAATATCATGCCGGAATTCCATCTTACGGATTCCATTATTACACAGCTCAACGGTGAGTTATTTTATGATATATATGATTAATTTTGAACGTGGAGAAGTTACATAATTTTGTTTGCTAAATTGATATTGTTTTGTTTGACACAACTATTTAATTTTAGCATCGAGGCGTCCTAAATAGAACTTTATTAACGGTGTTACGTGATTTCGGACTATCGGATACACATTTACGTCTTATAGTTCTTACAGCTATGAAACTGCAATTCGACGGGCCATTTGAATTTGGTATAATATTCGTGTGTGATTTCGCGTATTTATTCTGCTAACAACTGTTTGTTGTATACATGTAATGTGTTTCGTAACATAACAAGTTGTGTTAACAAGGAATTGAATACATTTGTGAAGTTTTTTCGAACATAACCTCTTTGTTAGTGTGTTCAACTTAAAGTGTAATAATAATAAAAACATGACACAATACAGACAGTGATGTCGTGATGAACAACCGAATGTTTGAATCCATTCTTTAGTTAAGTTTGTTACTTTAATGGTAAACAAGTAATGTTTTTAATTGGATAACCTAATTTCCGAGTAAAACCTCTTTAATAATCCATAGATAATATTGAAAACTTATAAGTTTAAGGATTTGTTAATCATGTTTATTCAGAGAAACTATTTTTTTTCAGACAACAGAATATCTATTGTAAAAATCTTGTATGTTTGTTATCCAACTCGTCTGGAATGGCTTGACCATTTTTTTTTTTTTTTTGTGTATATTAGGTAGGTCTGAAAAGAGGTTATTGGCAATGTTTTATGGTGATTTTAGTTTTGCAGAATAATGTTTGCAGGGTCAGCTAGAAATGAATATAATTAAATTTGTTTTTAAATATCTTGCAATACATTACCTTCCAATTCCTGGAAGGAATTGGGGTAGGCCTTTGCCCAGCAAAAAGTTCTGTGAAAAATATACATAGTCCCTCCTACATTTAATTTAATAAAGATCTATGGGACAACAAAAATCCTTCAATTCTATTCTATCTAGCCCTTACCAGGCACCCTCTCCCTTCTAAATAACTAAAATACTAATTACATCCCTATAATTAGTATTAAAAAAAAAGTTTCAAAATGAGATAACATAAACCACCCAGTTTACAACCTTAATTTGGTGCTCAATTTGTCATTCAGAGTTAAAAAAATAACTCATTTAAGTTGGTTAGGAAAGATTTCCAAATTCAGAATAAAATAACATTAACTCACGGACTAGAGATGATGTCATGATATTATGTTGTTGATGTTGTGAAATCATTGCTATTCTTATATCAATTGTGTAATATGGCCTCTCATACAATATCTTGGCATTTGTTGCTTTACAATGAGTAGTAATTCAAATTTGTGTTGTTATAATTTGCAATGTAAATGAATGTAATATTGCCACACTAATAAATATCATCAACAATACATTTTTTAAATAATATGTACATTTAAAGGTTGTCTGTAAGTGATAAAGATGAAGTATAAAACCAACCATTCTGATCACTTAGCTTTAATCATAACATAATGGTTGTATCTCTCATAGGTTAGGCAGAGGTATACTTTATTAGGTATTTTACTAATTATATATCTGCTTCTAGGTGGTGTATCAACATCATAACATAATGGTTGTATCTCTCATAGGTTAGGCAGAGGTATACTTTATTAGGTATTTTACTAATTATATATCTGCTTCTAGGTGGTGTATCAACTTGAAAAATGCACCAGATTTTAAGTAGATCTCCAGCAATACAACTGTGAATTTTTGCGTGATGCGTTTACAAACATACAGACAGACGGACTGACGAAAATTGTTGTCTGGCTTCTGTTACTTTACTAAAGACTATTAATATATATTATTTTATTTTATATGTATATATTTTTTTCAATATCCATAATGTACAGACATCAGCCTGTTAAAATTTGATTATATTTTAAATTTGCCAATATACTGACATGTTTTTAAAATGTTTCGCAGCCCAAGAGCCATGGCCAGAAAGCGTGAAGCTCTTCCAGCCTTACGAGGTAGAACAGATACTTCTGCCCGACAATGCCAGCTGTCTTGCTGTGCAGGCATTTCTGAAGGTAAACATCAGACTAAATCGACTGCTTAAATCTACTAAGTCCAGGTCATTATGACGAATCATTTCTCAAATATCATTATTATAACATAACATACCATCACACCTGTATTCCCCGGAGGTTTAGGCAGAGGGTTACAAATGAACACTCATATTTCGCCGGTATGTTTAGGTCCCATGTCTGTAATAGGGAGTGAGCCTCTTGCCATTATCTAGACAATGAGCTGCTACTGCTTTCCCCCGCGCGCGCGACGCCCAAGCGAATAGACGTGTTCAAATGCACTCCGTGTTTTAAAAATCAATATTGTTAGAAATACTTCGTGTTCCTTGATTTATCTAGTGTGATAGTAACAATTAGCGCCTGTTTATCACAAACAGTGTAAAAAAAACCTTAAAACAGTCTCTAAAACTGATAATAAATCGAAATTGTGTTTTCAATTTTAAGTTATAGTGTTAACAGTGACAGTAACAGAGTGAGTTAACAATTGACCTTTGCTCGGACATCGGCCGGTCATAAACTGGTTTGTTGGAATATTGCCGCTACTGGTCACTATAGGAACAGACTTTTCAACGACTTTTTTATTGTTATCCTGGTCGAGCGGTGGGCGTGAAGGATTTCTTTTTACTATTAAGTCTCCGTGGCGAGTCTTCGAATCCTGATAACTATCATTAGTCATTGGCTGGATGAGTAACTTTGGTTGCTCTTTTTTATTTTTTTCTTTATTTATTCATAATAATCTGGCGACAATTTAGTGTATCCAGCACAAGCTCTGCGCCTGCCAATATTTAATTGCAATTTGTCTCAGAGATTTTTTTGCATATATTTGTTAGGCGGTTTGCTACGAAACTTAGTCAATTACTACAAGATGTCGGTGCAAAGATCACCACCAGGCCTGAAAATGAAGACTCCACCTCCATTGCTTTATGGATCGGACTCTGCGCTTAACAAAACTTCCAGTGATACTGCTACTGAATGTTTCCTCAATATAACAAAGCGTCATAAACGCACTTTCAATGAATTTTCGGATACTTCGGAACAGTATATATCGGAAATAAAAAATATGATATCTGAACTCAAAATTCAACAGGAAGAAAAATTTGAATCACTTAATTGTGCTATAAATGTCTTGGTTACTCAAAACCAGGATATCCGAAAAACGGTAGACTTCATTTCGACCCAGTATGACGACTTGCTCACTAAGTTGAAGGGCTTAGAAAAGGAAAATACCGACTATAAAAAACAAATTTACGCACTGGAAAGTCGACTAGACATCCTTGAAAGGAACTCACGCAGTACTGCGATCGAAATCCGGAATGTGCCTACAGCACCGAACGAAAGCAAACAGGCTATGATTAACATCGTTAAGAGTGTAAGTTCTAAACTGTGCCCCGAGACTCCTTTGGAAGACCTGGAAGTCAAAGAGATATATCGTTCCAAATCTGAGGCGTTAGTTATCGATTTCATAAGCACTAATAGAAAGGAATCCATAATAACGGCGTTTAGGAAATATAATAAAAATTGCCGCTTAAGTAAAATACCACAATTTAATACTCAGCACTTAAATTTGCCCGGGTCAACTAAACCAGTGTTCATCTCGGAAGTCCTATCAAGCAAAGCCGGGCGTCTTCATTACCTTGCTAGACAACTAGTTAAAAACAAAAAGATTGCACATACTTGGACATCTTTTGGTAAAGTATATGTAAAGAAGGAGGAGGGACAGGCGCCGCTACGCATACAGGAAGAAGCAGAGTTACATAAATTAACATTGTGACTGATTGCTCATGATACATGGATGTCTAGACTAGTATTTTCTTTATTATTTACTTTCTTTGATTTTTGTTATGTGCATGCTAAATTCCAAATTTATAGATTATTCTTGTACATTGGATATACATATTATACACTCATTGTTATTAAACATTATGGTACATTTATTAAACACACACGTTACACACGTCACACACGCACAACAATATTCTACCTCCAACTAACATCATTACCCACTATATCTAAGCTTATTGATACATTCCGCTGTTTCCCTCTTTTTGTATATTTGATTTACTTTATAATTTTCCTAAAGACATTATAATAAAATTCGATAGTACAGTAATTGAATCATTAAACCAAAATCTTGATTCCTTAGCAGTAGCCAAATCTATCACATGCGATATTGATGACATAAAATCACTTATACCTAGCAATAATAATAATACACTAAAAATCCTGACCCAAAATATACGAAGCATAACATGTAACTTCGCTAATTTCGTGACATTACTCACAAGATCAGCCATTGAGTGGGATATACTTATTTTAACGGAGTGCTGGCTCCAGTCTACCAAATACATACCTGACCTGGATGGATATAATTATACGACTACAACTTTTCATAGAACTCAAAATGAAGGTGTCGTTATCTATTTTAAAAATTCGTATAAAATACTAGTCGACGAACCACCTGTCACTGATGCTAACTGTTTATTGTTGAAAATAAATTCAGATACTTGTGTCATTGGAATTTATCGGCCACCAGGTCAGCGCAACACTAGTGGCTTTAACACATCATTGGATGCACTCTTAAAGAAATCATCTAATTTCAAAAACATAATCATCTGCGGAGATATAAATATTGATATAGGCCCTAACAATACTGATAATCGCGCCAATGAATATCTCAATATTTTGGCTAGTCATTGTATACTTCCCGCTCATACAGCGCCCACCCACGGCTTGACGTGCCTGGATCACACTATGATCAAAACGAAATTACAGGCTACCTGCTTTATTGCTGAGTCAACCGTCACAGATCACGAATGTGTTGGTATTGTGATCGACCTGTATCATAAGCTATGTTACCCTAGTATTGTGAAGTGTCGCATTAATTACACTGGATTAGATGATACAATAAATACGACAAATTTTAGTCAGATATTAGACTACAGTGATGTCAATTATGCTACTGATCTATTCATTTCTTTATTAAAAAATGCAATTCAGATCAATTCACATGTGGTGAAAGTGTCTAATAAAAAAAGGGTAAGCAAACCGTGGATCACTACTGGTCTATTACGATGTATGCGTAATAGAGACAATTTGCACAAAAAACTAAAAAGGAATCCTGATGATGAACTTCTTAAATTAACATATAAAAGATACAGAAACTTTTGTAATGCTCTTTTAAAAAAACAGAAGAGAATATATGAGAAACAGGAAATTGAAAAATCTAAAAATAACAATAAAAAGCTGTGGGATGTGATTAAAAATATATGTAGTTTTACCAAAAAAATAGATCACTCATCTGCACTTATCAAAACTGATGATCCAAAAAAAAGTGTCGACGAAGCAAACACTTATTTCACTAGCGTTGGACGGAAACTGGCGGAAAAAATTATCGGCAACGGCATTCAACCCTATAACAACATAACCCTTATTCCTGCTTCACCTAACTCCCTTGTTTTACTTCCCACTGATGAAAATGAGATAGAATATCTCATAATGGACCTCAGAGAAGATGCGGCAGTAGGAGTCGATCAAATATCTGGAAAAATCTTAAAGCGTTACATAAAGACAATCACACCGTCTCTTACTCATATCTGCAACCTTTCGTTGGAATCTGGTACCTTTCCACTAGCTCTGAAAGTAGCACTTGTTAAGCCTATCTTTAAGGCCGGTGATAAGGACAGTATTAACAATTATAGGCCAATCTCGATACTTCCCATATTGTCCAAAATCTTGGAGCGACTAATCAATAAACGCTTCATGAACTTCCTTGAGGCTAACACCCTACTCTCACCAATGCAATTTGGCTTTCGACCGGGCAGATCGACCGATGACGCTGTAAACCAACTCACTAATGCAATTGTTACCAATATTGACAATAAGAGAAAATGTATTGCAGTATTCCTTGATTTAGCAAAGGCCTTTGACACGGTCCCAATTCCATTGCTTTTACACAAATTGGAAAGAATGGGTGTCAGAGGCCTTCCACTGCGTTTATTTGAAGACTACTTATGCCATAGGAAGCAACGTGTAAAGATTGACAACTGGGTTAGCAACGAACTTCCTGTACATTACGGCGTGCCTCAAGGAAGTGTACTTGGTCCTAGCCTTTTTCTGGTCTTTATAAATGACCTGTGTCAACACCAGCTCATGCACGGAAGAATACTATCCTTTGCAGATGACACTGCGCTTTTATTCTCTGGAAACACTTGGGAAGATGTATTTCAGTCTGCCCAACTTGGGCTCGATCAGGTATGCCAATGGCTCAGACATAATGTATTAACGCTAAATGTTACAAAAACCAAATTAATAGCCTTTGCGACAAATAGAAGTCTTCTTCCTCCAACAACTCTCAACATTATTGCTCACACATGTACCGACACAGACGTTTCGCCATGCCTCTGTCCACCTCTTCAAAGAACTGACATGATTAAGTACCTTGGAGTATGTATAGACCAAACACTAACTTTTAAACCACACATTGACATCCTAGTTTCTAGGATTCGCAAGTTGATATACATATTTAAAATATTGAGACATGTTGCGGATCTTAAGACTTCTAGAATGGTGTACTTCGCTCTCTGCCAATCAATAGTCAACTATTGCATATCATCTTGGGGAGGAGCAGGAAAGGTGCACCTGCTGGAGGTCGAAAGAGCCCAGAGAGCCATACTTAAGGTGGGAGCTGGTTTGCCTTTCCGATATCCAACTGTTCAGTTATACAAACTTTGGGATGTCCTAACTGTTAGGCAAACCTTCGTATTGTCCTTAGTAATGAAAAAACACTCACAGATGGTATACAATCCCAATCTAAAAAAGGACAAACGGAGAAAGGGCAATGTATGTCCTACTAATAAATTTAAAACCAGCCTATCGCAAAGGTTTTACTGTTTTCTTGGAGGCTATCTTTATAATAAAATCAACACTATACTGTCAATATATTCACTAAGGAAACCAGTGTGTAAAGTTACGGTATGCAAATGGCTTAAAACTCTGGATTATCAAGCTACTGAAAGTCTGCTAACTCCAATCACACAAAATACTCTTCTACAACATCCAACATACCATACATACCAGCCAACACACACACACACACACACACACACACACACACACACACACACACACACACACACACACACACACACACACACACACACACACACACACACACACACACACACACACACACACACACACACACACACACACACACACACACACACACACACACACACACACACACACACACACACACACACACACACACACACACACACACACACACACACACACACACACACACACACACACACACACACACACACACACACACACACACACACACACACACACACACACACACACACACACACACACACACACACACACACACACACACACACACACACACACACACACACACACACACACACACACACACACACACACACACACACACACACACACACACACACACACACACACACACACACACACACACACACACACACACACACACACACACACACACACACACACACACACACACACACACACACACACACACACACACACACACACACACACACACACACACACACACACACACACACACACACACACACACACACACACACACACACACACACACACACACACACACACACACACACACACACACACACACACACACACACACACACACACACACACACACACACACACACACACACACACACACACACACACACACACACACACACACACACACACACACACACACACACACACACACACACACACACACACACACACACACACACACACACACACACACACACACACACACACACACACACACACACACACACACACACACACACACACACACACACACACACACACACACACACACACACACACACACACACACACACACACACACACACACACACACACACACACACACACACACACACACACACACACACACACACACACACACACACACACACACACACACACACACACACACACACACACACACACACACACACACACACACACACACACACACACACACACACACACACACACACACACACACACACACACACACACACACACACACACACACACACACACACACACACACACACACACACACACACACACACACACACACACACACACACACACACACACACACACACACACACACACACACACACACACACACACACACACACACACACACACACACACACACACACACACACACACACACACACACACACACACACACACACACACACACACACACACACACACACACACACACACACACACACACACACACACACACACACACACACACACACACACACACACACACACACACACACACACACACACACACACACACACACACACACACACACACACACACACACACACACACACACACACACACACACACACACACACACACACACACACACACACACACACACACACACACACACACACACACACACACACACACACACACACACACACACACACACACACACACACACACACACACACACACACACACACACACACACACACACACACACACACACACACACACACACACACACACACACACACACACACACACACACACACACACACACACACACACACACACACACACACACACACACACACACACACACACACACACACACACACACACACACACACACACACACACACACACACACACACACACACACACACACACACACACACACATATTTGTATATCCGTGTGTTTGTTTATTAGTTCTTTAGTAATACTTTTTATCTAATATTGTATTTCATCACTTTCAAATTATGTCCTAAACTTATTTAATAGTAACCTATTCTATATAATGTAAGTCTAAGGGGGCCTGGTGACCTGTAACACAGGTATTGCTATACCTATCTCAGGCACCAGTCTCTCACAAATGTTTGCAATTACCTATATTGTTTCAACCACTACATGCCACCAATCATTTGTGATGAGAAAATAAATGCATTTTTTATTATTATTTATTTATTATTTACTGATAATTTCAAAGAATGACTCAATAACACTTTTCTCGACCTAGGGATTGAACCCAGGACCTCTAGCGTAGTAGTCACGCTTAGGACCACTAGACTAGTGAGGCACTGTCTCTAAATATTATATTCGTTTTAATTTAACAAAAACTGCAAGCAAAATAGGTACCTATCTATCCTATGATGGGAGTAATTCTATCTCTTTCCACCACAGATGTGCAACCTCCCCTTCGAAGTGGAAATGCGTTGGAACGCAGAATTCATGTCACCATCAGGTCGAGTGCCATTCATCAAGTGCGGCGCCTTCGTGGTGTCAGAACTGGAGCCTATTGTACAGTTTGCGGCTAACAAAGGAGTCTCCCTATGTGGCAAACTCACCACGGAGGAGAAAGCCGAAATGAGGGCGTATATGAGCCTTATTACTAACGTCCTTGTTAATGCTGAGGTTGGTAACATTATGTATTTGATGATGATGGCAAGGTTTTCGTCAAAAAAAAAATGTTGATTGATGTTGTTTGTGGAAGATTTTGGTTTATTTCTTTCTATGATACCTACAGAAAAAGGTATCATACTCAGTACTATTTAACGCTTTAAAAATTGTAATTCCCAAATTATTTATGTAGGCAAATAATGGCTATGCTAAGGCAAATAAGCTTATCAGCTTAGCTGATTGTCCATTGCAGAGGTTCCCTGAGCGTGACTCCCTCGCCCCCCCCCCCCCATATACTATTGTAGATACTTGACTGGAGTTGAGCCAGTCAAAATAGTAAGAGTAAAAGTTACCTCTAGTTTTGTGGACTATATAGCTTCACCCTATATGCGCGACCCTCCCCATGAAAGGCATTTAATAACGCGGTTCTTAAATTTCATCTACAAATCCTGTACCTTCAGTGAAAAGTAAAGTCTTTACCTGTATCTCTCTTAATATTTTCACGTAAAATTAATCAGTAAATGAAACTCAAATTTTTGGTCTAGTTGGTATCCCTCTTAGCAATTCTGCAAAAACGGGAAAAATATTCCTTTCAAATGCAGAAAAGCCGAGAAACCACGCGGGCGAAGCCGTGGGCGGAAAGCTAGTATTGGACAATACCATACTTTTTAAAATTTAAAAGAGACCATAATTCTCCGAGTTTCTTTAAGTGTTTCTTCTCAGAGGTAGAAGAAAAGAAACCGGCGCCATTCAGTTAAAAATAAATTAAAACTTATAAAAGTGTCTTTTAAAGATCTATTTACATAAATTAATATGTTTTATCACAGTATCCATACTTATATGCTAACGAGGTATGATAGCCTTGTGATATGATCATTGGACTGCCAAGTCAAAGGTCTCGAGTTCGAATCCAAGGCACGCACCTGTGTCTTTACCTGTATCACTCTTAATATTTTCACGTAAAATTAATCTGTAAATGAAACTCATATTTTTGGTCTAGTTGGTACCCCTCTTAGGTTCAAATTGAGCGAGTTAAATTTGGTGTTAAGTGTTATAACTACGCAAAGAATCAGATTTTTTTAAAACTTAATCATCCATTTTCTCAGATTTTTTTTTTCCAATTTTATCACTTTTCACTGAAAGTACAGTTTTTTTTTTATCGACGCTCGCGTATATTGCGACAGTATACCTTTTGATGACTTTCATTCCCTCTCGTAGTGAGAGGAGACCCGTGCCCAGCAGTGGGACAATGTAATGGGTTGATGATGATGATTCGCCAAAAGACATGATTAAAGCTATATTTTACCTTCCAATTACCATACAAATTTTCATTTCCCAGCTGTATATATCGTGGGTGGACAGCGACACCTTCAACGCTGTTACGAAGGTCCGCAACTCCTCAGTGTACCCCTGGCCGCTGGGCTGGTACCAGACTAGGGCCAAGCGGAACACCGTCATCAAGAGGTTAAAGGCGCTCCACTGGTACGACAAGACCTTGGACCAGGTTTTAGCTGATGTGAGTATACATATTATAAGTCCTTTTATTATTAAGTTTCTTTAACATAACATAACATAACATACCATCACGCCTGTATTCCCCGAAGGGTTAGGCAGAGGTGTACTTAATGTACACCCACAGTTCGCCGGTATGTTTGGGTCCCATGTAATAGGGGGCGAGCCTATTGCCATTCACCGGGCACAAATCCAGAATTTCATAGAAAAACCCAAAAAAACTTTGCTCTTTGGTCGAGCAAAGTGTTATTACCTAGTTACCTCTAGCATAGCAGTCGCGATTGGGACCACTAGACCAACGAGGCAGTCTCTTTAATTAAGTTTCTTTCTCTCTAAGTTTCTTTAATTAGAAAATTCATATCTTTGTGAACATTTCGCAATATTTAATGCTAAAAACTAATAAAAAAAAAGCTTATAAGTCCTGTTCCGATATTGCCCTACGACATTGTAAAACTTAGATGAGTTTTAGCAATATTATAAAGCTGAAGAGTTTTATTTGTTTGCTTGAACGCGCTAATCTCAGGAACTACTGGTCCGATTTTAAAAATTCCTTCAGTGTTAGATAGTCCATTTATCGAGGAAAGCTATATAACATCACGCTACGACCAATAGGAGCGGAGCATAAATGAAAAATTCTGCAATAACGGGAAAAAATATTCCTTTCAAATGCAGAAAAGCCGAGAAACCACGCGGGCGAAGCCGTGGGCGAAAAGCTAGTATTGGACAATACCATACTTTTAAAATTTAAAAGAGACCATAATTCTCCGAGTTTCTTTAAGTGTTTCTTCTCAGAGGTAGAAGAAGAAAAACCGGCGCCATTCAGTTAAAAATAAATTAAAACTTATAAAAGTGTCTTTTAAACATCTATTTACAGAAATAAATATGTTGTAAGTAGTCATGTGCGTATTAATAATTAATTATCACGCGTTTAAACGGTGAAGGAAAACATCGTGAGGAAACCTGCATACCTGAGAGATTTCCTTGACGGCATGTGAAGTCTGCCAACCCGCAGTAGACTAGCGTGGTGGACTATAGCCTAATCCCTCTCGTTCCGAGAGGAGCCCCGTGCCCAGAAGTGGGCCAATGTAATGGGTTGATGATGAATGATGATAAAGAGGTAAAGTTTGAGAGTGTGTAATCTCTGTATCAACTGAACCGATTTTGATAATTCTTTCATCAATAGAAAGCTATATTATTCTTGAATGACATAGGCTATTTATCATCTCGCGGTATAACTAGATTCCTATGCGGGCGAAGCCGCGTGCAACCTCTAGTGTTGGTATAAAGATACATAGTTTGGTTCGTAGAGAAAGAGATAGGCTACTTTTCGTTTCAAAAAGTCCTTTGCGATAAGAGTGAAAAAGCAGGCTAGTAATGTCTACATAATTTATACTAAGTACCTAGGCCACAGAGGTTGAAGGTGTTGATTCATTTTGAACACTGTTGAGCCGGCTTTTTCACCGGGCGAGGCCCCGCACAGAGCAATTACAATCACAACCGCACAGAGACATCGTGCTAGTTGCCATGCGCCTGCGCACCACGGCCAGCGTCGTTTGTGCGCGTTCAGACTTCAACCTCAGAATAATTAATACTACAGTGTTCTTGCTCCTTTACCGAAGTTTTAGTCGAAGCAAAAACACTTTTTAACTAGATGTTGATAATTTTCTGTTTAGCTATGTTTTTATAAATTTCCAGGTAGAACAGTGTTGCAACTCGCTGAGTCAACGGCTCGGCGATAAAGATTACTTCTACGGTAGCACGTGAGTATTTTTTATATACATAAACAGTCACCATCAAATATATCGGAGCGAACAAACTGTTCATATTTATCGGAGCAACTAGGGAAATTAAACTTTATCTCAATGGGATAAAAAACATGTCACAATGACAGCTGCTCTGTTCGGTGTTCATTCTAAAATATACTTTGTATTGTTGACATAAGGTTTAATATGTTTGGTAGTTCAGATCATTTTGAACAGTTTGTATTGCAGATATATTCGATGCTGACTGTATAAATTCAAAATTGTATAACAACCTATTTTTAAATGTTACTTATTTGCCATTCTGCATAGAATTTACGAAGCCCTTTTTATGTAAGATTTTCGATTTTCTAATGGTATTTGAAGAGGAAGTCTATTGAGACTGAGTATTGCCAAAGTCATACTGAATTCTACCAAATTGGAAATATTATTTGAGAATGGTAGAATTTTGTAGCGGAAATAGCTCACATTATTATTAAAATCTACCTATTATCCTTCTACCAATTGCCTAGCAGCTTCCTAATTCCTACCCCCAATTCCTTCCTAGCCCGACCCCCCTAGACGCGCTAGTGTATGGACATATGCGAGCGATCCTTATGTCTTCGGGAGCCAATACCGCGCTGCTTATCAAATGCATCACCAGCTCGCTATTACGTCATCTTCTGAGGTGCATCAATATTACCCATATGATTATGACGGTATGTGAACTTGCCTTTATTTCTTCACATTGAAAATAGTCCATTTTTTATATTTTTCCAAGCTATAAGGTGATTTTAGTGAAGGAAAAGTAAACTTGCGCTTCAACAGATGTCACTTACGTAATTACGACGTAATTTTTCCGTCACTAAAATAACTTTAAAATCCATTTATTAAATCATTTTATAAGAAAATAACTCGGTCTGCCTCTTTGTTACGTTCTACTTTGGTATAGAATTAGACAGACCTTGAAGAAGGTTGATATAGGCAGCAGGAGAATGGCAAGAGATTTGAGGTGGGGTTTGCCAACCGGGCTCTAGTCTGCGCGTGAGGTAGTGTATAGGGCTTGCAGGTTAGCCCGAGAGCTTCTAAAGAGTCACTCAAGGGCCCTTCAAGTCCAGTCCTACCCTGGACATACTTAGGATCTCTTATGTCTCAAAAAGTCTTTGAAGATGCAAGTGAAACAATTGGAAACACCTAGGTATCTGATAAATGTGAGAGTAGCTTCTGTTTGTCTGTAATCTTTTCACGTCTAAATCGTTGAATAGATTTCGATAAAATTTACCGATGTCCCCAGAATGAAATCTATCCCATTCTTTCTGGGGAAGGACATACGGTACATTAGGAGGCATATTGCCTAGTGACCTCCACATGGCTTTATTCGGCTCTGCATAGGAGCATGAGAGTGATTGCTGTGTGAAACTATACATCCTAACTCCCCTCCCTTCCCCTCCCAGCCTCAAGAAGAGTATTTAGTGACGCAAGCATTCCAATTGTCCCGCCGTCGCCTATCGCCGGAAAGGACAGTGTCTGAACGAAGCACTCGAATCAAGAGGTCCCGAATGAGCATCAGAAACACCAGCAAGGACAGTGTCAATTATAATAGAGACGTCTTTGGTAAGAGGGGAATGGACCATATTTGTTATTGCATAGTTACCACAGTTTTATTTTGGTGCAGTGACAATGTCAAAGGTATCGATTGAATACAAAGCATGCACTTCTGACTTATCGAAGTCATGTGCATATTAATAATTCATTATTATCAAGCGCTAAGGGCGACGGAAACATCGTGAGGAAACCTGCATGCCTGAGAGATTTTCTCGATGGTATGTGGAGTCCAACCCGCATTCGGATAGCGTGGTAAACTAATGCCTAATCCCTCGTATTTTGAGAGGCGTTATTTCGTTCACTTTGATATTTTTCTAGTCTCTCAATGGTTATTATAAGTAATAACCATTGAGAGACTAGAAAAATATCAAAGTTTACTTTAATACGAAACTAGATGAAATTGCCTTTATTTTAAGCTAACATTTCCATAGTATTTCTTATCATATTGAACTTCTAATGTATAATAAATCTTTTAGTTTCTCACGATGCAGGTTTCAAACCATTTGCGTCGAAGCAAATCATAATAATGACATCCAAAGAAGGCAACGTCACTTGCAAGTACGACTCTCAAAAGAAATACGATAGAATTCAATTTATCGATGAAGATCGATACAATTACATGTACGAAATCGTCGAAGGCATTCTTGATAAAGTAGACGAAGAGGTTATCGAATCGTTAAATGAAAAACAAGATAAAAACGATGCATTCGAAGTGATAAATTATCCTAATTCGATGACCGAATCGACATACGAAACGGTTGAATCGAAAGTGAACGATTATTTGGATACGATTGAGGAGAATGATTTGACGGATACTTCTAATTCTTTGGAGACGTCACCTGAAGATGTAATACAGACAATTAATGATGTGGATTACGCTGACAGTAATGTGAATGCCGATAATACGCGTAACAAAATCCGAACAAATATGAGTTTCCTTAAAGATCTCAGGTATTTGAAATGGCTATTTGTTAAATCATTTTGTGTAACACCTCTTTGAACATAGTCAGCTAGTCAAAACGTAAATTTAGGTCTGGAGGCAAATTCATCTAATAACATTATCAATCCCCGCTTAGAATACAATTTCTCATATTCAGATCGGTATCAGACCCTGACGACCAGGGCCGTATCAATGATACGGGGCCCCTGGGCTACAGGGACCCCTAACATGTATAAGCAAAAATGATTATTGCACAATTACACCTATTCCACAATATCACTTAATCTCTTTCTTCCGAAAAAAAAAACAAAAACAAACTGTAATAGATACCTGAGAATGAGTGAAAAGAGAGGAGGTTATAACCCTTTGCGCCCCCCCCCCCCCCAACTGATTTTGATACGGGGCCCCTAAAAGGCACGGTACGACACTGCTGACGACAGAGTGTCCAGCACCTTCGTGTGTTCCGACTTCCTTGCGGCTCCTTGTCCAGCACATAGATAGCAAATCTTAGTTCATCTAATCCTAGTTGATTTCATTCATCATTCTCTTTCATCGTAATATAAAGTTTTATGTATTTCTTTATTTTTTCAAATCCCAGCCCCAAAGATTGCGAACTCGATCTGAATAGCGACAGAGATTCCATTGGGAATGCGTCCGACAAATCGCCGTTTGCGCGCACGCCGACAATTGGAGGTTTTTTCTTTATTTTTTTTTTAGATGGTCTCCCCTTTTCTTTTAGGTCTTTTTAAACAGCTTAGTTGCGACCGAAGTCAGCTACAGTAAGGTTTAATCGACTTTTGAATTAGAATGTTGTTTTATGTCACAATAGCTAAAAAGAACAGGTTTCGCTCGGCTTTTACCTTGTAGATACGAAATTTCGTATTAATACGCCGTTTCGTACACACAGCTACAGATCAATCTAGATAAATACAGTTTAAGCTGATCTCGCATTGTATGGTCTTGTATGCATTAAGAGGCCAGCGTAAACTGGTTTTTTATAGCTTGATGTGTAGCCGTGCGTACAAGACAATTCCAGCAATCTTGTTAGGTTGTTCTAACATGGTACGGCACGAAATTTCGTATTGCTACGCAGTTTCGTGTTAACATCTGCCCCCTTCCAGATTCTAAGTCAACGCTAAAATTGCCAAACGATGAAGAAATAAGCGTTGAGAGTCTGCTCAACTATCTACGGCAAAGGAATGCGGCGTATAACTACGCTGCGGTGGCTGATATTGACTAGTCGCTACGGGAATAATGGAATACGACATTTCGTGTTCCATGTTTTAAGGAAAACGGAATGTCGTATTTGATATTTGTAAAGTTTATTAATGATGACATGCGTATATTGATTTAAAAATTTGTGTCTTAAATGTACGGATAAATCCGTACCAAAAAATTTGCTAACATTATTTAACAGAGGTTTTATTTTGAAGTAATTAATTCCAAATCACACTGAGGTTCGAATAAATTATAATGTTATTAATACCAAGACATAAGAAATGTAAGAGGATTATAATACTAATCCTAATATTTGGTAGTAATTCTGCCAATATAAAATATGAAATGGTTCTCTTGAAATAATGAAACATGTTGTGTTGAATTCAATAGCTATCAATACATTTTGTTCAATTGTACTTAATATACCTACTATATCAAGATTTGGTAAAATGTTGCCAACATATCTTAGTATGAAAATTTCAGTTTGGTAGTTTTTGTAAATTGGTTTTCAACAGTAACATCTGTTACTTACTACATTAGGAAAAGCGTTTCAGTTAGCTAGGTTTATTTTGTGTTTTAATAAATTATTTGTTCATGTCTCAAATGATGTTTTAATTTATTTATGCAGAATGGCAAACGACATGTAAGTTTTCATATCATATATTTTGTGTTCATATTTATTTATCGTCATATTTATAAATATGTATATAAACAAAACGTCTTGTATGCCTCTTGAAAGTACTATGTATAATATGTTTTTACACGTGATATGTTGTGACAGGAAAAATAAGATTATAGAAAGCTATAGAAATTTTGTTGGACGTTGTATATTTTTATAAATCTGACGGTTAACCTTTAACTATGCAGAATTTTAGATAGCCTGTTTTTGGGCTTCAGATAAATGAATAAACAAGTAGTTTAAAAATGTAGTGTAATAGATAGTTAGGTACTATAGTTTTGTGATACTGACACGAAAAAAATTCGTTTATCTAAAGTTGTTGAAAAAAATTGTTTTAGTAAATAGAAGTGTGGAATATTTGCGTCATTTATTGAGTAGTAGGTATTATTAGTGTTGCCAATTAGTTCTTAATAACAATATTTTTTTTACTTAGCCAATAGCAACTAAGTATACCAGTTTTATTCAAGGAACCAAATAATATATTTTGAAAGGCGTATTAATTACGTAGTATAGTCAATTATTTTCATTGTTTTGATTCCTTGAATACTTTAGTTTGATTTCCATTGTATTACTAACAAATTTATTAAAATTTTGTCCACAGACCCACCGAGCTAGACGCCCTGGTATTCGGGCACGTCTTCACCATAATTACCACTCGTCTTCCGTGTCGAAAACTGGCGGAAACCGTCCGCAAACACGAGTCGTTGGTCGCTCTCGCCAAACGAGTGGACGAACAATACTTCAAGAGGCCATAGCGACAAGTTTTCAAGGACATATCGACTTCGTTCACTAGTCCTTGAAAGCCCTGTCCCTTCGTAGTTCTTTACTCTTGTAAATTAGATGATATTCTTCTGCTTTTAACTTTGAAAGATTTGGTAGAAATATCTTTGGTTGGTAAACCTAGTAAAATGGCCTAACTAGATATCGATTTTAAAGGGTAGGTACGGGTAATCCCTCCACAGAAAGTTCTACTGAATAGCCACATTTTTGCTTTAAATACTAAAAAGTAGTTTTTTTTAATTGTAGTTTTTTTTAAATTTCAGAAATATTGTGAATAGGTGCTTAAAATAATTAGGTATACTTATTTCTTATAGTATAGAGGCCTAGCTTAATTTCGACAGAAATTTGTAAAAAATACTTGAAGCTCTTTCATTTTTAGGTTCTAAATTAGAAATAGCTAACGCCATTCTTAGAAAAAGCGCTTTAAAAGGACTAGGATTCTTGGACATTAATTTTTAATGAGGATGGAGAATGTAATGTATGTATATAATTAGGGAAAATAATCGCGTATGTGTGTCTTTTAGTCGAAAATATAACTTAAAAACATAGTCAACCTTAGAATTACTAGAGTGTAAATCGTTTTAAGTTGATTTAATTGTAGATAACTGTCTATTATGTATGTTATTTCATTTAGAATACGGCTATTTACTGAAACTGTTGAACAAGATAAAGCGTTTTGTATTCTGTAAGACATACAAACATCTAAGACATCGTGTCTATTATACATATTATCTACTGTCTTCGAATTTTTGGAAAAGTATAAATAATAGGTATTAGAAGAAATGCTTAAAAAATCGTAAGATGTCGCGAAAGCTTGGGCATCCTATTTTCAGTGCAGTTACAGAAATCAAAGTAATTAAATTTATGATTTTTGATTAAACCAATTTCAGTATATGGCCAATAGATTTGGTAATGCATCGGATTGTGTGTGCACTGTTTAGCAAATAGTACTGAGGTAAAGTGAATAAAGATTTGTAAGTTTGTTTGGCAACTGATAGTCAAGTTTTGCAGTTTTATGTCGCTAAAATGTTTATAATTTAAGATAAGGACCGAGCTAATTAATGGGGTAAGAAGTAGTATTAAAATTTAAACAAATATTGAGGTAATTAAATGTAAAAGTGCACAAATATATATTATAGTACTTATAGTACACATACTAACTTGCTAAGCTGTTCAAGTAAACATTTTTGCTAATCTTTTTTTTAAGTACCAGTTTGTTTTGTGCTGAACTCAATATAAGAATAATGTACATAAGTATTTACATTTATTGATGTAATATTATCATAATCATAACCATGTTATATACACTAAAAACATTGTGTAATCACTGACATATCGAATTTAAACTCAAATATGAATGAAATACGAATTCATCATTTTACGAAATCCGGAACGGCGTATTCGTACTAAACTCAAATTTCTCCAAATTATTTTAAACCTTAAAATCTTGATACTTAAGTTCAAAATCAACCAAGTTAAAGCACAAGTTTTATTATAGTCTTATTATTGCTTTTTAATATTAATCAATAGTTATTGAGTAGTTTTATTAGGTTACTGTGTTTTAAGTTTTTTTTTTTAAATAAATCGAAGGTTTAAAATGTCTATTATGATACTTAAGGTGAATTGTTTCGCCTTTTTCGCAAAATGATTTTTTAGAAGCGAGAATATCTACCTTGGCGCAAAGTATAGCAACTTCTCTTATCGGCTGATTGTATAAAACGAATATTTAATATGTTATTTTATAATTTGTTTTCTATGTAATAGTTATGTAAGTATCCGAAATGTTGTTAGTGTGAAAAAAACATGAATGAAATCATTTTGAATTTGTTGCATTTGAGGAGAGCGTGTGAATTATTTGAATCACTTTATATCTGTATGCTTTCGAATTTAAATGCAACTGTCTTATCAATTCATCAGTTCTTTACTTAGCTACCATCATATAAACTGTTATACAATTTACATAACACCTAGAGTATTTATTTCTTACATAATAATCGTGAAAAAAATATTACGATTGCAATTTCATTACTTATGACACGTATAAGCTTGCCTTTTTATTGTATTTGATAACGAAGGTCCATATTGTATTCTACAGAGCATTTAAAGTACACTTTTGTATTAAATAAGCATTTTTTTTGTTGTTTTTCAGTTACGCATAATTTTTATTTGTAAGATTGAATATAATTTTGTTGATAATTACTACTATTTTCATTCTTTTATCAGATAACCGACATCATATCTTACAAAACCATGTTGAGGAAATCTGCAGGCCTGAGAGATTTTTTCGATTTCATGCCCTTAATGGAGGCGCGAGCGTCGACGCGAATCTTGTCTTTAAGGCTCCTTTAAGACTCGCGAGCCCTTAAAGGTTCAGTAGCTCCTGCTCGGGACTCAAGGCCCCCTGACTCAAAGCTCATTCAACCAGCTTTTACTGAGTCGTTTGTTCATCTCGTTGTTTCGTCACGCTGCGTGGTTTCCAGTCTCCATTCGAGAATCTCATTGCCCCAACGTTTAGGGTAGTTCTACGAATGATTGTCTAATCTTAAAATCAATAGCTGATAAGGAATACTGAAAACAGGCATCCGGGAACGCACTAAGGCTGTCTTGTGGTAGGTGGGCCATATCACTTGAAGAACACGGCAGATGGTAAGGAGTGTACTTTTCTGGCTGGGCCACCATCGTCGATTTTGAATTCTATTTGGACAGAGAATTAGCTGGTCCGTGGTTTTAACCTTTTGAACGCCATTGTCACATATATGTGACAAACGAAATCTTACCCTGAACGCCAACGTCACAAATATAATGACAAATATACGTCGCACCATAATATGAAATAAACAATTTAATCATTACTTTAGTGTTTTCACTACTTTGTGTAATTTGACAGAAAAAGTGGCCTGGCGTCAGGGGTACGGCGATACGTTTATGCTCTGGCGTGCAAAAGGTTAAAGGTATTGGGTGGCCCAGTGGCCCAGCCAGAAAAGATTACCTGGCTGGGCCACACTATCTCGATAACCGAAGCACCTAGCAAAGATCTGTTACCGCCCCGAATTAGTCGTTAAATTTCAGAATTGGTCAGTCTGTGGTTCAATAGTTATAAGGGTAGTCCGATGGCCCAGCCAAATCGGACTTATAGGCCCAAGGCGAAAAACTGTGAACTGAACAATCTGCAATAGTAAAAAGGTTGAAATAAAAATGCAAAAAATATTTTCGTGTGTATTTTTATTTTGGTTTCCATCACGTAGACATTCGCGAATACCGTCTCTCACATTCATACTAAAACATCACTTATATCCGTTCCGAAATTAACTTATTTCCTATGTCTAAATGTACTACACATCCTTTCAGAGAAAAAAAATATTTAAAAAAAATAAGAATAAATTACATTTTTTCTCTCTCCTACACATCCATATGCAATTTTTTTTCTCTCATACACATCCATATGCAATTTTTTTTAGGCCAGAACTCAAATTGGAAATCCTAACGCATTTGCTCATATTTTATTTTAATCTATTGAGTAACAAAATGCGTTGGGCATAGACAGGGACGATTTCTATTTTTAATCAAACATGTCTGTTGGGTTCTGGCTTAGGCTAGATTGTATCTGTGGTTGGGTTTGGTCTAGAATCGTCTGGTTTGGTGGAGAATCATTTGGCGGACGCTGAATGTAGATAAGCCAAGGCCAAGGGCGGCGAGGACGACCGCCGATCTGGACATCATTTTCTCACGACTCGCAGGCTGAAACAATACAAAAAGAAATGTTAATTACCAGAACATTTGTGACAGAAAGCAAAACCACTTGCGAACAACTTCAGACGCGTTATGTCAACGAATTTTAATACTTTTCGGACGTCAATATGACAGACATTACCTAAACACTTCTACATTTTTTAGTTTCCACAGAAAACAATCACTCTAGTATATTTTGTGTGTCCAGTGGCGTAGCGTGGAGGGGTGGGGCTACGGAAGGGGACGGTAGCAAGGGCCACAATTCCAAAAATACTACAGGTAATTTACTAGGCAAGTATTTACAATAGCTGGGTATAGCGGCCAATTTCCAGGTGGCCCCGGGCGGCGTAAAGGTAACTGTGTAAGTGATATTATGTGCCTGACAGAAAAGAGAGAAATCAATCTAAAAACTAAATCGGGGTCAAAAAATAATCAATAAATCAGAAAATGGTCCCGATGACCTCTCGATAACCCTTTTAAACATTTTCGGTTGTCACATTAAATTTATCCGTGCCGAAATTAGAGTAAAACATTCCTAATTTAAATTCTTGCGTAGATATCTACGAATAAATAATACTAGTATTATTACGAACGAATAAATAATACTAGTATTATTTATTCGTAGGTAGATATGACGTCTTTCCCTTGACACGTGCTTCAACAGACGTCCTTCAAGGACCTCTACTCCAGTTTCCAATTAAACGCAGACGTAACAGTGCGCATGTGCAAAAGTATAAAGATTTTTGTAAGATCTCGGCACTTGTTGGATTTTGAATGTCGAATCCACAATGAGCTATTGTTAATTCAGAAGATTTAAATTACAAACAATTCCATTCTCAGTACAATATGTCGATTTGGAGTAACGTGAAATTTTGAAGGCATTTAAAAAAATTGCGACAAATTCTGAAAGAAGTCTCGGATGACATTTTGATAAACACAAACTGCATCATTGGATGGAGAAATCAATATTCTTAGCCAAGGAACCCATTGATTTTGAAAAAAAACAAAACAAATTAGGCTTTCAAGAACGTTCTATGAAAACAGCGAGTTGTATCGAAACAACTAAAGTATTTGATGAGCTTCTTTATCGGGTTTAACCCATTAAATTGTTATCAGCAGACAGAAATTACATTGCCGAACGATAATAAAAATAATGAATTGCTTTACGTATTGATTGAGTCGTTATCGATAACATTTATGAGTGCATAGAAATTAACGAAGTGTTTAGGACAAGATCATTGAGAATTGAGACAACTTTTTTATTGTAATGAGATGACTAAGGGTTGCCTGATGGTAAGAAACCATAGCTTATAAACGCTAGCAACACCAGTGGTATCACTCGCGGGCTGTCATCTTGACACCTCAGTTGTCAAGTCTCTGCCCTACAAACCCTTGCCTTTCAAACCGGAACACAATAGTTTTAGCACTTCATTGCTAACGCATAATATTAATACCCGTCCACTATGTTGGACAGCTTCTAGTAAAAGACATTTAAATATTGCTATGGATGGGTGGAACAACAGGTTCTTGGAGTCACAGATACTTCACCGATATGTTAAGTTCCATGAAATAGGGGGGCGACCCTATTACCACAAAAAAACTTCAAAATTTAATCAATATGCTGCAGCAACCGCAGACTATAAAATAAATTGGCGTCTAAATGAATTACTAACTGTGTTGTATCATATTCCTCAATATTTTGACTGGTTATATTAGTCTTCAAACCAGAACACAATATTGTTAGCTCATTTTTATTTAGCGGCAGAATATCTAGACGAACGCAGCAGAAGATGCTCGACTTTCTTTTAAACTCCTCCTATACTGACCATCAGTGTCGCTGTTGCTTTAAATCAACAGTTAACCGAAATTGGTACCCCATTCACAAATCCCACTGTCAAATGTTACGTCAAGAACAAAGATCTCAACTCTAGCGCCATTTGGCACAAACACAAAAGAGTATTAATAGCTAGAGACAGTCATATGACTACAACCTACGGCCGGCCAACAATTTATTAGTATATAACTTAGACATTCTATGAGTGACTTATTTAGGTAGGTATTTATATAAGTACAATGTAACATGTATGACCAGTCATTGTGTAGTTTGACCTATCTATATATATGGTTTTACTGGATGCAAAGAGATTTCAAAAGGTTATTGACCGGTAATCGGGAATATTTTCATTGGCGAAAATTTTGATCCCGATTTGATCACTTTCTTGCTTTGGTTTTTGTTCTCTCTCTTCCCTATGATAGACTCAGAGCGCCAAAATATTTTTTTATGATTAATTTTATGTAGGCAGGGGCGTAAAGTACACCTCAATGTAAAGTATTAGTATAAGGCGGATTCAGAGAAATTCAATAAAAAAAAATGGAGCTAAAGAGAATCTGGCCTGAAGTGATAAAAGTAGACAGTAAAAAACGGAACCATTTCTTTTTGCAATGCGTGAAGAGATTCCTGCACTACAGTCCAGAATTAGGTATATATATACCTAATTCTGGACTGTATTCATGAACATTGAATATTCTATAGCTGTATTCAATGTTCATTTGCTCCTCTATTGGACATCCTTCGGCCAGTCTTAAACAAATCCACTTCAATGCAGTTTTAACTGAAGGTAACGTACGTGCATAAAAGGATATGAATATCGTTCATAAAGCGACACACAATGCGATACAGTTTGCCATCTGGACTTGTATTCCCTTGGAATAGGGGTCATTTTTGTAGAGCTTGACGAATTGTCGTATATACAAAGAGATTTATCAGAAGAGTATGATTATCTCACATTTTAGAATTGATTTTAAGGTATGGGATTTTAATTTATAGGACTGTCTCTATTTCTTTAAAGAAACGCACCATCACATTATTTTCTCTGATAGGTTAAGCACACATATACACACACCGTGCTCAAAACATTAATTTATTTATTAAGTAGTAATATTATATAAATATTACAGATACACGTAATGATACTGTTGCTAATTATAACATTAAGGCAAATAATAAACAATATTCATGAACATTATCAACAACAACATTCCACTTGCTGTATATATAACGATACATATGTATAACCTTTAGTGCCTTTAGTTAAAAATGGCTGACGCACGAAAGGATAAAGGATTCTATATCATCCTAAGCTTTATGTAGGGGTAGCGTTCTAGAAAAACCCGGTGCGGCGTCAAATACTGATATTTAATCAGTATTTGACACGAAGCGACAGACCTCCACAACCCAATTTCTGGGCATACTGTTATCCTAAGGATAAACTGTGTGTGAGGCATTTCGGGCTCGACTACCACAAAGGGATGTTAAAAATTAATCGAATATTATTTAAAAAAAAAAGATTTTTTTATGAGCGATTCTTATTTTAAAAAAAACTGTTATTTATTAATATATATTTTTTTTAAGCGACCGCTTTTGTCGATTTTTTTCTACTGGTATCTATTAAAAATTACAAGTGTTCGTAGATATCATACATTGCACTATAAAAAAAATGTTTTTTTTTTAATCGATAATTTATAAATTATCTTATGAACAATCGATTTTTATATAATCGATATTTTTGAAAGAAATAAAAATCAATTTCTAAATAATCGATTTTTTTACCGTAAAATCACATCCCTACTACCACAGTTGTCTGTGTCTGTTGCATGACAACCGTTAGTGGAAGCCAGACAAGCCATCCATCCAGCTTAAAGTATTCGGTACTGAGGTGTCTTGATGTGCTAATAATGGTCACCCATCCATAGAATGACCGCGGAAAGCACAGCTTCACGTGTCAATCAATCAATCAAATCAATTGATCAGCTGTGATTAATAAGTCACGAGGCGCTATGTAAACGTAATACATAATGCAAATACTTAATTCTGTTACATAAGTCTTGGCAGAGCGAATGTAACTACCTACCTATAGGTAATTAGTAAATTATGTGTTTCCCACTAGCTCATTATAATTATATGTACATGGATGTAGGTCATGGATCATTTCGCGGACATTCCTGTCCCTTCAGAACCAGTGCCAACATAATCACATGGAAGAAATTATTGTCAAGGATAGCATTTAAAAAGCGGCAATTTATACTTTCTTTCGCAAATTTTACGTCTACTCATAACTCATTCTAGGTTCAACGCAGTAAGAATTGCTGCATAAGCAATTATATAACATAACATACCATCACGCCTGTATTCCCCGAAGGGTTAGGCAGATGAAATGATATTTATTTCTGTAAATAGATCTTTTAAAGACACTTTTACAAGTCGAAGTTTAACTAGATGGCGCCGACGTTTCCTATCTGATGACCTTGGAGAGAAAACGCCGAAACAAACAGAGAATCATGGTCTCTTTTGACGTGTACTAATGGACACCCACATTTATGTAAGTCCCATGTACGGGGCGAGCCTATTGCCAAATCCAGACTTCATCATCATCATCATCAGCCCGTATTCGTCCACTGCTGGACGTAGGCCTCTTTAAGTGAACGCCTTGTGTCCGGTTAATGGCTCTAAGCTGCTAGAGAGAGAATTTCATAGAAAAACCTAACCTACAGTTTGTTCGAAATAAGTAAGCCGATCGGAAGTTGTATGCAAGTGGCTTAGAAGTGGTAAATTTTAATAGAAAGAGTCGGTGTAAAGATAATTAGAGTCGTACATATATGTTTCACATTTCTAATTATTTTGTTTACTAATTTCGATATTTACGTATTAAAACACTTATTTAAACGATTTTATCACCGCGGTAGTTCGGAACGGCTAACTTCCGATCGGCTTACTTATTTCGAACAAACTGTAAACTAGACAAATGAGGCAGTCTCTATATATATCTAGTATTAATTTTGATCAGGTGCTTGCTAGAAGGCGGGCGTTACTTCGGCTAAAGCCGGCCCTGTATACTATTATCATTCGTAACGATCCTTTAAATTACTTTTTCCGTCATAAAAATATCAGATAAGAACAACGGCATTGACACAATAAAAACGGGGGTATCAGGTTCAGGAGTTAATTGCTACATTGACTTTAGTAAATGCAAGTTACTAATTTACAGCTTTATAATTTTTTTCTAAATTATTTTCAAGTTCCTAAGGTTTTTTATATTATTGAATAAATACGTTATGGTCATTGATTTACAAAAAAATGGTTTTTGTTTATATAAATATGCAAGTTTTCTTGACATTATACACCTTTCGGAGATGCAGGCGTGATGATATAAACTTTTGAGGAAAGCATAATTTTACAATATTAGGTCCTGACTGTCTCATTAGCTCAGTGGTCCTAAGCGCGGCTGCTAAGCTAGAGGTCCTAGGTGCGATCCTCAGGTCGAGCAAAGTGTTATTGGGTTTGTCTTTGAAATTCTCAGTAGCAGCTCGGAGTCTGGACTTGGGCCCGGTTAATGGCAATAGGCTCGTCCCCTATTACGTGGTACCTAAACAAACCGGCGAAGTTTGGGTGTACATTAGTACACCTCTGTCTAACCCTTCGGGGAATACAGGCGTGATGGTATGTATGTAATATTAGGCCTGAAACCTGTGCTCATCTGGCATGAGATATACGCCATAGTGATAAAGTAGGGTTACTTCGAAGTATATTTCCAAAAAATATATAAGTTCTGAATCATTGCGTAATATAACATCTCCCGCGCGACGGTTATTGTTGCTTTACAAATTCAAAGTTCAACTTATTTGCGTATCGACATAATTATCCACTTATAAGACGTCGCTTATCTTTGTTACAAACTGACACAGGACATACCATCACGCCTGTATTTCTTGAAAGGTAAGGCAGAGGTTATGTTTTGGTCCCATGTAATAGGGGGCGAGCATATTTCCATTAGCCGGGCAGCAAACCCAAACTACGTAGCTGCTACTGAGAAAACCCCAATATCACTGCTTTACTTGGAAATCGAACCGATAACCTCTAGTGTAGCAATCGCGCTTAGGACCACTAGACTAATGAGGCAGTCAAAACTACAAATGTTAATTATGATTCAATATTTTAAAATACTGCAAATTATCAATAAGTCGATGAGTCTAATTGGAGTTTCTAGTGTTAAATACGATAAGATAAACGAGTAGTTAATGATAAAATTGATAGTCTATAGCACATTAAATGTTAACAGATTGATTGACCTATGGCGATAGGAATAGGATAGGTTGGACATAAGGCAAAATTGCAGGTTCAGAGTGGGGCTTTTACAGGGAGGATCTTATCCAGGATGGAAGATATCCTTGGCGGATTCTTATGAGCAGTACATGTGTCATTAAGTCTTGTGCAATCCAATGCTAAAATGCTATGGTTCTTTCTTCAAAATGCCTTCAAAATGATTTTGCCCTAAATTGTTAAACTCGCATATCTAATAATATAACTATTATCTGGACTTAAAAAGAGACCATGATTTCGAAATCGATTCGATTTCGGAATTTCTTCTCAGAGGTCGTCAGATAGGAAATGTCGGTGCCATCTAGATAAAAAAATGTTAAAAATGGACTTGTAACAGTGTTTTTAAAAGACTTCTTTACAGAAATAAATATCATTTAATCATTCAATATGTGTAGGTTTTGACGGGATGCAGCCTTTAGTCGTACCAAGGGCTGATAAATACAGTTACAAAACTGTCTAATAAAAATACATTAAGCTAGTTAAAAGTTTTGCTCAATTTTGGGACAAGTCAGACTAAATAATAAGAAAGAAGCTAAGAAAATAGCCATCGCTTACATCGTAAACAAATTCGACTACAATTAAATAAAAACATATAAACATGATGATCAAAACAAATCATTATTATAACCAAAGACGGCGTCATGAATTAAAACAGGAGGAAATTCCTTGGATGACATCCAAATACCCACCTACAACAGTTTCCGAATTTGCCGGCGATTGACACCAATTTCTTACAAAATAGATGTTGAAGGAATATTAAAATAAATAAAGAGATAAGCAGCTTAGTAACAGACGAAAAACCATCTAAAGATAGAAATACTATGGAGTCTTAGAGAGATGGAAAAGAGATTTGAGCAGGAGTGGAATTATTGGCGGAAGACAGTTCCTGCACTAGACAACACGATTTCTTAGAAGAAATGCCAAAACTTACTAAGAGAATACATACATATTATCACGCCTGTCTCCCATGGGGGTAGGCAGAGACTATAGATTTATCGGGCCAAAGACGATGCTAGGAAGGGAAGAGTATTAGTCGTACATACTTAGCTGACTTAGGATCTCTATCATCAGCCAAAACTCACTAACAAGGAAGCAAGAATCTGAAATACGGAAATATTATCATCTAGATTCAGATTCTTTCAAACATGGTATCAATTGAACAAAGAGTGTTTATAAAATATGACTTGAAATAGGAGTTTCAGAATTACGGTATCCTGTCATTGGAGTCCGATACGAAATCGCTAGGTAGGTATTATATCTAATTACTTTTGGGATATTGTACTGGTTTCTAAGATCGATTTATTTTGGTTCTTTCATTCGTTTATTTCGTGATGAAGGGCGCACTAGGCGCACTGAATATAAGCACAATTGTATAAAAAATAACCATGGGATGTGGTAGCGTTAGAAAAGATTTTAGTCATTGCTCCATAAAAGAAAATGTCCAAATACCCTGCAAGTGCTGCCACCAGCAACAAAGGATCCATAAGAATATTCCGTGAAAAAGTTCAACGCACCGCGCCAGAGGCTGTTACGTATTTCGACCTTCAATTGATCATTGGCTTAGATCGTGACATATACTTCCGTCTTCCAAATACGTTAGAATGCGTAGTTTAAATAGTTGAGTGTGAAATTATTTCAGAGTATTTTCATTAACATCATCATCACACTGTTAGGTATAGTCCTTCCCTTTTTTGAAGTACGAAAAATCTCCATGGATCGTCAGTGTACGACTGTTACCAACTAAAACCATCTTGTCTTCCCTTGCTACAGGCACAGCTATGGGATTCGTGATAGCCCCCACGACCATGACAGGATTTATGGTCCAGCGTTTGCTGTACTCCTTCAAGCTTGGAAGACATTGCCTTGCATCTTACGGGAAGTTCTTTCAAGTTCAAAGTTTTTCTACGACAGAATTGGTCATAAATGTAATTGTTTGTACAGAAATAATATTAAGTAAAAATTAATTATCACGTGCTTAAACCGTGAAGGAAACGATCGTTTGGAAACCTGCATGCCCGAAGGATTTTCTAGACGGCGTATGAAGTCTGCAACCTGCTGTAGTTTAGCGTGGCGGACAATAGCTTACTCCCTCTCGTTCTGCGAGGAGACCTAGCAGTGAAACTGTGTATGTTGATGATGATAGCACAAGTATACCTGGACTTTGGTTGAACGAGTGCAGACAAGCATTGCTTTAATAGATATGAATTCTTACGCGGCGGATACTGAATTATTTGGTCCTACTTATCGTGCTAATAAGATAAATAATGCCTAGTGATCTACGGTATTTCATGTCCAACGAACTTTCTAGATAAGACTTGAATCGATAAATATCTACTGATAGTTTTATTAGTAATAATGTTGATAATTTAGGATAGTTGATTACTAGAGGGCAAAGAGATTTAAAAGGGTTATGAAGCGGTCATTGGGATCATTTTCTTTGATCATAAAGCAAAAAAAAACGAGTGAACCAATTTCGGTTTTATTTCTGTGATGCACATTTAAATGAATGTTAATATCAATGTTTAAACCAAAATTATACCAAATACCAATGCTAGGCTACCAATGCTTATGCGATTAATATGCAAAAAATTATAGGTTATGCAAATGGGCATCTTCAGATTCGTGCTCCGAAAATAGTAAATGAGTGTTTAGTTTATATTATGTATTCTAAACCAACTATTAAACAAAACAAATTTGGCAGATAATCAAATCTTAAAATAACTTGGTTGACTACAAGGCGCCAATTCTTATCAAATAGTGATTGAAGACGTGATAAGGGAAGTTGCGTTACCAACAATATCAATTTTATATCTCTTTCGTTTTTCAACCGATAATACGCAAAGGAATTTTGCAATCCAGCCTTTAATAGTTCAAGGATTGTTCTAGAAATAGTAGCAGTTTTTATCGCGGTCCAAATTGAATTAGTGACGTTTACCTACGTCATTAGCGTGTGAATTAGGTAACATGTTTACGTCAAAGCGATTTTTTTTGTGAAATTCTCATCGGGCGGGTGATGCCTTGGAATTTTAATACCTATTCAAACTTGTTAAACTTTAATTTTGGGGAGATCCGTGCCTAGCCGTGGGGCGTAAATGGATTCATTACTAAACTTCCTCATTAGTCTAGTGGTTCTAAGCGCGACTGCTACGCTAGAGGGTAGAGGTAGGTAGAGGGTGCGATTTCCAGATCGAGCAAAGTGAAATTGGGGTTTTCTGTAAAATTCTTAGTAGCCACTCGGAGTTTGGATTTGTGCCGTGCCGAGTGAATGGCAATAGACTTGTCCCTTATTACGTGGGACTTAAACATACCAGCGAACTGTGGGTGTACATTAACTATACGGGGAATACAGGCGTGATGGTAACTTATGTTATATTTTAAAGAATTTTTATACAAGTAGTGCCTTATAAGAAATTGTCCCGCACGACGTGACAAAATGTCTTATAATGTTCAGGCAAACTTACGATGCAGGAGAAAATCCCAGTGATTCCACGTTTAATAAAATGATTTTTTAACCTTTAAAAAATTATAATTTCGTAAAATTCTGCACCTGATATTGGAACGCACATCTGTAATTAATTATACATTTGCCTTCTCTTGCGATAAGTATATTTTAAGACTACCCTCAATTGACACAAAACTGTCATCATTCATTTTCTTATTTTGTATACGCATTTAAATTAGTTATTTTTACATGTTTGTGTTTTAAACTTAGCCTTGCGTTTTGGCGACAGTCCACTGAGGAACGACCTTCAATATGAGCAAAACAAACCACAATTCTTTCAGAAATACAATGAATTTTCCTTAGTGACAGTAATATGAGGATATTTCTAAAACACATTAGTCACGTTAAGGATATTCATTTAAAATGTTCTAAACATAACAATTACAATACCTACTACCATTTACCATTTATGGAATACAAAAAAATAAATTCGAACAGAATTCGAATGGAAAATTCTATAAAAATAGATAAATCCAGTAACAACTGCCTCCTAGTGTTTTTACTGGTAGAAAGAAGCGGCACGACAAACTCCAAACATGGGGATCTAACCCAGGATATTGGGCTTAGCATCCGCATTTACCATCACTAAACTAATAAAGAAGTCCTATTTATAAGTTTTACTTTTCTGCTATTGCTTCTTTTATAAGCACAACCGTTTTTTCTTTGTTTATTTCATTCAATCTATGTCCTATGTCCACATCAGATAGTTCAGTCACAATTGATCAATCTGTTTTATCAACTCATGCGCAGGTCGCAATACAGTTTCATTGACTTCTGCTATCTTTAGCGTTTGACGCAGTAAACAACGTCCATGTTCCCAGTTAATTGTTGAGCGCGTGTTACTTCTACGCATGATTTTAAAAGAGTTGGAATGCGAGAGTCGTAAATACGGCGGGAATTGCGGAGTTTTGGAGAAGTGTGGAATTGCATGCGAATACGAAAACTCCCTTTACTTGAAGTTCTAAAAGAATGAGTTAAGTAGTTCGCTAAGCTCGTCTTTATTGTACAGTTGGTTCGAAATAACAAAGGCTTTGTTATTTTGATCAAACTGTACTCTGTCCGCAAGTGGTTCAAGCAGTTGTACATTTTAATAGAACATTTTAAGAGTCGGTGTTGTTATTTTCGATATCTATGTATGAAAACACTAAATTAAACGATTTTACAAGCGCGGTAGTTCGAAACGGCTAACTTCAGGCAAGCAGACAGACGCGGCGGAGTACTTTGGTTTATAATACGTAGTGATAGTGATTTTATGATCACAAAAGCTATATTATGGACCCTACAGGGCACGGCAACTTAGAAAATAAAATTATTAATGATAGCATCCTCCCCGGATGCTATCATTAATAATTTTAGTCTCTGCCTAGAAGATGAGTGCAGGGATAGCATAGTGATATGACCATTGGACTGCCAAGTCAAAGGTCTCGAGTTCGAATCCAAGGCACGCACCTCTGACTTTTCGAAGTCATGTGCGTATTTATAATTAATTATCACGCGCTTAAACGGTGAAGGAAAACATCTCGAGGAAACCTGCATGCCTGAGAGATTTTCTTGACGGCGTGTGAAGTCTGCCAATCCGCAGTAGGCTAGCGTGGCGGACTATAGCCTAATCCCTCTCGTACTGAGAGGAGACCCGTGCCCAGCAATGGGACAATGTAATGGGTTGATGATGATTACTAGAAGATGAACGAAGTACAATTGCGCATGCAAGTTAGGTTAGTGTTTAATCACCTTCAAAATGGATGACAATATTTAATGGTATGCTAATATTTAGCTGCATGCTTTCAATTATATTGTCACGTTGAGTAACACGCCTCCCGTTCGATAAATATGGGCGACACAGGTTTATGTATAATGTAGATTTTGATATTAAGCTTTATTGTTGGAGGTTTATTATGACTTTCAAGAGAAAAACATTGTGATGTTCCGAGACCTATACTTTATAAGGACTCTATGAAGATATCTGTTAGGTATACATGTATCAACCTGCACTAGTCCATCGGGACTATTTGAGACTTTAGCAATAAAAGGAGTGCAATATGGAGGAACACTGTATTTTTTTACTTTAGGTCACATAGACTTTTTTTTTAAATAAAGTTACTCCGGCACAGTCAAATTGTAATTTCGTCGTTCCTTCTTTTTGTCATTCGTTCACCCTTCTCATACACTCCAATACTCCTTTCATTCATAATTCTATCATTCCACAATATTAAGATAAATATACGTCATCTTCGCGCGTTTTATAGTTCAAGATTTGTGCTAAAATACTCGTACAGCCAGAAATATCCAAATGATTATCACGTTTATTTAACAATAATGATGCTCATAATGATGCACTCTTTGTACTTGCCACTGATAAATATGGCAGGAAGCCAGATTTATTTTTGGTTAAAATGAACTGTCGACCTGAGTAAAGTGAGTTTTTAATGGACACAATCTAGAGATCTGAGCACTAATTATGTAAATACAAAATAATATAATAAATGCGAATGTAACTGTGCCTGTTTGTGTGTTTATTATGTATCACTTAGGCGTGATAATTAACCGCTGAACTAATTTTGATGGAATTTGATATTGAGGAGGATTAGACCTTCGAAACCGAGTGAGTTGAGTATCTTAAGCGTTTAAATTTGATTTAACAGTATGGACTTGTTTTCTAACACTTTCGCGAATATTAGACATTGAAATAAAACTACTTTTTACGAATTTTTAAGCGAATTTTATAGGATCCGAAACGTTGGGAACTAAATTATATCAATATAACGCGATAATTTATTGTTTGAGAATGTGCAGTCGTCATACATAGTTTAAGTTATCTTTGCTCAACCCCACAAAAGCCATGCAGCGTATAAATGTGTTTTTTCAATGACGTCCACACTGACTATAATTTAAATCAACAGCAAGTGACGCGCACACGCAACTCATCTATTAAACGGTGCATCTATTCTTTTCAATAAAATTGTACTCTATTTTTATCGAGCAAAACAGCTTCTCTATAGAAAAGTGGCCACATGACTAAACGGCTGAAGAGTTCAAAACGATACCTTACAGTTTGTTCGAAATAAGTAAGCCGATCGGAAGTTAGCCGTTCCGAACCACCGCGGTGATGAAATCGTTTAATTAAGTGTTTTAATACGTAAATATCGAAATTATTAAAAAAATATATTAGAAATGTGAAACATATGACGACTCTAATTATTTATCTTTACATAGATTCTATTAAAATTTACCACTTCTAAACCACTTGCAGACAACTTCCGATCGGCTTACTTATTTCGAACAGACTGTACAGAAGAGGCGAGGCTATCGATGGTGGCCTATTGCGAGTATATACAGTTTTTTTTTAATAATTTCGCTAGTCTGAAGTTAGCCGTTCCGAACTGCTGCACAGAAACATCGAAAAAAGTAAAGAAAATAACCACAAACGCGAAATATATACGACCCCGATCGTCTTTTAAATATGAAGCGGTGGTAGCCTATTGGCTAGGGTGTCGGACTTGCAATCATGTGGTTGCCGGTTCGAACCCACCGATTGCACTACCAACGTGAACCCACTCGTAATAATACATTTAGCTTAGTACGAGGAGTTAACGAGATTACTAGTAATGCTACATTGCTAGAAAACTTAAAAAAAATAATGATGTATATGATAAATCTTTGTCTTCAAAAAAGTTTGTTTATCATGTTTATAAATACACTTTCCTCTAAACTATAAAGCGAACATACTCGTGTCTCGGAAGTAGGAAGTTTTGATCAGGAAGCGTTGGCAGATATGGCAACACATTCTTTGTTAAGTACATGGTAAAGTCACAGTATAATTAATATATTCTATCTATTCTATCTTAATACCTTGGTAAAATGATCAGTAATATAAACGATTAGTTTTCCGCCCGCGGCTTTACCCGCGTGGACTAAACGTTTCTTTTTATTTTACGGGATAAATACAGCCAGACAGACAAACTGTTTGTACAGTTTTGTGGGACATTGTGCTAGTTTTTACGAAATACTTTTTACCTACATACCATCACGCCTGTATTCCCCGAAGGGTTAAGCAGAGGTGTACTTAATGTACACCCACAGTTCGCCGGTATGTTTGGGTCCCATGTAATAGGGGGCGAGCCTATTGCCATACACCGGGCACAAATCTAGACGCCGAGCTGCTACTGAGAATTTCATTGAAAAACTCAATAACACTTTGCTCGACCCGGGGATCGAACCCAGGACCTCTAGCGTAGCAGTCGCGCTTGGGACCACTAGACTAATGAGGCAGTTTAATAAAATAAATATGTCACTCAGAAATAACCTAATTAGCTTTCTATTGGTAAAAGAATTTTCAAAATCGGTTCAGTAGATCTAGAGATTACCCCCCTACAACATCACAAACTTACCTCTTATTAACCCGTAAAATTAAAAATAAAAGTCCACGCAGGCAAATTCGCGGGCGGAAAGCTAGTATAAAATAAAATAATAAAAACTACATTTCCACGGTATTTTCAGGTACCTAATATAAACAGGTTTTCGATAACTTGCACCTTTTATTCAGTTTTCGAAAATATTTTCAATGTTTTTAAAATACTTACTTAAAATGTTAAACTTGTTGCAAATAAATGTAAAAAAAAAACATCGTCAGAGAACGTTCCTTCCCCGCACATTACTCGATATGCTTTTTTTGCAGAACATATTTCCAATTTTAAATTTGTATACACGTCAGAGATACGTATTTTTATAGCAAAGAAAACGCGACGGACGTAGTAATACGTCACTAGGACATTTAAAAATGTCGTAACGATTCTGATATTACATAATTGAAATGGTATTTTAATGTAAATTTAATTGGTTACTGTTATCGCGGTAGGTGTTTAAGTTGGTATTATGATGTCATACATTTTCATAGCTAAGTATTGGAGTTTTGTCTCTGTGTGTGTTGTGGATTCTATTCCCCTAAGTAACATAACATACCGTCACGCCTGTATTGCCCAAAGAGTTAGGCAGAGTTGTACTAATGTACACAAGCATTTCACAGGGGCTAACAAGAATACTAGTAACGTGGGACCCACATTGCTTTAGAGTAAGCTTTAAAAAAAATTGGTCCTAAGCGCGACTGCTACGCTCGATCGAGATACAGGTAGAGTAGGTTAGCGCTATTCATCTGGTATAGCGCGATCTCTTTCATACATCAGAATAATTTGACATTACATCGTATTGCCCCAGGCATTTCGAGTGTAAGCAATACTTCCACAAGGTCGTTAGATGGCATTTCAAAACTTGTTGCTATTTTATTTATGAATGCGGATACCGTATGTTTTTTTTATACAATAAAGCTTCCCAGAACTCACTTTTTGTGTGCATGCAGCATTAACCTTTTGCACATATGCATTGAAGAAATGATTCATTACAGTCGTACATTGCTTCCTCTCTCCTACATTGCTGTGCCCGGGCTGTGCTAAGCTAAATGCTTGTCACGGGTGGGTTTACCACTTTTGTAAGAAGAAGTAGACTTTGATAATATTGACGAGAAATTTCAATTCGGGGGATCCAGAATCATGTACTAAATTCATAGTAAATAAGCGGTTGTGTGTCGATGTCTCTTCCAAATGGAAGGCATTCCCTGATGGTGATTCAGAACAAATAAATTTAGGTAAGTACAAATATTTCTGGCTTACACCCAACAAATTATTAGCTTTCTTATTACGTTTGTTGTCAGAATGCTGTTAATAGGACAATTGAGATACATATGTATATGTCTTCCAATAGAAAATCATTTATCTGTTGCTATGAGCAAAGAGACTAACCATTCGAGGAATACAGGCGTGCGTGATGGTATAGAAGAAAGAATGGAAGAGAAAAATTCTGCTTACATCCTTGTAGACAACCGCTGCTAGTCTACAAGGATGTAAGCAGAATTTTCCATTGGAGATTAAAGAGATTAAGGTATCAATGAAGTCCTGAATGAAGAATGCTTGTCCAAAAATATCGACACTTATTTTTAGACTAGTAAACAGCCTATCATTACGTCATACAAAAGTTATGTAAGAAAGGGCAAGAGATAATTATTATCATACATTTTAATAGTGATGAGTTCTTTATCAAGCGCCGGCGCACGATACCTACAGAATGAAGCGTTCATTATCACAGGTCAAACTTGGACTAGCGTGTCCAAGTTTGACCTGTATCCCACTATGCGCGTTTGTTTTCCTTGAATCTGCAGTAAATTTTAGGGGCGCCAAATTTGGGGAGATTCAATATAACAGTCTTACAGGAATTACAATTTGATCGGCTCAGAAATATTATACCAAATTCAATGAAATTTCAACCAAATTGTTGGATTGTAGGAGGTCGGCGAAATTTATTTGGCTAGTTATTGTTTTTTTTTACCCCCGACCCAAAAACGACGGGGTGTTATAAGTTTGACGTGTGTGTGTGTGTGTGTGTGTGTTGTGTCTGTCTGCGGCATCGTAGCTCCCGAACGGATGAACCGATTTTCATTAACATAGTTTTTTTTGTTTGAAAGGTGAATTGGTCTGAAGGGTTCTTAGTTATGTTTGATGGAAATCGGTCGAGAGATAATGCAATTATCGGGGTTTTTTAAAATATTTATACCTGGCATGGCAAGGTACAAATCTGAGATACCATGCCGCCTTCCTTGGCAGATCGACGAGGTTGTCCCACTGCTGGGCACGGGTCTCCTCTCAGAATGAGAGGGATTAGGCTATAGTCCGCCACGCTAGCCTACTGCGAGTTGGCAGTTCACACGCCATCGAGAAAATCTCTCAGGCATGCAATCCTCACGATGTTTTCCTTCACCGTTTAAGCATATTTAAATATTAATGCGCATGCGTCCTTGGATTCGAGACTACTCGAGACCTTTGACATGACAGTCCTATGGTCATATCACAAGGCTATCACTGCACTGCACCAGTGTGCCATAGTCCTCAATTAAGACCACGTTCACCGAACAGTGGTCGGTAACCACAGATCGGATTGCGCTAATTAAATTGTAGTGAACGTGACAAATCACGTTCGTTCACACGTGGACTGTGCAAGTGTTCGTTCATCCTCACAGACGACGCTATTTATAGATAAGCTTAGGATTCAAGGTTCAGTTCCGGGTTCCAGCGACCGGTTTTAAGTGCAGTTTATACAGGAAACTGGCAGTTCCTATTTCTAAGAGGATTTATTTATCAACTAGCTGTTGCCTAATGGACTTTTTGAGACGAATTTTAATCTATGACCGTACTCAGGATGCAATCTATCTCCATGCAAAATTTTATGGAAATTGGTTCAGCGGTTTAAGCGTGAAAATGCAACAAGCGGACTGACAGTTTTTTTTTGTACGAGTGCTAATATCTTCCCAGGGTGGCGGGTTTCACTGATGTTCGCTTTATAAATCCGATTCGTTAGTTGCGTATCATCCGGGTTTAACCCACGCCAATGATTGGGCTAACGTTTTAGCCCTTGCTCGAAACGTCGAGCAAGGGGCCAATGCCCTGTTACTGACTCCTCTCATCCATTCTCTCGACATATCCAAAAATCCCAGCATATTCCTCTCAATTCGTGTCACTATCCTCTATGAATGAAATTATTTTCCTTGATAATCATTTTTAAACAATAGTACTATGCATTATTGTTTATAAACATTGTCAGGCGTTCGACAATACTGTTTACATTATACGAATGAATGAATTGCTATTAGATTCATTAAAACGAAAATAGATTTGACTTTTTGACCTTATAGATACAATAGACGGAAATGAGTAATACTAGAACTGGTAACCAAAATGTGGAGGGAGACTAATAGAAAATGGATTGATGATGGATGGAGTGTGGTAAGTTCTATACGATGGAAAGGGGGATTGAATGATGAGATAACCACTAACAACTTCAATGGAAGAAAATAACTTGCTGAGCCCACCCCAAATAAATTGGGACAAGGGGAGGTCGATGAGGATGATGATGGTGTTTGCAAATCAAAATTATCATGCACAGACGAACACCCAGAGCCGAAAGAAAATTGCCGAAATAAACATAGCGGCCAGATACCAAACAATTACCTGCCTACGGCATTTTTATTGCAGTTTGTTCAAAATAACTAAGAACTTTTTTGTTGCAGAAAAATAGCTTATGTCCTTCCCCAACATCCAATCCATTTTTATGTTACAATTCATCAAAATTTGTTGAGCAGCTTAGGCGTGAAAAGGTGACAAACGAACAGACAGTGCCGTGCACTAGATGCTCCATTTCAGCAGTGGAGGAGTATAGGCCTATGATGATAATATGAACATGGAAGTATGGACTAACTGCATTTAGGCACACACAAAAGCTAAAGGGGAATCGCCAGAGCAGGACAAATAAGTGATTAACGTGAGCAAAATGACGATTGGCGTATTATTGAGCGATCAGCTTAGCGGGTCAGATTTCCGCACGAAACAAATAACATAATTATCAGATATCCAGGTTAAAGTTTGTGTTTGTAAACGCACCCAGAATACAAGTTTTTTTTTAGTGTGGGCAATATAATTTTTAAAGGCAGCATCTCTGGCACAGTTAGTCCTGAACAAAGAGTTTTGAGAACAAATATTTTATTTAGAACAATAGAAAAAAGTTTCAGTTTGAAAAGGTATTGTCTTATTATCTACATGTTAGAACGAAATAAATTGAAAAACTACATTTTAAATACTTCATTGTTAAGCAGAAATGACGTAGTTTTTTTTTTTGGAAAAGATATACTTAAAGACATTTAAACTTTCGAATTCGGTAGGTACAGTCGCCAGCAGGTCAAGGTATACAAAACTGTCAAATTTCTCCAAATGATTTAAAACCTTAAATTGTTGAAGATAAAGTTCAAAATCAACTGAGAAAATGCTGGCCACCATACCTATGAAATGATGGGGTGGTGTAGGTATTATTTAATTAAGGTGTATGAAGGTATTGTGTCGCCTAGGGCGCTAAAATATTATTATTTTTGCAAATTATTTGTGTTTTAACACATTCTGCAGTCATGGCAGTAGAAATAGCAAGATGAACTTATTCACAACTAAGTACTAAAATGTATTGTGAATTTTACCATAATCCTCAATTAACATGACTATCTGCTACAATAATAATGGGAAAAAGTGTGAGTGTATTTAAGTATGAACTATGTAAGTAATGAGGATTTTTTTAATTCTCTTACTTTTTGTAAATCAATACTTACAATTTTGTTAAAGTAATTGATAGATACACACATACATACACACATCTTTTTCCCACAGGGGTAGGCAGAAACTATGGACTGCCACTTGCTACGACTCTTGCATATCTCTTTCGCTTCTTCCACATTCATACATCTTTTCATACACAAGCGCCGGTTGCAAGTACTAGATACAGTTTGTTTAACTAGTCATGCGTAATTTGACTGCCAAATATTAATTATTTTTTACTTTACACATTGTATGCTGTAACAAGTAGGTAATAAACATCTCATAGAGCAAAAACCTTTGCAGGAGAGACATAACACATGATTCTTTAGATATTGAAAACCACCAAACATTCAGAGGAGTGGGAATTCTGTTAGCAGAACCTCATCATCATATCACAGTAGAGTGATAGATAGGCCACCCTTTTTACATAATGCCACACATAAAAGGTAACATAAGCGAAAAAATTTTGAATAATTTAACTAGGTTTAGGTGATTCTTCATATGGTTTGAACTTTTAACTTTAGCAAAACTGGAGGGTATCTCTATCCAATAATTTTAGATAGAATTCTGACAATATTATGCAGTTATTACCGGCATAAAACACTGAAGACTGACTTGACAATAAGTAGTATTTTTTTTGGAATCTAAATGTTGCGGTATTTTCAGTAAATGTAAGAAAAAATTGGACTTACCTGCGAATATGTGAGTCTAAGTGCGTACTGGGCAATTTGTGTCGTTCTCATTATGTCCAAACCAGTGTGTGTGCTGTAAGAGAAAAAACTAATTCATAATCACGAAAAACCATACACTTTTACCAGATCTTTACATAACCTATAAATGTCAATTTCAAATTACACTATCCGATTTATTTGACACAAACAGTATGAAAATGTTAAACGTCAAGTAATATCAGTATTTCGGTTGTTTTTACACATTTTTTTTAATTAAAAGTAATAATTTCGAAATTACGTACAAGCACCCGCTAACTACCGCGAATGAAAGAAGAATCTAGATGTCACTTGACCGAAGTTTGATTTCATGTTGAAAATGTTTGAATGACGGAAGGTTGACATTATTTTGACATTAACATTGACAACATACAGAAAATGTTGCCTCATCTACCAAGAGAATAACTACTGTTTATCGCGCAAAAAAATGTAGTCATGCTATCTGTGAAACTAGCATGCTCGACACTCGTAGTTCACTTTACAAAAAATAAAAATATTAACTTTGACTGTGTTTGTTAGGATACATCTAAAGATTTTTGAAGCATGTAAGCACAGCTTGTACATCAAGCTATACAAAAACAGCATAGGCTGGCTTTGATTGTTTGGAAAACCATTACAATAGGAGATCAACCTGGTTTTGTATAGCTTAATATGTAGCCAAAAAATAACTGTCCAGAGAGCCAACTAAACTCCCTAAATGAACCACCACCTTACATCAGAAAAATTGCTTTGTTATGTTGATAAAAATATAAGTACAATAATATTCCAAAAGCAGAAATTATAGATCAATTTTAAAATTATAGATTTGTATATTGAAACCAAGACTATTTGTCTTGGTTTCAATATAAAATACAGAGCACCGTGTGGTTTTAGTTATAAATAACTCGAAAAACTTGATAAGTTAAGTTTATAAACCGTCTAATACAGAATTTCTACGAAATGAAGAAGGCTTCCCGTCATATGATATTGTGTATTGTAAGTAGAACTTTTACGTAGATGTTTTTCTATTAGAATATTTTCTCCCGTTTGGAGGAAAAACAAATACTAAAAAGCACATTTTTACGATTGGCCATATTTTGATACAAAGCTGCCAACATTATAGATAAGTTTTACTGTAATTTTAAAATTATTCTGAATTTCCGAGGTTTCCTGCTTCACTAAATTTCATTTGTTGGATGATAATTTTTGTTCATTAATAAATATTAATGTAGGTATCTAAACTCAAAATAAAATTGATACGTGATGCTCGAAGAACTGATAATCCTAGAAAACCTTACAATAAATTATTATTAATATAGTTCAACATCTTTGTAATAGATGGCAGCACTGTTAAAAAGTAAAGTGTTTCAGTTTCAAACTCAACTAATAATAAATTATTATTATAAATACATACTTATTCATCATCTTTTTGCTCTCTTTATTATAAAATATTATTATTTGGAATATACATTGTTCTGTTCTTTCAATACAAAAAATGTGTGTATCTGTCTATGGTATCGTAGTCCCCAAACAAATAGACCGATTTTGATTTTGTTTTGTAAATATAAAAAACTGTTCAGAAGATCAGCTACTTTCTAGTTGATGACGGGATGTTAGCATCTTTCACGGGGGCTTACTCTTCAAACAAATTTCAATTCCAATAATTTTGTATTCTGTTACTGCAATGATATTACAAAGACATAGTAACCTTGACTTGATGTTGCGGTGTTTTTTTTTTATTTATGTTGTCATATTGTAGCGATTCTTATTTGGTGGGATTTGAAGCCGTCCATCCTCCCATGTGTAATAAATATGACTTCAATTAGTACAGCCTTAATGATTTACAATTTATACACGGCCATATTTTAATCATCTACTGTAGTTACAGAGATTTTGTTCATTATCAGACCGCATCATGCCTTATAAACTTCGATACAATTACAAACTGAAAAACGTTGATAATAAAGTCCAAACTCGAATGCCTTATTACAAAATTCATATAATTTTGCTATTTTAAATTCTTTGGTTATAAAAATAAAGCTTAAAATTAATGGTAGGCTCGTATCAAATGTAGTTTTACGCTAGATGCTGAGCAAACACGTTTGTTTACTTAGGTACAGAATCTCAAGAGATATCAGATAGTGTGATATATAACTGATAAGGAATGGGGACGTTGATAGAGAAACTGACGCTAAATTAAAGAAGGAAAAACATATGATTTTATACCCACGGTTGAATTATAGCGACAGGAATTCAAATCTTCAACAGCTGAGCACATCTTGAAACTTATCTAAGAACACTCTTGATTTACCATAACATAACGCTTGTAAGTACTTATTCCCCGAAAGGTATGGCAGGGGGTGTACTAATGTACCTACACCCACATTTTGCGGTATGTTGAGGTCCTATGTAATCGGGGGCGAGCCTACAGCCATTCACCGGGCACGTATCCAAACTCCAAGCTGCTACTGAGCATATCACAGAAAAACAATTGAAATCCAACCCAGGACCTCTAGCAGGGCAGTCGTGCTTGAGACAGTCAGTAACTTTTTTATGGGATATGCAAACGAGCAGGTGGACCTGATAGTAAGCGATAACCGCCGCTCATGGGCACCCCAGAGGAGTCACAAGTGCGTTACCGGCCTTTTAAAGGTTTGGACCTCCGTTATCCTCACTCACTCGGCGGAACACAACGTAAGCGTTATTTCACGCCGGTTTTCTCTGAGGCCGTGGTGGTATCCGTGGTACTCTGGTCGAGCCAATTCGAGCCGAAGCATGACTCTCCCCCGGTAGAGAACTTTATCTAAATAGGTATATAAAAATAGATAGGTATATAAAGGTAGATAGAAACAAAATGACCTATTTCGTGCAGTTGGAGGTATCAACCACAGAACAGTTAAAAGAGGTTTAACCTGTTCTGTGTATCAACTATAAAGACCTATTTTCGATTGAATGATGATTTTTTATTCCGCCATTAACATCACACTGTAGGGCAAAGGCCCCCTTACTCTTCTTCCACTCCTATCGGTTCACAGCTTATTGCGGCCATTCCTTCCAATAAAGATCTAGTTCGTCCCGCCATTTCCTTCTGGGCCTGCCGCGACGTCGCATGACGATTACTTTTTGTATAATTATAGTTCACTTTTTTTTTGCATAACATTACGTTACATACCATTACCATCAGAGGTGTGCAATGTACACCCACGCTTACCCGGAATGTTTAGGTCCCATGTAATAGGGGGCGAGCCTTTTGCAATTAACCGGGCCCAATTCTCCAAGCTGCTACAATTGATTTTATAGAAAATGTCAATAACATTTTGCTCGACCTGGGGATCAAACCCAGGACCTCTAGCGTAGCAGTCGCTTGGGGCTACTGTACTAACGAGGTAGGCATATAAATTAAAGAACTATGGTAATAAAATTACTTAGCTGGCTATAGGACTGCCTCGTTAGTCTAGTGGTCTCTAGCGCGACTGCTATGCTGGAGGTCCTGAGTTCGATCCCCAGCTCAAGCAAAGTGTTATTGGGTTTTTCTATAAAATTCCCAGTAGCAGCTCGAAGTCTGGATTTGTGCTCAGTTCAGGGCAAAAGGCTCGCCCCCTTTTACGTGGGACCTAAATATACCGGCGAAATGTGGGTATACATTAGTACACCTCTGCCTAACCCTTCGGGGCATACAGGCGTGATGGTATGCTATGTTATGTTCTGGCTATCGCTAACAGGGAACCTGCGTGACGTTTGCGTAGTTGCGCACGAGTGCCGGAAGTGGTACAGCCAACTATGGACAGTGCTAAACAGGTGTTTTATGAGACAACGACTCTGTTAGAACACACAAAAAGTACCGCTTCTGCAGTTACCGCGCCCGCTGTTATCTGGAAGCACGGCAGTGTCCCTGTCAAGTCAAAGACAAAATAAGCAGTGCCGGATTAAGCAAGTGCGGGGCCCGTATCAATTCTATAGATTCTCTAGTATAAAGAAGTAAAAAAATCTCAATACATTATTTATGTATTTGACATGGAATAATCCACTTCGACGATATTTTAATGTCTTCAAATCTTTTAGTGTTTTGGGTTTCATTAAAAAAAAATTAGCTCGGGCTGGGGTTTCCGGATACAGATACGCGGGGCCCCTTTTTGCACGAGGTCCGTAGCATTTGCTGCTCCTGCTAAATGGTTAATCCGCCACTGAAAACAAGCACTATTGTTCTATCTTTTCTGTAACTTTTTCAGGCAATTTTCGAGCTCCTGTATGTAGACTTGTGGCATTGGCACTTGGAATAAGAACTATAGAAATATGGCTATTTTAATAAGTTTTGGTTTTTGGAAGTAGTAGTGCCTTGCTGGCATGTCTACATGCCAGCATGAATGGGTCGGCTCGACCGGAGCGGAGGCTCAATTCCTGCCCCAGTCCCCATCCTTCTCCATTTTTCCTTGCCCATTCCTTTTCCTTAAATGGGCTCGGCAATGCATCTGCAACCCCTTTGGTATTGCAGATGTCCATGGGCCGCGATGACTACTTACCATCAGGTAGCTCACTAGCTCGTTTTCGAGTTATCCCATAAAAAAAAGTTACGTGCACTTATGAGGACCCTAGTTCATCTCCAGCCATCACTGAATACCTAGATATTCGTTCATTCATCATCATCAACCCATTTACTGTTCCACTGCTAGGCACGGGTCTCCTTTCTGAACGAGAGGGATAACTTAGGCTTTAAGTAGTCTACTACGCTAGCCTACAGCGAGTTGGCAGACTTCACACGCCACTGTAATTAAAATCTCTAGGCATGCACAATTCCTCAAAATGTTTCCCTTCGCCGTCATAAATTTAATACGCACATACCTTTAAAACGTCAAAGGCCATGGATTCAATGTGGAGACCTGGATGGATAGGAAAAATGTGAAAACAAGTGGAGCAATGAGGGTTATTAGGTTTTTAAACGTAAAACACTTACCCTCTTTTTCATAAAAATTTAAGTCTTCTTATCAATATAATGTGTTTTGTCTTGTTTATACTCGTGATATTTTATGTTAGGGAAACAAAGATGAAACATAATTCATAAAGCTATTGGAAATTTATGACCTTACGCTTGGGACCGTATGCAAGTAAATTTTGCAAGGCCAAAGGATACGGAGAGCTCATTCTTCGAATAATAATTATCAAAAATATAGCGGTAGCTGTTAGTAATTTCAACATACCGCAGTTTATACGAGACCATGAATGGTGTACAGGAACCGAAACGTTGGGTATTAAATAATGTCAACACGATAAAATCCGTAAAAAGTAGTTTTATTTAAATCTATTGGCCGTTTTATATTTCTATGAATAACACGGTCAGGTTATATTTTATGTAACTAGCTATAATAAACTCATCTAACGTTATCCTTACTGATTTCACTTGAAGACATCGTAACAATAAGTAGCACGATTTGCAAGAATACTTATTACATAAGTACCTATGCAAATAGGTAGTTACCTACTTGTGTGGTCATGTTATAAGTAAGTAAAACTTAAAGCTTTTGTACTGAGAAACAATGAAAGAAAATTGAAAGTCTCTAAAACTTAGTTTCCTATAGCCTGTACCCATTTCCCCTAGCGATAAGAAAATATTTCATAAAGCTGTGTTTACACGGAGTCAAAGTTTTTAAATTGCTACTTTTTTTAATGGTATAAAAAGGAGTTGAGTTTATGAGTATTTTACAGAGATATTACATTTTTAATTGTCTAGGGGTCATAGATATGATTTTCGATTGGGTTTTCTATGAATTTCTCAGTACCCAATGGCTCGAAACTTAGATTTGGCAATAGGCTCGCCCCGTATTACATGGAACCTTAAAAAAACCTGTGATAAGTAAGTACCTACATCAGTTACACTTGCACCTCTGCATAAGCCTTTGGTAACGCAGACGCGATAGATAAGGGTAAGGTAAGAAAAGGTACCTATGTAAGGGGAAGCCTTACATAGCTTTGCTTAACCATGGTTTAAACTATGTCAAAATAATTATGAAATCATATTTTTGAGTTACTTCGGTCTAGGTGTCTTACCTCCTTCGATTGCTTGGGTAAGGTTTCGTATCTTTTCTGATATCGGGAATCGTTCGCCTTTAGCCAAAGCCCACATTAGAGGTGAATCCAGATCCTAAAATTATTTGTAAAACGCCACAGCAAAATTATTGACTGTTTACAATTACTTGGCCTGCTTACGTAGCAAACGTTACAATGTTTTATTTAATTAAAAAAAAATATTTTGCAATAAAGAGCTACACAATTTTTAGTTGTGATATGTACTGTTACTCTTACGAACAATATTCATTTAATCTTCATATTCAACAATATTTTTTATTGTAATACCTTCTAGCAGTTACCTAGGTACCTACTATTCTGAATAACGTCACATAACATAGTTATCACCCTAGACACATATATTATAGAATACACTTTTCTGAAGAAAATGCTAGTGTCATCGTAGGTTTTATTTTATAAATCTTAGTCTTTAATTTATTATTTTCTTCAACTAGTATCAATTAATGATAACATGCTTAGGTTTCATATGTAGGTATAAGGTAATTTTTTTTTCTTGATTACAAAAAATATTTTGTAACTATGGAAAAAAAGTAACGCAGTTTCAACGAACGCATTCAAGAATCGTAACAATAATCAGGTGATTAAAAATCGTCAGTCTGAACACGCCTTATCATCGTGTCCTAGCCACAGGTGTGACGCAACAGGTACCACTTGTATAAAACACTCGACATGTAAGCACCGGCGCCATTTTATTCTTGCCGCCATCAGCGCTAGTTTCCAAAATCAGTTCACGAACATTTTAACTATAATTATCACTAAAATTAGTTCGTTTTGAAAGTTAAAATCACTGAAATTACCAATTAGAATAATTGCGTTACTTTTTAAACTAATTTAACGTTTTTTTGGAACGTGTTCTTATTTTGAAAGTCATTTGAGTGGATAGATAGTGTTTGAGAATTTTTTGAGCGGGAATAACGATTGTTATTAAATGTTAATGGTAAACGATATGATTGGATTGTTTTATCGTAGACAGATAACAATTAAAGTTTTCCTTGCCTGTGATTGGTCACATGGCGGTCGACAGGGCGTCGTAACGATGGACCAACTAATGAGATAAACATGTGATTCAAGATGGCGGATCATTCAGGGGGAATTTGCAGTGGAAGTTTTTAAACCATGGGTAAGATATTTTAATATTATTTTTATTAAATATGAACCTAACAATAAAAATATTTTAAGTAAACAGTTTAACAGCTAAACAATTTAACTAAAAAGTGGGAAAACAATTATTCTTCTGAAATACTCGTAAGCAACTGGCTTTTATTTAATAAAATCAATGAACCAACTTGCTTAAGTTATTTATAATAAAAAAAATATACTTAGGTAGATAACCTACCTAAGTGAAAAATACAGACAGTGATCCCAGAACATAATATATTTGAAGAGTTGCGTAATAATGGTAGGTAATAGGTAAGTAACGCAAACTGAAGTAGGTCTTGAAGATAGGAATTGAAATAAATAGAAGAAGGCGGGAGTAAGGAGTACCTACCTACATCTTTATATTAACTCGTTTGAAAAAAAAAACTATCATCTTCATGTCGCAATGACATATTCTAGAACGTTCATTTCAAAACGAGAACAATTTAAATTTTAACGTTTTATCACTCCAATTAACTTTTTAAACCAATATTTGCTTTGGCACACTCCATAATGCCACTTCGGGGTCACATTGCCAGAGCAAATAAAAAGCCATATCTTAGATTAAAAGAGCAGTAAACTCTGAAAGATAAGGCATGTTATCATACGTTGAAACAGCACTATTTAGTTAGTTTTAAGTGGTTAAATTTATGACGACATGCTTATTTCCTTTTTTAGATTGACGGTGATTACGTAATAACTTTGATGTTAGGATTTAGGCAAGGGCCTACTCCGAAAAAGAAATAAGTACGCACTTTCGGCTGATGAATCGCACGTTTTCCAATAAAGTGTTATATAGACACGACGGTAGATTCGATTTCTAGTCTTAGAATGTTATTTGGTTATCTGTCAATAGGCTAATTAGTAAAATTTTAAGATTTTTGTTTATCGTTTCGTTTCGATCCGAAGCTTTGACGATTGATTTTCGTAGTAGGTTCTCAGGCTACTTGGACCAATAATGTAACACGATGGACCGCATAAAGACTGTTGAAAGGAATACTATGGAATAACAGTAAAGAATACTATGACTTTTGGTAGCCCAGTGGTAATGGCCGCGACTTACGAATTTTCTGTACCTATGTTTTGCAATATGGCGCAGATGCGAAAGCGTCGTGACTTCGCCCTGACTTTTCTATATAATACAACGTTAGTTTCTGTCTACTTGAAAGCCGAAAGTAGTTTGTTCAGAATCAGTAACAGAATCGATTGCAATGATTTTTAGCCTATGTTATATTTTTGTCCCAAAACACGTTGAAAATTATTAAATAAAAGCGGCGGTAGCCTAATGGCTACGGTGTCGGACTTACGATCATGTGGTTGCCGGTTCGAAACTCACCCATTGCACTACAGACGTGAACCCACTCGTAATACAAGCATTTAGCTTAGTACGAGGGGTTAACAAGATTGCTAGTATTGTGAGACCGAGAGAGAAAATGGGCGCAAGAAACACCGCACGAGGAGGTCAATCATTCGACTGCGCCAGCCGCCCGGTGCAAAATTACTTCTTAAATCAAATTAAAGCTATGGTGTTTCGGCTAAGGTAAACAAAAACTAACGTTGTAAGTATATGTTTTGCGTCGCAACGTTTCTATACATTTTGTATAGGGTTGCCATTCGTCCGGGTTTCCCTGGATTTGACCTAGTTAGGAGGTCGTCCGGGGACCGTCCGGGCGGGGTTTCATTTTAATCCGGGTTCAAAAGCTGTCAAGTCATCGGTCGCTGCCGGCCGATATAACAATGAAAAATACTATATTGAATAACTTTAAAAAAACAATGTCGACATGTCCGGGTTCTAAGCTCCAAAATCCGGGGTTTTCAGGCTTCTTGTCCTGGTTACCTGATTTTAGTAATGGCAGCCCTAATTTTGTATGATAGTAAATCAAAGGGGCGACGCTTCTCCGACGCGTCTTCGTCTTACGTATTTTCTGTCTGGCTATCGCCTTAAGCGATCGATAAGAGACGTAATCAAGATGTTTATCAACTGATAACTGCAAACGTGCTCTAGATAATACAACAAGTTGTAGGTAGCAAGTTTATTACTTATCCTAGTACTTTTGACCTAAATTGGTAAAATGGTAATGTCTAGAGCAATTCCTAGTGGCAATTGTTCCTATTTTATGGAATATCATCTCTCTCTCTCTTTCGGGTTTTCAAAAAGGTGGAGGGAGTTTGTCTTTGTAACTTAGAAATGCGATATTTTTGCCGACAGATTTCGATTAAGTATTCTATGTTTATCGTTTACTTCCTCATAACTTAACTGCCTTATTAGGCTATTTTTGATAAAGCTTACTAGCAATGTGGGTCGCACATTATAGTCATCTTGTTGACCCCTCGTACTAACGTCGGTAGTGCAATGGGTGGGTATCGAACCGGCAACCATGTGATCGCTAGTCCGACGAGCCATTTGACGACCCCCGTTTTGATTGGTGTATGCCACGGAAGAGATAAATAAGGTCTCTTCCGTGGTGTCTGCCCATTGATTGTGAAGATGGAACACAAAATGCTTGTAGTGTAAGTAGTCTTTTTTCTCCAATAGTTAATTGATATTGATCACCTGATTTCCTCACCAGGCCACCGTTAATTTGTAGCAACAGTCTTACCCCGCGTTTCCACTGCCGACAAAACATGTTGAAAACATCTATCTACCTCTATCTAACTCTCAAAGAGTAAGTGAGATAGAAAGCTGTTTGCAACATGTTTTGTCGTCAGTGGAAACGAGGGGTAACATTGTTCAGTTCTATGTATGAGAGTTCGAAACGGTATTTACACTAGGGAATCCAAGATCATTAAAGATCTTTGATGAAATTTCCACAGTATCGATATGAGCAGAACCAGGGGGCTCTACTAGCGTTTAAGAGTGTCCCTCGTGAACGCAACAATGTTGCACTGTTGTCGCTGTCTCTATCCCTCACGATGCGAATGCGTGTTCCTGTAACTTTTGAACCGTGTATTGAAACAAAGCTTTACGTTCAAGGAACACGTATTTTAATAATAAGATTATTACTGCAAAATTTCAAAGGCTTTCATTGGTTAAAATTCAAGGTAGGACCAAACTACTTTTGTATGGAGCGCGGAGCGGACGCTATCCTCTTAATAAAAACGTCATCGTTGCACAATATTTCAAAAAACACGCGGTCACATAAACGGTCTGCGCCGGCGCCTCTAACGTTTACCGAATCCGCAAATTATGTTTGTTATGTACTTATAATAGAACGCCTACATAAAATCTACATTTTAGTGTCTTTTGTCCATCATTTTAAGAGTAATCGTTAGGACATAAGCAATCAATCATCACCATCCTAGCCGATTCTAATTATGTTAGGGCCCGCTTTTAGTATCACCAGTTGCTTAACAACACTGCTCCACCTGGGAATCGATACCAGATGCTCTACTAGCGTAGTAATCTCGCGTAAGATCACTAGTAGACTAATAATAACTAACTTTTTTTTGTAGGTTTTCTACTCTTTCGTACCGTATTTCTGAAATTCTCTGTAGAAGCTCGGAGTCTGGATTTGTGGCAACAGGCTCGCCTCCGATTAAATTGGACCTAAACATACCGGCGAAATGTGGGTGTACATTAGTAGAAATCTGCCTAACCCGTGACGGTATGTTATATGTTATGTACAGTCGCCAGCAGGTCAAGGTAGGTATACAAAACTGTCAAATTCTCCAAATGATTTTAAACCTTAAATTGTTGAAGATAAAGTTAATCAACTGAGAAAATTTTACATTTTGTTGTAACTTGATGCTGCTGTCCACCGTACCTTATTTCGCGAGTTTCTTTTTAACTCGAAACTTGACTGATAGTGAATGCTTTTAGACATCAAGTCCACCAAAATAGAGCATCAATGTACATTTAGGTATATATAAATAAATGATTTGCAGCAATTGCAAAATAGTGAACAAACAGTCATTTGACGAAATATAAAATTTATGTAACAAAAACGGTGCCGAAGCCTTCGATTTGTAAATATATTAGATATTTTGAAACATAACATATTTACTGTGGTTAACGTGGACCTAGTAATTGGTTTTGTAAACAATTTTTAAAGAACTAGTTTTGGTACGAGATTTCATACTCACCCCAAAGTGATTCAAATAGTAAATATTCCTACAATGACCTATATGTACTTTCTGAGGATGTAATCTATCTCTTTGGCAATGTTTATCAAAATCTGTCGTGTCGTGATCGTCCCGCCTTAGACGCTAAAGCAGTTTTGGAAAAAACTATATCCAAACGTGAAAAGGATATAAATGAAAAGGAGATAACGGATAAACAGTAAGAATTCAAATCTCGGAACGGATGGTAAAATGATCAGGATTTTGGTTTTCAAATCGGGACAGGTACAGTGGGTTATAGCAGTTACCTGACCCATCCTAGATGGGCCGGCAGCGTCTAAGTGGGTCAGGTAACAGCAAAGATAATTCTCTTTGGGTAACAGCTATAACCAACGTACAATGGCAACAAGAAAACTGATATTATATTTTTTTTAAAGAAGATTACTTTTTCTATCAAATTAAGTACAGACTTAGGAGGTAGTGAAAAATCGAGCCATTCGGTGTCGATCAAGGGTGAATCGGGCCTGTTGCTAGACTCCTGAAAATCGGGACATTCCACCTGTCTTTTCGAGCTGCAGATTACCAAGAATTAGATACTAAGTCATCAAACTCATCAAGTAAGCCTTTTCCTGTCTAAGTTCGATTACAGACAGTACAACTAGTAGCCGCATTTGATCAGGCTGGAATCCTTTTTTTTCGTGTGGCAGTCTTCATGGACCTCGCCGCCTGGCGAAGGCCATAGGGCGTATAGCATCTGACTACCGACTAAACCACAACCACAACCACACTTTTTGATGGGAACAAGATTAGTAGTAGTGTCTCGCTGGCATATTATGTCCACATCATGCAAGAATGGGTCGACGAGACCGGGGAAGTACTTCCCTCCCACAGAATATCGACGTCAAGTAGCATGCATACTGTTGCGTTTCGCACGGTTAGTGTGGAGCGCCGGAGGCCCAATTCCTTTTCTTTTTCTCCTTCCCCTCTTTTTTCCTTGGCTCGGCATCGCATCTGCAACTCCTTTAGTATTGCAGAGGTCCATGGGTGGCGATGACTACTTAACATTAGGAGGCTCGCCTGCTTGATTGCCCAGATATCCCTTGAAAAAATTCATTTCTCTGCAATCCTAGCATAGAGGTCCCCTAGCAGTGAGGCTAGAAGCTTACAGCAGCATAGTCGTGAAAAGGCTGGTTATGTAAGATGATGATTATTCTCGAATCTTTTGCTCCCTGCATAATAACAATCAAGTTGGTTTCTAGAACACTTACGCGAATATTAGACATTGAAATTAAACTACTTTTTACGGATTTTATCGCGTTATATTGATTGTATCTAAGTACCTATTTTTAATCCCGACGTTTCGGATCCTGTCCACCCGTGACCATGGATGCTGTAAAGCCAAAGTAACGTCGCCTCAAAGACGTAAATTAAAAATGTGAAGTCAAATTTCGACATAGCGGGTGGGAGCCGCGGTGGCTTAGCGGTCATAGCGTCTGGTGTACTTAACCAGAAGACGCAGGTTCGAATCCTGCCCGCGGTCGTATTTTTCCTTCACTATTAAAGTAGTTTTATTTCAACAATCAAGTTATTATTAGGTATCATTGTATCTGAACCACTCATACATTCATGTAAATTCCTTAATGAAACACGAATTATTTAGACAGCAGTCTCTCTGAATCATGTCGCTGACTCTTCAAATAATACCAACGTATCGTAATATCCACCTTGTTTAATTGGAACTAGGTTTATTTTCTCATGTAACCGTAGATCAGCTGTTCAAACAAGCTTAAATTGGTAACAGACGCACCACAGACGATGAATTGTTATTTTTCGATGTATTTTGTATGATACATAGGATATTTAAGTGTTGTAAACTTTGTGACTGTCCTCATTGAATATTATTATAGTCCCTACATACATACATAGTCAGCCTATTATGGTCCCACTGCTGGGACTCAGACTTTCTCTCGGTGAGAGAGAGTAGGGCGTTATCCATCACGCGGGCCCAGTGCGGCTATGACATGTCGGTTTCCTCACGATGATTTCCTTCACCGTTTTTGGGAGGCTTTTTATCTAGGTTCGAACTTACGACACACAATTCGTAAGTAGCATCCGTTATCACTGGGCCGGCACCACTCTTCAAAGTCCCTGCACTGAGTTTTTCAGGTTAAGGCAAAACATTCAGTCTTGGGCGCGAAATTCAAATGTTGTTGGTTATATGCAGTAGAAATTTCGATATCAGCCATAACATATTTTCAATAATTAAGTATTTCGGGTGATTCTTTGAAACACAGTTCTGACGTGATTTTTACTGAACAACACATTATAATAATCTCCAATTTAAATATCGCTTTCAGGTTTTATGGCAATGGTAAATGTCTATCGACGCATCATACGTCTTATAAGTCTGCAGAAAACAGTCAATCTGGCGTGTCCCAATGACGCTTTTTGTAGAATTCATTAACTTTTTTGCGATCAATTCTCGCAATACAATAAAATTTGTAAGTTAAGACTGCCTCGTTGGTCTAGTGGTCCCAATCGTGACTGCTACGCTAGAGGTCTTGGGTTCGATCCCCAGGTCGAGCAAAGTGTTATTGGTTTTTTTCTATGAAATTCTCAGTAGCAGCTCGGAGTGTGGATTTGTGCCCGGTGAATGGCAATAGGCTCGCCCCCTATTACATGGGACCTAAACATACCGGCGAACTGTGGGTGTACATGAAGTACACCTCTGCCTAACCCTTCGGGGAATACAGGCGTGATGGTATGTTATGTTATGTTAAATACTAATTCAGCTGGATCAATTAGTTCAAGCATTATTTAAAAGCAAATACAAAATATTCGATAGAATAATATCAACTTGTTACTGGTCGCGTTAGTCAGTACCGATCCAGTAGGTAATACGGAGTGTTCGTAGTACGTGAATCGAAAAAAAATTGAGCCAGTTGAATTAGTCAAATACCTGGTTTTAAAGAAACACCCATTAAAACTTTTGCTTAAAACTAGTATAGGAGATATAGGTATACCTACTTAAATTGTTATTTTTTGCTGAATTTTGTTATGAATGAAGTTAGTTAAAAATAACATTCACTTACTGAAAAACCTTATTTAAAGGGAATATTACAATTACTTAGTATCGACCAGGCGTGACTTAGTTAAGTTATATTGACGCACATTTACGACCAACACATTGTTAGGTGAGCTAGAACCTGATAAACTTAAGTACGCGTCCTCGATTTAAAATAATTTGTAAGCGTAATATAGATGTAGAAACATATCTGTGTTTTGAAGTTATTAGAGCATTTTTATTAAAATTTTACTAACTACTGTCTGGGCTTTAAAAGAAGTCATGATTCTCTGTTTGTTTTGGCGTTTCTTCTCAGAGGTCGTCAGAAAAGAAAAGCCTGCGTGGAGTTGTCTAGTTTAAAAAAAATATTTAATCTATCCTTTTTTAAAACTGTTGATAAGATTAATATGTTCCTTGAAACTAAAATTTCCAAATAAAGTGCCAGTAGTTAAAAAACTATACAACAGTTCAAATTCTGAATTTGAATTCAAATTCCTTCTCTAAAAGGGTTCAAAACTAAAGTTGGCCAACTAATTAAATTTGTAACACTCCGAGTAAACGCAGTAGAAACTAAAATATATTTTTAAATGGGTCACATATAGTTGCATAAGGCATTATGAATTCCTTTCTTTGCCTGACAAACACTAACCGTCATGTTAGACAATGAATCCGAACAAAACTTATGCAAATGGCGGGAACAAGATGGCGGCACGATTTCTAAGTAATTTGCGTTACAATGAACGAAATATGCTTTTTACTTTGAGACTACCGTTTAAAACTGGATTAGTGGTATTTGTTTGTTGTTTTAGAGGTGTTTCGCTTGTGTTACCCACCAGTTCTTGAATAGACGGGTGGTTTATTCCTCGTGTCTCAGTAAGACCCTCATTAGTCAAGTGGTCCAAGCGCGACTTGTACTTCGAGAGAAACCCTAGGAATAGAACTCAGGACGTTCTATTCCTAGGGTTTCTCTCGAAGTAACATTGGGTTTTCCTATGAAATTCTCAGTAGCAGTTCGGAAAACCTTCCAAAAAGTGCGTACTCCCTTTAAAAGGCCGGCAACACACTCGTGACTCCTCTGGTGTTGTGGATGTCCATGGGCGACGGTAATCGCTTACTATCAGGCGATCCGTTTGCTCGTTTGCCCCAAAAAAGTTCGGGGTCTGGATTTGTGCCCGGTCAATGGGCTGGCTCCTTATTACATGCGACCTAAACATACCGGCGAACTTTGGTACATAGTAGATTAGTACACTTATAACTAATTCTAAGAGGAATACATGCGTGGCAGATGGTGGTATGTTAAACTATCTCCAATATCGTAAACCAACGTAGCCTCGAAGTAACGGTCTATCTTAAGCAAGACTCGACAATCAAATTAGCTCGCCGTGAGAGTTCACTTGGCACATCGCGGCGTGCCACAGTAATTGACGGGCACATGTGTGCACTTAAAATGTGTCTCTTATGGGCAAATTTTATATAAACACGCGTTTTTGGAATAACTTATTAAAATATTCTGTTTTTGGATCTCAAAAGTTGACATTTTCGGGTCTACTTAAATGTCAAAATGAACAGTTCTCTGGTACAAATATTGAAGAAAATTTTTAGTAAGTCTGGTAAATGTTGGAGTATTTTATAGCAGGATATCTACACATCAGACATATTGCTATAAAATACTTAAGCATACGCGCGAACAGTAGGTGTGCATAACACCTCTGCCTAATAAATTAGTCCAACAATTAAAATATTTTTCATTATTGTTTTGAAAACCCTGACAAGTGTTTTTTCAAGGCCAGAGTGAATAGGCATCTTGTGGGTAAGCGCGATCCATCCTAGATACATCTACACTTACCATCAGATGAGATTGTAATCAATACCGAACCCATCCATGATAGAAAAACGACGTAAACTATTTTCGGACTAAGTTGCTGCTTATACCCGTTTGGCTGCTCCCATAATTAGGTGTTAACGTTGTTAATTACGTTAATGCAATTTATCAGCAATTAGTTTATTCTCGAGTCGAGTAGCAGACGACCTTGGGATACAGAGCCATCTGCTCTTAACCTACTGCGGAGTAAAATCTACTGCCCTTTAAAGGGATCTAGGAATGTCTGGACGAGTCTCGTGCGTGAAATTACTGATCTACTCAAAGCCTCGGAACTACATGAAATAGTTCCACCCTCCCCGTTCCACTATCGGACGGGTTGAGCTACGGCAAGGCGCCACCGCTACGTTGTGGAAGTGCCGTAATACGCACGGAGCGGTTTGAATAAAGAATTGAATTTTTGTTCCCCGAGACATATAATTTGGGTGTCTTCAAGACGAGAGTGAATAGGTTTTTCCAGGCAAGCACGCTCCATCGTAGAGCACTTCTTTGCTTAACATCAGGCAAGTTGTAGTCAAGCGCAAGCCTATCTGTGATAAAAAAAGCCGCTTTGGCTCTTTCTTGAAAGGACCATCTCAGGTATTGACCTGCATTGTAACACTCACATATTCCTAGTGCCGGATTAAAGTAACCGCTTTTCTCCGTCCCATCCCTTTTCCTTAAATAGCCTCGGCAACGCATCAGCTACTCCTCTGGTATTGCAGACGTCCATGGGTGGCGATGACTACTTACCATCAGGTAGCGCGCCTGCTCGTTTGCCGAGTTATCCCATAAAAAAGCATAAGTTTAAGTACCAAATTACTCCGTTGTAAGTTGTAAATACATTATAGTTAATCTCGCAATTCCTTGACTGTGTTTATATACTTCCGATATATCCTTCTCATCTCTCATTGCATTTATAATTAGAATTACAAGCGGTATATTTCCATCTCTATTATTAACAGTCGTAGTAGAGTCGTATACTTGAAGTAACTACCTATTATGTAATCTGTGCGTATACTAAGATACAGTTGTCTGTGTAAGTCATGAAGTAATTTATATTCAATTGTTTTAGTCTTTTGTATTGCACCTACCTAGTTAGTTTTGTAATGAAGAATATTCCTTTCATATTTAATGTTGTTTGTGCTATTTCGATCTTGTTCTATTATTTGCATCGATCTGTGTCGAGACTTCGAGAGGGGCTCGTGGCTCACATATAACTGCGCTGATCAACAGATTAGCAAGGTTAAGCTGCGTCTGTCGCGGTCAGTCTATGTATAGGTACCATTACCATGCCATTCTTTGTTTATTCAGGTAGGCACACGTACATACGTCTACACACCAAGGCACTCAGTATAGGCTGACCTCGCTTTGTAAAGACTTTCTGTACAGTTTGTTTGAAATAAGTAAGCCGATCGGAAGTAGTCTGCAAGTGGTTTAGAAGTGGTAAATTTTAATAGAAAGAGTCGGTGTAAAGATAATTAGAGTCGTATATGTTTCACATTTCTAATTATTTTGTTTACTTATTTCGATATTTATGCATTAAAACACTTAATTAAACGATTTTAGTACCGCGGTAGTTCGGAACGGCTAACTTCCGATCGGCTTACTTATTTCGAACAAACTGTACATTGCGCAGCCAGCCTATGATTGTTTTTATGAGATAACTCAGCAAACGATCAGGCGAGCTACCTGACGGTAAGTAGTCACCGCCCCTGGACATCTGCAACACCTAAGGAGTTGCAGATGCGTTGCCCATTTAGGGAAAGGGAGGGGAAGGAGACAAGGAGAAGAAAGGGGATTGAGGGAGTAATTGGGCCTCGGCGCTCTCGCTCACCAAACGAAACACAGTAGTGAAACGCTACCACTCGGACGTTGCGTCGGTCTTCTGCGAGAGTGTGGAACTTCTCCGGTCAAGCCGGCCCATTCATGCTGCGAACAGCACGGCCCTACCACAACAAAATTGGTGATCCTGTATATAATATTGTGATGCTGATGTAGCCGCGTATCTACATATGTATAAATAAACAGATCGGCAAGTAACAAAATCACCAAAACCAGTCCATAGCGTCTTGTGAGAATATTAAATGTTATGACAAATATCAAGTGAAGTGAGAAGGGCGGCATTCTGTAACGGATGCTGAACTAGGGCTGGTACTTACCTATTTAATTTTTAAGAAAAAATAATTTATTTTTCACACACAATGTCCCAAAAAATATTATTATTATTATATATTAAAAATGAGGTTGGTAATACCATCAAGCGAAATAGTACCTATAGGTATTATTAGATAAGTGTTTGTGAACAACGCTGATGTCGAAAAGGTCATAATCAAAAATCAAAACATTTATTTGCAAACTAATGTCACTTTTGAATTTTTCTTTATTTTTCTTGTTTGACCGCTGGACTATTTTATTTGAAATTTTGAAAATATATCTGTTAAAGGGCGGGTTATTTACACATAGGGTATAAATTGTCTCTTACGTAAATGTAATATCTGGTGTACGAATAAAACTGCGGGAAACGGCTAGTATTTTGACTGATATAATATTGATATAATATCCAACTATATACAATGGTCTACCTAAAGACATTGAAAGTACAACTTTTTCAAAACGGTCGTTTAAATATAAAACAACAAAATTTCTGTTAATTGTAATCAGGGAAAACATGAGCGGTACTTAATTTATACTTGGGAATGTATGTAACCTGTGAGTAAACTATCATTAGTGTAACTTTTTAATTTAATTGTTTTCTTTATTCAGTCTTTTCAAATGAGAAAGTGTATATATAGTACCTACAGTGTAAAAATATAATATGGGAGCTACGTCTGCCAACAAACTGCTGTGTAGTTTGGCAGAAGTGTAAAATTAGTGTAATGTGTTGTTTAATTGTGAATAAATACTTTTTCAAAATAAATAAATACTTTTTTTTTCATTTGTCATTTTAAGTGTTGGCCCCATGTTGGTATTGGACTCATTGATTCCTATTCCATTTTTAATATAGTAGGTGCCTAAAATAAATATTAAATATTATTTTGACTTCAGTGCCATCCCTATGGTACCGTTAAAGTAGTACAAAATGTAACAATGAAAGACAAACAGTTGCAGGCAAACTCAGCGGCGTGGTGCACCACTTAGCACTTCTGTGCCAAGCCTCATTTGTCGCCTCCGCAAGGTTCCACGCGAATACTCTCGATAAGGCTGTCAAATAAGCTACCGAGACCACTGTCTGTGAACATACAGAAAATTTAAAACTACGGAGAAAGAACCGGATTTCTATTGAAAAATACTGAGATTTTATAGTTCTTGCGAATTTTCACGCAAACATAATTAATTTACAGCTTTGTAGCCCGCATGCTCATCGCGTTTTAAGTACTTATTGATTTTATTTGAGCAAATTCATATGACCAAATTAACTGCCTCGTTAGTCTAGTGGTCCCAATAACGACTGGTACGCTAGAGGTCTTGGGTTCGATCCCCAGGCCGAGCAAAGTGTTATTGGGTTTTTCTATGAAATTCGATTTGTGCCCGGTGAATGGCAATAGGCTCGCCCCCTATTACATGGGACCTAAACATACCGGCGAACTGTGGGTGTACATTAAGTACACCTCTGCCTAAACCTTCAGGAAATACAGGCGTGATGGTATGTTCTGTCATATGACCAAAGTTGATTTTAAATTAGTCTAAGTAGGTATAGTATAAAGAAGGTTTACTATTTGTTTTTGTAATAAGTACAAGAGATTCGAAAAACCTACTTCTTTTTCGATATGACTTAATTTACAGTTAGTTCAATGTCGAACGCCGAACGATATTTACCTTTTTACTAATTTTGAATTACCTATAAGCAAAAAAAATGTTTAGTTAAAATACCTTAGTTTTGTGCAACTATTTTAGACTTATGCCACTTTTATTCTTAAATGGAATACTAGTGCCACACGGTATGTGAACAACGGGTGTAACTGCAATTGGGTGATTTGTCTATTGAATTAGAATAAACGTTGCGAAATTTGTGATAAAACGAAACGTTGTAATGTTGACACTGTTTTAAAAGCTCAGCTTTATGTCGCCTCGTCAGCTTATTTTAATGCCATCCAACTTTCCTTACAGATTACAGATATATCGGAGTTTGTAGAATTTAAAACTTAATGTGTACGTAGGTACTCGCAACTCTTTATATATAACGTGTCGCACAATTTAACACCTTTGTGCGAAGCTCCCGTATGTTATAAATTGCTGTGAAAATATTATCAATTGTACCAAGGAGGTCGTCGCGAAACCACGTTTTGAAATGTTACATAAAATTGGTTAATCAAATTGTGTGTGGTCATTTTGTGGTGACTTATGGAGCAAGCGTGGTCAGGATTTTGAGAAAAAGTCTGAATCAAAGTTTAGATTATATTATATTTGATATCGAACTGTGGAACTATTGAAAACTAATGCTACATCTCAAACTGATTATTTTATTTCTTTTTATAAAATGTGATTGTGTCTAATTTGATTTTGCATTAATTTATAAAAATTCTTGTTACAGATAGCTACTATATAACGTTACCTAACGGTAAGGAAATTATGAGGCCAGAAAATCAATTACTATACCTACCATCATGCCTGTATTTCCCGAATGTTTAGGCAGAGGTGTACAAATGTATAACGACATTTTGGCGGTATGTTTATATCCTAATACGGGGCGAGTCTAATGCTGTTAAACGGGCACATATCAAAATGCAAAATTTGCACGAAACCTTTGTTTTTCATTAAGAAGAGCTTTCAAATTGTGTACATGCTTGGAACTGCACGTGTTAGCGATTTTAGATCATTATAGTTAATCGTATAGTTAATCCTTTGAGTAATAGTAGATTGAGGTATATCGTATTGTTGAAGTCGATAAGACTCCATATAACATAGCATAGCCCTCTGTCTTCCACAAGTGTAAGTCGTCAGTGTCTTAAATTAAGTTAGCACATATATATTTAGCGTAAATCAAGGAATTCGTTGATACGGAAGAGAAGAAAGAAGAATGAGAAGAAGCCTATAATCTGTTAATGAAGAGAGCTATCCGTCGACAGTATTGCCAGTAAACACTGTCATGGAGTTGCTCTCTTTATGAACGGTCGCTGGCTCGACGAGAAGAGAAGAGGAGAATCATTAAAAAGAAGAATTGGCGTTGAATGAACAGTCTCTTATTTCAGTTGTTATGATTTTAAGAAAAGCTACAATTACACTGCCATTTTAATTGTTAGGTAGAAGAAATATATATACCTACCCTGGTAAGTATTTGTGTTTTTAATAATTTTAAACATAAAATAACATACACTTTAAAGAAATTGTTATTATATTATATAACAACATAAAACATAACATACCATCACGCCTGTATTCCCCGAAGGGTTAGGCAGAGGTGTACTAATGTACACCCACATTTCGCCAGTATGTTTAGGTCCCATGTAATAGGGGGCGAGCCTATTGCCATAAACCGGGCACAAATCCAGACTCCGAGCTGCTACTGGGAATTTCATAGAAAAACCCAATAACACTTTGCTCGACCCGGGAATCGAACCCAGGACCTCTAGTGTAGCAGTCGCGCTTGGGACCACTAGACTATCGAGGCAGTCATTATATTATATATAATTTATATAATAAAAAAATGTGTTTTTAATGATAACAAAATAAATTTTGTAATGATAACAAATTTAAACATGTGAATTTATGTCAACCATCATTATATTTTGTTATATTTTGTTCGACATCATAATACTAAAATTAAATATGTTTGTTTCATGATACAAAAATATAGTTATTAACATTATTAAAAAAATAAAACATTACGTCTAGCTTCTCACAAACATATTTAAAAAAAAAAATAAGTAAATATCTACTGTGCTTTATATAATTATAATATTGTAGATATAGAATTTGTACTTTGAAGCCATTTTATTTATTTGTTCTATTATCTAAAGTTGTTAAAGAACATTGTTATGTCGCCATGTAAAGACACTCCGGGTATAACACAGACTCAATTCAAAATGATGTCGAATAAACTTGTAGTTACAGGCAACCAACTTTTTAAAGTGTTTTAGTTGTGTCACTTTCATTTTCATCATTTTTAAAATGAGAATATTTTCTTGTAAGTATGTGTTCTATTCTAAACAAAATGTCAATTCGGCGTGAACTAGATGACAATAGATCTTGCGTTATAGAATGGATTCCATTTGATTTCTTTTTTTGTCAGACTGACAGAGTGACGTATTATTTAATGAGTTACACGGTAGGGGATTAAATTAGCCGTAATTTTTCATGTAAGTCTGGATTGCATTATTTATATGGTGGAAGTTAATTACTCTTACAATTTCTGACTGCTAACATAGTGGAAAAATATAATTTTAAATACACGTAATAGTAAACAAACTGTCGGCTGCAATAATAATGTAAGTAGCACACAGGTTTGCAAGGGCAATGACAGATATTTGCTCAGCAGTGAACACAATATTGAGTAACAAAAATACTGAAAAACAGACGTCAATAAGAGCCTTGGTAACGCCGAAATGTTTCTTTATGCCTCTAAAAATACCTACACATTCGCAACTTTAAGAGATGTACGCAATATTAATAAATAAATATAATTAACTTAATTACTAAATACTTATTTGCATGCTGATATGTCAGTCTTGTTTCTTATCTTTATGATGCGGCACTTAGCACAAATAGTGAAATCTGTTATCATTGCTATCTCGGTGTACATTGATGGCAGTAATCTGTTCATTCTGATAATTATATTTGTTTGAGCACTTATTTTTGGTTTATACGTATCTATAATATTTTCATGATACGCCATTCAAAGGTTACGCAGCTTTTGGCTTTACCATGTACAAGAAAAGAATTCAGAAAGGCAAGAGCTATTTCATTTAAACTCGTAGGTATTAATAATAGTAATAATAGTAGCAAGTTATTTTGTGATGTACAGAGAAACATGTAAAGATTGATTAGAACAGACTTAGTCTAAGAATAAAAAATCCAATCCAATAATCAACCAAGTTTTGGATAATAACTATGATGACGACTGTAAAATGCGCACTTCATCATCAACATCATCATCAGCCTATATTAGTCCACTGCTGGACGTAGGCCTCCCCTAGTGTGCGCCATTTCACCCTGTCCTCCGCTTTTCGCATCCAGCTTCTGTCTTTAGCAACCTTTCGCAAATCATCACTCTATCTTGCCGGTGGGCGTCCTACACTACGTTTGCCGAGTTTGCCGAGTGCGCACTTGGGTCACATGAATAAAAAATGGGATTTTAACACTGTAAACAGGGTACATCGATAATTATGACTTTTCATTTGATTAAAGTTATAAGTACACGAATAGCTGGCTTCAAAATACGATCCATTGATATGTAAATAAACTCTTCAGCCTAGAAACCACATATACTTCATAATCTTGGAAAATTTACCAAAAAAATACCTAACCTACATACATAATCGTTTACCATAAAAATGATCCCAAGTCAAACAATTTCACATCTTATGATGTGTTGCACAGTGTATGCTCACAACATTCTTGTGGTTATCAAAAGATAAGTGTGCTGATAGCGATACGGCGATTAAACATAGTCACCTGTTCTTCTGAGTACAGGCCTTTATAATGAGGTCGGCTAAACTGAGTTATGCTGATTAAAAAAAAAAATTTTGAGTTATGACTTACTACCGACAAGTCCCAGCTTCGCACGGTCGCGTACTTATTTGTATAGACCTCTATAAATGAGGAATATCTCACCATGCATTGTTTTGTTATACCTCAAAGAAATTAGGCAGCGTTTTCGATGAAAGCTCGCAAGTGGCTTAATTTTTTCCGACATTTTCAACAATTATTATAACCAATTTACACACAATATAAAAAAAAGTGCAGTGATATGACCATTGGACTGCCAAGTCAAAAGTCTCGAGTTCAAGTCCAAGGTATGCAGCAGGCGAGGGAATTTGTTTAATAATTGTAGTGGTGATGGAGTAAGTGTGGTAAAGGATGATGTAACGATTAGAAAAATATTTTCTGACTTGTGACAGTTTTCCATAGAATTTAATATTGGTTGAGTAGATTCATGCTGTCAGATCTATAATAAACAGGGAAGTATATTATAGGTATTCGTATATATATATTTATTTATTTCGAATTGTAGCACTTTAGTTCCAGTATTGACTGTCTCTTCACAAAAGTCATCCTGTACTGAAAGACATATTGTGCACGTACTTTGTAGTTGAGAATAACTTACATTGCGCGAAATATTCAAGAAATAAATATATTTTGTTACGAAAATATTCTATTGTAGTTAAAATTAAATATCTTCAGTGATTTCTTTCTTAGTCACTTTCTATGAAATGTTATTATGAGAGATTCAGGGGATTCTGGTGATAAATTATAAATTTATTTCTGTAATACAATCTTTACGCCTTTATGGCGCCAGCGTATCATTTTATTTCACGACCGCCAACCGCTGAGAAGTGAAGCCAACACAAACTGCGTAATCACGGTCTGTTTTACAGATGCAGATACAAAGCGAAACCTATTTAAAAAAGCAAGCATTAAAATATAAAGAATTAAGAAAATAAATCTATACAAGGCTCTCAGATCGAATAAAAAGTTAAGATGGAACTTGAACTTGACACAAAGAAGTGAGGCCGGCTAAAACTACGCCTAACGGTGTACAACACACAATTACACGCACACACGTGTACGAAACTACGCCTTATCTTGTCAGTCGAGCTATCGAGGTATCGAAAGTTCGACTGACAAGATAAGGCGTAGTTAACAAATACATACCTATGTGCGTGTAATTGTGTGTTGTACACCGTTAGGCGTAGTTTTAGCCGGCCTCACTTCTTTGTTTATTTGATCTGAGACAAGGCTACAGTGCGAGTCCTTTGTTTTTTAAACCTTATGTGGTTCGCGCTTTTACTGAGCTAAATGCTTGTATTACGAGTGGGTTCACGGCGGTAGTCTAGTGCAATGGGTGGGTTTCGAACCGGCAACCACATGATCGCAAGTCCGACGGTCTAGCCATGCCATTGGCTACGGCCGCTTAAAAACAGTCTTTGTATAGTTGTTATATTATTCAGTACACACGTACTTAATAATAATTAAAGCAATTGAAACCGCAGAAGGTATTTTTTTCACAATTATTTTTTATAACATGGTAACTAACTATGTTATTCAAATATCCGCTTAAGATCTCTGTTACGTACGAAGCCAGTACAATCGAGTTCAAACGAGACCATGCAAACATGCAGGCAGCTTACTTGATGATGATGATGATGTATGTACTTACTTAAGTCCGAAATATTTGGACCTGACACTAATACATTATGACGCTGAAGTCTGCGAGTGTTTGACATACCATCATGCTGACATTTCTCCGAAGGGTTAAGCAGAGGTGTAAGTAAGTAGGAAGTAAGAAGTACTAATTGACACCACTGCGTAACGCTTCGGTAATACCGGCGGCGCCGTGATGGTAGGTATGTTTGAAACTACTTTTGTAGTAGCATAAATGGATCGCCAAATCGCCACTACTGGGAGTGTACTAAGCCTGCCACATAATATCGATGTTTAGTAGCGGTATGGTATATATGATGACCGAGATGGTTGGTGCGCTTGGGGGAAGTCTACGTTCAGCAGTGGACGATTGTTAGGTCTCGCTAATTTTAATCAATTTAACAAAAGAGTAACTGTTAATTTATGTTTATACAAATGCCTATATGCCCTAATAATTTCAAAGGACCATGACGTAAGCAACCATCTCTTCTATTATTGAGGAATGTCAACCTTAAGTACTGCCGCGATAACAAGGCGGCGGGGAGGGATTCTTGGCCAGGAGCGGGGGCTCGACTCGGTCGGGCACTCGCCCCAGGACCGTCGATTAAGACGTTTGCTTGTAATTTGTTCACTAGTCCATGGAGACTGACAGTGTATTAAAATGTTGTAAAGTCAACTGAGTTTAACTTCTCACAATATCCCAAGTAACCAGACCCTTTTGAGAATTGTAACGTCTGTAACCGCTTAGAGCTAACATATCAGAAGTGAAGTGCAACCAAAACGTAAGTACACGCCCAATTATTATAATTACTAGTTTGTGTGATGTCATATCACTAAGGATGTGATCGAAGCGAGTATCCTTGTGACGACGAGGACAAATCTCCCCGGTATGACACACGCCTTATAGGATATCATTTTATATTGATTCGTTAATTATACATATACATGTAGGTACGCTCTTGTTTTTAGTTTTGCCAGCAGTAGTAATATTGAACGTTATTCTCGAATTCAAATATAATTTATTGCAAACTAATTGGATTTACTTATGATGGTCTACTTAGTAGGTACCCTTTTAAGCAGTGTAACAATTTCCTTGAATTATTTCAAAATCAAATCATTTATTTGCCTGAAATATGGTGGATATGCGAGATGTTAAATCGAAATGTTAAATCGAGATGTTTCATCAGTTGTTAGACATTATTCACATTATATTTTATGACTAGATAGATCATGGGTAAAATTTAGCGCTAGGGTATCTTCTTTCATTTACATTATTCCAATCTTACAACTGGGAATGACGTGTGGCTGATAACCAATTGACCTGGCATGTGTTTCGGGTTCGAATCCCGGTCAGTAGCCAAAATTGAAGATCTTGACGGATTGAATAAGGTGAGTGTCTGACTGTGACTAGTACTCGTACTCTAGCACGGATGTCAAAGTACGCGTAAACGAATTTAGTAATCAACAAGGAAACTGTGTTGTAGCTTGTCGTTATAGCTCTCTTACGAGTAGATTATCGCTCCATTATCAGAGTTTGTGGGCGCCTACCAAACAGTGCGTCACCCGGTAACCCAAGCATAGCACTTGAAACCGCATTCCTTGGTTGCGGGACCCAAATGCTTACACTTAAAACAAAGGTCCCTTGTCTATTTTTAGAACTGGATGACTTCCGTCATTTGTTTGTATAATGTATCAAATGCTCCACTGTAACAAAGGAACCATATGAAATACGTAACTGTACAACAAATAAGACATTGTTATAACGAAGGAATATCATGGATATAATGTTGACATAATTACCGTACATAAGTAGTATATCTATAACGAAAGGGATTAAATGGAGGGTTAAACTTTTGTCTGCCTGCAAATACAAAACTCCCAATAGATCGCAGTCCCGATAACTGAATAGTTCTAAAGTCCTTTTGCCACGAGATTTCAGACAATCGGGATCGGCGAGCTATGACAGCTCACAACTCCCCCCTTCGAGCCGAAGTTGACTGCGAAGTGGAAACTCCTAAGAGGAAGTCGAGATGGCAGTGAGCGGCCATCGGCTTCGGATGCAGGAGGATTGAAGCGAGAGCAAGAGCATGCTCGTCGCTGACGACCTGCGTCGAGCGTCGCATCACACCAACGAGCCGCGAGTGGACGGCAGCTGTCGTCGCAGCACATTCACGTGTCGGCGCGATGCGGAGACTGCGAGCTTCATGCGGAGCAACGTGTGGAGGGCAGTCTACGAGCTATGTGCAGAGCGACGTGCGGAGCGCGGCGCAGCACGACTGCGATGCACGGATTAACAAGGTCACGTAGCCCTTCTTTTTCGAGAAAGATTTTAATTGATATCTTTAACAACTTTAGGGAGGGTCATTGTCAACTGTGAACCAAAACGCACCACAACCACATACTTTGCGTAACCTGGATCCTTCGGCCAAAAGGCTTTAAATAAACGTGTGGTCGTATAAAAAGGTGAGTAAGATGCGTTTCGGTATACAGTTGCGATTAAAGAACCAATACTTGTCTTTCTATGTAAAAGACCCTACAAGGGGTCTGGTGGTCCAAAGATTAATACCATTCCATCAACTTTGAAAGATATAGTTATAGAGCCCGCATAACAAACTCATAGATTAATTATGAAAACTATTAAAATTATGAAAACTAAGTGTGCCTTGCAATTTCATCAGCTTTGCCCTGCTCCTAAGGGGCCATAGCGTGATATTAAGTAAACTATAACCTTTTTTTAAGAATTGCAAAGGTTTTTCATATCTGACTGGTAGTTCTAGAAACTAGCACGTTTAAACAAATAAACTTTTCGGCTCTATTATATCAGTATAGATGCGATGAGATATTACTATTAGATAATACTCCTAATAAATCATGTTAAACGTTTAGGAGCGTGACATATTTATGTAACATAGCTGTCAATACATTCTTCTACAGCAAGTCGGTCAACCGCAAATGTCGCACAGAGTTTATGTATTAATTACTATTCAAAGCAATAACGTTTATGCATCATTAAGGCCAACAACGGGTCTACCTCTTTTAAGTATATTATGTACATATAAATATAAGTACCTTTACCAATGTGATGTGGTAGCAATATGCATGATTCATGATATTAAAGATAAAACATCTTAATCAGCTTAGGCGCAGATCAGATCAGGTTAGCATATTGAGTGTTACAGTATATTAGATGACAAAACTATCAATACTAGTAGTGCAGTACATAATCTAATGGGTAATAAATCTAGTTCCAAAGTTAGGTAACATAAAAATGCTAACAGTTATGTTTTGTGCACGTTACTCTCATTTGAGAATAAGCTACAGGGAGGTCGTGTATCTAACAATATTATCCCTATACTTAGGACTTCATCATACAAGCAATGTTTATGCAAACGTACCGGTCGTGCCATGCTTAAGGGTATTACATTGCCGAATGACCTTGAGGATTCGGGTTTTTGTGCTAGTATTTGTTAGTTCAGCGCCATCTATCGACATTTGATCGTACTCAATAAAAGGAACTGAAGATTAAGCAAGAATACAGATATGTCGCAGTGTCGTCATCGTATTTACCTATTTTATTCGTTCTCTGAAAGATTTAAGACATTTTGTTCCTCTAGATAAAAGTCTTGTACGAGTTACCTACATCTATAATTAATAAAGGTAATTCTTGATTATTTTGAAATAAGGGATACGTACACCTTTCTACATATTACTTTAGTACCTAATGAAAATAACTAGGGTGAACTGGCTTTAAACATTTATTTATATTTACATATTATAATTGAATACGGGTGCCACTATAATTATGATATATTCTGAGGGCCTGATGATGATCAAGTAAGTGCTTATAGGTTCTCAGAAAGGGAGATAGCTAGGATGAGCTGGCTTTCAACATTCATCAAATTGAGTATGGGTGCTACTACATGATACATTACACGACTCTACAAAAAAATTTTCGTTCTTTGTCCTAAAGTTTATACTATTATTTTCCAGTTAGTTATGCACAAAAACGAAAAGAAAATACCTTTTTTCGGTATAAAGTTTGCTTTTGTGATAGTTATAATAATAATACTCATTTTTCAATTTTTTCATTAATTTTAATTGATTTTAATATTTTTAAAAAGACCGCGCTGTGAGAGTGGGGTATTAACGTTTACACTGTGCCGCTAGATGGCACCCGAGTGATAAACAACCATCAGGTGTTATTTACAAGCCCAGAATAACTTAAAATGTCGTCACGAAAGTGCAAATACGATGCTGATGCATTTTGTTTTATATGTGGTCAATTTATTAAAGTTCGAGACGTGAAATATGAACTAAAGACATCTCACGTTCTCTGTGAAGCCTATGAAGCAGTTTTAAAGCAGTAGTTTCCGGATTTTTAGGAAATAATAAAGCTGAAAACTACGAAAAGTTGGTTGAGGATATGCTTAAAAATTTTAAGGCCATGGGCTGCAGGATGTCATTAAAAGTACATATGCTGCATGCTCATTTGGACAAATTTAAAAACAATATGGGAGCCTATTCCGGAGAGCAAGGAGAACGTTTCCATCAGGACATCATGAATTTTGAACAACGCTATCAAGGCCAATACAATGAAAACATGATGGGCGACTATATTTGGGGTTTATTGAGAGAAAGTAGCTATGAACATAAAAGAAAAAGTAAAAGTGTGCACTTTTAAGTTATTTTCCACTTTTCTGTAAGCTAATTTGATAGTAAAACTTAATAAAAATAATGAACATTTTTATTTCAATAGTTTTATTTTCAATCAAAAATTAAAATCCGAGATTTTTAAAAATTTCGTTCAATCAGTCTTCTAAGCACAAAAGCAAAGTTTTTCATGCCATATATTTTTTTTCCGTCTAATTACGACCTAAACTACCGAAATTTAATGATTTGCAATCAAAGTCAAATTTCATGTTGACCCGTGTTATTCACTTTACTTTTTGGAACGAAGTTCCTTATCGCGCGTTGCGAAAGGGGGCTAGACGGAAAAAAACGACACTTAAAAGTGTAACGACATGCATGATTGTTTCTCGTTACAGAGAAAAAAACATACAAACAAACATGCATGAAATGCAGAAAGTTTGGAAAGTCGAAGTCGAAAGTCGAAGTCAAAGTCGAAGTCAAAGTCGAAGTTGATACGGGTGTCAATTTCAAGGTTTATCGGGATGCTAATTACGAAAATGACATTAATTTTGAAATCCAAGATGGCGGACATTATTTTCTTTATAAATTGATATGGGTGTCAATTTCAAGGTTTATCGGGATGCTTATTACGAAAATTACATTAATTTTGAAATCCAAGATGGCGGACATTATTTTTCTTTATAAATTGATATGGGTGTCTATTTCAAGGTTTATCGGGATTCTCATTACGAAAATGACATTAATTTTGAAATCCAAGATGGCGGACATTATTTTTCTTTTTAAATTGATATGGGTGTCAATTTCAAAGTTTATCGGGATGCTAATTACGAAAATGACATTAATTTTAAAATCCAAGATAGCGGACATTATTTTACTAAATATTGAATTTCAAGGATTATCGGGATGCTAATTACGAAAATGATATTAATTTTGGAATCCACGATGGCGGACATTATTTTCTTTATAAATTGATATGGGTGTCAATTTATGAAATGAAATAAAACCCATATCAATTTACTTAGAAAAATAATGTCCGCCATCTTGGATTTCAAAATTAATGTCATTTTCGTAATTAGCATCCCGATAAACCTTGAAATTGACACCCATATCAATTTATAAAGAAAAAAATGATGTCCGCCATCTTAGATTTCAAAATTAATGTCATTTTCGTAATTAGCATCCCGATAAACCTTGAAATTGACACCCATATCAATTTATAAAGAGAAAAATTATGTCCACCATCTTGGATTTCAAAATTAATGTCATTTTCGTAGTGAGAATCCCGATAAACCTTGAAATTGACACCCATATCAATTTATAAAGAAAAATATTGTCCGCCATCTTGGATTTCAAAATTAATGTCATTTTCGTAATTAGCATCCCGATAAACCTTGAAATTGACACCCATATCAATTTATAAAGAAAAATAATGTCCGCCATATTGGATTCCAAAATGAATGTCATTTTCGTAATCATCACTCCGGGAAAACTTGAAATTGACACCCATATCAATTTATTTATATAAATAATGTCCGCCATCTTGGATTACAAAATTAATGCCATTTTCATCATCAGTACCCCAAGATACCTCGAAATGGACACCCATATCAATTTATTTAAATGATGTGCGCCATCTTGGATTTTAAAATACGTCTCGATAAAGAGGCGACTAACGACTTTTGGTGACATGAAAATACGCAACTCCTATTGACCTGATCTCGCATTGTAAAGACTTTCCGTACAATAAACGGTCAGCTTGTACTGGTGATTATGTATAGCTTGTTAAACCTAGTATCCAGTATAAGCTGACCTCGCTTTGTATAGACTGTCCGTACAATAAGCGGTCAGTTTGTACTGGTGATGTAGGTATAGCTTGTTATAGATATCCAGTATAAGCTGAGCTCGCATTGTATAGACTTTCGTACAATAAAAGGTCAGCTTACTTACGAGGTCAGATAAACTAGTATCTCAGTCGGTACCTACTTAGGTACTCCGAGGTTCATTCAAACTTTGGATAACATGATTATTATGTATAATCCGAATTAAAATTATTAAAAAAGATTGTCGGCATTTAGAGCCAGACAAAGGAGTGCGCCCGTAGATTTCACTACACTATGGTTAGTCTATGATAATGATCAAGAACAAAAACAAAATTATAAACTACTTTAAATATTTTTACAAACTTAATTTCTACGTAATATTTATATTTGTACTATTAACGATATTGTTTAATTCAAAAATCATTCAAAAATCATCACTTTTGTAATTTATTTGCAAACAATAACGCACGCACAGCCCACCCGTCGCAAGAGTCGTCGAGACACTGATATTCGCGTTCTGAGTATGCATCACGGGCATTGCGGGGGTGCTTCACGGGGGGCGCTAGTGAAGTTTCGGGTTTTTCTTTATTATGTAAAAATATTCAAAGAAATAGGAAAAATTCAACAATACAAGTTGTTAAGTGTGTCATTACAAATTTTTTGGTATAAAATTTACGACAAACTATTAAGCGGTTAAAGAGACAAAATGCAATTTAGTTTGAAAAAGGACTATTTTCTTCGATTTATTTAAAAAAAATGGGGCAATTTTATGAAAAAAATAAACAATACAGTTTATTTGTGATGACCTTAAGTATAACATATATTTTTTATATGGCAAAGGCACATAAGGATTCATCTAGAAACTTCTTTAAACCTAGGCTGTTTTTGGGATTTGAGCGATGTAATACCCTTAAGTTTCTGTCTTTTCTATTTAGTCTAAGGTAATCTTTAATCGTTCTGAGTGAGACAACGTCGTGAGTTGACTTAGTTCTGAACCGTAAGTGAGTCTCAAGTTAGACAGAGATTTGATAGAACGATGGTGCGCGTAGGTGGTAAAAAGTATCAGCCGTTGAAATCTTACGGCATGAAATCCGCCCCATACTCGTACAAGGTCAGTTTTAGTATGTGCTTAACACGAAACACGTGTTTAGTATTTTTAGGTAGTCTATGTACAAAATTTCAAAACTGCATCTTGAAAAATATCGAAGTTATACGGTTGATTTGCTATCTGGTTGTCTGTCGCATGAATTTGTAGCATTGACTTTGGGCAGCTGACGGGGTTGTTTTACCCTACCCTGCATCGGCCCGCGCCTAGTGACGCTATGACCGGCAGTGACCTGTGTTGTGCACGTATGATTGCGGATAGGTACTTAGTATAGGTACTTAAAATTTTTGGGACAAAATATGACATGCTGTAAAAAAATATTGGAATTGATTCAGATACATCTTCTGAACAAACTTTATTCTGCTTTCGAATTATACTAAAAATAATGTTGTATACCAATGAATACATTAAAGTGCCTGATGCCTAAGAAGTACTAGTATTGTCTTGCATCCTCCTTGAAGGTCCTAGGACATACCAACGTCACCGAGTAAATAATAATGACATATATTGTCCCGTGGCTGGGCACGTGTCTCCTCACAGATTGAGAGGGATTAGGTTGTAGTCCTGTAATATTAATAAATGATAACATGTTATTAGCCCTTTGTTATTCAGGAAATCTAAAATTCAATTCACAATTTAAGGAGGTTCTGTAATCACGGATCACATAATAAGAATAGGCGGTGATCCCAAACTAGAAGGGCGATCTTGAGAGTCAGACTTGCATCGGCCATATCAAATACATTAAACTACATATTTTAGCAGCTTTCGTTCTGATGTCACAAAATGTAACAAACATAAGCATAAGTATATTTAATGCTGCGGCATAAGTGTCGATTAGAATATCCGCGGCGCGGGAGTTAAGTTAGCACGCCACGGCACAGTACAGAAAAATCGTCCTTCAATTAATGACTATAAGATGTTCTTAAGACTTACAAATTTTTTATATTTATGAAACGATAGCTTACGCGAGTAGATAGTAGGAATCGGTGGAATTCCTTTACAGCGAAAGCAAGTCTTCTCTCAAAAGCTCGGAGTTTATTTAGGGATTGTACCGCCGAGTGTGAATGGGCTAGACCTAAAACGAATGATGTTAACGCATTGCTTCAAAATCTTGTTAGATTTTTAGAAGATCAGTGTCAGTATCCATTAGCGACGAATAGCGTCATACTTCTCAAATCATTAAGGGTTTTAGATGGTAAAAAGAAAGGCTTAACAGTAAGTTCGATAAATAAACGGGAGTAAGAAGAAAGATGGAAGAAAGAAAGGAACATACATAAATAGACAGGTATCGAATAAGTATTAATAATTAAAACTATGATTTAGCTTAAAGTAGAATTAAAATAACTCAGATTCGTGAGAACAAAAAGAGGACCCTAGCTCAGCACAGGCCATGTTGCTAGATTCTCGAGCGAAATCACGGACATCGGACATCTACAGGTGATACCAAAGGGGGGCGAGGGAAGATGTCCTCGTATGTAAATTCTACCAATGTAACACTGGGCATGAGTATTGGGACTTAGAATCGAAGAGGCTTTGGAAAAACCGCAACAGCAGGTTCTTTGAGTAGGAGGTAGGTAATATGGGAGTTAACATTGAGTCAGCATATAAAAAGAAAAACAACCCGAACGCTCGCGAAGGATTAGGTGCTGCTCTCCGTTGATGGGGTACACACGGAGATCACTTTAAACCCTTGGGAAAGGAAGTCAGAATCATACCTTCCTATTTCTGGTTTCATAATATAGATTTATAAGCTTTTATTAGGTCTTAACAAAACTTAGCGAAGGCACTAGAAACATCTTCTCTAGATCCAAAAACTACAGTCGCCTCATTAGCGATCGTGTAAGCTGTTTTAACTCGCATACATTCAAGCTGTTGTGATCAAACAGAAACCATAAAATACGTTCAAAATACGGGGCTAGGCCTAAATCTAATGTATAGGTCGAGCGGTACCTTCGCACAATTTTCGGCTCCCGAAAAGCATTAATCTGCAACAATGGTAAAAGCAGCTGGACGGTATTTGGGTAACATTCAATAGTGCCTAAACAATATCATTCACAAAACCAGAGAGAGGGCACCATCACAGGTGACATTTGGAAACTCCATGAATAAACAATATGAGTATAGATGAGTGAGAATAAACTCCATGAGTATACAATCATATCCCACGTATTTATAGAGAACTTCCTACGACAATATTCAAAAACAAATTAAAGCAATGGTTGATTGTTAATTGTTTCTACGCGATTAATGAATTTTTCAATTATAAGCACAATTAATGTAAAAAAAATGTAACTTTCGCATGCCTACTATGGGTGAGATGTCTGTGTACCTTCCCAAACTGTAACAACAGCTTTGTAAAACCATATCTCTAGCGAATAAATGATTCTATTCTCTATTCTCTAAAGAAACGAATCCTATGCTAAGTGTCGCCACAGTCGCCACTCACGATGACGATAACTTAACTGACATGTACACGTTGAAACTAAGGCTAGTTATGTCATAGTACCCAAGCTGGGAATAATCGGGCACAGAAAGCAGACGCCTGACAACTGTCATGGCGGACCACGTGAAACTATGGATTCATGTCTATGGTTTAATAAAACTATTATTAGATCTCTCAAACAAAAGAACAAGCTGAGATTGCGTTTCAAAAAGTATAAAAACCCATTGGATGAATTTGAGTTGAAGTTGGTCAGTAAAGGTTGTGACGAGCTAGCTAAGAACTTGTACAATTCCTACATGAAAAATATTGAAGCAGAATTAAAAAATAACCCAAAGCTTTTTTGGAATTACATAAAGACCAAACGCGGTGGAACTAGTACATACCCGATGACCATGACTGACGGACAGACTGTATCATCTCATGGCTCAAGTATTTGTGAACTTTTTGCAAAACATTTTTCTTCTGTCTACACTTCCGATTATGATACTAGGTTCAGTCTTGACTGTCACCTGCAGTGTCTAAAAAACAATAGTCAGTCTCTCACAATTCCGTACATTGACTATGGTTTCTTACTTAATACCCTTAAATCAATAAACACTAAAAAAGGAGCAGGTCCGGACAGAATACCGCCCTTATTTATTTCCTCTTGTGCTACAGAACTCACAACTCCACTGCTCATAATTTACACGACATCGTTAGCCACTGGAACTTTCCCTTCGCAGTGGAAGAAAGCGAAAGTTGTTCCTGTCCATAAATCAGAAAAGAAGGAAATGATATCAAACTATAGGCCTATTTCGATTCTCTCCACCTTTGCTAAAATCCTTGAGTCAATGATCTGTTCTCACATCCAACGCCACTTACGACTTTATCTAAGTGAACAGCAGCATGGTTTCGTTTCATCGAGGTCTACATCCACTAACTTATTAGGATTTACGGAGTCCCTCATGCAAGCTATTGACTCGAATAGACAATATGACGTAATATATACTGACCTTAGCAAGGCCTTTGATAAAATTTCCCACCGAATCTTAATTCACAAATTGTCAGCATATGGCATTACAGGACAATTGCTGAAGTGGCTACAGTCATATTTGTCAGAGCGAGAATTTTATGTTGTTGTAAATGGTTTCCATTCTGCAAACCAGTCCATATCTTCGGGTGCCCCGCAGGGTTCTCATCTTGCCCCAGTACTTTTTAATATCTTCATCAATGACCTACCTAACTGCTTTCGCTTTTCGGAATGTTTTTTGTACGCAGACGATCTGAAGTTTGCTAGAATAATAGAAAACCCAAGGGATAAGGAGCTAGTGCAAGAGGATTTGAACCGTTTAATTCAATGGTGTACATCTAATAAAATGGAATTAAATACAAAAAAGTGTCACCATTTAAAATTTACTAGAAAGAATGAGTCTATAGACACGGAGTACTACATAGGTAATGACAAGCTGCAAGAGGTTGAAGTAATGAGGGATCTGGGTGTGTTATTCGACAAAAAAGTCACGTTTCTACCCCACATTGAATACATAACCAAGAAAGCATCCAAAATGTTAGGGTTTTTAATACGAAATTCAAAAGGTTTCAAAAAAAGTACTACAAAAATTATGCTCTATAATAGCCTAGTACGAAGTATCCTAGAATATTGCAGTGTGGTTTGGAGACCACATTATGCCTCACATACACTTTGTTTAGAACGGGTACAAAAACGGTTTCTCTGGCATTTAGCATTCTATGAGAGAAAAACAAAACAGCTACCTTCCTACAACTCTCGACTGCAATACTTTAAAATGCACTCTTTAAATACACGAAGACACGTCATAGACGTGACTTTCCTATTTAAACTTCTTAGGAATAAAATAGACTGTCCTGGTATTCTTGGTCTCCTGAAGTTTCGCGCACCATCTAGGTATCCTCGTAACAAAATCACACCATTATGCCCCCCACTCCGTAGAACAGTCCTTGGAGCGCACTCACCTATTCCCAGACTATGTCAAACACTTAACAGTTGTAGTGATTTGATCGATATACACAACGACAGCTACAAAAATTTTTATAATATTGTTATCAATCACTTCTCACAGATGAAGGAACAATAAATTTTTATCATATAGTCCATATTTAAGATATTTAAATTTAATTTTAATTTTAATTTCAATTTTTATTTTATTTAATTTTATTTTTATTTGACTTGGTTTTAATTATTAATTATTATTTTATTTTTGTTGTGCATTATGATTTTATTTCTAATTTTAATTTCGGATTACAATTTTCTCTTTGACAGACAATCTTAATACCTTTTTGACTATTATCTTTTGATTGATTTCATATTTTTTAAATTTTCATAAATTTCACTAGTTAAATGAAAAATTTAATGATTAAAAACATTTTTACTTACTTAACAAACCGTTACGTGTGCATGTTGTGTTAGCCTATAAGTAATTGCTACGCTTGTAAATGAATTAATTGTATTTAAATAACTATGTATTGGTGGTGTAAGCAATTGTTGGCTAACCATAAATAAATAAATAAATAAATGTCACCACTCTAGAAATCAATCAAAATTATGCCGCAAAACAGTTGCGATAGGTATTACAAAATATCAAGTACTAATAATACCAAATTAAAGCATGTTTTGTATTTTATTGTGTCACATTTCAAAATTGTTATGCTAGAGACTGTTTATGTACAGAATATTATTATTCATTGTTTCAGATCAAGTTCGCGAGAATTGATTGGTTCGCGACTTGATGAGATGAGGCCTCCCGACTCGCTCCACGGGTGAATTGATCGCCACGTGCTGGTGTCGCTAGGCGTTATGACTTCTACTTGGTTCTATCGAAATCAAGTTCGCGAGAATTGCTTGGTTCGCGACTTGATGAGATGAGGCCTCCCGACTCGCTCCACGGGTGAATTGATCGCCACGTGCTGGTGTCGCTAGGCGCTATGACTTCTACTTGGTTCTATCCATAAACTCGATTGCCTATGGATATGTACCTTGTTTGATCCATAAACTCGTTTGCCTATGGATCTTCGTGACCTCTCCATCAACTTGTTTGACCGATGGATGAACCCTCGTGACCTATCCATCAACTTGTTTGACCGATGGATACTCACGATATTGCTTTATGGGTCTCGTGACTCATCCATCAACTTGTTTGACCGATGGATGTTCACGAGATCTTGTTTTAGTCCATCAACTTGATTGACCGATGGATATTAATGATTTGTCTTTACTATTGTACTTATAGACCGTCAGTTTGTATAAAACAAAGAAATTAATGTAATCACTATTATTGTAATAAATTCCTAGCAACTGGCCAAGAATCCGAGTGTTAGGTTTCCATCTGGAGTCGTATGCGGGGACGCACACGATGTCAGGACGGACGAGTGTTAGGTCTCGCTAATTTTAATCAATTTAACAAAAGAGTAACTGTTAATTTATGTTTATACAAATGCCTATATGCCCTAATAATTTCAAAGGACCATGACGTAAGCAACCATCTCTTCTATTATTGAGGAATGTCAACCTTAAGTACTGCCGCGATAACAAGGCGGCGGGGAGGGATTCTTGGCCAGGAGCGGGGGCTCGACTCGGTCGGGCACTCGCCCCAGGACCGTCGATTAAGACGTTTGCTTGTAATTTGTTCACTAGTCCATGGAGACTGACAGTGTATTAAAATGTTGTAAAGTCAACTGAGTTTAACTTCTCACAATATCCCAAGTAACCAGACCCTTTTGAGAATTGTAACGTCTGTAACCGCTTAGAGCTAACACGATAGGCTGATATGATGATTATGATGATGATGATGGTATGTATACTGGGTGCGTTTCGTGCGGTGAATGCAGAGCGCCGGAGGCCCAATTCCTGCCTCAGTCCCCTTCCTTTTCTCCTTAAGAGTAGATAACTCATCAGTAACTCCTCCGGTATTCCAGGTGATCATGGTCGGCGATGACCACTTACCATCAGATGGCCTGTCTGCTTGTTTGCCGACGTCCAAACATACAAAAACAAACGGAATATAATTGTAACTATATGTAATAAAAATATTATCGCCAGCGTCATCACTATTTCCTTTGATCAATGATTATTTATCTGATAATTACAATAACATCATTATAGATAACACTTCGCCATTTATACAGAAATCAGTGCTATGTTTGGTGACATACAAAATGGCTGAACAAATATTATTCTTTTGTTTGTTGTTTTATCTTTTGAGTGGTGTGCAAAGCAACGATATATTGTGTGAGCAAGGCTTTTGTAGGGTAAGTTAATTATGAAGTTAATTGTTATCAAAATAAGACATACATTGACCTAGCTTTTTCCCAATAACAAGCAGTTAAGTGTAGCCTTCAGTGAAGTGATTGCCTTCAGATCTCCTCAACCCAATGTCTGGGCAATACTAAGGGCGCGGCGGTAGCTACGCCCTATCAGCCGTATCAATGATACGTGGCCCCCGGGCTACAGGGGCCCCTAACGTGTATAAGATTATCCCAGAGGAGCTATGAGAAGAAAATTAACTAATTTTGATACAGGGCCCCTCCGACGCACGCTACGCCACTATACTTCGATCTTTTTTATTGTAGGTAAGTAATAAGACGATAGGCATACCCCTACGGGTACTGCATCATGGTAAGCAGCAACTGCAACAGCAATAGTAGGACTTATAAGTATCTTGAGACCTCCTTTGTTAAGTCTGCCCCGTAATTTCCCTGGTTAGAACTTCAAACCGGAATACATTAGTGTTGAATATTTGGCCATGTGGTGGCACCACCATAGACAAACTCAGCAGTTGAGTTAAACCGACTTTAAAAGGTTATCAAGAGAACTCTGGTTGTCAGGCTTCTCAGGGCCCTGACTAAATGGTACTTAGATAATAGGTACTGAACAAAACTCAGTATATTTGAGGTCCTTAATAATAGGGGTGAACTTATTGCCAATTACCTGGAATATCGAACTCCGAGCTGCTTCTAAGAATGTAAACGAAACCAAATAACACTGCTCAACCCAAGGAATCGAACTACAACCTCATTCTAAGCGGTCCTCTGACATATAAGTATGTTTTTTTCCATTTGGTAACGCATTAAAAGTTATTCTACGTCATAGTGACTAAGGTTTAAGGTCTACAGGATACAAATTTTCTTATAGACCTATACATTTGAGACTGGTTGCGCGGAGACCGCCATACACTGTGCCGTTAACAACGCTACGCACCAGGGGCTGACACTACCCTCGCCCACGCTGTGCAACTGCTGTGAATACTGTCTACCTTTCTATGGTAATTAATTTATCTATCTAACACATATATACCATCACGTCTGTATTCTTCCAAGGGTTAGGCAGACGTGTAATAATGTACACCCCGGTATGTTTAGGTCCCATGTAATCTAGAGGGCGAGCCTATTTGCCATTACCGATTACTTCAAACTGCTACTGAGAATTTCATAGAAAATCAAAATAACACTGCTCGCCCTGCGGATCGAACCCAGGACCTCTAGCGTAGCAGTTGCGCTTAGGACCACTAGGCTAATGAGGCAATCTATTATAATATGTATATTAGTATGGATTGTGTCGACTTACCAGCAGCATACATAAGTTTCTGGTTATATCTCTGGGTGGGTATCTCTTGCATTCTCCAGCGAGGTGTCCAGTTGTACACCGCACCCTTCAGACAATATCTTCATCAGTTTTTGAGCCCCTTGAGACAATATCTTCCTTCAATATGACGATTACCACACGAAGAAAACCTGTATTAGCGACCCACCCGTGTTGGAGCCGCGGAGGGATAAAATATCGCTCTCGTAACCCCAGCAAAAGTGGACAGGACATACACCTGTGAAATTTTAGTCAGTATGTCACCGACTCTGCGTTTTGTAGTTAGTTTCGGAAAGAATATGTTCCGAATTATACACTTTGGTACATACCTACATTTCCTTATTCAATCATTTGAATAGATCCTGAAATATAGCTTGACCTCTCAGTTGTATGCAGTCCCATAAAAAGAAAAGATCATTTTTGTTGGTTTTCTTTTAAATTCTTTCTTTTTGCAACTTTGATCTATGATAATTGTCATCATGATGACCTCTCATATCATCACGTCTGTATTCCCCGAAGGATTAGGCAGAAATGTACTATTGTACACCCACACTTCGCCGGTTTGATTAGGACTCATGTAATAGGAGGCGAACTATTGCCTAATGATAATTAGGATAGTTACTTAGGAACTTGGAATGTGTAAATCCGCCACTGCTTTTCACTTCCTGCTTGGCACTGCCATAAGCATGATATTCGCATGTTTCAGGAGAAGGAGAACACTGCAGTCTGGGTGGACCTGGTACTGGTACCACGGTGGGCAGATGTGGTGATGGATTGACCTGCACCGCGGATGCAGATGGATGGAGTACTTGTACAAGAAGTAAGACAGCAGCCGTTTAATGTTTTAATTTAAAAGAGTGTCCATGGAATTTCTTGCCGGATTCTTCTCCATAGGATCAACTTTTTGGAACCGTGCAGCTAGAGTCAATGTAACGATTTATAAACGCTCGTAAAAGCTTATTTGAAATGAAAGATTTATTGTATTGATTGAGTGAGGGGAGAGGGTTCAAACGCTCTCCGAAATGCCTTAACTTAACACGTACTTATAAGAGCCTGTAATGCTTCCTAAAAATAAATACCTATGTGTGCCGTTAATTTGGACAGGTCAACTCAAATCTCCTCCACATGGTTCTTTCGTCAAAAGAGCCACACTCTGCCACACATATTGCCCTACATTGTGAAACTTACCTACATAACTATTATCTTATAAAACTTTACGGCCTGGACTTTTAAAAAAGACCATGATACTCTCAGTTTGCTTCAGAGACCGTCAGCTAGCAAATGCCGACTCCATCTGTTGTACTTTTTTTTTTTTTTCATTCAACGGTAGCTTAGATGACGTCGCCTGAAGACGTAAAAGGTGGAAGAGAAATTCAACATCACAGGCAGTGGTCTTGGTAGCTTAGTTGGCAAAAGCGTCTGGTGTACTTAACCAGATAGACACGGGTTCAAATCCTGCCTGAGATAGAATTTTTCTTTCACTAACAAATTTTCTTTAATTAGAAAATTCATATCTTTGTGTCCATCTGTTGTATTAAAAAATATATATTGACTTGTAAAAGTGATTTCGAGTTTCTACAGAAATCCTTTTCTACTTCCAGTGAAGTCAGACTGCCATAGCGCCCAAGACGACTACGATGAAAGAGAACAAAGAGGAACAATAGGTGCACTGGAACACAGACCACATTGTGACGGGAAGGGGAAGTATGCCGCATTCGACTGCATCCCCGCACACACGTACGTAAGACCTGTGGGGCTAAATGAACCACTTTTAAAAATAAATCACAAAATGTTTTTGGAAACAAGACTATGCAACAGCTGGCCATTTAGTATAATTTGACCTCGCTTTGGTTAGTCGCCTCGTATTCTTAGAGGGCTCAGTTTATACTTGATATGTACGGCACGTTATATAACCGGGTGTCTGTGAATCAGTGGCGTAGCTACCGGTGGGCTAGACGGGGCAGTACCCCGGGGCCCCCAAGCTCAGGGGGCCCCTCGGACTCTGACTTACAAACTATAATTCGTCGTGTTCCAAACTCGACGTACTCCAGATTTGTTCTAACCCGGATTCGTCGTTAAACGTATATATTTTCATAAAATAGTTTTAATTTGTTCATTAAAATAAATTACAATTTGTATTTGGTTTTTAATTTTATTATGGAGTCGTCTATATTACGACGAATCTCGAGTAATCTGTGAATCAAAATTCTGTGTGTAATTACTGCATCTTTATTTAAATACTTATAATCTATTTAAATATTCCAGGTGTTTCTGCCAGTCAGAGGAAGGCAAGAGACTGTTTGGTGAAGTCCTGAACCTTGGCACCACCACGACACAGAACATGCGATGCGGTTAGTTTTTTAATCGGCCTCTTTAGACAAATCTTACAAGAACTTAACTAATAGGGTCAACAGCCCTATTAAGTAGTCGAATAATACACGTTCATGGATAAGAGCTTAATGATAAAAACCAGTTTGTTTTATAATTTGCAATAGGAATCTGCCAACATTAATACTTTAGATAAATGACCACTTAATTTTTATAAAAAGAAAAAGGACTCGTCTCAGGGGCCTAGCTACCGCCGTATCAGCCGTATCAATGATACGGGGCCCCCTGGCTACAGGGGCCCCCAAACGTGTGTAAGGTTATCCCAGTGGACCTATGAAAAGAAACAGCAAACAGAAAAGGGAGGAGGTTATAAAACAATGCCTAAAATATTTACCCTTCTTCCCCCCCCGCCCCAACTAATTTTGACACTGTCACGAACTCAATGGCCGTGAATAAAAAAAATGCCTAAAATCTTTACCCTTCCCCCCAACTAATTTTGATAAAGGCACGCTACGCCACTGACTCGTCTTAAGGAATTTTCTCCCTTTTTTTATGTCCCCATTACAGGTTGCTCTCGCTTCCATGAACGAGTAAAGAAGTTCATATCCCCTGGAGTCCCCCTCCCCGTGGTCGGACCGCGGTGCTCAGCTGACGGAAACTTCAACCCGATCCAGTGCATCGACCGGAACTGCTACTGTGTGGATACTCTGACAGGACTGGTCAGAGATGGTGTTGAAAGCATAAATCTTGACGAGATACCTATTTCGGAACTGCCTTGCTGTGAGTTTTACTGCATCATTTTTTACTGCTTCTGTGGCTAACAAACATACGGCGCCTCTGATGATACATGGTAATCGTTAAGGCAGTTATTAATTGCTCCGAGCAAGTTGCTGCACCACGTTTAAAAAATTCCAAACTGCAATCAAGCTCTGAGAGACAGAATCGCCAAGCATGGCACACTCTAAAGTCTATATTAAAATAAACACAAACCTTACTCAATACTAAATACAGATGAAATAAGGGAGTTCACCCCTAAGGAAATCCTGTAGCTTATAATAGCCGCAGGGTTCAATGGTGAACTCTTACTCTAAAAAGTAGCCATTACAAATAGATCGACTACGGTAGAAGTGATACTATATCCCCTTAATTAATAATTTAAAAATTCCTTCGCAGCAGAATATTTCAGCTATGCAGTAGTATCTACTCGTTAATAAAATGAATTACAGATGAGTCCTAATATGGGGATACACCAATAACTTAAAAGATCCGACGTCGTTCCATATCCTTCTGTATTTTTCAGATGACGCAAACCTAGATCTCTTCCCTCAATATTCACAAGGAGAACCTCCTTACAATTACACCACACCTTGCTTCGAAGACGTAATGGAGAAAGTGAATCTGATCTTGCAGAGCGAAGAGGATGGCTTCAATGTGGATTACTTCAGTAGTTTCCCCGAGTGCCTCCCTGATGGAACTTTTGGCAGGATTGGGTTTACTAGCCATGGGTCGTAAGTATTGTTAATAACTTGCTATTCTCTGCGGTTTCGAATTAGAGGCTAAACGTTCAGTCTTGGGTGCCAATTTATAATTTTTTGGTTTTTCAAAAAATATTCGTCTGTAACACATTCCAGGTACACACGGCTACAGGTCAACCTATACAAATCCAATTTAAGCTGATTTCGCATTTATAGACTTCCCAAACAATAAGAGGCCAGCCTAAACTGGTTTTGCATAGTTTGATTGGTAGCCGTGCGTACATGGCAGTAAAATCGCAGTCTAATATCATAGTGTAATGAAATCTATTTCATTACAATATGCTAATATCATGTGTCTACAATGTGTACCAAGCTACTGGAGGACTTTCAACAAATAAGGTTTTTGAGTAGTCTGGACTATCTGATACTGACGTAGCAGGCTGATCCTATGTTATCATACTATATATTTCACAGAAAAATCTGCATTGATGAGCGTGGTCGACAAATTGAAGACTTCGAAGCTCTGTCGACGTCCGATGATTTCAATAATATGGATTGCAGTAAGTTCATGTTTCTTAAATAGATTGCTATAAAGCCACCGTTATTATGCTCTGCGCGCTAGATGTCGCTACATCACTCCCCCCGAGAACAGAGATCGATAATCTCTTCTGAGATAACGGTCAGTGCGTCAAGTGCTTGCCAGTGCCAATGGCGAGTACACACGGCTACACATCAAGCTATACAAAACCAGTTTGTGCTGGTTTCCTGTTACGTGGGAAGTCTTGACAAAGCGAGATCAGCTTATACTGGATTTGTATAAGTTGACCTGTAGCCGTGTGTACGTGTTCCCGTGAGTTGAAACAGGATGCCGCATAGTAATATGAAAAATATGAATTTTCCAGATTGTGCTCAAACATCGTACATAATGGGGACATCACTAGAGAAGCCCGTGTGCTGCAAGAATGGAAATTTCCGGAAAATACAATGTCGTCGCGGTATGTGCCGATGTGTGGATTCCGATGGTAGACAGACAGCTCAAGAATCTGTCGATGTCACCACGCTTCCTTGCTATACAGCGGATTGGACTACTTGTTAGGGCCTTCCTAAGACTGCGAACATTACCTTAAATAACTAGCTGCAGCAGCACTACTAGTCCAAAGACCAAGTCCAAAGTCAATAGCTTTATTGACTTTGGACGTGGTCTTTGGACTGGCCTTACGCATTATTGACGCACGTGCTACGAATAACGAATTTGTTTGGCTTACGTATTGTGTATTATCATCAACAGCCTGTACTAGTCCACTGTTGGACGTAGGCCTCCCCTAGTGTGCGCCATTTCACCCTGTCCTGTGTGTTATACGTTATCATAATAGCAGCGTTTTACACTAAAATAAAACGCTTATTAAGCGATTTACCTAATTCGAAGCCTACTTAATATTTGAGAGTAGCAACCCTGTCTTCGTGTGGCGTGTCGGCGTGTATTTGCGTCAAATCTCCCACTTTTTGCCTCTTTTAGTGTCTCTTTCCCCCTTTTCACCAGGCTTAGCGCATTGCATTGCGGTTATGGTTCATTGGATCTCAAATTAAGTACAAATTATAGAACCAGGCAGGGATAAAACTGTAGGCTTCGAATTAGGTAAATCGCTTAATAAGCGTTTTATTTTAGTGTAAAACGCTGCTATTAAGCTTATGTACCGTAATTCGAAGCCTACTTAATATTTGAGATCTGTTTGTTATCGCCTGGTGGATGGATGTCAGTGAGGTGATGCACAAGAGTGTGTCGTTATTGTATGTTAGAAAATATGAAAAGGTAAGCATTATGCGAGTAAAGTAAGACCATGTTATGACAGTAACTGATATTTATTGGTTAAGCCTTAAGCTTATAAATATGAAATCATAAAAGTAATTTAAAAAAAAAGTAGAAGATGACACATTATTAATGTTAAGGGAACTTAAATAATACAAATTCTACTAGTTATTGATATTTCAATTCAAAATATTTTTCCAAAGAAGGTTGTGGTAGGTATAAACTCGATGAAGTACATAGTTATTTTAATCTACGGGGACAAAGTAGTCGGGACAAAGTAGTCGTTCGAGCTAGTAATTGTTGGAGATAATTTGATTTCTCGACAATAAAACTTTTTGAAGGTATTTTCCGATCGCCAGTTACCCCTGGCTAAGATTTCTTCAATGGGGGATTCCTGTATCCAGCTTTTAGAGGCAACGGCTGGACGGATGCTTCCTGCGCTGGCCTTGATACCCGCCTGCAGTAACTGTTTCTTTACCCAGTTTGCGATCACAGTTCTTGAAGCTGCTTTCGGCTGGCCCGAGATCGTTATGAAAAGAGCATCGACCTTGCAGATTGATCTTCTTGTTTTAGATAGTTGGATTATTTTCTTTACCCAGAACACTGGGTCCAAGGCTATACTATCCTTATTTTGCAGTAAACGCCATCCAGATTGCAGATGATTGTGGGAGTCCGTTTTAGACCCAAATCTTGGCCATAAAGTTATCGTATCCTCAGATATTATACAATTCTCAGGGTTGGTAGATAATAGAGTAAGGTCATGAACGCGACGACCGGAGCATAATAAAAGAAGAACGGCAGCTCTCATTGAAGTCTCAAACAGACTATTTTCCTTAGGTAGGTTATTTTGTAGATAAGCAGATAAGGTATCAGTATCCCAAATTGGAGCCTTTCTAGGTATAGGGCATTTTAGGGCTATAGCTTTAAGTGCGTGTTTAACAAGACTGTGCGAGCTTAATTTTTCACCAATATTGGGGTCACATAACGTAGAGATGGCAGATTTGTAGACGAGAACAGTGGAGTAGGACACGCCTTGAGTTTGATGTAAGTCTATGAGAAATCTTGCTAAATCAGATCCGGAGGGACGTGCTGTGTTAACATTGTTAATTTTGGACCAGGTACACCATTTTTGCCAGGCTGGTTGGTAAGTTTTTAAGGAGGATTCTCGCCAACTAGAACGTAAAAGGTCTATTTGTTCCTTTGGCCAGTCCTTTAGGCTTTCTCCCCACCCCCACATTTCCAAACCTCTAATGTCAGGTCTTGGACGTTGTGGGGTGGTCGGCCCGTTGCCATATCCATTAGTACTTGGGCCAGATTGTGGACTGTAAATGGTGGTGCTATTGCACGGTTCTTCAGGTCGGGTCTCCAGAAGACTTTGTGCCAGCGAGGTACTACTAGTAGGTACATTCCTGATGCATAGTTGAGATGGGTAAGTACGCGTGGTATTAGGAATGGTGGTGGGAATATCCAGGCTAGACTGTAATGCCATGTCTTGCTGAATGCATCGTATATCCGGGCTTGTTGGTCCGTTAAGTCTAGAGACCCGTAGGTTGGAACTACATGAGCTCTCTCTGACGCGAACAGATCTATCGCCGGGGTCCCCCATTTTGCAAAAATTATCTTGGTCATCTCTGGGAGCAGATGCCATTCCGGTAGAGGGTTTAAGCGTGACAGCTGATCGGCCTCGCAATTGAAGCGGCCTGGTATATAGTGAATTTCTGCGTAGATGTTGAAGAGATCCAAAATTTTCAGAATTCGATAAGTTAATTCGAATAGGGCTTGCGATTTCATGCCCCCCTCGTTTCGTAAATATGAAACGACAGTCTTGTTGTCGCTCTGGATCAGAAGAGATGAATTCGCTAGGTAAGGATACTGATTTTGTAAGGCGTACAGTACTGCCAACATTTCTTTTTGATTTGAGTGGAGATGAGCTTCTGTAGCTGACCAGCGGCCCTGAAGTTTCTGGTTGTCTAATTGGGCACCCCAGGCTAATTCGGAGGCATCGGTAACCAGATAATGGGATATCGGTGGGTGATGAATGGGCGATGCCTTGTCGAGGTTTGATAACCACCATTTCAATTCCTCTATTGCTACTGATGGAATTGCATAACGCTGATGGGGGTTTTCGTGGAGGATTGTGTTGCAGTGCCTCAGCAGGGCTCGGTGATTTAGGCGACCCCGTGGGATCGCGAAGCTGGCGAAGCTTGCGGATCCTACAATACTCTGTATTTCTTTTAGGTTCGCCTGCTTGCGAGTTAGGATTCGTTGAAGTTTTGTTCGCAATTTCTGACATTTCTGTATTGGTAAACTTTTTATATTGAGATGGGGATCCCACCAAATTCCCAAAAACTCTAGCGCCTTTTGTGGAGTCATAATCGATTTGGTTTTGTTGACTAACCAGCCTAATTGCTCTAGAGTTTGAACCACCATTTCTGCTTGGTGTTCTAGAACATATCTGTTCTGATTTACTAGGAGGTAATCGTCGATGTACACTACAATGCGAATCCCTTTTTCTCTGAAAATTTGAGCTAGCCAGTTGGTTACAGCAGCAAATATCTTTGGTGCACAAGCAAGACCGAAGGGTAGGCATGTCATTTGCAGTAATTTTTCTTTGAAAATCAGTCTGAGGAATCTCCTGTGGCTTTCGAGGATTGGTAGATGAAAATATGCATTTGTCAGGTCTATTTTTACGAGCCAGTCCTGAGGTTGGAGAAAATCGGGAATTCTCTGCATGTTTATCAGCCGAAACTTGTCGATTTTTATGTAATGATTCAAGCGCTTTAGATTGAAAATCGGTCGAAGAGACCCATCGGTTTTGGGGGTCAAAAACATGTGAGAGATAAAGCTGGGACTTATATCCACTGGTTCGAGCACTTTCATTATTAATAATTGAGAGATGGCTTCTTCCATCTCTGCAGAGCTGTGCGTCTGAAATTTTTTCATGTCTGGTACCTGTAATGGAGGTTTGCGATAGAAGGGAATTCTTAGTCCTTGAATGATTTTCATTATAAAAGGGGGTGCTCCGAGATTTTGCCAATGAATCAGGTAGTTGGCAAGTCTGCCTGCGCGAAACATTTGCGAGTCAGAATCTTTTCTTGTGTCGATTGTCTCTGCGCGAGACGGGTTGATTCGAACCTTTGGTTTGGAGGTTATTGTGGTCTCTTTGGATATTAGGTTGAAATCCATCTTGACCTTGTGGGCGGCTAACCCTTTGGCGCGAGGGGCGGCCATTCTGAGGGTAGGTATGTGCAGCGAAACGAAAATTATCACGTCCTTGTGCGTAGTACGGAAAACCTTGCGCAGGTTGAGGCATAATCATTTTATTATTGTAGAAATTAGGGTATTCAGTCTTTTGTATTGTCGATCTATTATTTGTAGTGCCCGTTTGCGTAACGGGTTTATTATAATTAGGCGCACGGAGCGGCCAGAATGTTTTAGATATACCCCCATTCTTTTCAATAACAGTGGAGAATGAATCTTTTTGGAAAAGGTATTCACAGCTAGGCGGTATTTTCTGTAAAGAGGCTTTAAGGAATTTGTCCTTTGCCGATCTAAGTATAGAATCTCTCCTTTGTTGGATTATGTCAGCACGGTGGCCACAAGATAATTGTAACAAATCATTTGAAATTTTTTGAAAGTTACCCTGCACGAATATTTCATTAATCTTTGTATATAACGCTTGAGGGGATAAGTCATCACATGTACGAGACCATGATATTAAATCTTCGAAGCCGTGCTGGGCAGCTTCTTTTTGTTTAATTAAAGCCTGTGTTATTGCAGCAAAACCCTTCTCAGTGTAGGAAAGATTGATAAATTTGTCATATGGTTTAATTTCGTCGTTAGTTTCCAAATCGGTAAAACCGGGGCGTGAGCAATAATTTTTCTGAACTTCGGAATATCTAACGCTAGACCAGTGTTCAGAATCAAAATGTTGGATAGATTTAATAATATCAATGTGACCGTCACACGTCTTAAGGACAGCAGGTTCTTTTAAAACTGTGCTTAGGGGTAGATCAAGCGATGTGGAGGGCCCGGGCATCGGTTCGTTAGGGGTAAGCGGGGCTTCCACATTATTAACGTATAACTCACGGCTAACCTCAGTATTCAGTTCGTCATCATAACCACTAGAGTGATGTATTGGTTGGAATACATTTCCGATAATATTTTTTATTTCACTGATTTGTTCAGAGAGTTGGCGGATTTCGCTACTATAACGGCGCTTTTTAGCTATCGGTTCTACCATGGAGCTAGGAGCATTTCTTTTTGTACTTTCTGGTACCGACTGCAACGCGGGAGTGGGAGACATATCTTCCCCCGATTCCGACGATGAGGATGAGTGATTCAAATCCATCGTTTTTGAAATCGGGTAGATTAATAAAAACAGAAAAAATAATAAAAAGCAATAAGTAACGAACGGTACTCACCGTTAAACACAGCATTCACTTTGCAAAAAGAATAATCACGTTTAGTATTAAACTTATAAGTAAAATAGAATAACTTCAATTAATCACACGGATACGTGACCGTTGTTGAAGAATGTCCGAACGCCACGAAGAACAAGACGCCAATGAACCATAACCGCAATGCAATGCGCTAAGCCTGGTGAAAAGGGGGAAAGAGACACTAAAAGAGGCAAAAAGTGGGAGATTTGACGCAAATACACGCCGACACGCCACACGAAGACAGGGTTGCTACTCTCAAATATTAAGTAGGCTTCGAATTACGGTACATAAGCTTAATTAGTTATAAATTATAAGTGCAGTTATATTATATTCATAGCAGTAGATTGTTGGGTTAAGAATAATTACGTGATGGTGTGTCATTAAATAAATTAAAAAATATATTTTATACCAATTATACGGCTAATCTTATCAATAAAAAGTAAAAACAGTTTTCTTGATTTTATTTTTTACTAATATATTTCCAATTATAAAAGCTGGTAACATTTTTTTTGCTCTGTTACACGAACAAAATAAATATTTTCCCAATACTACCAACGTTGAGAAAATAATATCTTCACGTTTGGTTTCTTCAAAATGAAAAGCAGGGCACCAAACATCGTACGTACCCGCTTATCTCCTCTTTCCTTCTTTCTTATTGTAACAACATAATATTGTTTGTTACAATATGTAACAAAGGTAAGTAAATGCCATGAATAATAATAAAAGCCTGAAGGAGAATGAAGGAGTTTGGAGCAAGGAGTATGAGAATTATTTCTAGTTGACTCCTGAAAATAAACTTCTTATTATCTTGCCATTATTGCAGCTTTATATTTATACATGTTTATAGGTTTCATAGACCTGCTTTCTTACTTTCTTAGATCATAGTTGAATTTTAAAAAATTAGGATCTGTAGTTTTTTTTTGTAAGAGATTTTATGGGTTATATAAATAAATAAATGGGTTCCTCCTGAGACTAACTATCGTGTAATTAGTCTGAGGGTTTCTCACAGGGGATTCTTCGATGATACTTCGGTGTTTGTCAAAGTCAAACGGACGAAATGACATTTAACGTCAAACGTGAAAATTAAACATCATTTGTGTGACATATTTTGTCTGTGGATAATTGTTGAAAGTAAATGTTTTTTTCTTGAATTTTATTTGTTCAGAAGTTCTTGTGGTGGATTTTACGAATAACATTGAATCGAAAATAATAAGTGAATATGTAATTTGATGATATAACCCAATACCGAATAAAAAGCTTTTATATTTTTGTAATGTTCTCCAATCGGCGTTATAGGTTATAATACATTCGTCATCAACTATCGCCTGGTTATGCCAAACTTATTTTTAGCTTCTAAAAACGCTAAAACGAGGCTGTGTTAAGAGATAAAAGTGTTCTATATTAAATTCGCCTGATATTTGAAGTTAAAAAGTCAAGAAAATGGGCCTGATCATATCAAGGATTCGCGTAAGTATTTTTCAGTTGGATTGACTTTTACATATGTTTTGTAAAAGAGCCAAAACTATTTCGAAACCTTTTGAATATTCATTTGGCGGCAACTCAAATTTGTGTCCGTGACCTGAGGGTTTTATTAATGGGTCTAATCAGCCACCTAATCATACCTGGGCATGATTTCTCTTCATTATTTCATACAATACTCTTTATCTTTCGTCTCTGGCTGTGTTATAAACTTTTTGGTGACTAGGCTACTATAACATCAACACACCGAACATGGGACTTCTTATGGACTCCTCAAATGAGCATCATTTTATGGTAAAAGCATATTTCAAATACACTTAAACTTCTCAGAAATACATCCAATCGAAAATGTTCATTCTTGTACATATAAAGAAAGAAAAGGAAAGCAGCTATACCATAGTTATATATGTTCGTTATAATTATTATTTATTATTATTATTATATTCTTTATTGTACACCAAAATAAAAAAAAAAATACAAAAGACAATAACTTATTCTAATACAAAAAGTACAATTGGCGGCCTTATCGCAATTTGCGATTTCTTCCAGGCAACCTTAGGATGGACTGAACTGAACCAAAATACAGGTTGAGGTTGTTATGTATAATCATAATTCTATATAATTTTATGTATATATTTAGCTCAGCTTCGGAGTACCAGTACCTTTTGTACAATATCTTAACATTATGCATATGTTAGATTACTCTAACATGAATGTAGTAACTGGTGACAATATTTTTTTAATTTACTGATGCGGATTAACAAAAGTATTGATTTTGCATTGTATCTTTAATATGGCATTAGATGGATTATTAGGTGTTTCAATTTGTTTTTAATTGTTGTTGTTCAGTTTCTAAATCACATTTGAATCTCTGCTTGTATGCAATAAACTTCCTATCGTCTGAATGTTTTGTGTGACTGGACATAAATGCAAACAATAATTTTATAGCAATAATTTCCTATTGAGCAACAAGTTCTGATAGTTATCTAAAGGACTCTTTTGTAATTAATTCTTGCAGTACTAAATCGTGATAGTAACTGATAAGTGTGAATAAAGGCTTATTATCATGTAAATTTTTTTCTGTATGTGGAAACAATAATTACAATATTGTTCGAACATTTTTATGAGATGAGCTGTAGAGTGTCGCGAATCCTGGTTAGAAATCTACATTGGGCAAACTATTTGTAGCAGTCTGGAGTTATAATTTGTGTTTTGTTTCTTGCTTCCTTGTTATATTACTCTAGTACTGAAACTGTACTTTCATTCATTTGAGGTACAAGTCACAATCAGCCTAAACTCAAGCACTGTTGGATGAAAGCCTCTCCTAGTGAACACCACAGAGCCAAGTCACATAGTTTGTTAACAATCTTTCACTTGTGACCTTTCAGTGGTTATGCCTTTCACTTGTAACTAAAACTTTTCACTTGAGAAATACAACCTATGAATAAGCTGGTGAATTAGTCATGAGCCACAAACTTACACTCAGAAGCCCTTACCTTTCACTTGTGAGCCATATGTTTCTCTTGTGTGCCACTAGCTTCCACTTGTAAGCCATGACTGTTCTCTCATGAGCCACTAGCTTCCACTTGTAAGCCATGACTGTTCTCTCATGAGCCACAAACTTCCACTTGTGAGCCATGACTGTTCTCTCATGAGCCACAAAGTTCCACTTGTGAGCCATGACTGTTCTCTCATGAGCCACAAACTTCCACTTGTGAGCTATGACCATTCCCTCATGAACCACAAACTTCCTCTTGTGAGCCATGACTGTTCTCTCATGAGCCACAAACTTCCACTACTGAACCACTACATTTCTATTAGAAGCCACTACCTTCTTCTTTGACACAACCCTTCCATCACCTTCTTCTCGCGAACCATGACCTTTCAAAATATAATAATAATATGAGTGAGTTTATTCACACATTTTTTATTTAAATATAATTGCCAAATGTATTTTTATTCATGCATGAATTGTATTACAGAAGTCACCTTATAATGTATTGTAACTGGATATATCTACTATCATATTACTTTCCATTCACTTATTTTCATGAATAGACTATATTATAAACCAAATATGTAAAAAAAATATCTTAGAAAAACTCAATTTTTAAAATAGCCCTATCTCTTTTTATTGTTTGATTTTAGAGAGAGATGGATATATCTTTAGTCTGGCTGTCTTTAGCCCGCCAAAAAACAACTATATGAAATTTACTATGATTTGAATAATATCATTAGATACGGCTTTATATTTGTTGTGTATTTGTATTAATAACGAGTTTACAGAAATCTATATATCGAATGCATGTTTCATTACCTACATACAATCGGGTATATATTTCAATGTTTATCAATATTCAATAATAAATAAATATGAGCTCGGAACAATGTTGTATTGTTAACTTCGTATATTTATTATGCATTGTTTTCGTAAGCGTTGCAAACTTATCCTTGGTTGTGTTATAAATTAAACGAATGTGGTTCTTGAAGTTGTAAAATTATGATTAAATGGGATTGCAATCTTATCATCACGCCTGTTTTCTAGAGGTGTTGCTGAGCCTATTCGTGTCGCGTACTATCAAGCCTGTACTTCCCTGCAGATGTGTATCCCACATTTCGCCGGTATGTTTAGGTCCCATGTAATAGGGGCGGGCTGATACTGAGAATTAAAAAAAAAAACCTCAATATCCCTTGGCTCGACCTGGGAATTGAACCCAGGAACTGTAGCGTAGCTCGCTTAGCACTACTAGACTAATGAGGCAAATTCTGAATACTTAAATATTTAAAACTGTTTTGGAGATCGCCAAGGGTTCAACAACTTTCGTTGCTGATTGTACCATCATCATTGTTTAGAGGGCGTCCGGGAAGCGTCCGGGTTTTATTTGTAGTCCGTTTAAAAGTTTTCAAGGCACTCCTCACGTTTCGGCAGCGTCAATATAACAATCAAAGCTATTTTTCTTTATGACGCACATAGTGATTAGAGCTCTCATATAGGTGTAGATTACTTGGTTTCCTACGCTGTACGTCGAACCGATGTTATCACGTTACAAAGATCATTTCAATGCCACGGTAGATAAAAGGATTTACAGTCGTTTAAAATCTTTTAAACTCGGAAGTCTGAAATATTTTGTACATAAGTAATGGTAGTGTCTGACTGACATGTCTATGTATATGCCAGCATGAATGAGTCGGCACGACCGGGGAAGTACTACCCTCCCACAGAATATCAACGGCAAGCAGCAGAATGCATACTGTTGCGTTTGGTACGGTGAGTGTGGAGCGCCGTAGGCACAATTCCTCCCTCAGTTCCCTTCCTTCTTTATTCACTCCTTTTTCCTTGGCGCGGCAACACATCTGCAACTCCTTTAGTATTGCAGATGTCCATGGGGAGCGATGACAACATCTACATCAGGTGACTCGCCTGCTCGTTTGCCGAGTTATCCCATAAATAAATGTCTTTGTATGGATGCTTGACTATTCTGCAATAACGAGGCACCTCCGAGCTTTAGACAAAAAAAAACATAACATGCACGCCTGTAGTCCCCGAAGAATTAGGCAGAGGTGTACTTCATGTACACATAACGTTCGCCGGTATGTTAGGTCCCATGTAATAGGGGGCGAGTCTATTGACATGGCTCATTACCTAAACTCCGAGTTACTTCCAAGCGCTTGCATGCTCAAAGAGCTTCAAAGACTAATTTGTTGTTGGTCCCGAATCCCGGTTGTCATACGAAACCCGTTTACTTCCTACCAGTTTTTGGTGATCATGTTAAAGACCGCAAAGTCTTTGAAGCGTCGGTAGCCTAATGGCTAGGGCGTCGGACGTGCGATCATATGGTGGCCTGTTCGAACCCCACCCATTGCCCTATCGACGTAAACCCACTCGTAACACAAGCATTTAGTTTAGCACGAGGGGTTAACAAGAATACTAGTAATGTGTGACCCACATTGCTAGTAAGCTTTTTTTAAAAAAAAATGTCACGTATCCTGTGGCCTATAGGGCATGGGGAAGGCAAGTGCGGTTTTAGTCGGTATGAGTCCGACTTACAATAATGAGGATGAGGATAGGATGAGGATGAGGATTTTCCGTAATGACATATGGACTATTATTTGACTAAAGTACCTTTAATTTCTTTGTCTTTTCTTCGGTTGGTATTATAGGTGGATTAATATTCAACTTTATATAATTATACTGAATATAAAGTACATTATTGTTAACTTTGAGCTTAAGTCACAATTCGGTCATTCGACTTTCACTTTTATTGTTATGTGTAGTAAGGTTTAAAATTGTAAATAATACGTTACCCGTTAGACATGCTCCAATTGCTGTAGTCGTGAAACTTTCAACGAAAGTGAACGTTTTTGGTGGTCCGCGGCGAAATTGGCTGAACGATACTTTCTTGGAGTGTTATCAAGTAGTGCCGTAACTAGGGCAGTCCCATTAATGCCCAGGCATAGGGCGCAGACCTTGGAGGGGAGAAGAAATGACTAGACCAGAACCAAGTTTTGGGGCGTAAAATTTTTTAAGGGTGCATTTAAGTATAGGTGCTCGCACCGGGCGTATAAAAGGATACTTTGGCACTGAATATCAAGGAGTGGATGCCCTCACGAAAAGGGTTCCTGAAGTTAAGCTTTAATCTCTTCGCGTTGTTTGAACAATAAAACTCTAGGAGAACTGCCTCATTAGTCTAGTGGTCCTAAGCGCGACTGCTATGGTCGATTGTTTGATTCCTAGGTCGAGCAGTGTTATTGATTTTTTTTTATTAAATTTTCAGTATCAATTCGGAGTTTGGATATGTGCTCGGTGAATGCCATTAGGCACACCTCTGTTTAACTCTTCCGGGAATGCAGGCGGATTGTGTATGGAACGTGTGTTACATACTGTATAAATAATATTGGTCTTAGCGTGATGATATATAGACTATAGCCTTCCTCGATAAATAGGCTATCTAACACTGAAATAATTTTTCAAATTGGACCAGTAGTTCCTGAGATTAGAGCGTTCAAGCCAACAAACAAACTCTTCAGCTTTGTAACATTAATAATATATAAGTATAGATAACAGAGCATACCATTACGCCTGTAGTCCCCTGAAGGGTCAGGCAGAGGTGGTTAAAGATTAGCCACAGTTCTTTGATATGTCTGGCATAAATCCAAACTTTGAGCTGCTACTGCGACTTTCAACAGTCATCAATATCTATATTAAAAGCTTATTTCGTAGGCTTCTGCTAAAGATTGAAAGAAATTCCCAATCCTACGGGATGGAATGGGAGGAAAAAAAATGAAACTCCGCTGGGCAAACTTAGTCAATACACTTCAAAGATCGCTAATTCTTCTGTAAAGTCCTATGAAATGTATACTGAATGTATTTCATTATTTAATTTTATCAAGCGTGACATGTATTATTTTTATTGCGGTATTTTGATCAAGAGTTACAATCTAAAACACTATAAATTCTGGTTATTAAATCTAAATTTACTACTATTTCTCTTCGTCTGTTTGTATCCTAGACTTTCTCAGTGCTTGGCGTCGGTATAAAGTTGCTAAAGTGAACATGGTATTACAAGTCCGAGTATTCGAGATGTCCCAAAATCGAATAAAGGCATATAAATTATATAAGGGCTCGTCCATTAATCAGGTGAATTGACATGCTTTTTGTTAAATAAACATTAATGTGATTGTCAAAATGGTAAAGGGAATACGATTTCACATCAACGGCAGCTTACAGCAAGGCATTCTCTTCCCTTATTTGGACCTCATATTTTTAATGGACACCCTCTAATTAGTGAACGAACAGGGACAACACTGATAGTGATTTTTAGCCATTATAAAAAAAAGGACTAAGTAAAAAATAGTTTCAGAATAGTTCCATCTCTTTTGTGATATGTTATTCATTAGAAAAGGATAAATATATTTTAATCTTTGATTTAGCTTAGGCTTTGTGTAACATTTTTTTAATAAGCAAGTTATCGTCGTGCCTATGTATAGGTACTATTGAAAGAACGAAATCGCTATTGTGAAACAGGTATAAAATGCTGAAGTCACAAAATCCCTCTTCCCACCTGTTGATTCTTCATTAAAAATACGTCACCCAGCAAGAGAACTGATTGTCAAACTTTTTTTTTACACAGCGCAAGAAAACCACAGTGGAAATCCTCGATCGACTTGAAAATGACATCAAAAGCATAGAAAGAGATGGACAATATAAGGAGCAGACCCACAAGCGGGTCATAGGCTATGTCATGGCGTACTCCGTGGGATTGTATGTGCTGTTTGCGATACTATACTACTATATGTACGTGGGGAGGAGTCAGTATTGGATGTATTCGCTGCTGTATGCGTCGCCGCTCTTGGTTCTGCCTATATTGTGAGTATACCTCCTTTTTGATAGCTCCTTTTTGGAGAGGAAGACCATAGACAGTATTTAAAAATTCGCAGCACTGTTCACGTATTTGATGAAACAGGTGCCATGTAGTGAGTTAAAAGCTGTAAGAGATTAAAATGATCCAGCATCCAGCATGGTCACGGGTGGACTGCTAAAATGATATTAATAATTTCGATAATAGCTTCGCACATATCTATAGGAGAATCATATAAGGCCATCCAATCCATGATTCGATGATTGGATAGCTCCTTTTAGAGAGAAAGGGTTTAGAAAAGGAATTGCTTCAGCAAATTGGCCCTTATCACCTTAGCGCGCTTTAACCGCGGTTTTTATAAAGCCCAAACGACAAACTCTTAAGACGGTTAAAACAAAATTGGTGTAACATTGTTTCTTTGTTTTGTTCTAGAGTAATTTTCCTAAGGTCAGCGATATCGTGGTACTACAACTGGACCCTGAATAAGAATAGACTCAAACTCGGCAAGATGAGAGAAGAGAAAAAGAAGATTTTGGAGGAAGTTATGAATACTGAGACTTATAAAGTAAGTTTAGATAAAATAAACCCCCGTTTGGGGACGTATTGGAATACAATTAGGCATTTCGTAAGAGGCAAGAAAGTACCTGTCTTGCTCGGTTGTCTCTCTCTTAGGATCTGATTGGTTAGCGACTATTAATAGGTACCTCAGATTTGACCGGAAAGTACCTTGGCATGCTTGCCCGTAACTCAGATCATATAAAAAGTTAAGATGGAAATTTGCGAACAAAGAAGTGAGGCCGGCTAAAACTACGCCTTGCCGTGTACAACACACAATTACACGCACATATGTATTAGTTAACTACGCCTTATCTCAAAAGATAAGGCGTAGTTTCGATATACGTGTGTGCGTGTAATTTCTACCCCTTCCCTGTCTTTCTCCTTTACTTTTATTATATTTTCAACCGACTTCAAAAAGGAGGAGGATCTCAATTCGTCTGTTTGTTTTTTTTAAACCAATTTCATTCGCAGGTTGCAAAAGAGATCCTGGACAAGTATGGAAGCCCGGAGGAGCAGTCTAAAGCTCTGAAGCCGTTTGTTCCGTCGACCAATGTTCCCGGTAATGCCCCTAGCACGCCGACCCCAGGTAGAATTCCTTTGTAAATAATACCACTAGAATTGATCCAATACTTATACTAACGACCAGTCCACATCAATTTCTTTATATCCATTATACGCCGATCCTTAATCTCCCTTGCAATGTATAGGTTTTCTGTACAATGAGAGCTCAGCTTATACTGGGAATTAAAGTTTTATGTCTAGCTCTGCGTACTAAGAATATGCACCATTTATGTAGGTATGTAATATACATACATAAATGGTGATTGTTAACCTCTCGGGGGTGAACGTACTAACTTTTCTATAAGAGTAACCTTGAAATATCAAAAAAATATTAGTTGTTTCATACATTTTTGCATGAAATAGCAGGTTTTTTTCGACCTGTGTATGCTAGAAGTAGCTTAATTTAATATGATAAATTGTTATATTTTAATTATCATGTATTTTTTTACTTCAATACGATTTCAGGTAACACACCCAAAAAGAAAGTACTGAAATTTTTCCTTAAAGATCGTTCCTGTAGCAGATATTTTTGCAGATGACAGTTTTGGCAGAATTCTTTACTTTAGACTATTATTTATCTGTTAAGATTTTATACGATTTTTAAGCAAAGGTTTAAATACTCATTTGTGAATTAGTTTTAGTTGCCGTCGCAATTTCTATTGCTGTGAACCTAAAATGTGTTAAATACGTACAATTGGCGAAAATCCTATTTTTTTTTAATTTGTATCCTAAGGAGATACGATACTTCTTAAATTTTTCTTGGTTTTTCGCAAATTATTCGGCTTTTACACATTCTAGGTACATGGCAGTTGAAATTGCGACATCAACAATAATAATAAAATATCTAATATAATTTATTTTAGTCTACATTTTATTAATTTTTGCCAAAATAAAAAAAAAAATAAAAATAAAAAATTCTCTTTGATCTACGAGTGCACTACTGTATTATTAATTATCTCTGCATCACCTCAAGGTTGTCTGGCAGAAAATGCCTTATGGCATTAAGACCGCCTTTGTACCAACGGTGCATAAAGAATTAATAAATAAATAAATAAAACAATAACTTATTCACGATCGAAAACAAAAATCTTTGCTTAAAAATCGCTATAGTAGGAGATTTCGGTGGAAATTGTAATTTTTGGCCGAATCCACTATCTTACACCGAAATCTTCGGTGATAACGATTTTTAAGCAAAAGTTTTAATAGTAATTTAGTTTTATTTAAATAAGTTAATGTTGACATCGCAATTTCTAGTGCCATGTACCTAGAATGTGTTATAGCCGTGAAATATGCGAAAAACCAAGAAAAAATTGAATTTCGCGCCCAACCCCAACGCTTTAGCCTTAAGCCCCCATAGAAAGAAAATTGGTCATTCTTGTGTTGGCAACATATTTAAAAGTTTCCAGTTTTATTAAAGACACAGATTTACTCCAATATTAATTTCGTTTTTGAATAACCTACCCTTCATCCATATATGCCAGCCAAGTATGATTGAAGCGGCGGTAGCCTAATGGCTAGGGCGTCGGACTTACGATCATGTGGTTGCCGGTTCGAACCCCACCCATTGCACTACCGACGTGAACCCACTCGTAACACAAGCATTTAGCTTAGCACGAGGGGTTAACAAGAATACTAGTAATGTGTGAACCACATTGCTAGTAAGCTTTTTTTTAAAAAAAAAAAAAAAAAAAAAAAATAGTAATAATATAAGAATAAAAATCATCAGCTACTCCAGGCCAGCTGCGTCAGAGACAGCTGGCGCTGCAGACGTCCACTCCTATTGCAAACAACAGGATGTTGGTGCCGGTGGTGAACTCCCCCGCGCCCGGCTACCGAGGGGCCAGGCTTAGGGTGAGTTGTCAATGAAAAACCATTATTACCATTGACTTTTTACTTTTTATACATTAAAAAGTTCCAAATGCACTCTAACTTTAACGTGGCACTATCACTACGTCTGCCTGTCTGTCTGTCTGTTCACGATTTTCATGCTGTTTTCACCAATAGATAGCGTGCTTCTCGAAGGTTTTAGTATATAATTTGTTAAGTTATTGTATACATTAACGATATTTGTTGGAATGAAGTTGCTTCCGCTGTCTTTTCGCTTAGATCTTTTAAACTAAGCAACGAATTTTAATGCAGTTTTTATCAATAGATAGAGTGATTCAATAGGAAGGTTTATATGTTGTATACATGCATATTATAGAAGAGAAAAGCCGATACACCACACGGGCGAAGCTGTGGGATAAATTAAATTTATTTCTTTAAAGACACTTTAAAAGTCAAAGTTCTATTATTTTTTTTAAACACGATGGTGCTTCCATTTCTTTCTGAAGACCTCCGAGAAAAAACGCCGAAACTAACTCAGAGAATTATGGTCTCTTTTAAAGTCCAGATAATAGTATTATTATCAGATATGCGAGTTTTAAATCTGAACAGGCCTTTTGAAGGCCATAGCAGCTTTGAGCTGACCTGTCCTAACTGACGGCACGCATACATCAGTCATCGTGTAGCTCAACCATTATTTAGGGAGCTCAACGACCCATCGCACGACGATACCAGATCAGCAAGACATTTGCGTAGTTCATGTTAATACTCAAAACTGTCGGATAATATAAATCTACTACGATTTAAGACCTACATCTTAAAGTGGCCAGCACATCAAGTTACCACAAAATCTCAAATTTTCTCAGTTGATTTAGAACTTAATTTTCAATATTTTAAGTTTTAAAATAATTTGATGTGCCGGCTACACATCAAGCTATACAAATCCAGTTTAGACTGACCTCCCATTGTAAAGCTTCTCCATACAATTCAAGGCCAGCCTATACTGGATTTCGACAGCTTGATCTTTAGCCGTGCGTACTTTGAATTTAAATTTTCTTTACAGTCCGATCAGCTGCCGCGTCCTTTGCCAGAAAGGAACCGTTCAGCGCTGGACAAAGTTGTGGACTTCCTACTAAAGGACGGTCCCAACCATCGCATGGCCCTCATATGTTCCGAATGCTCTGCTCATAATGGTAAGTCTTATGTAACTAACGTTACGCAACACACCATCACGCCTACTCTCCGAAGGGTTTGGCAGAGGTGTACTAATGTGATGTTCATCGTCTTGTTACACAGTTCGCCGGTATGTTTAGGTCCTAAGTAATAAGGGGCGAGCCTATTGCCATTAACTTAGCGCAAATCTAGATTTCGAAATGATTATTCTCATTTCGAAATCTAGATTTGCTGATGAGAAAATCTCGTAAAAATCAAGCAGATGGCGTTTACAAGTTTTTCTCAGCAGAGCTCTTTAGCAAATGGCGTTCTGAAGTTTCTGCCTATGGGAAAAAGGCGTATGTATGGTATTGTTACGAGCTGGGGTTCGGGATAAATTAATTAAACCAATTTACCAATAAATAAACGAACACTTTAATTAACTACACTAAAACACAACAGAAATCACCACAACGTCACTGGTTGTACACTACACTCAACAATATCGCACAATTTATCACTTGTTAACTCACTTCGATCTTCACTTGTTCGCTTCCAACACAAGACTACTCTGCCTAGCCCTAGCGACCGGTATTTATACGCGCGATGAAGATTCCAGAGTCGAATGGTCGCGATTAGTACATAAAAATCGTGTAGGTACCTAACCGCTTATTGTTCCCGGGAGTTGACCCGTGACCTTGGCCTTGAACTGTTATTATTTGCGAGCGGCGCAGTCGGGTACATTCTTTTGTGTTTCGACGTGCTTCTATGACGGATCTAGAACCTACGTGGCCTATCCACGTTTTTCTATTAGTTACTCGGCGTAACAATATGATGTACATCGTCGTGTTACACAGTTAGCCGGTATGTTTAGGTAATAGGGAGCGAGCCTATTGTCATTAACTTAGCGCAAATCTAGATTTCGAAATGAGAATAAGCTGCTGAGAAAATCTCGTAAAAATCATGCAGATGGCGTTTACGATTTTTTCTCAGTAAAGCTCTTTAGCAAATTGCGTTCTGTAGTTTCTGCCTATCGGAAAAAGGCGTATGTATGTATGGTATTTAACCTTTCTTTAAAGGCGTTCAAACCTTCATTAGCGTTGCAGTTTTTTAAGCCTACTACGAATCATATTTTATTATTAGTCCCGTACAAATTACTGGTAGGTATTCTTGTGAACCTCTCTAAGCTAAAATGCTTGTGTTACGAGTTGGTTCACGTCCGATGTGCAATGGGTGGGTTACGGAACCGGCAACCACATGATTTAAAGTCCTACGCCCTAGCCATTACCTCCGCTTATTGAATTATTTTTAATGTAATGCAGGCATGGCGATGGCGGAGGAGTTCGACTTCGTATCGTATGTGTGCGCTTACTGCGGCCGCTTCAACCCTGCTCGCAAGCAGCGGCCGGCAGCACCCCTACTAGCGGCCAAGCCTCTGCCGGCGCTGCTCAACTCCTCCATGCCTGGTGAGTTAATTAAACTACTATTTTGTACAGTCAGCAACAAATATATCGAAGCGAACAGATTATTCATAATTATGTGAGCAACTAAGGAAATTAAACTTTATCTCTAGGGGATACAATACATATCCGAATGACAGCTGTCGTGTACGGTGTTCAGTCTAAAATATCCATAGAGTCATTGAGATAAAGTTTAATTTTCTTAGTTGCTCAGATCATTTTGTGCAGTTGGTATGCGCAGATATATTTGATGCTGACTGTACCTTACTAATAGTGCACTGCACAGTGATAGTGAACCAATAGCATATTATGTGCTATTTTTGGGACTTGACAAAATATTTTCAGCGGGGAGTTAGGGCTTGTTTCACCACCTCCGTATAAGCACTATTTACTAGATAAATTCAAAATTGGAACAGAATTTGTATGTATTTATTTGTCTGATAATTAATCGGAAAGTTATCAGAAGGCGGTGAAGCAAGTATATATATTTAATTTTATATATTTTTTATGACAGGCAGCGGAGACGATTCTTCGTTAGCGAGCTCGGCTAGCGACAGTGATGATGACAAGAATGCAGGAGATGCCTCCAGAGTGCGTAGTAAGTTAAAAAAAACATTATTTTCCATATTAAAATTATATTTGATATTTTTTACAAGTCAATGTTTTACATATTTTTTTTAGCTAGATTTCGCCGGCTTTTCCTATCTGACGACCTCTGAGAAGAAAAGCCGAAAAAAACTCAGAGAATCATGGTCTCTTTTAAAGTCTAGACAGAAGTATTATTATAGATATGCGAGTTTTACAATGTAGGGAAAAATCTGAACAGGTTAATGCAGCAACGCCTTTAAGGACCTCCAATGTACACTCGGCTACACATCCAACTATTCAAATCCAACATCGCGATGGCTTAGCGGTCATAGCGTCTGGTGAACTTAACCAGAAGACGCAGGTTCGAATCTTGCCCGCGGTCGTATTTTTCCTTCACTAAAATAACTTAATAATCGTTGCATGGAAAATGCCAAAAAAATACAAAAAGCTAGTTAAAAGGTAAGGTGGCATCGTACGACATCGTACTTGCTGTAAAGCATGTCATATCGGTTGAGAAGCATATTTTCAACAGATGTCACTAACGTCGCCTCAAAGACGTAAATTAAAAATGTGCAGGCAAAATTTCGACATGGCGGGTGGGAGTCGCGGTGGCTTAGCGGTCATAGCTTCTGGTGTACTTAACCAGAAGACGCAGCTTCGAATCCTGCCCGCGGTCGTATTTTTCCTTCACTAAAATAACTTAATAATCTTTGCATGGAAAATGCCTAAAAATACAAAAAGATATACAAATCCAGTTTAGACTGACCTCCCATTATAGAGGCTTTCCGTACAATTCAATGCCAGCTTATACTGGTTTTGTATAGCTTGATGTGTAGCCGTGCGTACATCGGTGATATAATGTATTGGTTTAAATATTTATATCTTTCACTGCCTCATTAGTCTAGTGGTTCTAGAGGTCCTGGGTTCGATTCCGAAGACGACCAGTGTTACTGGGTTTTTCTATAAAATTCTCAGTAGCAGCTCGGAGTTTGGATATGTGCCCGGTTTATGGCAATAGGCTCCATATTACCGGCGAACTGTAGCTGTATATTGATACACCTCTGCATAACCTTTTCGGGGAGTAGGCGTGATGGCATGTTATTTCATTTTATTCTGTGTTGTTATGATATTGGTTTACGCTCAGATCAAATAAAAAGTTAAGATGGAACTTTGCGAACAATGAAGTGAGGCCTACTAAAACTACGCCTTGCCGTGTACAAACACAATTACACGCACACATATACCGAAACTACGCCTTATATTGTCAGTCGAGCTTTCGATAGCTCGATAGCTCGACTGACAAGATAAGGCGTAGTTTCGATATTGTTATATAGTGTAAAATTGTGTTTGTACACGGCAAGACGTAGTTTTAGCCGGCCTCACTTCATTGTCCGCAAAGTTCCATCTCAACTTTTTATTTGATCTGATGGTTTACGTTATGTTATTTTTATGTTTATCTTCAGGTTCTGGGGGCGAGTCGGATCGGCCCCCTTCAGCCGAAGGGTCGCCGAAATCCGGTCAAGACAAGAAAGAAGACTGACTTTGTCAATTAAGAACATTATTATATACAGAACTTACGCCTAGCGCGCGAGGTAAATTGTATGTGGTGTATTTGACATGGAAACTTAGACCTTATGTTCAATTGTTAAAGTTTAATTTTGATTAGTCACTATCACGGCGTGATTATAGGTCGACGCGGGTTTAACTATTGGTTTAATTTTTCGCGTTCGGAATTCTAATATTTTTTTGACTTAAAATGATGATACTCGATGAAGTGTAGGTCGTTGAAATTTGAATCATATGTCATTGTCTTAAGATCATAATTGTCATCTTGAAATGAACTTATAGTACTAATAATATTTAACAGAAAAATAAAATGTAATTATTTATTTGACTTTTGAAACATTTGGACCGATTTTTGTAACACCAAAAATATTACATTAATGTAGGGTAGTTGTAAAATGTAAGAAAAAAATCGGAAATTCTTAACAAATGCTAACATAATATTACTAACTTTAATGCTTTCTCATAGACTTTATATTATCCTGTCAAATACACCATACGTGTCAAATGAGTGGCGGATTGGGTATAATATACACATTTATTTAATTTATTTATGTTTACTTATGTTTCTGTCAGTCTTAATATAGCAAACGAGATACTTTGTCCGACATAATATATATACACTAGCTGCCCGCCTGCGGCTTCGCTCGCGTGGAGTATACGTTTATCCCTTAGGGGTATGAAAAATAGATAGTAGCCGACTCTCAGACCTACTGAATATGCATATAAAATTTCATAAAAATCGGTCAAGTCGTTTCGGAGGCGTATGGTAACTAACATTGTGACACGAAAATTTTATATATAAGATAATATTCATATAGGATGCCGATTTAGTCACCTGAGACTGTTTAAGGGGTGATTCTACCAGACAAACTGACCAACTCTCTCTATTAAACCATTACAGATATGAGAAAAAAAAAACTACTTTTCATACATTCTGAATTGTGGTCTGTTTACTTTTGTATAGGAAGATGTATTTATTTTGCAGGGGTACGACGGGTAGAATCACCCCTTTAATCGGGTGCAGGTGCAATAATGCACCTTTCCAGCAGTAAAATATTTTTTCAAATAGGTAAAGTGCGTCAGATATATTTTTTTTGTACAAAATCCGCTCTCTTTACAATATTATAGATACTTGCCCGCGGCTTTGCTCCCGTGGAAGAGTAGAAAGGATTTAATCAGAAACCAACAGAAATGAACTCTTCTTTCTATGAATCTGCATACAACAGAGAGGTCAAGATTTATCTCAGCTCTCTGTCCAACTAAGTTCAACACTTCGAGCTATCCAAAACCAGTTTACGCTGGCCTCTTATTGTATCGAAAGCCTATACAATAAGAGGTCAGCTTAAACTGGAATTGTATAGTTTGACCTGTAGCCTTGTGTACTGCAATGTGTAGCCGTGTGTACTTATTGTTCATCTCGTTTGCTATAATAAGACGTTTTATGTGTGCGATCTCGATTGGCGATCTTTAGTTGGGCGATTGACAATAATTTATTATCATTCGTCATTTTGGTGTTGTGAATAAAACTACTTTAACTTACGTATTTGCACCGATGACTAAGATATTTCCTTGCAACTAACAGATTTTATCACGAATAGGATAGACTGGTTTAGTTTATTAAATAACAGGCTTAGGCGAAACACGCTGCGTGGCGGTGGAATAAAAATACCGCGCGTGAAGCGTGCACGCTTTCGCCTTTTTTCCTATTGAGGTTATGTCCCAATGTCGCTCTTCTGTTATTAAAAAGGTAGGCATAAACTACAGAACGCCATTTGCTACGGTTCTTGCATACTTCTTTGCTTCATTCACAATCATACATTTATTCATACACTCGCCGAATAAATATAATTCGCGGCTGGAAAAAAAACAATCGACAAATAAGGTTCCAAGATATAAGAGTTCAAACTTTTTGGTAGGGATGAAGAGGGGATGCTCTGTCCTTTTCCCGCAAAACGAGTGTTAGTATAGAATTTGTACGGCGCATCGGTTTGTGACGTCACAACCCGCTACAGTACTCTCTCGGTCTAGCATAAAATTAAAATGCTTGTAACTTCCTTGTTTTTCAAAGCAATTTAATTTTGGTTCATGTGTCAACGTTTTTAATAATGAATTGTAATTGTTGTTACTTGGTCATAAAATCTTGTTCATCCGTACAGATATATCAACGAAAATCTGTGAATATAAGCTTTTTACAAACAAAGGATACAATAAGTTAGATACAATTTAATTATGTGCCTTGATATTTAATAAATTATTCAGTTTTTTTTCTATCAATAGACAATAGATTTACGGTAAACTTTTGTAGATTGGGAATATTAAAACTACGGGGTTCGCGACACGCAATGTGCTTCCAATTTGAAATTCAAATTATCATCATCATATCAGCCAAATGAGGTCCACTGTTGAACGAAGGCCTCCCCATTGACTTCCACAACGACCGGTTATATGCCGCCTGCATCAAACGACTCCCAGCGACCTTTACCAGGTCGTCTGTCCATCTCATTGGAGGTCGTCCCACACTGTTTTTTGAAGTGCTCCGAATTAATTATGAATTCTTAAATTAGACAGATTATTCGATTCTACTGATGATACTGAATAATGTCAATAGTGTAATGGCAAGGAATACACTTAACATCAAGTAACTGTACTAAAATCTATGCCCCGCGGCTTAACCCACTTTGCCCCGCTCCTAAGGATCGTACCGTGATGATAGATAGCATATACCCTTCCTCACGAATGAGGCTATCATATACAATTTTTTTTTTCAATTCCGGCTGATAGTTCCAGAGATCGAACCCTCTTCAGCTTTATTATATTAGTACAGATTATCACAGCACCCGAAAAAAAGTCTTACGCCATGTTCAATGGTCACAAAATCGGCTGTTGAGGTCAGTTGTTTAGATTTGTGTCCGGTTAATGGTAATAGGCTCGCCTCATGTTACATGGGACCTAAACATAACGGCTAACTGTTAGTGTTACATCAGTAATATTTCGGGGAATACAGGCGTGCTATATCTGGTTAAAACGAGAGAAAATCGTGAATGCCAATCAACCCCATGGTTTTAATATCTCTACCGCTAAATGTAATTGGATCAGACCCATAACTAGTTTCACCATAGAATGTGTAGATATCATGCGTAGTTTCATTAGATTGGCATCGTTATTGGTTTAGGCGTTTCGTAGATTGAGTAGGGAACGACGCGTTATTAAATATAAAAAATACGTCATTGTGATGTGTGGTGTGTTACTGATAATGATTGTGGAATGAAACAATCAATTTTGGGACTTAAAATGCTTAAATAAACTTTACTAGTCTTGCGCATAAATAGTTCGCTATCAGGAGCGGTCACTTTAGTTCGCAGCTATTCAGTGAACTAGTTCGTTCTTTTAGTTCGTCAGCTCCCGTTTGGAACCAGAGAAAAGAACGCGTGCGCACGCGATCTTCGACGTTCACGTGTTTAAATCGGGTGGCGCGGTTCTTTCGCCCACACTTCCTATTACAAGCTCAGATCAAATAAAAAGTTAAGATGGAACTTTGCGAACAAAGAAGTGAGGCCGGTTAAAACTACGCCTAGCCGTTTACAAACACAATTTTACACTATATAACAATAGCGAAACTACGCTTTATCTTGTCAGTAAGTCAGTCAGTTTCATCAAGTAGCAAAGTTCCATCTTAACTTTTTATTTGATCTGAGATTACATGTCCGATTTATCAAAATGACATAAGGAGGATCTGGGAACTCGTTCGCTCAGTCCGTCTGTGGGAGCGCTCTAATGAACTATTTCGTTCACGAACTGCACAAGAATAGAGTATACACAATGCCTCATCAAAATATACTGCTCATTGAACCGCCCGTGTCCCTTTTTTCTTTAATTGCGTCGATGTTGACTATCATGTTATTGTCTTATAATATTATTCATTTTAAGTTGACATTTAATTAACTTGGCATTAAATTCATATCTCAATTAATTTTGATGAACTGACATTTATTAATCACCGCTTAAGTAATCATTGGTATAGAATTCCAATATATTAATAGCAAAAACGTCTTTAATAATGTTGTTATGCTAATAAAAATATATTTCAATTTTATGCAATTGTAAAACAGTTCATTGGCAATAAATGATTAATAATATTATATGTCAAGTTATATTTTACATCAGCGTAGATATTTCAGTGTTCATTCAACCTCAAAATAATTAAAAATACCACGAATTGATTGTTTCTTTCTTAACATAAATATATACTTATAATATCTCTATTGTGCTAATGAGAAAAACGTTGAAATACTCCCAATTCGTTTCAACATGGCATACAGAAAAAATATACACCATCTCTGGTGGTTACACAGACTTCATTCTACAAATGAAGTCCTATGGAGAACTGACGCCGTACGTGTTTGGCGATAATTTTAGGTTGTAAGAGAGAGAGAGAGAGCGATAGTCAAGCTGTAGAGCAGCATCCCGCTCTGACAATCTCGAGTTCGCATCGTGTCACCGTGGTCATATACAAGATCCATGTTTAAAATATATATATTTCGCATCTGGAACCCAGATTTCCGGTTGTGTTTGTATCGTTTTTATGATAAATAATTTATAATTTCATGTACTCGAATCTTAATAGTTAGCCAGGCATATTTATTATGTTAAGTTGGCTGGTACTTAATCTAAGTAGGTGTAGTTTAATTTATTTACTAACAACCAACCAGGGACGTAGTCAGGCCTTTTATGGGGGCGATCCTAAATAAACTATGAATTTTCCTAAACGAAGCTACAATTGTATTACAGCGAATACAAAATAGGCTTGTGATTTTTTAAACTTGAAAGAGGAACTAGTTATTGTTATATTTTTATTCTTATAATATTATTTTTATACGCAATGTTTACGATAATAGTGCCAAATTAGTCATTGCTTATTAAAACTTTTATTTTCCATGTATTTTTGTTTTCGCTGTAGGTATGGATCAGTTAATCTGATTATTATTTCTTGATAAATAAATGGACCCAAAGTCATACCTGATTGCGTCTCTGGCATGATGCCTTCCAAATTTCATTTATTTAGAACAAAAAAATATCAATAAGTGCAAAATCGCGTCAAATGTGAATACGTGGATTACAGAATAGTATTTAGAAAAAGCCCTTATCACAACAAGCATATGGTCGAAAAACTTCATACATTTATATAAAAAAGATCTTAATCTCGTACCAATTTTTTTTTAATCCAGAAAATTGTCTACGTAGGTCATATTATGTCACTTTTTTATATAACAAATATGCAGTGTTTAATTGGATTAATCCAATATTAAAACATTTTATGAATTGTCTTTATTAAAAGATTTGTAATTTTTTTAAGAAAAAGTAATTATTTTTGTCTCTCTGACTTAGGCTTTTGTTTAAATATAAATTTCTTTATGTTATTATTTAATGTGTTCATTAACAGCAATTCCATTTATTTATTAGTAATACTAACAAAATGTTCTTGCGTCGTGACTTTGGATGTAGTAAAATGCTTTACCTTTGCCAAAAAAAAAACAATCTGCGAACATGGATTTAATAGAATTTAAATTTCTTGCTTCTTTAATGTTACTACATTCGAAGTTCCGATTTCTTTCTACCGATATACTCAAAATGCTTTTTTTTCTAGTCAAAATACTAATTTTCGTTTCAAAATCAAAGATGTTTGTTGCATTTAATCCCAAAAGTTGTTCGAATGTCCATTCGTAACGTCACAGTTTAATAGCGTAAAAATTTGGTTAATAATCTTAAAAACTATTATGAATCTTAAAATATACCGAAGACATAATGTTTGGGTAATTTTCACAGAATATAAATAATGGTGGCCCTCGACTTCTTGAATAAAAATCAGCACCTATAATATTCTAAAAATATTACGACATTATTAAGATTAAAAAAATGACAATTTTTGCAAGCTCGAGTAATTAATCACCGCCACTGCGCATTTTAAAAATGCAAATGCCTCCAAGGTAATAATGTTTCTTGAGGTCGCGAATAACTAAAGTAGAATAAATCTTTGTTTAAACCCTAGACATTCCTAAATTAACCTTTTCGCTTTGTTAGCGTAATTTGTAGCGTGTAATAGTTTTAACCATGGAGTATATATTTTATAATTTAGTAATTTATATAAAATGTAAAAGAAAACTACTTATAACATGAACGATTCTTATAAATTGATAATACAAATTTTTGCACGCATTAGAGATAGGTGAATTTGAAAATAAGGCTGCTTAAAAGAATATTTAACACCAATTCATATTAAAATGTACAAAATAAACATTTTCATAATTTTATGACATTGCTTTTACATAATTATTACACATTTACATCATAAGTGTACAGTGGCCGATTTTCAAATAAAACAGTTGTTAAGTAATAAAAATTGTGAATTCCTATTCTAACCACAAGTTTGACAATATAATGAGTATCGAGCCATATTAGAGTCCAGACATCGGTGGGAAAATAAATTAAAAAGTTACGAGCGTTAGGTATGTGAAGAATTCTCATAATATTGTAAATAATGTGAGTCAAGTGAATAGTGTTGTTGAATTTGTTATTTATTGCTTGTATCGTTAATTAGCTATTTTATAATGGAACTAATATACAAGTACCCAGTTGTCGGTTGTTTTAATTTTCTTATTTCAGTATCTAGTTTTTATAGTTATATAATCAGGGCCTAATTTAAACCCGAGTGCTCTATGCGATCGCCCCCCACAAGCGCCCCGCCCTAATGTCGGCGCTGTTATACCTGGAGCAAGAAATAATTGGCCAACAATAAAAATCGACTTTTAGTAATAATTAAACTTGAAGCGGCGGTAGCCTAATGGACGCCCTAATGGTTGCCGGTTCGAACCCCACCCATTGCACTACCGACGTGAACCCACTCGTAACACAAGCAATTAGCTTAGCACAAGGGGTTAACAAGAATACTAGTAATGTGTGACCCACATTGCTAGTAAGCTTTTTTTTATATATAAAAAAAAAAAACCGCTTGGATTTCGTCATGCAGTAAATCTTAAACTTCGCTAGAAAAGAACCAGAGTCAATCACAAGCCGCCATCTGCTGAGCTGCTTAGCCTAACCGGTGGCGGTGCTAACAAAAAATATTATAAGTTGAAAATAATAATAAATTGTTCACTTCACTGCCGGTCGGTATCGGTCGCTGATAACCGAAACAATAGATTTTGCGTTGTGTCTAGAACAAGGTGTTTTTATCGGTTTTTGAACGAAACAAAACTGACAGTTGACAATGACAAGCTCACAAGCTGATATTGTCACTTTGACATTCGTTTAGAATGTCTTGATTTGCGAAGAATCGCAGAGCAATGAGATTTCTATAAATAAAACGATAGCTTATCAATGTTCGTTTACAGAAGAGCGAGAACTGGCTTTTTAATCTAATCGCCACGCCTCTACATTTAATTAATAACATAAATTCACAAATACGTCACTCAGTACTACTGTGAACGTGATAGCAGACTAACGTTTACGTTTACTTTGAATTGTGATAAAAGTGTGTGATAAAACCGTAAATTCATATCGAGATTCGCACCTCGGTCCGAAGATTGACTGTTTGAAAGAGAAACAATACCTAGATTATAAGTGTAACCTAATTTTTTTTAAATCGAAAAGTGAACTTTTTGAAATGTCCGTCTTGAATAACTTTACTGTGTCTGTTGCGAGAGGATTACGGCGTAAGTATTATTTATTTACTTGCTTTGTACATTTTTATTTCAACTTGTTTACCTCTTGCGTGCATTAGAGCCAGAATAGTCAACAAATAATAGAAGTTAAGTTAGTTGTAGAAGAATGATTAATATTTTGTATTTTAGTATTTTTGGTCAGAGATTTGCCTTATTTATCTAAAAAAATAAAAAAAAGGGTTAAGTAATGCAATTTGCCTCAGACCTGAGGCTACTCTATGACTTGTCATTTACTTCATGATCATACCATAATATATTATTAAAAGAAGAAGATCTTTACCTAAATACTAATGTTCATTGAACTGTTATGCACAACATGCGTAACAGTTCAATACATACACACATACATAATTTTTTTTCTTCAAGGTTCAACTTTTTTATGTTATCATTCTAGACAAGTGTTCATTTTAATGAAGCTTAAGTCATCTTTAATTTATTATACAGTATTTTTTATTCAACACTATCTGAGTGCTATTAATACAAACTACATGATTACAAGAAATAATAAAAATAATTGGCTATAATATTGCTGGTGTAGTTTAGATTAGCAGAATTCAAAAGTCATAAACAAAATCTGTCAGGCATCGAAGTATCCTTAAAATTAAACATAACATACCATCACACCCATAGTCACAGTTCACCGGTATGTTAAGGTCCCATGTAATAGGGCCTATTGGCATTAAATGGGCACCAATCCTAGTTCCAAGCTGCTACTAAGAATTTAATAGAAAAAGCCAATATAAGTTATGCCTGATCCTGTCCATGACCTCCAGCATAGCAGTCGCGTTTAGGAGTACTAGGTTAACGAGACATCCAATCCTATAAATACGATAAATATAAATATACATACATATTGTCACGCCTGTCTCCCATGGGGGTAGGCAGAGACTATAGATTTCCACTTGCTACACTGGCACACTACTTTCGCTTCATCTACATTCATTTTATATAAATATAAATATGTAATGGATAATTCATTAATTGCTGATTTGCACTTCCATAGTGAATCATAAAATTTGTACACACAGTCATACCTCCATCCAGGCAAAATATTCCTCACTACCTACTTTTTGCATCATCCATAAAAAAATTATGAAATCACCTTTATAAACTGTAATTGTTTGCTTACACTTAGATAAGGTATTGAGTAATCCCGTTCATTGATACCAACATACCTACCATTAGATAAAGAATAATATACAGTATTTTGTTATTAACTTAAGTAACATGCTAGAACCTTCTAGAGTTCAGCTTTATAAATAAAATACTGGTGAGTGGTGATTCATTTACAGTAAAATTCCTTATATAATCATCATCAACCCATTACATTGTCCCACTGCTGGGCACGGGTCTCCTCTCAGAATGAGAGGGATAAGGCTATAGTCCACCATGCTAGTCTAATGCGGGTTGGCAGACTTCACATGCCGTCAAGAACATCTCTCAGGCGTGCAGGTTTCCTCACGATGTTTCCCTTCACCATTTAAGTGCGTGATAATTAATTATTAATACGCACATAACTTTGAAAAGTCAGAGGTGCGTGCTTTGGATTCGAACTCGAGACCTTTGACTTGACAGTCCAATGGTCTTATCACTAGGCTATCACTGCACTCCCTTATATAATATTTAGGAAAAAATCCTGTACAAATATTGGTTTTTCCTAAGGATAGAACTAGCATCCCCCGGTGCAAGAGTCAAACGCCAATCCTATGGCTCTGAACATAGGGCAAGGGCAGGGAAGTGCGGTTTTTAGCCTGTAAGAGTCTGACATACCCTGCCACCTCCTCAGGTAGCAGATGACCTCTGAAGATATTCTGTATTATTATTAAGTATGTGTGCGTGCGCCTACACTCCACTTAGTTAACAAGCCAATAAACATCAATGCGTTATTAGCAAGCAGTTGTTTCATGTTCTCGTCAGTCGAATGCTATTGCGCCGTCACCTAAATGCAGTTAAAAATAATAAAAGTATTGTCAGTCATCATAATCTGCATGCTTACCTCCTGCAAACTTTTAACCTTTATAAAAATACAATTACATAATTGTTTACCATATTATTCATTAACACTTATTTTCTTTATAGATAACATAATATTTAATAATTATGCTGTGATGTGTTTCGTTAGCAACAAACGCTTTATATTTTATCTTTTTTCTTTTTTATGCCAAGGTGTCAGGATGTAAAAAATGGTTGCCGAATACGATAGATTTTTAGATCCTGACTTCTGCTTCTGGATCACAAGACCAGCTTAGATGTCAAGAGAGTTTCGACCGATAATTATTGTCGACAGTGATCACTTTCCAGCAGGCAGACAGTTAACTTAGTAAATCACTATATTCCTATTTAGCATTAGCGAATGGCGATTATTATTAATCAAATGACTGGCAAATCAGTCGGTTGTTCAGTTTAGTCGATAGAAGTCAATAACAATCGAATACGCAATTTAAATTTTCGAATTATTTGTTTTTTTTTTGCAACCATCGCCTACTGCTAGTTAGCATCGCATCGCTGCCAGAGGTATCTATACCAACCGGAACCACAAAATAGATAAGTATAGAACTCCGAATCGCAGGAGACACGCAGTAGATTGGATGCTGTTTGCGTTCGCGATCCCCGCATAAAAGATGATAAAAATAACCACCTAAGGTTATTGGCACCATTAAAAACCCCACCCGAAACACATTGAGGTAGATCATTGCTAATAATTTTGTCAAGTTGCCAATTCATTTTCCACCAGAAAGGCAAAAATTACGTAGGAACGTATTTTTTTTGGTAAAATTGTGTTGTTCCAAGGGTTTCGAAGACAATGTTCGCTGTCGCAATGGCGTTCCTAAAACATCTATGTGGACTATGATAAATATGAGCTTTAATTTCAAATAGGTACTATCAATCCTGTATTCCCCGAAGGGTTAGGTAGAGTTTCAATTCACAGTTCGCCGGTATGTTTAGGTCTCATGTAATAGGGGGCGAGCCTTTTACCACTCACCGGGCATAATTTCAGACTCCGAACTGCTACTGAGAATTTAACAGAAAAACCCAATAACACTTTGGTCGGTCGACCTGTGTATCGAAGCCAGGACCTACGACTAGCATAGGTGTCGCGCTTAATATTCGCGTAAGTGTCAGAAACCAGTTTAAATTATACATTTCATTCGACTGGATGTCATTGTTTGCGTTTATTGTAACAAATGGTTTTCCCTATGTATCAATGTCCTTATCAAATCAGGAAAGTATTTACTTCAATCATAATTAATTAATAAACTAGGTGCCCCGTAGCTTGAGATTTTTCCCAGTGCCGTGGGAATTTCAGAAAATCTTATTTTATGTTACTAATGTTACCTGCCCTCGTTTTTTGGTCCTAAGTTACAATTCATACAGGTTCTTCTTTCGTATAAATTTAACAAATTCTTAGAAGACCTTGTGTTTTCTCATTTTGCGACCTTCAATTGTGCGCAAATTGTGTTTTTATCTCTCTTATCACATAAGTTTATTGTGCTCTAGTTGAAGAATGCTAATTTGACTACTTTAAATTTGATAATGCTAGTTTTAAATGGTCTTGTATCAGCACGTGACCTCATTTATCTTTATTAATAATGATTATAATAGAAGAATCCTACTGAGTGGTTTAGAAACTTGAAATTATGGCCCACTCACTTATTTATGCCTTTATTAAAAGGGATTTCGGAAAAAAAATATTTATAGAACACAGAACATACCATACGCCTGTGTTCCTCGAAGGTTTAGGTAGAAGTGTACTATATACAACCACATTTTGCGATTTTACTTTTTGGAATCGCACAGTATGAGACAGGAGTGATTATAAGGTATGTGGATGAACTCCACTTCGATGGCGAGAGGTGCGGTGATACAAAGTAGGCGAAGGCATCATTTCAAACAATTCCTCAGTACACAGCCCGTTGTACAAATAGTAGAATACACACAGAGAGGCAAAGTCTCCCCTCAGGCTCAAGGGCTCTGGGCCGTTGAGATTGGGATCGTTAACAATCCTAACTGCACGTCTTTGGACCAAGTCCAAAGGATCAAATCCGTAAGCTGGTGTTCCCGTTCAAAGGTGCCAGCAGTACTCCAAATATATTGCGTAATTTCAACCAACCGAACTGTTGATTTGAGGATAATCTCTTTCATGAGTATGTTTGTCCGTTTCAACCAAACTTTCTTTAAAAACAATGTTATCGTAGCTATTACGAATATTTGGTGATGTGAGGTATTCCGCGAATATTCATTTGTATTCGGTATATTTAAGTGGAATCTGGATGCAGCTGACGGTGATTCAACTAGTACAAATAGACTTCAATTACAATGTCGTGCAAATTGTTATTGTCAATTACGTTGTTATTGTGACGCTTAATAGGAAAGTCCTTAGCATTTAACATTTACCTACACTATAGGTACCAACATTTCAAAATTCAATGCACTATGTTTCATTAATAAACTTAGGAATTCAGTCACTCACAACTAATGCAGGTTGGTTTTAGAACCTTAGAGGTTCAAAGGCTAAAACGGAAACGTCCCGAGAAAAAAATGCCTAAAAAGTCTATAGAAAGAAAAGTAAAAAAAGCTAAACGCCTCAAGAACTTCTACAGAAGCAATTATAAGAAAATACAAAATCTCGATAATTTTCCTGGTCCTTCGATACGCACAACGATCCCGGAAGAGATATCATATTTACATAATGATTGCACAATACCGAATAACAATAGAGATAAAAGTTAATACCTATTGATATTATTTTAACATTATTATATTAACTTACTGTCAAGTGATCATAATATTATTATACCATAAACATGTTGATGATTTTATCTTGTGGCTATATAAATATGTATTATGTAACCCTGCTTATATTTTCTGTTTTGTTATGAGAACATAACATGCCTCACTTATGGGATATAGTATAAGTACTTTAGTCTACAACATTCTCAAAGAGTGATTCTGCTAACCTTCGCCAGTATCAAGAAAACCAACTCGGAGAACCATGATCTTGAATTTTTCAAAGTCCAGGCAGTAGTAGTATTGTCAGATATGCAAGTTTTACAATGTAGGGCAATATCTGGACAGACCTTTTAACCTCTCCCACGATTAGAATGCAACCTATGCAAAAATGTGCAGTATGCAGGTGCATATATGACTATTATTGCCATTCTTTTCGTTTCCCTACAATTTTTGCAAATTAGAGCAGGAAAAATATAGTTTTACGAATTTCCATGATAAAAAAAATCGCAAATTTTTGAGTTGACCTGTCCTAACTGACGGCACACGAACATCAGTCATCGTGGGGCTCAACCACTATTTTGGGAGGTCAACGACGATATCGACCCGTTGCACGACAATTCCCAATTCCAATTGACAAATATGATATCTTCCTTTTTCGTAATATGTAGTCCGGTAAAATAGCAGCAACAATTTAATATCGTTGATTTTCCTTAACCAATGTCGGTCTTTAATACTGTGAATGTGTTTACAATGTGGAACATAAATCAATTGTTATTATAACCTCTTGATTGAATTGAATTGATGGCAGTATCCTTTAAAAAGCTTTTTTTATAAAGTCCCTTTTGTGACTTAGGAAAAGCCTCCCCTACCTTCATCCAGGAGAGTCTATCCTGGGCTTCTTTTTTATACCACAATGGCAGAAAGCGATCGAGATTATCTTGCCATCGTCTCCTCGGCAGACCTCGTCTACGAATAATATTGCGTGGTTCTCACTCGAAAGTTATGCATAAAGTCATTAAGCAAATTATTAGTTTTGATGACGAACGCCTAATTAGTGTCACCCTCTTATTATGACTGATAGACTTCGATAAAATCAATCAAGGAAGTTATCTATAAATACATGGGTTTAATAATTATACGATATCGGCATTATCTATGTAAACAGATACAAATTAGTGATGCCGCTTTCTGACTGGATCTATGTGGCTGTCACAAGGTTGGAACCTATTACGATCGATCAGCCTTACAAACATACCAATCACGCCTGTATTCCCCGAAGGGTTAGGCAGAGGTGTACTAATGTACACACGGCTACAGGACAACCTATACAAATCCATTTTAAGCTGATCTGACATTGTATAGGGTCTCCATATAGTAAGAGGCCAGCATAAACTGGATTTGTGTAGCTTGATGTGTAGCCGTGCGTACCTACACCCACATTTATCCGGTATGTTTAGGTCCCTTGTAATAGGGGGCGCGCCTTTTGCCATTAACCGGGATGAAATCCAGACTTCGAGCTGCTACTGGGAATTTCATAGAAAACCCAATAACACCTTGCTCGACCTGGGGATCGAACCCAAGACCTCTACCGTAGCCGTCGCCCTTAGGACCGATCAGCTTTAACTGGGGACAATCTGGTAAACTGGGTTATTTTTGAGATTCTTCTATTATGGTAAAGATCCAATAATAAAATAAACCAAGAGGGGCTTGAAGAATTATGTAGGTTTTCATTATAATTAAGCCTTTTACTGTTCTAATGTTAGGTACACTCAGGCAAAAGTCGTCTTCACGTTGGGTTAGCGCGGCGGAAAATGCGTGTAAGTTGATTTGCACGCGCTAGGTTTGATTTGCACAGACCCCATGCGCATGATTCGTGATGGGGTCGTGATCTGTGTTTTTTACATGATTATTATAATTAGTTTGTTAGTTGTCTGGAAAATTGCGCCTTCTATAATAATTTGCAGTTTGACGTCGGGATTAATCAAGATATTGAGAAACATACAAATATCTTGTCTAGACATCTACGAATACGTTCTTTTTTGGGGACAGATTTCACTGAGTAAGTATATAAATTGAATTAAATAAATAAATAAATAAACAATCATGACAAAAATATTTTTAAACGGAAAGGACTGATGCATATTTTATTTACCAAAATTCTTATGCAACACTTTGATTACTATATTATTCGCACGAGAATTGAAGGTGCACTGAAGAGAGCAGGTCTAGCTCTGCTAAGCGAAATAATTAATTATTAGCAAGTCACGCACGTTCTTAATTAAACTCTTGTATAATTTGGTGGATGTTACGTCAAAACGTATGATAAAGTTTACTATGAATAGATACATACATACATACCATCACGCCTGTATTCCCCGAAGGGTTAGGCAGAGGTGCACTTATTGTACACCCACAATTCTGCGGTATGTTTGGGTCCCATGTAATAGGGGGCGAGCCTATTGCCATTCACCGGGCACAAATCCAGACTCCGACCTGCTACTGAGAATTTCATAGAAAAACTCAATAACACTTTGCTCGACCTGGGGATCGAACCCAAGACCTCTAGCGTAGCAGTCGCGATTGGGACCACTAGACCAACGAGGCAGTCATGAATAGATGCAGCTATGAATAGATGTCACAATTTATTTGATTTTAGGATTCATCATACATTTTATATGAACTTTAATGATTAAGATAAGGTCTTAAATGCCTAAAAATTGTCCTAAGTGAGCCAGCCCAGTGTTTTAATAATTGGGCACGAACTCAAACTTCAGTTAGTACCCAAAAATTTCTGCCAGAAAAGCTCAGTAACACTATTTACTCAATAACCAATTACCTAATTACTCAATAACCTATGTATTGAATCCAAAAGGTATTGCTTCACAACCTAGCTATTATTAAGGTACTGTTCGGGTTCTTTAAATTCTTGCAGCCTTACTAATTACTTATTCTTGTTTATGTTGTTTATTTTGAACCAAACGATACCAAATATAAGTTGTATAAAATTTTGAAAAACGTTTATTGGCTTATCATGATCTACAACTCATTATTATTTTATAGTTTCATAGAAGCTAGTAGTAGTTGATTTATGTAAGCGACGCAGCGATGCAACGCAGTGATATCGGTATGGTTGCATTCTTGCATACTAACATCCGACTCGAAGGACCAGTTCGGCAAGACTGGTCCGTTCTCTTCTATGGTGCAGTCACCTCAGTTTTCTATTAAATGGATAAATCGCCATTTTAGAATAGACGTCCATTTTGTCGCTAGTAAATTGCTTGAATACCTTGCAACTATTTCCGAATTTATAGCGAGTCCATTAATTAGCATGAACGACATGTTTTTATGTGGTTTTATCTAGTTTGTTGTACGAATATATTACGCAGAAAATTCTAAAATTAAGTCTCTTTGCGCAGCCAAATATAGTTGATAAGAATATTTTTTTTTGAAAGTGGGTCATACTCATTAATATTTCGATGCAATCGGTATTGTTTTTAAAATTACTCGTGTTTTTATGTGAACGCATTGATGGACTAATCAAGTAATCACCGACACGATAGAAAATCCATTGTTATCGCGTGTTTTTTGTCACATTTGGAAGCGGCGGTAGCCTAATGGCTAGGGCATCGGACTTGCGATCATGTGGTTGCCGGTTCGAACCCCACCCATTGCACTACCGACGTGAACCCACTCGTAACACAAGCATTTAGCTTAGCTCGAGGGGTTAACAAGAATACTAGTAATGTGTGACCCACATTGCTAGTAAGCTTTTTTTTAAAAACAAAAAAAAAAAAAAAACATTACAAGTTTTTTATTATGTCAGTATCTTTTTTATTGGTGATTTTATGACTATACTTATTCAAGGACTAATAATGACATCTATGTAGTAAGTCCAGTGTCGACATCTAACTGACCATCATATTTTTAATATTTGGACGTTTTTATCAATTCTGTTTTTGTTTTTATTTACTATTTCATTGTTTTCGTCTCTAAGACAATAAAAACATTACCTAACATACCGCCACGCCTATATTCCCTGAAGGGCTGCAGAGGTGTACTAACTAATAAAATAAATAAATAAAATAAAAATATCTTTTCAAATTAAAATACTGTACGCCAAACACTCGTTTTCTTGGGAAGTACCTAGAATTAAATCAACAAGTTGATAAACTTTCAAGAAAAATAAAATAAGTAAATAAATATTATTTGCGATGGAAAATTATCAAACAGTTGTGCAATGCTTGGTTACTTACTACAAACAAGCAGACAATCCATGCGCGCAATATTAAAAATAGATATGTTGACACTATATAACCTATGTGTACAAACAACACAGTATTCATTATAAATTACTGACTAATTTACTAGAACTTGGTCTTCTCAAAGCTCTTCCTAAAGTGGATCTTCAAAAGACCATTATAATAGTTAAGGGCTATGTCTTAAATGGCGAATGTGACTCTTACATATACCTAATCTTTAATGCATTTGTTTTGGCTTTTTATCTCAGAGGTCATCAGTAAGGAAGCGCTGGCGCCATCTAAGACAGCAGACTTAAAACTTGTAAAAGTATCTTAAATATCTCAAATTAATAAAATTAATTATTTACTATGCATTTATTTTATTTTACTGTTACTAAAACAGCCGTTGACCAAAGACATTATAAAAATATTGCAATATCACCTTTATTACGAAAAATATTAAACCCGATTTTGATTTTTCTAATTAAATCTATTTCCAATCACTAGAAAAGATGCATCGAAAGTTAATACTATTATCAAACTGCTTTACCAGAGAAATTTAGGTCAACTCTAGACCTCGAAGTAAAATGAACGCCCTTGGTGATAAAATAGTAATAATTTATTCACTATCACTCAAAACATTCCATTGATTCACAGTATTCCTCGTTTTATCGAGTATCGTTGTTTGTCAAAGGGTCACCGCGGACATTTCTGTTAGTTATTAACCTGTTAATGCATGATTAATGACGTTAATGGTTTCGTGAGGAGAACTATTAATGTGAAGAACGGTTTACTTTGAATGTAGATGGAAGGAGTTGGAATTCAAATATTTAATATCTCGTGATTTAATCCAAACTACTATCAGATAACTTTTTCGTTGCCCTGCATAATTGAATAATGATACCCAACTCATTTAAAGAACTTAAAATTTAAAATGAACGAGGAAAGAATACCCGATGCATTGTTCCAGTATTGAATTCATGGGATAAATTAGTCCTGTTGATCCTTAATGTCCTCACCTGTTCTGGTCCTTTGAATAGGCTGCTATTGACGTTTTTGTTGAACAGTGATATTGAAATAAGTTAGTTCATCTTTGGTCCTTTGGGCCATTTTAGTTGAGTAGGTTTATTTGAGTTGACAAAATACTTTCCTATCTAGAATTTAGCAAACGAATATGGTTCATCGGCTAAGTTAATTTGTTCTGTTGCTCCCAGGTCTTCGACAGAAGCAGGAACTTCGCGAGTTGCCCAGTATCTCCAGAAAGCGAGGTAGCTCAGCATGCAATGAAGATGTGAAGCTCAACATGAACAAGTGCCTCATCGTCTCCAAGGTCACCAGATACGAATATGAGCGGTGAGTAGCTAGCTTTCCTTTTGTCTTTTTTGCCAAGTGATCCATCCGGGGACGTCTATACTGCCACCATGCCTATTTCCGGCGGTGAGTGGCATTGTTGTGGGCAAATGTGGAAAGCAGTCTTTTTATCTAATTATTTGTACAGCGTATAAAAACAATTTCAATCTTTTTTATATGCGCACGGCTACACATGCTGTCTAGTCTAAGCTGGCATTGTAGGGAAAGCCTTTACAATGCGAGATGAGTCTTCACTGGATTTGTACAGCGTGATGTGCGACAGCCGAGTGTGCGACTAAATGTGCAATGTTGTTAGTTATTGTACTTAGGACGATGATTTTGATAATTATTTTTGGCAAGTAGGTTTTCAAATCACAAGTTATAATTGCCATGCAGAATCGTTTGGTTTAAAAAAATACTAATGAATTAACACACCATTTTCAAATTCTAAATACCCAATTTAAGTATCTACAGAGTCTACAATGTTCTTTATTTATCTTAAGAGGCACGTGAAATGACAAGCAGTTTTACACAGTATAATTAATATCAAACGTGATTCGTAAAACATCTGTATGAATGAGACGACAGTTCATTATTTCTACCTTATCTTTTTAATTTAAAGTTGAGAAAATTTCTCAGGAATGCATGTTTCCTCATTGTGTTTTCTTTGACTGTTTTAAGCGTGTGATAATAATTAATTATTTAATACGCATATCACTTCGGAAAGTCAGAGGTGCGTGCCTTGGATTCGAATTTGAGATCTACGATCATATCACTAAGCTATCACTGATTCTTGATTATCACTGTCAGACGATGATGTATACTTACATAAAACCAGGAATTTAAATGATATGCAATTATGTTATATATGACTATGTATTAGTACGCGAATCCTGAATGAACCAGCGATGTGATAAGCAATCGCAAATGTCAGTAAGAATACCAGTATATTCCGCCTCATTATAAAAATATTTGTTACAACAAGAGTGCACACTGACACAATTAGATTTATTGCGTAGTTGATAGAAGAATATTGAACAATGTGCATATGTATTTATGAACGCAATGTCTAGACTGTATTATCTGTATTGTTAATGTATTTAATATTGAAAATATGGTTTCTTTTCACTTTATGATTTGTTATACCTACCTAAATAAACTTAGAAAAAAATAATTTAATGAACTCATTAGTCTAGCGATTGCTTCGCTCTCTAGTGTAACGTAAAGAAACCGAAGTCAGGATCTGGGTTGGGTTCGGTTCGGTCAAACAGTTAACAACACAAATTCTCATAAGCAACTCGGGAGATCGGGTTAGTGCTCGAGTAATGGCAATAGGCGCGCCCCCTATTACATGGGATCTAAACATACCGGCGAAGAGTGTATTAGTACCTCTGCCTAACCCTGCGGAGAATATATTTTGACGGAATATTTTTTATATACATACATATTACTTTTTACCAACGCGCTGTATCAACGATGTTGTCATCTTAGTAATTTAGTGATTACCAAAAAAGTGTGATTTATTCAAAGTAAAATCTACGTAATTTTCTTCTATAGCAAACAAAGGCAGTGGAAATTTTATATATTTACCACTGCACATAAAAAATGCTTATCTCTAATGCAAAAATTCGCAGATATGACCTACTTACGAATATATTACTTGTTTTCTTTTTCGACATAGGCAAGATAAAGTCCAAGCTCTCCGCCTATCGCATGTTGAAAAAGAAACCCTATTACTGTGTGAATAAGTATAAATATCATTTGACAAATGGGACTGTTCTCTGCTATAAGTGAAAGATGTTATACATAATAGCTAAACTAAATATTAATAACCTACACATGCGCCGGTTGCGGCTACTACGCACCTGACCTTTCTGAAGGATCTCACCAATAAGTATGCAAGAATCGTAGCAGATGGCGTTCTCTAGTTTATGCCTACCCCTATGGGAAACAGGCGTGAGTGTATGTATGTATTAATAACCTTCTTAAGGGCATTAGGTGCACTAGTACTGATTTTAATAAGTTATCATAACAAATAAATAGAATCCAATATTTATGCTGCCTATCTTATTTATTGTGTCCCGTTCATCGGAAAAATCGGAATGAATCCGGCTTTAGGGAATTCACTTTATATTTATACTTAAGTATTTACAAATAGTTGAATATGTTGAAGTAGAATCAGTGATTAATAACTTAAGAAATAATTGTGCCACAGGATGGGATGCTGTTTCGGCTAAGCTCCTCAAGCTTGGTAAAGAAATACTAGTGCCTCCTATTACTAAACTCACTGGAATGTGCTTTGAGCAGGAAGTTTTTCCCCGAGTCTTCAAGAAATCTTTAATAACACCGGTGCACAAGGGTGGGAGTCAAGACGATGTAAAAAATTACAGACCTATCACAGTACTTTCAGCATTATCAAAAATATTAGAAAAACTATTAAACCGTAGACTTATAAAATACATGGAGCACAACAAAAAAATATCGGACGCGCAATTTGGTTTTAGGTCTGGGAAAAGCACCGAGGATGCGGTTAATCAACTCGTTGATTATGTTACTACAAAAGTTGACGCAAAGCAAAAATGTCTGGGTGTTTTCCTAGACTTAGCCAAGGCGTTTGACACTGTCTGTATTTCGACCCTTGTGAAAAAGTTAGAGCATGCCGGAATCAGCATTTTCACAGATTTTCTATTTTATCGTACCCAAAAAGTAAAGATTGACGATGTATTAAGCAATGAAGTCGGAGTGGATTACGGCGTCCCACAAGGAAGCTGCCTATCTCCAAGCCTTTTCTTGATATATGTTAATGACCTTTGCCAGCAGTCGCTCACTAAGGGTAGAATATTTTGTTATGCGGATGACACCGTGCTCATATTTCATGGAGAGAGTTGGGACATGGCGCGAGAAGCTGCAGAACTGGGCCTAAGTAAAGTAATCCACTGGCTAGAAGATAACTTACTGACACTTAATATATCGAAAACCTCTTATATGCAGTTTTCTTTTGCCAAAAATAAACCAGTGGGAGTAAGTCTCAGAGCCCACTCCTGTGATTACCCAAGAAATCAGGCCCCATGCTTATGTCTTCCAATTTCACAAAAACAGACAGTGAAGTATCTGGGTATAATTTTGGACGAAAAACTCAGCTGGAGGTTCCATATTGATTTAACCACCTCGCGTGTTAGAAAACTTATATGGGCGTTTAAGAAGCTTCGCCATGTGGCCGACTCTAAGCTACTCCGTACGGTGTATATTGCACTGGCTCAGTCGATCTTGGGCTATTGTATCACGGCATGGGGAGGCGCCTGCAAATCTTTTATGCTTCACCTTGAGACAGCCCAAAGATCCCTGCTAAAAGTCATGACTTGTAAACCATACCGGTTCCCTACAAGAAAACTCTATGAAATTTGCGATGTACCCACAGTCAGACAATTATACCTCTTGAATCTCACATTGAAACAACACGAAGTCACACCAGTAAACCATGCAATCAAAACCAAGAGAACAATTACTAATGTATGCAATCCAGTTAAATGTAACAGTGCAACTGCTAGACGACAACGCTTACACTTAGCTAAATATATCTATAACAAACTAAACAAGACCCTTCACATAAACTCACTAACAAAAAAACTATGTAAGACAAAAATCAGCACATGGCTACAAACACTAGATTACTCACAGACGGAAAATCTATTGAATTGATTTCTTCTAGGCACAGACATACACAAACACACACACACACACACACACACACACACACACACACACACAAACACACACACACACACACACACACACACACAAACACACACACACACAAACACATACACACACACATTTACGTAAACACCGAGCAAGTACGCATTAGCTCCTAAGTACTCTTTTTTATTTAGTTTTAATTGCATAACTGATGTCAAATCAAATTTCACTTACGGGTGAAGACACTGAGTCCTGTAACACAGGTTTTACCTAGCTCAGGAGTCAGGGTTTCAATATGTTGTAACACGTCATTTTATGTCAATAAAGCATTTTTATTATATTATTATTATTAGTTGAGGGAAATAGAGCAGTTATTTTATGAATATCTACGCTCTACTATCTACGCTCGCTCTATCATAGACCACATTAATCGGTCTCAATCAAGTGGGATCAAAAGCATATTTATCATTGTTATTAAAAAGAAAGCATTTATAAAACTTCAAGCAATCATTGCACGCAATCAAGTCAGTAGGAACCACGCGTGTAAGGCAGTCCTAACTACTACGAATACCACCACTACAGAACACGAAGACGACTACGAATAACACAGGTCTAGTTTATGACTAAACTAGACCTGTGTTATTCGTAGTCGTCTTAAAATAAAAGAAATAACTTAATTGGACCAAATAATCTCGATTGCGATACTTATACTTTCAAATGTCAATTAATAAAGCCATATAACGCAATCTATTATACACTTATCTGTGATGTTATTTCAAATGAATCCGCCTGAGCAGATCAAACATAGCTGCTACGTTGTTAACTAAAATAATATTATAACAGGAAAACAAACGTCTCTTAATAATGAACCATTTTTATAATCAGAGTGACACATGCATGAGCACGGAAGGGTTGCAATTAATTTGACCCGCCCCGGTTCGCATGGTTATACACAAATATCGTCATATTTCGACCCATTGTTACAAAACTTTAGCAAATTATACACCTAAATATAAATCAATCCTCACAAATCAATAAATCCTTATAAATCACTCTATCTATTGTTGAAAACCGCATGAAAATCCGTTAAGTAGTTTTTGAGTTTATCGTGAACAGACAGGCGCTGGGTGCCTTGTCTAAAATATACCAGTGATTACGTGAAAAACCGGTACTACCTACAATATACAATCATAAGAGTTTGGTAGGTAAATAGTATTTCCATTTACCAAACTCCATAATAACTGGATAAAAAGACCAAATAAAAAATTCTATGGTCAGAAATGGCTGGCAGCAAAGTACTTAAACTGGAGTGTGACAATGAAAACATATAACTATGTTTTTTCAATAGACAATAGATATCTTTAATGGGAATTCTCAGTCCGAAATTGGACAACTTGACAAAAATACCTGTGAATTCTTTTTAATTGCAGTAAAATTACAGTAAATGCTAGTGGTTGTTCGGAATAGTCCGCATTTCACGTAATGTAATCCCGTGCAAAACTGCGTACTATTTATAAATTTTAGTAAGTATAGACAAAGCCGATATGAAAGATAAAAATATGTCCTATACTCATTCGTGTTTCAGTGAAAGTTAATTCTTATGTATATAATAAAATAAATGCTATCTTAACACTTTATGTGCGTCACGAACTCACGACATGTGTGTAAAGAGCACATTTTCTTTTTCTTCACGCAATTGTTTTTCATAAAATGTGTATAAATCATTGCATCATCAAACGCACGGCTACACATCAAGTTATGCATTTCAAGTAGTATGACCTCTAATTTTTAGAGGTCCATCTCTAATAAGATGCCATCCATATACACATACCTTGTAATATTTACCTTCATGCCTAGGAGAGTAGTACTTCCCCGCTCCCCGCTCTGCATCATTATTGGTCCTTCGAGTCGGCATCTTTATTATATGTATTTTTTTATTATTTCAGAAACAGTCACGATAACATATCTGACAGAGAGTTAGAGAGAGTCCTCAGGACGCGAGGTTCTGATTACGACTCCATGGTGACCGTACATAAAAGACAGAAGGCGTTTGAAGAAAACGTCGCCAAGAGCCTCAGGGATATGGGGTTGCAAGTTGAGATGGCGAGTAGGTAAGCGAATTTATGCTGTATACTGTTGGGAGTAGGATCACTCTTATTTGTTTAAATAAGTCTTGTAGTTTTTTGTTTACATAATGTTGCTTAAGGGGGATCGTTTGCTATAGCACAGTTTTTTTTTTTTTTTGTAAATCAGTAGATCTAATATATTTAAATAGCAGTTCTATGGAATAACAATTGGATTATCATTAACTATTTGTATTTGCTAGGTTAACATATAATGAAGAAATGATAAACTGGTGCGACGTGGTGGTACCATGCGGAGGTGATGGCACCTTCCTGCTAGCAGCTTCTAGAGTAAGAGATGCTAAGTAAGTATCCTGTAAAAATAACATAATATACACCTTCTAGTATCAAGTTAAAGACACAATGCAAAATTTATTCTGGGGCGGATAACGCATTTCATGAATTAATATACTCTCCTTCTTCTTTTAAAATATATAAATCGATATGACATGAGTGTGTTCCGATTTGGATGAAATGTTTAGCCAATCTTCAGATTAGGCATCCTTTCAAGTTTGGTAGCGATCGGATAAAAAAAGCAGTAACAACGGGCAAAACCGCGGGGCACAGCTAGTATTATATACGAAAACGAGTTTAAACACAAAACATTTACACAATATTTTTTCTGACCTTTGGTACTTCGGGCCAAATTGTTTCATCATGTTTACAGCGACTTCCACACTTCCTTTTAGACTAGAAATCAGATATTTATTGAAATAAATATAGATTTACATTCCCTTATCTTTTTTTTCAGTAAACCTGTGATAGGCTTCAATAGTTCACCACAAAAGTCAGTAGGACGCCTCTGCTTACCCACCTGGTGTTCTAACGACGTCAAGGGTGCGTTCCAGGCGTTAAAGGAGGTATGTATTATTATCCTCGTCTTCATTCTCCTGGTGAAGAAATTACTAGGTATACGAGGACTTAACAACTGACGTCTCAAGATGACGACGCTTAGTAATAAAGTAATACTACTAATGTTGCGGCTAGGGTTGCCAGATCGCCAACCACCTAATAGCTGGACAGACCAGCCATTTCCCAGCCGGACATTTGGGTTAAAAAGCTGGACACATCATCTGGCGGCATGGAGCGGGACTGCGGACTGCGGGAGCCACCGACAGTTGACTCGCCTTCGCTCAGAAAGCCGGACAAGCCGGACACCGTTTATTTTGGCCGGACACACAAAAAAGACAACAAACTAATAATAATAATAGTGTTTGAAAATCAATAAAAGACCAATCATAAGATTAAAATACCTATTATTGTATGATCGTCGATTATATATAGATAAGTGACCTTTAATGACAATATAACTGTATCCACACGCTCGGCACTAGCTCGTTTGCGAAATATAAAAAGGCTAACAAAAGCCGGACAAGCCGGACACCGTTTTCCGGACACGCAATGAAAAAGCCTAACAATGTGCGGCTTTATCCGGACGCCTGGCAACGCTAGTTCCAGCTATAGACTGCGGTTTCCACTTACCATCAGTTGTTTGTCATTCTATTACCAAAACCTAAATGTGCTAAAAGAAAAACATTGGTACAAAAAGTACCAATTCTTTTAACGATGAACGGCTCACCTGAGTACTTGTAAGTGTCAACTTATTTTGCAAATAGTAGCTTAATTTTGTACATTGCACTGCAGTAGAAATTGCGACATCAACAATTACTTCTTCACAATTGAGTATTAAAAGTTTTGCTTAAGAATTGTTATCGTAAAGATTTTTGGTGTAAATTGGTTATTTTGGCCGTAATCTTCTATTTTATACCGTCTTTTACGATGAACGGAGATTGACGAAACAAGTATATATGGTGAGTATGGATGGAAGAGTTGGAAGGGGAAGACCTCGGCGAACGTACCGCAACCAAATTGCGGATGTTCTTAAAAAAGGCCAGGTTCCGAGCACCCTAAACCGACGGTCATCCATGAAGAGATTAATGAATGTAGATGAAGCGAAAGTAGTGTGCCAGGATCGTAGCAAGTGGAAATCTATAGTCTCTGCCTACCCCCATGGGAGACAGGCGTTACAATATGTATGTATTTATGTTTTTACGAAGAAGAATTTTAAGCAAAACTTTTAAGAAACAATTGTTTAACTTAACAATCATAATGACAGTTTTTCTATACATTGCAGGGTAGATTCAGATGGATGCGTCGTTCTAGGATACGTACCACGATCACCTGCGAACCGAATCTGTTGGATACCATCACACCAGTGGACCTCCACACGCTACACTACTGCAGGTCAGTTCCAACTCTTTGAAGGGATCCAACGCTGGATCTGGTCGTGCCGATAAAGAAAGAAAGAAAATATTTCGTCGTTCACGTCGATATGACCCACTGATGACTAAAATGACAGTCCTACTAAATAAAAAAATTGAAAAGCCCCCCACAATTGCATTGTATCTCGACCGATTTTTCAACCGACTTCAAAAAGGAGGAGGTTCTCAATTCGTCTGTATGTTTTCTTTTTTTTTTTGTATGTTTGTTACGCGATATCTCCACCAGTTGTGAACCGATTTTAATGATTGTTTTTTTGTTTGGTAGGTCATACTTCAGAGGTGGTCCCGTTAAAATTTTATCCAAATCGGTTGAGCAGTTTTGAGAATATCAACAAAAAACTAAAAATTGTTTACATCGATGATATTATCGTTTACTTCGAAACATCGCTGTCTTATTGGAGCAGTGCGTTTAGTTGGCTAACAAGTACTTCTAAACAAAACTTTCCACTAAAAAATACAAAATAAAATTACTTTTAACAAAAAAGTTAAACCGCCTTCAAAAAATAATAAAATAATTTTGTCTAAAACAGTTTGGGAAGTCGGTGGCGAAAATAAAAGACCCACTCAAATAGAAGTCACCGACTTCCCAAACTGTTTTAGACAAAATTATTTTATTATTTTTTGAAGGCGGTTTAACTTTTTTGTTAAAAGTAATTTTATATTAATCATAGCTAATAATACTCCCGACCAATTCACCTTTCAAACAAAAAACAAAATCGGTTCAACCTTTCGGGCGGTACAATGCCACAGACAGACACGTCAAATTTTATCACCCCGTTTAAAATAATATTAATATCACGAAACTAATGTGTGTCTATAGAACAAGGGAAGGAAAGTGTGAGAGTCCGATATACCCTGCCGCCCCCCCAGATGACACTGGATCTATGAGGATTTTCGGTGCACAAAAAAAGCTTCCAGTCTAGCCAATTGCGTCTTGAGCTATTATTACTTTTATATAATACTCGTATCATTAGCGAAACTTAATTTTGGGCAATACGGATATCTTAAAGTTAGACTGATTTTTATTGGGTTTTTCTATTACATTCTTAGTAGCAGTTCGGAGTCTGGATTTGTGATTGTGTACATAATATTACTAGCGATAGCGACAGATTACCAAGAATCCCAGATTATCTTCTATCTATCTATACATATAAAATCCTTTGTCCTGAATGACTGACTGACTGACTGACGGAACAACGCACAGCCCAAACCGCTAATCGTAGAGACCTAAAACTTGGAGGGTGTGTTCGTTGTATGACGTAGGCATCCGATAAGAAAGGGTTTTCCGAAATTCTACCCCTAAGAGGGTGAAAAAGGAGTGCAAAATTTGTATGGGACAACGTGATTCCTTGGTCCAATCTACTTTAAATAATACAGTGGAGCAAATTATTTGGTTTCAATTTTAGATAATTTGTAATATCCCCAGAAATAGTAAAAATAACATTACATAACATACCATCACGCCTGTATTCCCCCCAGGGTTAGGCAGAGGTGTACCAATGTACACCCACATTTCGCCGGTATGTTTAGGTCCCATGTAATAGGGGGCGAGCCTATTGCCATTAACCGGGCACAAATCCAGACTCCGAGCTGCTACTGGAAATTTCATAGAAAAACCCAATAACACTTTGCTCGACCTGGGGATCGAACCCAGGACCTCTAGCGTAGCAGTCGCGCTCAGGACCACTAGACTAATGAGGCAGTCATAGAAAAAATAAACAGTCAAAATCGTGTTGTCCACGCGAGCGAAGCTGCGGGCGAAAAGCTAGTCTTAAAGATAATTCTTATTGGGTTTTGCTATGAAATTCTCATTAGCAGTTCGGAATCTGGATTAATGACAATAGGCTCGCCCCCCCTATTAGTTGGGACCTAAATATACCGGCGACTTGTGGGTCTACAATAGTTAGTACACCTCTGCCTAACCATTCGAGGGCTACAGGCGTGATGGTATGCCTGTTATGTTTACTTAAATAGTTTATAAAATGTGTGATTTGTTCCTCAGATATCCACCGGTAATAAACAGCCCTGAAATGTCAGATTCAGATCATCTGAATGTCAGAAACATCTCAGCGTGCACAGACGAAAGAGAAATCAGTCCCACGCTCGCTACAAAAGTGTTGCCATTCTTGGCACTAAACGAGGTAAGATTGTATTGTTGATATTTTGTAAGTTGTAATAAGAAACACTTGACTGTCTCGTTAGTCTAGTGGTCGTTGTAGTTGTAGTAGATTGCTTGACCTGGGAATCGAACCGAGGACCTCTAGCGTACCAGTCGCGCTTAGGACCACAGGACTAATGAGGCAGTCTGTATAAGTAATTTATTGTTATATTTTGTGAAAGAAAATATCGACTGCAAATAGGAATCATAGTTGCGTCGGTTGCGTCCCACGATTTGGTAACTGGTCGTAGCACGTCAAAGTGACGTTAAATGTTTTTATTTCAAATAAACTTTTACAAGCGTTTATGAAACGTTATTGACTCTAGTTGCATGGTTCCAAAATAGTTGATCCTATGGAGCAGAATCCGGCAAGAAACTCCATGGACACTTTTTTATCCCGGGACTCCCAGGTCCCGCTTAAAGCTGAAGCGTCAGGTTTAGGCGTGAAATTCAATTCGCATGTTTTTCGGCTATAACATACAAGCAAAAGTTTTAATACTCAATTGTGAATAAATGTTAGATTCTTTGTTCCCTGAGACATACAATTTGGGTGTCTTCAAGACGAGAGTGAAAAGACATCTTCTTGGCAAGTGCGCTCCATCGTGGACCACTTCGTTGGTTACAGTTTGTTCGAAATAAGTAAGCCGATCGGAAGTTAGCCGTTCCGAACTACCGCGGTGATAAAATCGGTTAAATAAGTATTTTAATACATAAATATCGAAATTAGTAAACAAAATAATTAGAAATGTGAAACACATACGACTCTAATTATCTTTACACCGAGTCTTTCTATTAAAATTTACCACTTCTAAACCACTTGCAGACAACTTCCGATCGGCTTACTTATTTCGAACAAACTGTAACATCAGGCAAGTTGTGGTCAAGCGCAAGCCTATCTGTGATAAAAAAAAATGTGTTATAGCCGAAAAATTTGCCAAAAACCAAGAATAAATGGAATTTCGCGCCCAACCCTGACGCTGTAAGAATAATGAGGCAGTTGTTAGTTTTATTAATGTTTTGTTATTGTACTCAGGTGTTTATAGGCGAGAGTGTGACCTCCCGGGTCTCCCTCCTCCGGCTCCAGATCGACAACGGCGCGTGGACGCACACGAAGAGCTCCGGGCTCTGCGTCACTACCGGCACCGGCAGCACTTCCTGGCACTTTAGGTACCACATTTACACCATCATCATCATTGACGATTTGGGGGCGGCCATTAAATACTCGTCCTTAACGGCACGTCATTTGTTTTCCTCCAAAAACAGACTGACAACTTAAATATGTTTTAAGTCGGATCGCCCCGCAACAAATTCAACTTTTTTTTTATTTATTTTTTGCAAATTCTACGTCTATAGCACATTATAGGTTCATGGCAGGATGAATAGCGACATCATCGATAATCTGCTTCTTTTTAATTATATTTTAGCATTAAATAATGCGAAATGTTCACAAAGATATGAATTTTCTATTGATAGAAAATTTTCCTAGTAAAAGAAAAATTCGGCCTCAGGCAGGGTTTGAACTTGCGTCCCTCTGGATAAGTACACTGTACCACGGCTTGTGATGTCGAATTTACTTTAGCTGAATACGTAAAATGTGGACGAGAAATTCGACATCACAGGCAGTGGTCTCGATAGCTTAGTTGGTAAAATCGTCTGGTATACTTAACCAGACGGACGCAGGTTCAAACCCTGCCCGAACTTTTCTTTCAATGGAAAATTTTCTTTCAATAGAAAATTCATATCTTTCTGATCATCTATAATATCACAACTGAGTAATAAAATTGTTGTTTCAAAATAGTTATTGTTTAGCTCCCGTGTAATATGCTTATTGCAACTAACTGGGCACAAATCCGAACTTCGAATATAGCATTTGCTACTGAGAATTTCACAGAAAAACCTAATTGCACTTTACTCGACCTGGGGATCGAAGCCTTCGCTTGAGACCACTAGACTTTCAAAGCGGTTCATTTCAATGGTGTTTTTGTTACCCTGCGTTTCCACTGACGGCGAAACATGTTGCAAACAGCTACTTATCCCACTCACTCTTCGAAAGTTAGATAGAGTAGGATAGATGTTTGCAACATGTTTTGTTTTCAGTGGGAACGCGGGGTTATTATGTGACTTGTATAACAAAATAAAACAGTTTAAATAGTAAATAAATATTTTGTTACAGTATAAACTGTCTCCGTACGCAATCAGTTCAAGAGCTGATGAAGATATTGTCTGAAGGGTGCGGTGTACAACTGGACACCTCGCTGGAGAATGCAAGAGAAGTCACCGAGAGATATAACCAGAAACTTATGTTTGCTGCTGGTAAGTCGACACAATCTATTTAGTAGTAATAGTATCTCGCTGGCATGTCTATATGCCAGCATGAATGGGTCGCACGACCGGGGAAGTACTACCCTCCCACAGAATATCGACGTCGACTAGCAGTATGCATATTGTTGCGTTTCGTACGGTGAGTGTGGAGCGCCGGAGGCCCAATTTCTCCTTCAGTCCACTTCCTTCTCCTCTTCTCCTTTCCCTCCCATTTCCTTAAATAGGCTCAGCAACGCATCTGCAACTCCTTTGGTTTTGCAGATGTCCACGGGCGGCGATGACTACTTACCATTAGGTAATTTGTCTGCTCGTTTGCCGAGTTATACCATAAAAAATATAAATATTAAATAAAAGAAAACATTAAAATATACTAGTCATCATCATCATCAACCGATTGTCCCACTGCTGGGCACGGGTCTCCTCTCAGAACGAGAGGAGTAGGTTATATTCCACCACCGCAAGCCTACTGTGGATTGGCAGACTTCACATGCCGTCAAGAAAATCTCTCAGGCATGCAGGTTTCTTCGCGATGTTTTCCTTCACCGTTTAAGGCGCATGATAATTAATTATGATGACATGACTTCGATACGACCTTTGACTTGGCAGTCCATTGATCATATCACAAGGCTAAACTTACCATCACGCCTGTATTCCCCGAAGGGTGAGGCAGAGGTTTACTTAATGTACACCCATAGTTCGCCAGTATGTTTAGGTCCCATGTAATAGAGGGCGAGCTTATTGCCATTCATCATCAACCCATTACATTGTCCCACTGCTGGGCACGGGTCTCCTCTCAATACGAGAGGGATTAGGCAATAGTCCGCCACGCTAGCCTACTGCGGGTTGGCAGACTTCACATGCCGTCAAGAAAATCTCTCAGGCATGCAGGTTTCCTCACGATGTTTTCCTTCACCGTTTAAGCGCGTGATAATTAATTATTAATATGCACATAACTTCGAAAAGTTAGAGGTGCGTGCCTTGGATTCGAACTCGAGACCGTTGACTTGGTGCCATTAACTGGGCACAAATCAAAACTTCGAGCTGCTACTGAGAATTTCTGTGGGATTACTCGGCAAAAGAGCAGGCGGGCCATCTGATGGTAAGTAGTCATCGCCGCTCATGGACATCTACAATACCAAAGGAGATGCAGATGCCTTGCCGATCCAAGGAAAAGGGAGGGGAAGGAGAAAAGAACAAGGAGATGGAACTGGAATGGACTTAGGGAGGAACTGGGCTTCCGGTGCAAAAAAAAGGAATAATATGAATAAATAAATAAATAAATCATTTATTCGGAGCACAACCCTAATTACATTTTTTTTTAAACCCGCCAAACTACATAGCTGTTTGTCGGCGGGGATAAGCGCTTGTTATACAATTATTTGGTTAGTTCCATAAAATAAGTAGGTACTTTAAGTTAAATAAAAAAAACAAATTTGCGTGAACACATTTGGTGCAACATAGAAATTGAACGGTAAATTAAACTTTTTGAGGAACTCGGTAAGTAGCACATGTTTAATTTTTTATCGTAGGTTTAAAAAATAAAATTAAACATATGCTACTTTTGTACTAATGTTATTTGATAAGCATGTATTGATTTATTTTACTTAAAAAGAGCTAATGCCAGTAGTCTGACAAATTCCATGTTCAATAGTAGATGTGTCTTTGTCATCAGATTCTGACCAGTTAGCTTACTCAGTCCGGGAGTACATCACATTTGAGGAGTGGCCCACACCTCGTGGTCTAAGAGTCAGAGACAAGGCAAGCTCCGTTAAAGTCAAGTCACATTGCACCGATGCAGGTATGTACCTAGCTTTATATAGAATATTGTTTATAACACACCACGCCACAAAAATGTAACCCTCACAAGGAAGGAAAAAAAAGGTTCAAATAAATCTCAATAGATGACGCCACCAGAATCGATTGATTTTTGAAGTTAGTGTAAAATTCTGAAAATACAAAATTAGATAAAAAAAACTATATACGAAAATAATCTCCTAAGCTTAAGTGATGAGTTAAAGAGCTCTTAATTACCAAAAAAACTATTTTTTTCATTCTTGGTTAATAAGTTTATACAATCTGTGTTAATAGATGGCGCTGTTTTCTGAGAATAGACATTAATAATTTTTTTTCTTTTTGGGATGTAGAAAAGGCAGATGGACTTCTAAATAGAACATCATGCGTCCTGTTTTAAAGTATTGTTATTTCTTTCAGGCTTAGTGATCGACGGTAGCGTATCGTTTCCTTTCAACGATGGCACGGAGGCCGTTTTGGAGATCCACCCTGAAGATTCATTAATGACAGTGCAAATGGACGACTTGTCACATTGATGACGTCTGAACTCGAATAGATAAGGTTTAGTGTTCTGTAGCGACATCTGTTCGTTGTAGCTCGCAACTAGATAAGGTTTAGTGTTCTGTGGCGACATCTGTACGTTATAGCTCGCAACTAGATAAGGTTTAGTGTTCTGTGGCGACATCTGTACGTTATAGCTCGCAACTAGATAAGGTTTAGTGTTCTGTGGCGACATCTGTACGTTATAGCTCGCAACTAGATAAGTTTTAGTGTTCTGTAGCGACATCTGTGATGTCTCGTAGTAACTACGCAGTGCTGCGATAAACTACAGTCGCCAGCACATCAGGTTATGCAGAACTGTCAAATTTCTCCAAATGATTTTAAACCTTAAAATGTTGGTGTTTAAGTTCAAAATCGACTAAGAAATTTTATCAATTTGTGGTAATATTTGAACATTTGGCGCTCCAGGCGTGTCAATCCGCCTAAAACTAGCTTCCACCCGCAACTTTGCTTGGATGAAAAAACAGCCTAAAAAGTCTAGTTTTTATAATTTTCAGAAACAGATCACGTACCTATAGACGAGGTCTAAATACCCAAATTATTCCTACAAAGAAATTTAATTTTAACTAATAATGTTTTATATTTCGAAGACAACAAACAGATTTTGATAACGATGCGCGTGAGTCGCATATGAGCAGTAGCAGTAGGCTATAGGCTATACCCACCACGTTGGCCTAGTGTGGGTTGTACTCGAGAATAGGCTTGCAGGAAAAGCAGCAGTAATAGCCTAGTGATATGACCAAAGTTAAAAGCCTCCAGTTCGATTCCAAGGCACGATCCTCCGGTTTTTTCGGAGTCATATATTAATAGTTAAGTATCACGCACTTAAACGGTGAAAGAAACCTGCATGCCTAACGCGTGTGAAGTCTGCCAACCCACATAAGGCAAAGTGGACCATAGCCTAACCCGCCTCATTCTGAGAGGGACCCGTGCCCAACAGTGGGACTAGATGGGTTGATACTTGATAAGTTGTTTAAGTAGTAAAATTTTACTGTTTTGAACTTGTGACTGAGAGCATAATATTGCCTCATATCTTTAATCAATCAATCTGAATATTATCTAGCCTTGATTTAACATTGGACAAAGGATAATTTCCTTTCCTTTCCTGAAAATTAAAAAATAAATCGCACGCCTTAGAGTGAAACTAGTAGACCTCAGCCTGGCCCTTCGGGGAATACAGGCGTGATGGTATGTTCTGTTAGAGTGAAAATACATTAACATGCGCAAGAGTCGGTACTGGAGGATGTACATAGCTTACATAGCTTTCATCATGCCGGTGAAGTGATGTACACACCCAGTTCGCCGGAATGTTTAAGTCCCATGTAATACTTTGTCCATTATGTGAACCGTTTTTTGACAGATGGAACTAGTGATTGCAGGAACGTAACAATGCGATTATCGATCCGATTATTGACACTTTGATTACTGTCTAGTATTGATTATTGATTGTTAGGTTGTCGAATCGAAAATGGTGCAACAACGACCAATAATAAATAAATATGTATAATATTCATCTGATTCTATTAATTTTTGTATAATATTCATTTTCCATCCATTTCTATTCAAAAAGATTGTTTAATATATATTTTATTGATATTAGAGTGGATGACATATTCCGATACTGATTTAATGTCATTGTTCAAAACGATTGCAGCGAATACATTCGATTGCATCACTAGACACGGTAGCATGTGGTAGAATGTAACTAAATTTAATACGCTTAACAATATTATTTTTTTTCGGAAAATCAGTTACATTTATGGTATTATAATGTCTACAAGGAATCATAATTAAGATAATTGAATAACAAAAGGTAGATAATACATTTATTTTACATTTATTTTGTTACCCATTTCAAAGTTAACTTTTACGTAATCTGGAACAGCTACGCTCTAAGGCCGTCTAAGGCATCTGTCAAAAAACGGTTCACATAATGGACAAAGTATAATAGGTAAGAAGCCTATTAACGGGCCACAAATGCAAACTGAGCTGCTACTGCGAATTTCATAGTAAAACATAATATTAGTATTGATGATCAAAACTGATTTCCAATTTTCTACTCTAAGGCGACATATTATAGAAATAAATTGTCCTTGAAATACCTAGCCCATAGTCTTTAAAAAGACATTATTATATACTGTGTGTGACATTATAGTCGTTTGACAGCTGAAGCTTGTTTTAATACTGAATATTTTAGAACAATTTCTACTGTATCACCAACCCGAAAATAGCGAAAAATAGCTAGTCCCTACACTTCATTGTGTCGAAGAACTTGTCTATGAAACTGCTGACTTTTTTTCACGATTTCAGAGTTGGTCCCATAGTGAAAATTGTTCGTAATGATGAATATGATGAGGCACTTTCGCGTGTAAGACGATTTTTAATGTAACGGTGTATAAAATAAATATATGTATAATGTAAGTTTAGTGTTGAAGTTTTGATAGCAAGTATTCAAACTGAAACATAAATGCCTGAAAATTCTGTGATTCTCTTAAAAATGGCACTTAATTTTTTTTTGTTATTATGTAACGAACATTTTTTTATAATGTTGTTAATAATAAGCATAATAATTATTGTTAAGACTGACGGTATGTGTAGATTAAGTTTTAATTTTCTTTTAGGCGCCATTCATTTATTACGAAGACGATTAAGGAGTGGAGGGGGGTCCACAGTGTTTTGAGACCATTTTCCAGACAGCATTTTCGTTACAAAAGCTCACAGATATAATCATTTAAATGCAAAAATTCGCATCCCCATTTCATTATCTTTTAGTCTTTGTGAAAAAAAAAATTAATATGTATTTTTATCTTGATAATTTAAAAAACACGTTATAACACGTTATTGAATGGGGTTGCGATATTTTGCATTTAAATGATTATATCTGTCAGCTTTTGTAATAAAAGTGTGATGTCCGAAAAATGGTCTTATTAAAAACAATAGGTGGGGTCGACTATATCCTATTGTTTCTTATCAGGTGGTGTCTCATTGACGTTACATCACAAACACCATGTGCAAAGTTAAGAATTATTATTAGAAGTTTAAAATGTTATAGTTGTTATTAAGAAAAACTTTTAAAGTAATACCAAAGTTGACTATTTACCAAAAATAAAAAATATCTTCAGCTACAAAACAAACGTTACTAAAGTTGAGTGTTTGAAACCAAACGTGTATTGATTTTCGCTTTAGAATCTTACGTAATAAATATTAAACAGGGAGAGAGGGGGCCGGCTGATTCTTATTTATTCTTACATAGGGGCAGGATCAAGAACTGGTAAAAGTCATCTTATATAATAATAGAATGGCGCCTTATCTGTAGTACGATAAATTATGTTCGCGGTTGATTTATCGACCTTTCATCTGTAAACAGGCCGCCCTGACACTTAAATCTTCCTCATGAATCACTCTGTCTATTGGTGAAAACTGCATAAAAATCCGTTCAGTAGTTTTTAAGTTTATCGCGAACAGACAGCAAGGCAGACGCAGCGGGCGAATTTGTTTTATAATATAGGATAAGGATATGTAGCCGTGCGTAAATTATATTGTAAAATTTATACTAGCATGCCTTCCTGGTTGGCTTGTCTGCTTAACATAATAAAAAAATATATAAGTGGAAATATATAATTTATTTATCGTATTATGTATTGGTACGTGTTTATTTATGTCGCGTATTTTATATTATTATATACACGGAGAGATTGTTAGATTGACGAATATATACATAAAGTTACATATAGATATGTTTTTTTATTATAAACTTTTCAATACTCGACTGACCTAGAAGCACTGACTGTTTTTCGGGTGTCTGAGTAATACCGTGTTTCCTCTGACGACAAAACATGTTGCAAACATCTATCTTACTCTATCTAACTCTCAAAGAGTGAGTGCGATAGGTAGCTGTTTGCAACATGTTTTGTCGTTAGTGGGAACGTGCGGTTAGATAGATGCTTGCAATATATTTTGTCGTCAGTGGAAACGAGGGGTAAGGATGTTATTCAGTTCCTTTGCGAATGTCTGTTGACACGACAAGTCTTCGTCATGAAAACACAGGTTCTGTTAATATGTGAAGAAATAACTTTGTACCCCTTTTTAAGCACATTGCGCGCATAGGAGAGGTTTGACATAATTAAAGGTTATATAGAGGAGAGCAGTAAAAAAATGCGGTCTTTCGACGACCGGGCGACACGATACTGGTGGTACCTATACAAAAAAAAGTTAAAGTAAAATATAGCCTACGTTCGTCTCCAATCATGTTAAGATTTTTTCAAATAGTGGCAGTGGTTCCGCAGATTACGTTCCATATAATATAAATTCTCAAAATCCGCTGCCTAAATAATATTAGTAAAAACAGCCACCTTTGTTGGCCATCTTTTTGTTTTATATCTTCTTCATTGCTTTTTTGATCTATACCTATATTTCAGATAGAACGTTGTTCTAGTGTTTTCACTCATTTTTTGGGGAAGTTAAATAAAAAACCAAGAAAAATTCTTATCAAGTCAGTATATTTGTTAAAAAAAAATTCGTACACTGTCTTACCGCTTGATATCGTTCCAGAACCCCATTGTATTAAACTAGTTAAAAAAATACATTAATTAGTCGAAAAAAAAAACCTAAAAAAAAACAATGGGGTAGTATGAAACGTATATCAATAATATTCGTTGTTACAATATAAACATAATAAAAAAAAAAACCATTGTCCATTGGAATAATAGCAATTTTCCTAGTCTAAGAACGAGTGCTGCCATCTAGTGATTTTCTTTAGAACTAATCTCACACCAAAAATGTGGTCAGTTTATCAGCATTTTAATCTTTCCACAGCTATTAGGTGTAAGCCATGGCTTGGCTTGGGGCTTGGCCCCTCTGGGCCCTAGCTGGACTGGGTCTTACTTAATCCCAGAACAAAAGACTTTTCTGATGTGTCTTCCAGCTTTCAGTTGGAGTCTGAGTGGTAGTTATAACATTTAATCATAATTTCAATTTTTTATGTTAATGTAAAATAATAATTTGGAATTATAATTTACTTGAATCTTGAAACCTAATTTATTATCTAGACGTAAAACGCAAAAACATCCCAATGGACAATTACGCTATTACAAGCGAAAAAAAGCAACATAAAAAAAGCCCATATTAAAAATAGCACCGATTGGACGGAATCACTGGCAGAAAGAAACTTAAATTTAAAAACTTAAAAAATATGGCATCCATCTTGTCCAATTATTTTATGAAATTTTAGTTCACGACTTGTTTTGGTTAACCAAATTTTAGTTTAGCATTTTAGTCAGTGAACTAAAATTTTGACTGTGAACCGCGTAGAAGAAACTAGTCCCCGCCACCTTTATAGAAAAGATAAAGACCTGTTTTAACTAGAAATTCAAATTTTGTTACTAAGCAGCTCAATTTTATTTGCTATAATGTTTCAGAACTTCTAGTAAAATAGTTTAATGAAGTTTAAGTTTAACTTGCTGACTTTTAGTTTTTCAAAAATATTCGTCCCTTATTTCTAATAATTAAGGAACTTTGTATTTAAAATCTAGTTGTACAGGCCTTTACAACACCCTAAGTAATGACTGTTGTCATTATAATTTATTCTACTTCTTTACGTAATGCAAGGCAACCAGAAAATTACTTATATTACAGTGTATGACATAAAAATATCGAATTACAACGTATACGAACGTACGAATTATCACAAATTATTATTATAAATAAAAGAAACCTTGGTTTTAAAAAAGTTTACAATAGAATTTTTTTTTCAATAAAATCGGTAAATTTTTCCTTGAATAACCAATTAGGTGTTATCATCTTTACAGATACTATATTTCTGAAAATTAATAAAGCATTTATTTCAGACACTGATACATGTTTAGTTACAATAGGCCTATTGGTGTTTTAAATTTTAGTTTCTCGCAACTAAAATTCGATTCAACGTTTTTAAAACCAAGTTTGCGTAGCTTTTATTAAATATTTCTACTTTTTCGTGGGAGTGTATAAATGTGATGTTTGTTAATAATATTATTTAATTTGACACAGATGCACTCCTTTCTAGTTTTATTGTAATGGTAGGTAAATTTAATACACGTGGTAAAAAAATACTAAAATTCTAAAAACTAAAATATGACTCAATCGTTGTGATCATATACACAACAGTTAATTTTTATTTCACATGCTTATTGACAAAAACCTTCGATAGGTACATAAATAGGTATTTTGATTCCTTCATATTTGTTTTAAAAACATTATCATCAAATTAATTAATTAATTTGTCAATTGGCAGGCAACGCGGTACAATGACGATCTACAATTTATAAACCGTTTTTGTAATTTAAAATTCGATGTTTTAGAAACCAACAAAATGTATAATCAGTATTATAATAATTATATCCGACAATACTTAAATGGCACTTAGCGAAATGACGTACACAAATACTGGTCGAGGATAGGTATGGAATATTTATAATATTTTTCCTAAGGCGTTGAGGTATTAAGTACTACCGCACTAGCGACTAGAATAGCCATGTCGCAGCAATGTCTGTACGCTTGAAAACTACACGGAATCGCACCTTATCAATTTTTTCTTTTCCAAGTGTATTTTATTACATAGGTATTCGAATTAAATATACAAACGTTGGTTCTTCTTGGTTTAACCCAAAACCGAGGTCAGCGTTTGATTCAAGCATTGCATTCTTTAGAATCAGCGGGATTGTCTCTAGTACTTAATTCCTCAATGCAGCGGTACCCAAAATTGGAACTCCTTATTCCTCTATCATTCTGGTGACCACGCAACCAGTTTACTGTAGATTTAGTGTACTGTAGTTTTATCATTCGCGTTAAAAATGTACCATAATTACATCTCTAACTGGTATGAGAATACCCGGTATTCGTATAAGGGCCGCTGTACAATGAGCTGCCAGTGCGTGAATACGTCTTGGGGTTCCTCCTTCTGGCTAGGATATAAGCGATGGCTGCTATCACACAGATCATTAGTATCACGCCCGCTATACATATGCCGGTTGCGAAGGACTTCTGGCTTATACAGATTTCGTTTTCCGTCTGAAAAGTAAACAATTTAAAAAATTGAAGCTCGAATTAAAGATTATTGCATCAACTGAAGCTCAGAGCCATCTAGTTTCTTATGACTAAAACTCATTTTAATATTTTGGTATTTATACAAAACAATTATAGCTGTGCCGCTCGAGTTGATCTCGTATTTCCCAAACTTGTGGGAATTTCCCAAAGGCCTTTTAAGGAAGCTTCATAAGTTTGTAGTTTCTGAGATTAAATCTTTCACTTTTTATATTTGTATAATTTTTTTTTTCTATGACCTTTTTAGGTGAAACACACGCTGACCCGCGCTGCGCTTTGTACGCGTGGCGGTGGAACAACAACACTGCGCGTGAATGCGTTTTCTTTGTGTTTCACTACTTACTCGTATTTTCAGTACAAACACACATATTTGCAAACAATGGAAGAACACGCACTCCCGCGCAACGCCGCGTGATGCGGTGCAATGTGCGAATCACCTTACTCACCTTTTCGCTAGTAACCTCATCGTTATCGGGCGAGTCCACTTCATTCACGTAAAGCCCCTTGAACACCTCCACGGTCGCCGGCGACCCCTCGTCCTCGCGACGCACGCGCCGCTTGTGAGCGCATGGCTCCTGCACATAACATTAAAAACAAATGAGTGATAGCCTGTCATGGTCGTGGTAAATGTCACGAATCCCACGGTCCCGGTCGTGACTATGGACGCGCTCCATTTGGCGATCACAACGATCAAAACGCCCCTTTAGCCGTTCCACATGGCGACCGCGGTCGTTGTGGTCGTGGCGGAAACGTTATGACTTACGCCCACGCGACGCCCACGACGACCCATCTAAAAAGGTGGGTCGAAGTGATCGTTGAGAAAATCCTAAACTCCGGTCCACTTGAGTTTACGACAATAACGCTCACAAGCAAGTGGAACGGGAAAAACTGCGGTCGTGAGCGTGATCGTTGTGATCGCCAAGTGGAACGTGGCCTATAAGGCAAGGGAACGCTTGTGCGGTGTTTATTTGTCACTAGCTTTCCGCCCACGGCTTGCCCGCGTGGTTTAGAGATCCCTATTTTTTTGAAAATGTAATATAGCCCTTGTCACTCAGTGAAGATGCAGCTTTCTAATGGTGAAAGAATTTTTGAAATCGGTCCAGTAGTTTTTGTGAGAAAACATTACAAACATACATACTTACAAAAACACAAATGTTTCCTCTTTATAATATTAGTTTAAATTACAAGTTCGACATACTTTGCCGCCTCCGCAGGCGGCAGAGGATCTATGAGGATTTTTCGACTGTAAAGGCATAAGTAGTTTATTTCTTAACAATATACTTACTGTGTTGAAAATATAAAATAAGTACGTACTTACCTTAAACCCACTCATTCTAGCAGTGATACCTACAGTAAGACGGTAAGTACGACCTGAATTATTTTTTTTTGTGAAAGGGATTCTCATAATCTGTGAAACACTCGGATGGCGCCTCTTGAAGTCACCTTAAGAAATAAATTTTTCATACAAAATATCCGACAGATTCTGATTGTTCGAAATAACTGAGTTTGTCTGAAGTTAGCCATTCAGAAGTACCGCACAGGTAAAATTGTTTAATTAAGTGTTTTTATACATAAAACATAACATACCGTAACGCCTGTATTCCCCGAAAAGTTAGGCAGAGGTCAACTAATGTACCATATCTTTTTGTATTTTTTAGGCATTTTCCATGCAAAGATTACTAAGTTATTTTAGTGAAGGAAAAATACGACCGCGGGCAGGATTCGAACCTACGTCTTCTGGTTAAGTACACCAGACGCTATCTGTTGAAAATGTTGGGAATCACATTTTCGCCTCAAAGACGTAAATTAAGAAATGTGAATTATTTTTCCTTCACTAAAATAACTTAGTAATCTTTGCATGGAAAATGCCTAAAAAATACAAAAAGATAGTTAAAAGGTAAGGTGGCATCGTACGACATCGTACTTGCTGTAAAGCATGTCATGTCGGTTGAGAATCACATTTTCAACAGATGTCACTGACGTCGCCTCAAAGACGTAAATTAAGAAATGTGAAGGCAAATTTCGACATGGCGGGCGGGGGTCGCGGTGGCTTAGCGGTCATAGCGTCTGGTGTACTTAACCAGAAGACGCAGGTTCGAATCCTGCCCGCGGTCGTATTTTTCCTTCACTAAAATAACTATTGTACCATAGTTAGGTCCCATGTAATAGGGTCGCCCCATATTGCCATTAACTGGGCACAAATCCAGAATGAGCTGCTTAAGAGAATTTCATAGAAAAACTCAAATAATACTTTGCTCGACCAGGGAATCAAACCCAAGACCAAGAAGTTGACGACCAAGAGGTTGCGTAGCAGTCGCGCTTGGGACCACTAGGCTAACGAGGCAGTTTATACATAATAATCGATATTAGTATCTAAACAAAATAATCACAAATGGGAAACGTACACACGGCTACACATCAAGCTATACAAATCCAGTTTAGACTGACCTCCCATTGTAAAGGTTTTCCCTACAATTCAAGGCCAGCCTATACTGGTTTAAGTACCTTTACGAAATGTTTCCACTGCTAAAACAGTTTCGGACAACTTTAAACAGGCTTAGTTATTTCGGACAATCTGTCCTCTTGGCGGCAGGTCACAAGGTCAAATAAAGGTGAGTATACACTTACGCAGTCCGTAGGATGGTTCAGGTCGCAGAGCTTGACCTCACAGGTGTAGTACACGCTGGGCGTGTAGGGGAACTTGTGTGCGGGGAACGACACGCGCGCCGTCTGGCGGTCGCTCGAGTACTGGAACTGGCCCATTATCTCGCCGTCCAACGGGCAACTGGGTGAAGATATTAACTTCTTAGAAAATAACCGTTGTTAATCTAATCTAAGCGGCGGCGGCTGTAGCCTAATGACTAGGGCGTCGGAATTGGGATCATGTGGTTGCCGGTTCGAAACTCATCCATTGCACTACCGACGTGGACATACTCGTAATACAAGCATTTTAGCTTAGTACGAAGGGTTAACAAGAATACTATTAATGTGCGACCCACTTTGCTAGTAAGCTATAAAAAAAAAAAACTACTTCATATCTTCTCGCGTTCCTGAGAAAAATGATCTAGAGCGACAATGACAAAATTTCAGTGATAGAACTACAAATTGTGACGAAAAGAGTCATGAATCTGATGATCCTCTTTACCCCAGCGAGATCAAAGTAAAAATGGGTGGATTGTGTTAAGGCTGATATCTTATGATGGAAGAAAAAGACATGCTGCCAGATGCTTTCACCACAAATAACTTGGGATAATGGCTGGAGGGTGATGAACTATAAATTTAAGATGTTTGGATTTTTCCTTTAGGTACTTATGCCGTGAGGCCGCTGTTTGGCAAATTTCCTGATTCTATCTTTTTGTAAATGTTTTTTTTTAATTTTCCATGCTAAGATTCTAAAATCTTAGTGAAGGAAATATTCGAGTTTGACGTCACCCCAAAGACGCAAATTCAGAATGTGAAGGCAAATGTCGACCTGGCGGTGGCTTAGTACGTCATAGCGTCTGGTATATTGAACGAGAAGACGCAGGTTCAAATCCTGGCCGCAGTAGACTTTTTCCTTCACTAAGATAACTCCATGATTCTAGGTTAACGGGATTCATTACTCGTAGTTTTGATTTGCGAGTATCTTTCGTTACGTTTTAGTTTGTTACTTATTGTTTTTATGCAGTGATAGCCTTGTGATATGACCATAGGACTGCCATGTCAAAGGTGACGAGTTCAAATCCAAGGCTCCTGAATAACCTCTGACTTTTCGAAGCCATGTGCGTATTAATACTTAATTATCACGCTCTTAAACGGTGAAGGAAAACATTGAGGAAACCTGCATTCTTGAGAGATTTTCTTGATGGCGTGTGAAGTCTGCTAGCCCGCAGTAGGCTAGCGTGGTGGACTACAGCCTAATTCCTCTCATTCTGAGAGGAGACCCGTGCCCAGCAGTGGGACAATATATGGTCCAGCCATGGACTGGCTACGGTCGTGTCGACACCCACCCATCATCAGCGATTAAGTTCTGTTCAGCCCAGCCAAGGCCATCCTTCACTGAGCACTCGGAAACCAGCAGGCCGAACTGACGCTGCTTCTCCAACGAGACCACGAGGCTCAGGGTGTCGCCGATACGAACATTGGACGCCACCTGGAAAAACAAAACGAGGGAATACCATCTTAAACGTAGGAAAAACACATACCATCATAACATACCATCACACCTGTATTCCCCGAAGGGTTAGGCAGAGGTGTACTAATGTACACCCACATTTTGCCGGTATGTTTAGGTCCTATTAATTGGGGGCGAGCCTATTGCCATTAACCGGGCACAAATCCAGACTCCGAGCTGCTACTGAAAATTTCATACAAAAACCCAACAACACTGCTTGACCTGGGGATCGAACCCAGGACCTCTAGCATAGCAGTCGCGCTTAGGACCACTAGACTAATGAGGCAGGAACAACACGTAAGAGTAGGTATAAAACACGTTTATTTTCACAGAACAACTGACTGTATTCTTTTTTTCTCTATGGGTACGTAGTGCCAACATGATGCAGTGGTGAATTTAACTACCAACATATTTTTTTCTTATAGAGTATTGCAAACAAAGACTGCAAACAATTTCAAGTAATCTCGTTGGTCCTCGTATGGATATGTTTTTTTATGGGATAACTCGGCAAACCAGCAGGCGAGCAACCTGATGGTTTGCCGACAATAGGCTCGACAACGCATCTACAACCCTTTTGGTATTGCATTTGCTTTTGGTATTGCATTTGCTTTTGGTATTGCATACCAAAAGGGTTGTAGATGCGTTGTCGAGCCTATTTAAGCAAAAAGAAGGGGAAAGGAGAAAAGGAGAAGGAAGGGGACTAAGGGAGGAATTGGGTCTCCGGCGCTCCACACTCACCGTACGAAATGCAACAGTATGCATACTGCTACTTGACGTCGATATTCTGTGGGAACTACTTCCCCGGTCATGCCGACACATTCATGCTGGCATGTAGACATGCCAGCATGAATGGGTCGGGAGTAGGGCCCTACTACTAGTAAATGTGGTTCGTAGAAGGATAAGTATACACCAAAGAAAAGATGGATGGACTGTGTAAGAGATGGCTACAAGGAAAGTGTTTTACGATTTCATAATAGTAAATATAGATGACATTATGTATATTTAACAAACATCTCAAACGCACATTTTTAAAAATAAGGTATCAATATGTCTGTTCAACTCGATTCTACGTACGACATACCTATGTAATTTTATAACTGATCCGAGATAGAAAAAACTGGTCGGCCCTTTAAATGGCCAGCGGGCTACATACAACCCGGTTTATAGACATTTTAAATGCGCCAAAGAAGCTCATGGTCGTGAGTTAAATAACATCAGCGCGTATGGGTCCATTTACAAGGTTAATTTGCGCTCTCGCAGTCAATCTTTAGATGGGTGACCGTTTGTAGTTCGTCTACTGAGAGACTGACGTCTATTAATTATAGCTTTCCGCCCACGGCCACGCCCGCGTGGTTTCTCGGCTTTTCTGCATTTTAAAGGATTGAATTTTTTTCCTGTTTTTTCAAAATTTTTCATTTATCCTCCGCTCCTATTGGTCTATAGCCTTCCTCGATAAATGGGCTATCTAACACTGAAATAATTTTTCAAATCGGACCAGAGATTAGCGCGTTCAAGCAAACAAGCAAACAAACAACTCTTCAGCTTATAATATTAGTACAGAATGTTGATGAATATCCAGCACGGGCCTGAGCCCTGCGGCCCTGCCACCTCCCTAGGTGGCAGAGGATCCATAAAGATTGCGCACATTTAAAAAATCGATGAAAAGGCCGTCTCAGGGTGCACCGGACACTCAATGTGTCACTTGTGGAAGCTCTCGAGTAAAAGAGATATACGAGCGAAAAGAACAGACATTGCACCATTCTTTATAAATATATATTCTTTGCATTAGTTTTTCGTGTGGAATAAAAAAAAAACACCGACGAACTGTAACTCCCTCCTTTTATGAAGTCTCTAAAATAATATTCTATTCTATTCTATTATGTTAGGGAGCGATGGTGGCCCAGTGGTAACAGCCAAGACTTATGAGTAGTAGGTCATAAGTTCGAACCCAGACAGACGTTTCACTTTGTGTACCTAAATTATTTCATCACCACTGCTCACAAAACGGTGAAGGATAACATCGTGAGGAAACCGGCATGTCCTAAAACCAAAAATTCGAAGACATGTGACATCTACCAACCCGCACTGGGCCCGCGTGTTGGACACGGCCCACTCCCTCTCACCGAGCGGACCGGGGATCTGTGTCCCAGCGGGAACATTATAGGCAGATCATTGCTGTGATGTCAATGTATCTTACTTGTTTATCCTCAGGGTCCCCTTTGTAAATCTTCATAGATACGGATGGCAGCAGTCCTGAGTCCTCGTCAAATTCGTCACTGTAACATAAAAAAAAATTGCTTGAATCATTGACCCTGCGCTAAATTCTGAAACTACTTCTTGAAGAAGATTGTAAGCTACTTAACATCACGCTACAGTCCTTGGGAGCGGGCAAAGTATCGCGGGGCACAGTTAGTTAAATTAGATCCTTTTTGGTGTTCGAGGAGGAAACCTTCAAAAGGCTGCCGGCCTATTGGGGCGTAAGTCAGGGTGTGTGGTATGTTTTGCCGCACTAACACCCCCCTGGTGGCCATCTTTAGCACAATGTTGGGAGGATCTGGGATCTAATTGGTTATTCCGAAACCTTTCTGTGCCATGCCTTTCGAAGTCCGTCTCAGAGACTCAGAGAGTCAGAGACAGTGCGCTCGGCGGCACGAAACCACTTCGTGCCTCCGTCATCCCATGGGGTCGTTGCATGGGCGCCCAGAGCCCTCTAACCAGGCACCTACGACCACAAAAGCCCGAGTAAATTAGATCAAGAGATCAGCCAGATACATAATTATCCAAACATAATCATAGCTGATACTAAAAATAACTTACTTATTTTTTTCTTATTACCCTAATAATAACCTACTTACTAATTTTTAACATCATCATCATCATCATCATCATCAACCCATTACATTGTCCCACTGCTGGTCACGGGTCTCCTCTCAGTACGAGAGGGATTAGGCTGTCGTTCGCCACGCTAGCCATAATCATCATCATTTTAACATACGTACTTGTTATTAAAATCATCATTGAGCGAGTTTGTCAGGCGGTCGGCCCGCGGGCGGTACAGGTGGAAGTGCGTCAAGTCTCTCCGGCGGTACCTACAGCGCACGTGATAGCCACGACCCTGGCCGGTCACCAGGCGCAGGTGAGGTTGGACTATCATGTTGTTGTAGTACTCCACTGTGCCGTCCTCCTGGAAAACAAAGGGAAAGGTCAGTGGCGGATTAGCCATACTCGTATAGCAGGAGCGAACCTCCGCCCGTGTCCCTCGCGAACGTAACAATTTTGCACTGTTGTCGCTGTCTCTATCCCTCACGATGCGAACGCGGGCCCGAAAGGTGAAACAACAATACATTTGCAACATTTTCGCGCGTATTTCTTGTACCGAAATTTGGAGATTACTCTTTTAATATAGTACGTAGATTTTTTATTTTGTAAAAGGATATTCATTATGTTATCTGGGTTCCCCATGAGTCAAAATGGTGCTCTATTGATACATTATCTTGGAATACTATCATAAAGTTGGGTCGTTTTCATCGAAAATTACCAATCTTAGAGCTCTTGTAACTTTTTAACCATGTATTGAAATGAAGTTTTACATTCAAGGAACACGTATTTTAATGATAAGATTGTTACTGCAAAATTTCAAAGACTTTCATTTGCTGATATTCAAGATAAGACCAAACTACGTTTGTATGGAGCGCGGAGTGGATACTATCCTCTTAATTTTTTGACTGAAAACTATTAAGACACTAATATGAAGACACTTAAAAGTCGTCCAAGTGGATTATTCCCATGTGTATTGAGTATTGTTTTTTTGTTACTACTTAAGGACGCTATCGCATTTTTCTACAAATATCAGTGCTTTTCCGGTACCATTTTAACGAATTAGGAGCACAACTCCGAGGATATCTTGGTTTCAAATTAAAGATAATATATTCATCTCCACAATGATTCCACAAAATTTTCACACAAATACGATTTCACCATCACACTAATCGCAAAAAAATGAAAAAATAGGGTCTGAATAAGTACCAGTATAGCTAAATCCACTGCAAATTTAAACATAGAAATAATAGAAAAATGTTGCTTATATAGTCCTCTATACGAATAGCTAAAAATGTTGTAGCCAAATGAATAAATTTTTAATTAATGAGAAAAATATGAAACGCTCCCAAATTTCTCCATACAATTTCTACTCGCCGTTCGTCATTCCGCGCTCAAACGCGCTCGCGGAAGCACGGGTGTATCGCATGCTGCCGAAAAAAATATTACGTAAAAGGTGAGTGCCCTGTTGTATACTCTGGTTGGACTCGGTCTCGAAAAAGTTGATACTTTTTCGTTCCGAAATAAAAGTAAGTACAAGTATTGAATTCTTTTTTAGAAATAAATACATAGTTGTAATTTTTTGTATAATAGATGTACATACCATCACGCCTGTATTCCCCGAAAGGTAAGGTAGAGGTGTACCAATATACACCCACATTTCGCCGGTATGTTTAGGTCCCATGTAGACTCCGAGCTGCTACTGGGAATTTCATAGAAAAACCCAATAACTCTTTGCTCGACCCGGGGATCGAACCCAGGACCTCTAGCGTAGCAGTCGCGCTTAGGACCACTAGACTAATTAGGCAGTAATGGATGTAGATTACGGATAAAGGTTTATATAAATAATTATATTATTATCTAAAGTACAAAAAAAATGGCGTAAACAATATTTATACCGCATATACTAATAGTCGATTTTGGGATTTTTGGGGGTGGTGATTACGAGTACGCACGGCTACACATTAAGCTATACAAAACCAGTGTACGCTGGCCTCTTATTGTATAGAAAGCCTATACAGTGCGAGATCAGCTTAAACTGGTTTTGAATAGGTTGACCTGTAGTCGTGTGTACGTCATTTATGTTTTAATTCAAAATGGTGGGTTTATTTTTTTTATAAAAAATCTATATTTTTATTGATTGTGGAGGTGATGTTTATGAATATACCATCCAATTTTTGATTCAAGATGACAGATGTAATGTTTTTGTGATAAATCGACTTAGTTGGTACGGTCGCCAGCACATCAGGTTACCACAAACTGACAAATTTTTTCACTCGATATTGAGCTTAATCACCAACTCTTAAGGTTTAAAATAATTTGGAAAAATTTGACAGTTTTGTATATCCTGATGTACTGGCGTTTGTAAATCAAACAGGCGCATGGCTGTAACTTTTGACACCAAGTGCGCTTTTTTTTTGTTGTGCATTGGCATTGCTAAAATATTAATATTTGATATTATAGATGTGACTTCGGAAATTTGGACAAAGAGTAAAAAAAAACTGCACACGTAGCAATAAAAAAAAGTAATGAGACTTTATTAGTAGTCAGAAATCAGAAATCTACTCTGGAGTTTTGTTATGCCATACCTTATATTAGAAAATATAGTAGGTTTTTTTATGGAGTGGGGAGTGCAGCTTAGATGTCTCCGTAGGTGATGATGACCAAAATGATATTTCACTTGTAAGTTTATTTGATTTTCCTTGGGTACCTACTAATGTTGCCTTTTTGTTTTCAGGAGCAGGAATAGTTCATTGAGATATAGCGTAACAAACATAGAAAAAAAACACAGACGAATTGAGAACCTTCTCCTTTTTTAAATTCGGTTGAAAAAGGGCTGGCCTTCATTTTAATTTTGAACTTCTTTGCAAAAACTTCTTTGCCGTCTGTTAGGACAGATCAACTCAAAGCTGCTATGGCTCAAAAGGCTCGTTCTGATTTTGCCCTAAATTGTAAAATTCACATTATGATATTACTATTGTCTGGACTTTAAAAAAGACCATGGGTCTCTGAGTTTGTTTCGACATTTCTTCTCAGACGTCGTCGGTATTATTAAAAAAAAAACGATTATTATTTATAAAAAATCGATTATTTGTTAATCTTATTAAAAACAACGATTTTTTTAATCGATTATTATCTTATGAATAATCAATTTTTATATAATCGATTTTTTTGAGAGAAATAAAACAGACTTTTATCCCTAGTCGTAGGGAAGAAAATATCGGCGCCACCTAGTTAAAAAAAAATCGACTTGTAAAAGTGTCTTTAAAAGATCTATTTACAGAAATAAATATAATTTCATTTCGGTACAGTACTGTATACATTTTGCGACTTTTATCCTTCCTATTTACAATACATTATACTTTTTACTACCTACTTTTGTTTTATTTTTTATCAAAAATACTGATCTCAAAAAATAAGATACTTACAGTTTACATAAGGGAATGATTATTTTTAAATATCAAAACGAAAGTATGCTAGGTATTAACTCCCAGGCTAATATTTGAAAATATATTGATCCAACAATTGTCGGCAGATAAGTAGTTACATCTGTTCAAAATGGGGATCGTAGGTTTTCCTTGTAATAGTAAAATGATCGTTAGTTTCGTATGAATATGGTAATTAATCCATTTATTTTGGGAACCTACATTATGTACGTAATGAGTATTGATAAACTATAAAAATAACTGAAAACATGATTATCACGGGGATAATCATGTTTACATGGTTACCAAAATCGATTGCAAACTTATTACTAATTTGACTCAATTAATACCAGTAAAAAATAATACCTTCAAGTATCAAGATTAGTTAAGTTACGTATAAAATCGTCCGGACAGCGGTTTCAATGTGTGCGTGCGCGTAATGTTGTTGTGTTGCAAATAAGATACCTAAACTTGAGCAAGTTCAAAATGTGATAGCGTCCTTAATACATTAGAATCTACGATAGATGAAGGGCCCCGCAATGGAATATACTGCGGGCCCCGCGCTTGCTTAATCCGGCACTGGGAATAGTAGATTGTTACACGAGGGTGGAAAGGAATCAATTCCCATACGAGGTATTTAGACGCCCGAGCGCAGCGAGGGCGGCTATAGTCCGAGTAGGAATTGATGTCTTTCACCCGAGTTAAGCACTCTACTTTTCATTTCGAATATAAGGAAAGTATAAAAACTCATTCTTAGTAAAGATTTCGATATAGCAAAAGTTAAGTTAGTATCCCGCCAAATTATATATTGTCATAGTCTATTTAAATTTTTAATTATAGAACAGACTGCGTCACTGCCTCAGCCGCACGCGATTTTTTTAAATTCACACTGGCCGTTTATAAACACACAAGACCGCAGCATTTTTTTTCTTAATTATGTTAGATTTTTTACAGCTGACTGCCTAACCTAATTTTGTTCTATTTTAAAATTATTTTCCACCCTAGGGAGGAAAGTAATTACTATGAGTTATTCCCGCCCAAGGGTGGGAAGTAGCATTTTCCACCCGCTATTCAGTTAAAATAAACACTACTTTCCGAGTATGAGAAATGAAAAGGTTATTTATTGCACGTGAAAAGGATGACGATGAGCTCGTTCCGCGAGAATTGGATCTTAAATACTTTTGATGTAATAGAATGACTTGAACAAGTATTCGGCCCGTCTGGTGGTAGGTTAGCCTGGTGGTACAGAGGTGGTCGGCATAATGGTGGTGTAGAGGTGGTTAGCACTTAGCAGTGTGTGGTATCACTAAACCGTTGTCATCATTCTTAAGGCGGATAGTGTCCCTTGGGCGCCATATTCATATTTTTGGGGTTTTCGCGAATTGTACGTTTCTTACAAATTCTGGGGTCATGGCAATAGGAATTGCGACATCAACTAAATCTTATTCGGAACTGAGTACCTACTCAAACTTTTGCTTAATAATCGTTATCTTAGCAGATAGTTGTGTAAAATAGAGTATACTGAAAAAATAAAAATACAATTTACACTACAATCTGCCAAAAGAAAAATGTCTAAGCACAAGTTTTCATACATAGTTAAGAATAAGTTATAGTCGATGTAGCAATTCTGACTAATATGATTCCAGAAAGAGAAATATTCGTACAATTTGCAAAAAAAAACAAAAAAAAACTTAATTATCGCAGTTCGACTTTGAAGCCTGCTATTTCAGTTGTGGGAACCTGTATTCTTTTTAAAAAAGCTTAATCAGCCCAATAATGTTCCCACTGCTGGGATACATGCCTCCTCTCGGTGAGAGGGAGAGGCCATAATCCACCACGCGGGCCCAGTGCGAGTAAAAACAACTGAGTTTTCACGATTTAAGGGTTGGTCCCATAGATGAAATTAATCATTTTGATGAGAACAAAAATTTCACAGTGTATAGTTTATAAATGTAGAGAATTACATGAAAACATTGTGTCTTAACACTTGTTTAGCAACAGAAAATATAGATATTGCATCAAAGTGCGTGGCGTCAATCGCAAGGCGTTATCTGACCATGGCACACAACACCATAATTATACATTAGTTTCGCTTGATTTTTTTAACTTATTTTTTTGAAATAATCTGTAACCGCAATTAGCTACAGCTTGTGTTATATTATATAGCAAATCACAAATTAAACACATTTTAATTGGTACAATAATTTAAGAAAAAAATTAAAACAAAAACAAAATAATCAAGATAAGTACTTAAATTTTACCTGAATAAAATAAAATGAAAGTTGACTATTTGAAGAAACGAGATGAATCGTAGAGCGTAAATATAAGTACAATTTAAACAATTAAAATTTGACGGAAAAAATAAACAGTACCTAAACCAAATTCAAAAACCATCGATTCGGGATTGAATTTTAAAATTCGATCCCGAGTCGATTTCCTTCCCAAAATCGTGCGCCGGCGCAGTCTGGTTGTGCAGGAAGTGACGTCACATCCCCCTATTGTTTAACGATGGTGGGCCCGTCCGTACACGTTGACCCCACGTAAGACTGTATTTTATGGTAATTTTGGAGCAAAACATAAAATTTTAATTTACTTTTTGTAGAACTACAGATAAAACAATGTAGAAGTTTAAGCACACTGTTAAGTATAACAAACGCTTATTGCTAACGTTATTTCATAGTATGGTTGGTATCGCTAAATTCAGGAAAATAATTGTGAACACCCCATATTTTGAAGCTTACAAGGGCTTTGTCAATAGTGATTTTTTAAAGTAAGTCAAAAAACCAGGAAATCCCAGGCGAATGGCATCTCTACTCGAAGGAGACATGTCTTTGTAATGTCTTTGTAACGTCCGTATCATCATCATCTTACTGATATTTTCCCAATCAATTTGGGTACTGCGCAGCCTGCCTTTTCTTCTATTCATCCCTGTTAGTCTTCATCTCATCATTCAATCCATTTTCTATCATATCCGACTTCACACCAGCTATTCTTTGGTCTCCCTCTACTTCTTCATCCCTCCACATTCATATTCATCCTAACATTCGTATGCAGATATAAAATTCTAAACTCTTAGGTCAGGTTTTGAAGCCCAAATGTAGGCCTTTTTAATCTAGCTATTTTGTCCGGCCGCATAGTCCTCTCCCTGGGCCACAAAAAATACAATAAAAATCAACACATGTCTTTCAAGACTCAAACTTGTTGTAGTCATTGATAAAACATCAAACATCAAATTCTTGCGAAATCATACATCCGTGTATAATTTTGAATACCGAAACTAAGTGTTATGTCGACAGTAGCTTCGATAGAACTCATTCACATCGACATAATTGCTATTATATCGAGAAACTTTTACTATACAATATTATTTGTCGATTGTCGTAATTTTATTGCGAATGTCGTTTGTGACATTAGATTTTTTTTTAATAGCACTTCTATTGTTAACAGTTCTTTAGTGTTAGCATTTTGCAATAACATTGGCGTAGGACTTTCAACTCCTGCCTTCAGGCGGCTATTGTTTGAAATTTTCAGGAGTTTCACAGCCATTACAAAACTTCGGGGCGGGCACTGACACTAGTCTACCACTCCAGCAAATATGAATAACTAGATAAGTAATCTGATAAATTAGCAGTGAAGAAAAACATCGTGAGGAAACCAGCTTACTTAAGAGATTGTTTTCAATGGCGCGGAAGGGTCTGCCAATACGCAGTAGACTGTGAGCATTTGAAAAGCATGTCCAGGAACAGTGGTTTATAGCCGTTGCATTGTACGTATTTTTATTAGATTAAGATATATTTTATTCGCATCCCAAAGGACTTTTGGAGACAAAAGGTCTCCGTCTGCGTCTAAGTTTACGTCTTTCTCCTAATCTATCTCTAGCAAAATTTATCAAAATTATTTTAGCGGTTTAGGTGTGAAAAAGGAGACCCCCTATTTGACACACTTCATATTGACCATGTTGGAACTTTAAGCGAAACACGCAAGCAGTATAATTACATAGTCACTATTGTCGACCTTATGGGGCTGTTTCCAACAAAGATTACATCTACTCAGGAAGTTGGTGTACACCAGCAGACCTTTAGAAATCCAAGGAGGATAATTTCTGACAGAGGAAATGCATTCACAAGTAATGATTTTACCCAATACTGTCTTGAAGAAGGAAAAGAGTACATTTAAATCACCACAGGTGTGCCCAAAGGAAATGGGCATGTGGAAAGAAGACACAGAACCTTGATTTCAGTACTGACTAAAATGTCAATCGAGAAGCCTACAAATTGCAATTGTAAACAAACAACATACTACAAATAAACAAACTCATTACAATATTACATTTGCATTAACCAATTTACTATCTCCAGTCTCCTCTCAGAATTAGAGGGGTTAGGTGATCGAGGTCAAAAGTATTAAGTACCTTCTATAAGAATATTACTTTCAGTGTATGAATGTTGAACATTACTCAAGAAACAGATGACCTGTACATCAAAATGTGAGCAGGTTATAACTTATATGGCAGAGAAAAGCAAGTGGCCTTTTATTTAAAGACTTTAAACGACCTTGGCTTGGCCGAAACGCGTGAGTGGACGAATGACGACGAATTTATAATTTAAAGTGTGCTAAGTAGGTATTTTTTAGTATATTTGATTGTATCGTGGATTAAACATGTTTAAAGATTAAAAAAAGGAAGAGTGGTTAGTAGCTTAGTGGCTAAAGCGTCTCGTGTACCGAACTGAACTGAGGTTCGAATCCCGAATGTGGTCGATTTTTTCTTTCATTAAAATTTATATATCTGTAGTAAGTAAAAGTACATTGTCATCACGGTTGGCATTGTACCATTTGCGACTGAGTGTTTGTCTTTAAAAATATTTCTAGTCGGTGTTTTTATTTGAAAAAATTGTGTCCATAAATAACCCACAGATTCTGAGCAAAATCCAGCGTAGGAAGAATTTGGTCCTTCCGACCCTCAACCTAAATGGATTCCTGTTCTTGCTACATTACATTATTGATGTATATAAAAGTAGCACCTGTTTTGGCATGGAGATCAACATTATATATAAAAGAGGCGAAATGATTGCAGAATAAGATGGCCGACCCCGTTTCTTAAAGTAGTGTTATGTAACAGTCGAAAGGCAGACGTGGCTTTAATTATCAGGTTTTTTGTTTCATACCTTTTTTGAAACTTATATAGGTTAATGATATGATGATTTGCAGAAAATTATGAGTGTTAATGGGCATGTAAATATACAGGGTGTAACATCGAGAAGGGTCAGTATTTGAGCCTCCTAAACTATAAGAGATAATAAGAAAAAAGGAATTAGTGGATTTAAAAAAACTCATACACAATTCGTAAATGAAACATATATCTAAGTAGTGATATCTTTTTTATTTCAATGTTCCTAAGATCTATCTTGTGTCAAGGGTTGTAAAACAATACCTCTGTCCCATTTCAGATCCTAGAAAGCGACCATGATTATTGAAATCCAATTTGAAAGACTAAGAATAGGTTAAGTTTGCAAGAATTTTGCAATGAAACGATTTCAAGAATCGTTACTGGGTTTTGAAATGGGACAGCCGATTTGAATGAAGGGTTCCAAAACTGATATGGTAAAACTTGACAAAACTTCCTTATGTAGGTACCTACCTAATATCTTTTTCTACGAAATGATATAGATATTTGGATAAACTGGTTGTCAGGTTTTTTGGGTTTCTGACAACCAATAACGATTTTAAATAGGCGGTAACCATGGCTAGTGCGTCGGACGTGCGATCATATTGTGTTTTGTGTTCGAAACCCACCCATTGCACCAGCGACGTGAATCCACTCGTAATACAAGCATTTAGCTTAGTAGGTACGAAGGGTTATGACCAATACTAGTAATATGCGACTCACATTGCTAGTAACCTTAAAAAACTGTTGTCATAGGTTTATTAGGTATTCATCATTCAAGCGGCGGTAGCCTAATGGCTAGAGCGTCGGACTTGCGATCATGTGGTTGCCGGTTCGAAACCCACCCATTGCACTACCAACGTGAACCCACTCGTAACACAAGCATTTAGCTTAGTACGAGGGGTTAACAAAAATACTAGTAATTTGCGACCCACATTGCTAGAAAGCTTTTTTTTTTAAAAAAAAACATCATCGCCACAGAGCTCGATCAGATGTTCATTACCTACATAACCGGAATCCAAATATTTTACAACAAGTAAGTATGAATTATTATTTCCTGAGACGATGGAAGATGATTCGAAGTAATCTATTCACAGACATTTATCTACCTGCTAGTTATTTACGCGCGTTGAAGGTCGCTCATCGGTCACCGTTTATAAATAACTAAATAATTACTAAAGATTGTTGTAATGGCTACTGATAATCTGACAGTGAATGCCATGCCTTTATAATATACTTGTTTAATTATTTCGCAGCTATTGTTCTCCTGTTTCCTTGTGAAGTATTTTGTTAAAAACATTAGGAATTTAAACATCTAAACTTGTATATTCTTAGCTGACATTTGATGTGAATACAGACGGGCCCAGTGCAGATTGGCACATGTCACATGTCTTCGAATTTTTGGTTCTAGGACACGCTGGTTTCCTCACGATGTTTTCCCTCACCTCACCTTTTGGGAGCAGTGGTGATGAAATAATTTACACAAAGTAAAGCGACTGTCTGGGTTAGAACCTACGATACCTACGGTATTGGTATAGCGGGCTTTTTTCCGCAACTCCACGACTAAGCGCGTATTTTGCGTGTTACCTACGACCTATAATTTTTTAGTCGCGGCCGTTACCACGATGTACCTCCGTTTTATCTACCTATTTTAGCACACACAAGTACTTGGTTAAAAAACTATGCAAGATATTTTCAATATAGTCATACGAAATACCATCACGCCTGTATTTCATGAAGGGTTAGGCAGAGGTGTACTAATGTACACCCACAGTTCGCCGGTATGTTTAGGTCGAGCCTATTGCCATTCTAAACTATGTAATATTATAAAGAGGTAAAGTTTGTGAGTTTGTGACGTTGTAGGGGGTAGGTAATAGCTACATTATTTCTGAGTGTCATAGGCTATAATATTATCCCGAAAATGAAAAGAAACGTATAGTCCACGCGGGTGAAGCCACGGGCGGAAAGCTAGTGTATTATAAACTTGTTTATATGTAGGCGTAAGACCGCAATAAACTTTCTGCTAGATAACATTGTAAAGTTTTGCAAAATATCTACACCTTATGCGAAATGTCACGTTTTTATTGCTATTTCTCTTTAAAAGGTGTTATGAATTAATAATAATTATAAATCTATGTTTATGCAACTTGAAACTAATAATGCTATGACTTTTATAATCTTGACTGTCCTAAAAAATAATCTAGGTACTTTTGGATATTAATGAACTTACAACGTGTTCATTAATATCCAATATTCTATCTGGAACTTACAACAACAATGGTCTTATAAACTTTTAAGAACAGTGGTTATGGATCGCTAATTTACCCCTTTTGCACGTCGTTATTGGGTCATATTGAGGGTACTGTGACTAGGAAGAGGGCGTAATTAACTGAAACTTATTTCCAGGACTTGAATTGGCTTTATTTACAAGTAAAACAACGGAGATACACCAAGGAGCAGATTCGATCACAGATGAAGCACAGAAAGGGGAGAGGCAGTGTTGCCAATACTTAAAATAATTGTACTTTATTGTATATTCAACTTTCTTGGTGTTGTCAATACAGAGGCATAAAAAAAATTTGCAAAAATATCGAAAATTGTTAAGAAAATAAATGTTGGGTTTGTAAAAGGAACGTTTACAAACCCAACTGTTTTTGGACGGAATGGGCGGGTCATTATCTTAATGATCTAACCAGATGTGGTTTAATATCAGTTATTTATATGAAGGACCTCTGCAACCCTATTTATAGGCAAAATCGACATTCGAAAGATGTAATGGTTGCTAAGCTTTTAAAGCTCCTAGTGACACGAACGACTATCACAATGTTAGTATGACAACTAGGACTCAAGAGATAAGTTGCACGGTAGATATTGCTTGCGCGATTCAGGATTTGTTTCCACGTAGTTCCATGGGACGCGCTAGATGTCGCTACACGCCGAATCTAAGTCATCGACCTAAAATCGACTAAAATAAATAAATTTACCAACTAATAAGTAAATGGGGATTTTAGAACTAAGTACAGTCAGCAATGGAAGTTGCTGAACACGATGAAATCTTTAAAACGCTTAAACATAATTTATTATCCAAAACTTACTGATCCGAGATGTGGTAAGTAGTACGTGTTTCTACATACTGGACCATCATGTTTTTCCTAAGTGAATCTATTGAAAAGTATTGGTGCTGTGTTGTTTTCAAAACTTGGCGGTGTTCAGCAACTTTCGTTGCTGACCGTACATAGCTCCTTTTAGTACGCTCGTTTAGTAGTTTCAGATGTTTATATGAATGTGGGTTGCACATTACTAATATGCTTGTTAACCCCTCGTACTAAGCTAAATACTTGTATGCGGGGGCCCTAGACAATGTTACATTTCCATATCGAAAACGAAGTTAGATTAATCAGGGGCCCTAGACAATGTCACATCGTTATCATCAATAACGAAGTTAGATATCAGAAATGTGTGGAATTGGCATAACCTTTCGATATGTCACGTGATGAAATTATGTCAAATCCATACATTTCGGATATCTAACTTCGTCATCGATAATGAAGATGTGACATTGTCTAGGAATTGGCATAATCTTTCGATATGTCACGTGATGAAATTCTGTCAAATCCATATATTTTTGACATCGAACGTCGTCATCGATAATGAAGATGTGACATTATCTAGACTCCCGGATGTTTATATGAATGTGGGTTAACATCGGTAAAGCAATGGGTGAGTTTCGAACCGGCAACCACATGAGCGCAAGTCCAACGCCCTAGTCATTAGGCTTCCGCCGCATGGAAATTAAAAATCCTAAAATCACTTGATTTTCAAAGAGAATTTTGAAACCAACCCTAGATTAATATTTACAGATTTATTTATATATTAATACGTTATTAGACTTTTTCCTTACTTAGCCATGAAGATCACTGTATTCAATTGAGGTCAAAATCGCGGAATCGTGAGAATTTTAAAATACCCACATTAATTTGTAGGAATTGATTAGTGTCGGCTAACAACGGAAATAAATGGGCGAAACACTCAAATTAGTGTTCAAACAATTACGTATATTATTCATACCTACATAGTAAAGACTTCCAATAACCCCGATATATAAAAGAGGGGTGTTATAAACACCTATTTCAACATACAAAAAACAGAATAACTATATGGGGTGTTAAATCTACACTTTTCAAATCATGAAATGATTTAAGTGTTGGATAACTTACACAAGGCTACAGGTCAAGCTATACAATTTCAGTTTCAGAGCCCAGCAGTAAGACAATGTAGGGGTCCCATTAAAATCATATGCCTGCACAATAATACAAGGGTGATAGTATGTTATGTCTACCCGTCTTGCTGCCAGGTGACTGGCGAATGACGTCGAATGTATGTATTTATTATGTAAACTACATAATATTTATGCGTGGACGCATACAGAAGGCTAAAGTCATTATCAGCCGGTTGTTAGACCTCGATGGATAATGTTATATAATAGTTATATATGTGTTTATGTACTTAAGCACCGTAGCATCATACGCTTGATGGTGACATCAATTTGTGCTTGTTAGAAATACACACTTTTATCGTTGCGTTCCCTAAATAATGGTTAAGCTACATGATGCGTGCTGTCAGCTAGGACAGGTCAACTCAAAGCTGCTTGAAAATGGCTTTTTCTTCAAAAGGCCTGTTCAGATATTACGCTACATTATTAACTTCACATATCTGATATTGTTTGGACTTTAGTATACACCATAATTCTCTGAGTTTGTTTCGGTGTTTCTTTTAAGAGGTCTATCTAGTAAAAAAAAGTAAAATATTGACTCGCAAAAGTGTCTTTAAAAATCTTTTTTTTACAAAAAAATATCATTCTGTGTATAACTAAATATATATGGTCTATGGTATAACAAACACAATTTGACATTTCTATATTTATATTCAAAGTCAAATGTTTTATTTAAATAAGACCGAAAAAATGGCAATTTTGGAAAATCTAAAAAAGTTCCACATAAATTATAAATTCATTGTGTCATTTTAGTCATCTGCAGTCTGCAGCCAAAACCCTTCTATATAGTCATTATGAAAAACTTTTATTATATAGGTACCTAGGACTCCTAAACCGCGAAAAAATATATCTGTTCCAATATATTTAAACTAATTCAATTCGACAAAATGTATAGAACAGTTTTTGATTGATTCCCACAGTAAAATCGTACATAATATTGAGTATAAAGAAGAAATAAGAGAAGAAGTTTATTTAATCTCCTATTTTGGAAGTTAGCTAACAAAAGGGATTATGAAAATAGAGCCGTAAGAAATACTTTGTTTTAAATAAAAACTAAAGTACAATCACTGGTTATTTACTTTTCTCACTTCCTATTGTTTGACGATTGTTTGACGTCAAAAGCAAGTTTAAATAGAAATGTTTATTTAGGCTCGAACCTTGGTTGTGAAACTTGTTATCCTGATAGATTTATGTTCTGTTTTAAATATTTGTGATAACTAACACTAAAGTTATAATAACAAAAAAGGGCAAGTTTTTTCAAATGAAATCAATGATTTTTGTGATCTTTGACTAGTTTTTTTTTTGGTTGAAGGTGTCTTCAATAGATATTGCTGACGTCACTTTTAGACGTACAATATCGAAAAGGAATAAGACATCACCCGCAGTGTTTTCGGGAGCTTAGTTGCTGGTGGGATGCAGGCTCGAATCCTACCTGATATCGATATTTTCTTTCGCATAAATGTATATATCTTGTATCACAATACACTGTATATAATTTAATATTATTTTGATATTATTAAAAAAATTGCATCAATTAAGGCTTTTATATCCTCTATCGTGGGTTCATTTATAAACACAAATTCCTACATGCACAGACTTAAGGTTATGGTTTGAATTTTTGTTCTGTGCGGTGATTGAACTTGTGACATCAATAGTAGATTATTATGGGGGTTGGTCTTATAAAGACCATTATTGGTCGTCAGCTAATATAAATGAAACAGGATTCAAAAAGAACTTAACTTGTGAATAAGCAAGTTATTTTATTGAATTACTAGCTTTCCGCCCACGGCATCACCCGCGTGGTTTCTCGACTTTTCTGTATATGTATGTATTAAACATATAAACCTTCCTCTTGAATCACACTATATATTAATAAAACTGCATCAAAATCCGTTGCGTAGTTTTAAAGATCCAAACATACATAGAGACAGACAGAGGAAAGCGACTTTGTTTTTATACTATGTAGTAAAGTAATATGCAATCGATGCCTATAATATTTACCTTTTCAATCATGAAAACGTGATATAAGGTTATATTATGTACATTACAAACCTTACATAGTCGTTATATTGCCTTACTACTCTGACTAAAGTATGAAGTCATAATGTACAGTAAGCAAAATAGATAAGTATGCAGGTACAATAAATAAAAATATTTGAATAAAAAATATTCGTGTTATATATGGGTATTGTTAGGTCAAAATGCTTTTAAATTATTAAATGAATCATCCTCCCTCCTACGATAGACAAGAAAAAAATGTATGAAGGGGGATATTATGCTTAAGTTTTAAAAAATATCGATTTCCCAAAATACAGTAAAATTTTAAAACTGTATTTTAAGAAAATGTAAAAGGTAATAAGTCGCTGTAAATGTGTAGCTCTGTAATTTAGGTAGCAACTGACTATTTATTTTTTAGTTATACTGCAATGATATAATTTCGTAGGTCAAAACTACTTTTTGTAAAAACGTTAAAAATACTTTTGACGAGAAGCAGTTTTGTTACGTTCGTGAAGTAACGTGAAGGAGCAATATGCATACTGTTGCGTTTCGTACGGTGAGTGTACTTCAATCTCCTTTTCTCTTTTCCCTCCCTTTTGCCACAGTTAATAGGCTTCGCAACGCATCATCAACCCTCTGATATTGGAGGTGTCCAAGAGCGGCGATGACTATTTACCATCAGGTGGCACGTCTGCTCGTTTACCCACATAGGTAACCCATAAAAAGATGCATCCTATATTTGACTTATAATTAGTAGCAGATGCCGTCTGCTGCATACTTATATCTTTTGCCGTGTGTACATTTAGACCTTGTATAATACCGTGACTTTGCTTATGGAATCAATATGAATGTGTTAAATTAATAATTATCAAACGTGTATGTTATGTTTCCTATTTCCCTGGTAATTGCGGAATATGTCGATTGATTGAGATAACATTCAAATACGAATATAAATAGCGATGGATGATTTCAATGTCGTTTAAGTATAAATTAACTAGATAATTCACGACAGTAAATAGTCAACAAGCGGTTCTAAAACCTATTATTTAATATTGGTGTAGCGGCTGTCACCTCGCCATTGCCAATAGCGTAGCGCTCTGCGTCGTGGTTCGATTCCCACATGAGCCAAATATAATTTGTTTGTTCCACGGATATTACTTCAAGTTTGGTTATACTTCGTGTTCATTAATTCGATGTTTGTGAAATCCCCTTCAACATGTGCAGACATTTGACCTTTATCAGAATTTTACGGTTCGAATGGAATCTTTCTTAGTTTCAAACTCTAAGCCGAATAAAATAAATAAAGGATATAATTATAATACCGATAAAATGTTTTATTTTATTGAACACCCGACTCCCAGATAAAAACGTAGCATTAGACATTTTAATTGATAAACGCAAATAAAATATTAGGATGCACTTGCATGCATGGAATGCATAGAACACGCATGGATTACGGCATGCATGCACGGATACGACTTGTTTCCTATTACCGGCTATTACGCAACGCGTGTGACTAAGTATTCAAGTAAAGGCGCACGGATATTGGGCAAAACATGCTAATTGAATCATTTGGTTCGTTTGAACGAGTGGGTGAACGTTTTGAAATAATTTGTGTAGTTTTGGAGTGAAAATTGGTGTGATTTAATATATTTATTACGTGTTGGTGCACCGTAGAAATTATTGAATAAAAAAAAAATAAAGGACTGCCTCACAGGTTTAGTGGTTGTAAACGAAACTGTAGGGTTCTGAGTTCGGTTTCTAGATCGAGAAAAGTGTAACTTAGATTTATTAGATTTAAAAATGGAGGTTAAGCTGTATTTTTTTGTGTGTGACTGCATCGTTTGTCTAGTGGCCCCAAGCGCGACTGCTACGCTAGAGGACCTGGGTTCGATTCCCAGGTCGAGCAGTGTTTTTGAGATTTTCTATTAAATTTTTAGTAGCAGTTCAGAGTTTGGGTTTGTGCCCGGCTAATGGCAATAAGCTCGCCCCTTATTACATGGGAATTAAATATACCGACAAACTGTTGATGTACATACTAATGTATATCAACAGTTTGTCGGTATATTTAATTTAGTACACTAGTACTAAGGGTAAGTCAGCGGTGTACCTATGTTTACCCTTCGGGGAAAAGGATATGGCGTACAGTTTGTTCGAAATAAGTAAGCCGATCGGAAGTTAGCCGCTCCGAAGTACCGCGGTGATAAAATCGTTTAATTAGGTGTTTTAATACATAAATATCGAAATTAGTAAACACAATAATTAGAAACGTGAAGCTTATACGACACTTATTATCTTTACACCGAATCTTTCTATGAAAATTTACCACTTCTAAACCACTTGCAGACAACTTCCGATCGGCTTACTTATTTCGAACAAACTGTAGGTAGTTCGTCCCATTCGCATTTGATCACGCTGACGCAAGTGCTCCCATTCACATTTGGTCTCATTTGCATTCGGTCCCATTCGTAGATGGTCCTATACGCAAATGCGTGCGGCGTGATAGTATGTTAAAATTTATATCTTTACCAGAATCACTTTTCAGTGTTGTATCAATAATAACACGTAGTGCACACAAACAACCAATTATTTGTACCTATTTACTAAACAACAAAACAGTAGGTGCACAATGATTTTTCTTTTGTTCGTCTGTAATAATGACATCACTCGTGATAACTACATTACGAAGGTCGTAGTGTGGGATGCACTTTATGCCTATCAAGTAGGTGTCACACAGACAGCACAATGGCCTAGCTAGGAGAATTACTATGTGAATATGTGTGCGTGTACCTTTATGTTAATTTGTAAGTTGTTTAATTTGTAAGATTGGATATTTCTACATGGGGATACATAAAATACTATTTTATTTTTATTTTATTTTTTTAAAAAAAGCTTAGTAGCAATGTGGGTCTCAAATTAGGTACTAGTAATCTTGTTAGGCAAAGGTGTACTAAAGTACACCGACAGTTTGCCGTTATGGTTATGCTTATGTGATATATCATTTTCTATGCTCTCGGGCGTAAAAGCAGTGTGGGCTTCAAAATTCAGTGGCTTGGTTTGGGCACCCACGATTGGGAACAAATACTCATACACCAACTAATGTATTTTATTCTTCCGAATAAATATTTTCATCTTTAAGGTTATAGCGTCAGCCTTGGGCGTGAAATTCTAATTTCTTTGTTTTTCGCATATTATTCGAAGATTTTGTAAAATAGTGGATTTGGCCAAAATTACAATTTACACAAATCTCCTACGATAGCGATATTTAAGCAAAAGTTGTAATACTCAATCGTGAATAAGTTATTGTTGACGTCGCAATTTCTACTGATAAGTAAGTAATAATTGCGAAAAACTAAGAAAAAGTTAATTTAGCGGCCCAATGCTGAAAAACCTTAATATATTTGGCAGACAGACCAACTCAACAGCAAACTTTACTAGCTTATAAACGTATATCTCCGTAAATATATGTTAGGTTCCAGTCATACGAAAAACGATTTAGAGGAAGAGGCGTCGACTGTGCCTAATTTTTTCTCGTATGAGGGTAAAAACTTACGTATTAGACGAAGTGTGCCTTATATTAGTAACAACGAGGCATTCCACAAAGCACACCCAAACGAAGCACACCTAAAGTATTCCACTTAGCACGCCCATAGGTGGGATTCAAATAATTTTTTTTATTTTTTATTCCACGAAGCACCTACGAATATCACTTGCCATAGCGCGGGGACTAAGAAATAAAAATATCGACAAAAGAAAGTATGTATTATTTAATAAGATTAACTTTAATTTAAAAATTGTTTAGTTTTGTTATAATAGTTAATGTATAATTACAAGTATTGTATCACATTATTACTGGGTGTGCTTCGTGGAATGCCTCGTAACAACTTACATTATCATTGGACATAGTGTTGCACCCTCGAAGTGGCAGGGTATACTGAAGGTCCCCCTTCTCGGAGACATACTCCCGAAGGCACGAGGAGTTGCTGCCGAGGCCCGCCGGGTACACGATACCGTTGAAAGAGTCGTACACGCTGGAGACAAAGAGATTATTAGGAATGTATTTTTGTCTGGAGTGCATCATTAGTCTAGTGGTCCTAAGCGCAACTGCTACGCTAGAGGTCCTGGGTTCGATCCCCAGATCGAGCAAAGTGTTATTGGGTTGACTATGAAATTCTCAGTAACAGCTCGGAGTCTGAATTTGTGCCTGGTTAATGGCAATAGGCTCGCCCCCTGTTACATGGGACCTAAACATACCGGCAAAGTGTGGGTGTAGGTATATTAGTACACCTCTGTATAACCCTTCGGGGATGATATTTTATGTTATTTATTTGCGTCTGTTGTGTAATTAGGAACTTTTTGTAATCACTGTCCTGTGAGATACATAATCCAAGTATGGTTAGATTACATTCACGCCGGTATTCCCCGAAGGGTTAGGCAGAGGTGTACTTAATGTACACCTACAGTTCGCCGGTATGTTTGGGTCCCATGTAATAGGGGGCGAGCCTATTGCCATTCACCGGGCACAAATCCAGACTCCGAGCTGCTACTGAGAATTTCATAGAAAAACTCAATAACACTTTGCTCGACCTGGGGATCGAACCCAAGACCTCTAGCGTAGCAGTCGCGATTAGGACCACTAGACCAACGAGGCAGTCTATGGTTAGATTATCATAACTTCATACAGGATGCTAATTTAGTCACCTACACCCGGTAAACGCACAGTTCAGTTTGTTCAGGTAACTGGGGGCGAACCCATTGCCATTAGCCAAACACAAATATAAACTCCCAGCTGCTACTGAAAATTTCAATCTTTTGACCTGGGATTTGAACTTAGAACCTCTAGCATAGCAGTCGCGCATACAATCACTAGACAAATGAGAAAGTTGGTGTTCTTAAAAAAATATTATAGAGATAAATAATGAAATAACCTTAATTGCAGTCATTTGTCCGTACATCAGTCATCATTCTTTTTCTTACCACATTGTATATGATGAGAGACATACAATAGATCTTTTACATGCAAATCGACCGTTTTGCACAAATTAACTAATGTTAGGGAACAAAGCTAGCCAAAAGACATTATTAGGTATACTAGCGACTCGCCCCGGTTTTACACGGGGCCAATGTTCTATTATAATGTATTTATTGATGAATAGAATTTTTATGACGCAACGTCACGTAAGACTTGACGCATCTCTTAGGTAGATACTAATATAGTCTTCACCTATTATAAAATTAAAATGCTTATAACTTTCTTATTTTTTTCAATTTGCTTTTTAGGCTTATAGTTAAGAAAATGCCTAATGGCGTTAAGGCCGCCTTTGTAACAACGATGCATAAAGAATTAATTAATAATTAAATAAATATGTCGTAGTTGCCCTCCTAGCAATCAAAACCTTTATTTCAGATAGTCACAGCGTTATCAAGTTGAAAATGAATACTTAGAAATATCCCTATACATTTTCAAAGCAGAATACGGACCAAGGCACGATTCTAACCTGCGTCCCTCCAGTTATGTACTTACGCCGGACGCATCACTACATAGTATAAAACAAAGTCGCTTTCTCTGTCCCTATGTCCCTTTGTATGCTTAAATCTTTGAAACTACGCAACGGATTTTGATACGGTTTTTTTTAATAGATAGAGTGATTCAAGAGGAAGGTTTATATGTATAATACATACATATTTTAGTATAGAAAAGCCAATAAACCACGCGGGCGAAGCCGTGGGCGGAAAGCTAGTTAGATACCAAAGTACCGAGACCTCTAGAAAAAATGTAGGTACAAGCAAATTTCCATCACTAGAAAATTTATGTATGTAAGTATAATATTATGTGAAAAATTAACCAGCGTCTGGTATAAGACGCAGGTTTTGAATCCTGGCCGCCGTCTAATTTCTCCTTCACTAAAATAGCTTTCTAATCTTAGCATGGAAAATGCAAAAAAATATAAAAAAGGTAAACTATTTATAGAATAGAATAGAATTTATTTATTTGTAAAACACAAGTAGATAAAAGTATAGGTCTTACATTATTAAAAAGTCCGCTATGTTTTGTCAATGAGACATACAAATATTACAGCCTTAATTAGGAAAATTGTTAAGTTAAGTAATACTTAATTAGGATTTTTTTTTATTTTGTGAATAATTAACCAGCGTCTGGTATAGGTAACCAGAAGACACAGGTTCGAATCCTGGCCGCAGTCTAATTTATTTTTCACTAAAATAACTTTCTAATCTTAGCATGGAAAATGCTTAAAAAATTTCAAAAGGAAATAAATTATGGAACCTCTCACCTGTTTCTGTTGGCGAGTGAGACGGTGACATGCATGCTGTCCTTCTCGCACACCACTGTCAGGGTGTCGAGGGGGGCCACGGAGCCGGGCCATGCTGTGGTCTCAGCCTCCGTGGCTGTTCCCATCGTTGTCGTTGCTAACTCTACGAAAAAAATAAAAAAATCACAGGTTTCTTGCAATAAAAAAAATATTTATAAGTAGGTACACTGCCTCGTTAGTCTAGTGGTCCCAATCGCGACTGCTACGCTAGAGCCGGTGTTATTGGGTTTTTCTATGAAATTGTCAGTTGTCAATTGCAGCTCGGAGTCTGGATTTGTGCCCGGTGAATGGCAATAAGCTCGACTCCTCATCGGACCTAACATACCGGCGAACTGTGCGTGCACATTAAGTATATCTCTGCCTAGCTCTTCAGGGAATACAGGCGTGATGGTATGTGATGTTATGTTTATAGAATATAGATAGACTGAGCGTTGGAGGCCCAGTGGTAACGACCGCGTACTTATGAGTACGTCATAGGTTCGAACCCAGACAGGCGCTATACTTTGTGTAAATTATTTCATTACCACTGCTCCCAAAACGGTGAAGGAAAACATCATGAATAGCGGCATGTCCTAGAACCAAAATTCGAAGACATGTGACATTCTACCAAGCCGTAAGTACTGGGCCCGCGTGGTGAATTACGGTCCACTCCCTCGAGAGGAGACCTGTATTCCAGCAGTGGGAACATTAAGAGGATAGTATCCGCTCCGCGCTCCATACAAACGTAGTTTGGTCTTATCTTGAATATTAACAAATGAAAGTCTTTGGAATTTTGCAGTAACAATCTTATCATTAAAATACGTGTTCCTGTAGTATAAAATTTCATTTCAATATACGGTTAAAAAGTTACACGAGCTCAAAGATTTTCGTTGAAAAACGGCCGAACTTTATGCTAGTATTTCTCGACAATGTATCAATACAGAAACATTCTGATTCGAAAGAAACCCAGATAATATAGTGAATATATTTTTACAAGATTTTTTTTTACGTATTAACAATATTATAGGATTAATCTCTAAAATTCGGAACATAAGAAATACGCGTGAAAATGTTGCAAATGTATTGTTGTTTCTCCTCTCGGGCTCGCGTTCACATCGCGATGGATAGAGACAGCGACAACTGTGCAACATTGTTGCGTTCGCGAGGGACACTCCTCTTAAAGGCTCTATATAGACTGCCTCATTCGAGTCTAGTGGCTATAAGCGCGTTGCGTAGCCATGTAAGCACGGCTACACATCAAGCTTTATAAAACCAGTATAGGCTGGCCTTGAATTGTACGGAAAACCTTTACAATGGGAGGTCAGTCTAAACTGGATATGTATAGCTTGATGTGTAGCCGTGTGTACATAAATGATGATTCATCAAAAGTGGATTAGGGCTGGTATATGCTGCGCGTTAAAAGCCACTAAATCTAATTTATAAAAATCTCGTGTCACAATGTCTGTTATGGAACTTCTCCGAAACGGCTTGACCAAAATGATTTTTATTGGCATCAAACAGTCTACATAGAACACAATTGTTAAGACAATTGGTTCCTTAAAAAAGACCTATAGTGCCGAAAATAGGATGAAATGTTAAAAAATAATTAAGTATAAAATGTTGATGATTAAGCTTATTTTTTATTAGTTTTTTAAAATTAAATATTTCGAAATGTTCACAAAGATATGAATTTTCTAATAAAGAAAATTTCATAGTGAAAGAAAAATTCGACCCTGTAATACTGGCAAGACTGATTTAAACTTCTACGAGTTAGATAGTGAGCTAGTGATGCCAAAATGTAACAAAAAAAAAGTTAGCGAGTGATTGCTGTACGCACGGCTATACCTAAAGGGTCCTTATAACGATCTTGTAAGGTTCATTATTCTTTGATTCGCCGACTTTATCGTGATTTAGCTCTTTCTTCACTCTGTTATCTTAGTCGGTCTGTTGTTTAACATTTCTGTTTATAGGTTTGCGTACCTACAGCAATCACTCGCTAACTTTTTTAAATCAGTCTTGCCAGTATTATAGATCGAATTTTTCTTTAACTATGAAATTTTCTTTATTAGAAAATTCATACCTTTGTGAACATGTTGATGATTAAGTTCAAAATCGATTGAGATTTTTTTTCATTTTGTGGTAACCTGACGACCGTACTAAATGATTGACGAGTGAAAGGGACAAAACATCATGTATATACACTATCTTATTACCTCCCAACAACTTTGATTATTAAGCTCATAAAAATACTGTAATACCACATTAAAACATATAATTAAATGCAGACTTATAATTACAATTGTAAATTATAGGATACATAACAAACTCCACCGAAGATATAACTCAAAATCATACACCATTACAAGACTGTCGACATTCAATTCTCGAGCTAATTGTTAACAATATAGAGTATGTTTTGCTTCGGCAATTGTTATTGTTTATATCAATTATGACGGTGTTATTACGGAGCAGAAAGCATTACAAATTATATACCTATGTTACTGATATGATATAGTATGTAGAAAGTTGATAACGGAACTCTTGCGCACACGCGGAAATTTTTTAAGACAGTTGTTTTTATTACCGACAATTACTTTGATGATTTGACTTGCATCCATCGATATACAAGGTACCTGCTGTGACACTAACGACACTTAAAGAGAGTAGTCGGTATTTGATTCTCGTTCTAATTATGTAACTATTAAATTAAAATAAAAAAAAAACCCGAAAATTGCATTATATCTCGACCGATTTTCATGAAGCATAGATAGCTCCGAACTAATTCATCTTTTAAACCAAAAAAACAAAATCAATAGCGGTTCATCCGTTCGGGAGCAAAGATGCCACAGAGAGACACCCGTCGTTTTTGCGTCGGGGGTTAATAAAAAAAGGTACTTATTTTAGAACAAATTTCGCCAAATATCACTTCCTCGAGTATCGTAAGGGTCTCAGTAGTCAGTCTGTATATTTCTTAACCCAAAGACTTTTTGAGACAACAGATAGCTTATTTCCTTCTCCAAGGTTCAATATATTACTATACATACCATCACGCCTGTATTCCCCGAAGGATTAAGCAGAGAAGTAAGTACTTAATGTTCACCCACAGTTCGCACAGTTCGGTATGTTTAGGTCTCAGGTACGAGCCTATTGTTATTAGTCGGGCACATATCCAAACTCCGTGCTACTACTAAGAATTTCATAGAAAACCTAATAATACTTTTCTCGGCCTGGGAATCGAACCCAAGACCTTTAGCGTAGCAGTTGCGCTTAGGACTACTAGACTAACACCGAACTGTGGATGTACATTTAGTACTCAATACTCAATATATTTATTGCACTCCACAATGTTAACAGGTGTTACACAGTAATTTAGTAGGTATCAATCATGGACCCTGTCGGGCACGGCAATTTAGGAGAGAGGAGGAAGGCATTCTATTTTTATATTTGTTATGCCTACTACTACACCGCTGGCTAGCCCTTCGGGGACTACAGGCTTAATGGTATGGTGTGCCAGAATGGGCTATCCTGTATAGCCAAATAACTTTATATTTTGGTAATTTTTCCAGTGATTAAATGATATTTATTTCTGTAAATAGATCTTATAAAGACACTTTTACAAGTCAATTTTTTAAGTTATATTCTTTTGTGGAAAAATAAGCGCCTACCTATATTTGTTTCGAATAAAAAGAAAGATCTTTTCTTTATATTGGAATCCATACGATAAAGAATATTCAAGCTTATCTCGAAATCCGAAAGCGAAGAAAATCAGACATACAATACATTGCGTAGTTAAACAACAAACTTTCAAATAAAAACAATTTAATTCATAACCAACAATGATGATCTCTTCTTTCTATAGGTTCGTATACAACAGAGAGGTCAAGCTATATATCAGGATCTATCAATTGATTGAGATAACCCCGCATTTCCACTGACGACAAAACATGTTGTAAACAGCTTTCTATCTCACTCACTCTTTGACAGTTACAGAGATGGTTGTAACATGTTGTGTCAGACCAGGGAAATAGCGAAGCATGTAAACGAGCCAGGTCATGATGAACACCATGACCCGCTGTTTACACTCCAAGAGCTGTTGTCGGCGGTGGAGAGTTTCAACCCAAAGAAGGCTCCGGGGGCCGATGGCTTCACGGCGGACATCTGCGCACACGCAATTCTCCGGGACCCGGAGACGTTTCTTGCCCTGGCCAACAAGTGTCTAGAATTAGGCTACTTCCCGACCACCTGGAAGGAGGCCACAGTGGTGGTCCTCAGGAAGCCGGGCAAGGAATGCTACACCACCCCCAAGTCACACAGGCCAATCGGCCTCTTGCCAGTCTTGGGGAAGGTCCTGGAGAAGATGGCTGTCCGAAGACTGAAGTGGCACCTTATTCCGCGGATGAGTACTCGCCAGTATGGCTTCATGCCACAGAAAAGCACCGAAGACTCCCTCTACACCATGATCCAGCACATCAAATCTAAGCTGGAACAAAAGAGACTAGTTACAGTGGTGTCTCTGGATATAGAGGGAGCCTTCGATAGCGCATGGTGGCCGGCCATTAGGGTCAGACTGGCTGAGGAAAAGTGTCCCGTGAATATCAGAAGGCTACTGAACAGCTATCTGGAGCAGAGAAGCGTTGGTGTCCGCTATGCCGGTGCGGAGTTCCGGAAGTCCACGAAAAAGGGTTGTGTCCAAGGGTCGATTGGCGGTCCGATGTTGTGGAATCTGTTGCTGGATCCGCTGCTAAAGGGCCTGGAGCAGCAGCGTGCTTATTGCCAGGCATTCGCCGACGATGTTGCGCTCATCTTCGATGGGGAGACAGCTCTGGAGATTCAAAGGCATGCCAATGCCGCCCTCGAGTATGTGCGGAATTGGGGCATCAGAAATAAGCTGAAGTTTGCGCCACACAAGACCTGCGCGATGGTTGTAACCAGGAAGCTAAAGTATGATGTCCCAATCCTGCGCATGGGCGGGGTCGACATTGTTATGTCTAAGGAGCTGAAAATACTGGGCCTTACTATAGACGACCACCTCACATTCAACACCCATGTGAGGAACGTGTGTCGCAAAGGCCTAGATATTTTCAAGCAACTCTCCAGGGCTGCGAAGGTGAGCTGGGGTCTCCACACTGAGGTGATCCGCAGCATCTATACGGCAACGGTAGAGCCGGTAATAATGTACGCAGCAAGTGCCTGGGCCCCGGCAGTGAAAAAGCTTGGAGTGCAGAAACAGCTCAATGTGGTCCAAAGAGGATTTGCCCAGAAGCTCTGCAGGTCCTACCGCACGGTGTCGCTGAATGCAGCGCTGATGCTGGCCGGGATATTACCGCTCGACCTGCGCATACAGGAGGCAGCCGCCCTGTACCAGGCGAGGAGGGGGCTTCCCCGGCCGGACCTTGGAGACCGCGAGGTCGAGCGTGCGGTGGCATTTGCAGAGACTCCACATCCTGCAATGCACGTGGCCATGGGTTTCGTCTGCCTGGCTGATCAGACAGACGTCGATGCCCACAGCAGTCAGGCGGTACGCATCTACACCGATGGCAGCAAGATTGACGAGAAGGTTGGAGCGGCCCTATCACTGTGGGCCGGTGACGCCGAGACCAAAGCCATCAAACTTTGTCTGCCATCGTATTGTAGTGTGTACCAGGCGGAACTACTGGCCATCTGCAGGGCAACGAAGGAGATCCTCGGGCGCTCGGAGGCGAGTTTTGGCATATACAGTGACTCCCGGGCAGCTCTGCAATCAGTCACCAACCAAGACTCGTCTCACCCCCTAGCAGCAGAGGCGAAACAAAATCTGCGCCTGGCCTTGATCAAGGCCCACGCGGGACTAGCGGGGAACGAGCGCGCGGACCACTTGGCCAAGGAAGCGGCTCTCAAAAGCAAAAGGAAGCCCGACTATGACCGGTGCCCGATCTCATTTGTCCGGCGGCAAATCCGCCAGGAGTCGATAGGCGAATGGGATCGGAGGTATAGGGGCGGAGAGACCGCTTCCGTAACAAAGCTGTTTCTCCCAAATGCACTCCAAGCGCACAGGATTGTGCAGCGGATCCAGCCGACGGGGCTCATCACTCAGGCGATGACGGGGCACGGTGGGTTCTCCGAATACCTGCACCGCTTCAAGTGTAAGGAGAACCCAGCCTGCATTTGCGATCCCGAGATCCCGGAGTCGGTACCCCACATCCTACTCGACTGTCCTGTGCATGCCAGCAGAAGACATCGGTTTGAAATGGAGGCCGGCATGCAACTGACGGCAGGGACCTTGGCGGCGTGCCTATCAGGGAAGTGCACGCAAAAGCTGCTGCTGACGTATCTGGACGACGTGTGCAAGCACGTCGTCAAACGCAACAAAGCCGGCTAGGTACTCGTATTTAACTATACTATGACCTAAGCCGGCTCAGCAAACAAAACCAGTAGCAGCAAAGGTCCCTGACCATGTTAGGGGTACCGCATGGCAGGAGTGTGGTTTTAGCCGGTAAGAGTCCGGCACTACCCAGATTGCCTCACGTGCTGAGCAGTCTGGGTGTCCATGAGGATTTCCCACTCCTGCCACTACAAAAAAAAAAAAAAAAAAAAACATGTTGTGTCGTCATTGCAAACGCGGGGTAAGTATGATGATAGCCCAGTGTTTAAGTTGGAGCATATGCTTTCCAACAGCGGATACAAAATTAAAAAAATATTCAAGCCAACCCCTAACAAACATCAAGAATTAAAAAAAAACATCGTTTTTCCATGTTGTTTATTATATTTCATCTCCCTGTTCGTGATGAAGTTTCCCTAAAATACGTCGAAATAACCCAAGTAACACAGGAAGCATTTTAAGAAACGAATAGTAAACTTATGTAGAACTTAAGGTCCGTATAAACTCTTATGTAAGTTCACGGAGCATCTTGACGCTTTATATTAGCATTTCAAAACCATTATGATGCTTTACACTGTAAAACGGTTGGATAATGGCATACCAAAATGCTTTTGTAAAGCCTTTAGTTTTAGTGCAGCAAACCACAACGCAGCTGTACAGCTTTTAGCTGTTTTTAGTGCATTTGGATCTACAATAGCATTTTTAAGTAGTAAGATAATGCCTAATGCTGCTAACTAGCATCAACTTTTACCACTATAATGCACCGTTAATCCGTTATACAGCTTTGAGTTGTTCTTAGTGCACTTTGTTGTGTAGTAGCACTTATAAGTGGTAAGTTAATGCCTAGTGCTGCTGAACAGCATAAATGTGACTCAATGTAATGCCTGCATTTTTAAAGGTGAACTGAGTTCTCTTGTAAAACTAACAGCTCTTTAATTAAATACGTGAGTTATTGTAATGCGTAAAGCTGTATATAAATTCATTTTACTGTATTTGTTAAACCTTTTGTCGGCCATATTGAGGATATTAAAATAGGACATTAAAGAAGGTTCTGTAGGTCACCAAAATCAAGTAGGACCTGTCAACATGAGAAATACGATCGATATGGAAACCTTGTGTTTCAAAAAATATTTTATTGCCATTAGGTAATGCGAATATTCAACAAAAACTTGTTTATTTAAAAACGGACTACCCGTTTGATGCTGAAAATGTAAGACCTGAGAGCTCCAACAAAAGTGAAGATGATAGTGATATTGATTAATATGTAAAATGTTCTTCATTTGAGAAAATTTATGAAGGTGGGCCATTGAAAGGAATATTAATCAAATAGCGTTAAAAGATCTCGCGGAAATGATGTATGGGTTGATTCATTTATGATTTTGCCCAAGGATCCCCAAAATTGCGTTCAAGTAATGACACTATTTCAGACTACATCGATTCTTTTAGGATACCGGTGAACCCATATAGAACTAATATATAGACAATGGCACTACAGTGGTTTACCAAACATATTCTCTCGGGCTTGTGGCTTAATAATTGTTCAGGTGTGAGTATTTATATCTCCTGCTGCATTAATTATCTTTTTTAAAGGCTCACCGGGCTGCTATGTACCGACACCATTTTGTAAATATGTTATAACCTAAAAATATTATCATTCGGACCTATCTATAAAAGCAAAAGACCTGTATTATAATGATATAACTTAATTTAATGCTACTCAACCAATAATATTATGTTAATTTTGCTAAATTCGTTCTATATTAGGAATACAAATTTTTTTTTGGCTACTTCACACATACTTTTTTATAATGTTTTATATCAAAACCACAAGATATCGAAGGCGCGTGAAAATTTTCAATGAAACTCATATGGACATTTACAGTAAACTAGATTGCGCAGTAATATTTGAAGGCATGACAGAACAAAAGTCAATTAACTTAGGTACCCAGATTAATTTTGTACACAGTTATGGTATCTCTCACTCAATTTTGACCGACTATTCGTCCATATTATATCGAGACAAAGTAGTGAAATTACTACATTAATTGGATTATAACATTTGTACTATACCATTAGAGATGTTTTTGCAATGATGGAAGGTTTCGTTTAAGTTCTAACATGTGAACACTTAAATAGCTCCAATAACGATTTTAATACTTTCTAATGCTTTTATATTGCAATAAACATCTTCATTATCAATAATATTTCCAGTATAATACTTTTGTAATGCGATCGGCAACTTCCGTGACCGTGAGAATGCTTCTGTAATGCGATCGGCAACATCATTAATCACAATAATGCTAATATAACGCGCCTGTGATGCGATTAAACAAATGTTGTGACCCTATTTAGGATCTAAAGCTGTATAATTTGTGCCCAAATAAGACTTACAGTAGCCGTATAAACGTTTATAATGCTCTTAAAGAACTAACTCAAAATGCTAAAAGGATACAAAAATGCTGTAAGTCTGCCGTTATACAGCTTTTATGTGTTACTTGGGAATGGAATACCTACATTGTATTATATAAATTGAACTAAACATTCTAAAAGCTTAGATCTAGCTATGATTATTTGCTTGACTGCACGCCACTTTAACATTAAAATCTATCTGAAATGGCTAAACAAATATATTCGAGACAGTGTCTCCCATAAAAACGGCTTGGCGAGGCGTTGGATGCGCGTGCGCAGGGTCAACGACCAGTCAACGGACAGCGCGACTTATAACCAATAAGTATAGTATGGGTGACTTTTTATAAGGCAGAGGTAAATGGTCTAAAGTATAATGGCATATAGGATTTATTTTTCATGTTTTTAAAAATAAAGGCTTTGATTTTGAACTTTTAGAAAATTGTTGTTATACCTACTTCCTAGTATTCATCAACCCATTACATTTTCCCACTGCTGGGCACGGGTCTCCTCTCAGTACATAGGGAGAGGGATTAGGCTATAGTCCGCCACGCTAGCCTACTGCGGGTTGGCAGACTTCACACGCCGTCAAGAAAATCTATCAGGCATGCAGGTTTCCTCACGATGTTTTCCTTCACCGTTTAAGCGCGTGATAATTAATTATTAATACGCGTGCGTGCCTTGGATTCAAACTCGAGACCTTTGACTTGGCAGTCCAATGGTCATATCACTAGGCTATCACTGCACTTCCTAGTATGTTCGGTCTTAATATCAGTTACATATAGCAAGGTCCCAGCAGATGTCATTTTATGGAATTGATCTTAGAACAATGTTCTTTTTTTTATTCATGATAGGCCTACCATTGACCGCCATTTCGCCTGATGTTAAGCGATACTGCGATCTGTGATGGAGCGCGTCCTTCTTCCGAGAGTCAAGCCTTCAATACTCGTATAAAACTTCGTGACGCACACCCAGAAGAAACATTTATATACAGTCGCAGTCGCAGGAAGGGAAATCCATCTCTTCCCATCGTGCAGCCCGTATGTTAGTCATCTTATTACCAGAAACGTAGGACCCTTTCTTGAGCGCTATTGTATTATCTGTGTATAAAGACATACCAGTTGAAGCGGGAAGCTGCTTGGAACGCGCGGTCGCTAGCAGCACTGTCATCAGTATTCGCCACATGGTTCAGTCTGTAACAATGATATAATATGTCAAGCTTAAGGTAAAGCGGTCTCCATTTAGATTTAAAAAGGCTATTATACCTAGTGCTTATTCCATGCATGGAAGTGTTATGGCTATTTGATATTAATTTGCACTACACAAAATTTTATTTAGTGTACTCTTACTTTTTCTTTCTTTCTTTTTACATTGGGAATATTTTTATATAAAACTTTGATAGAGTTTCTTTCTTTGTCAGGCCTTAGTTATGAACATAAGATAGAAATGATTTGTTTCTTATGGGAAAAAAGTGGAGGGTGGCTACTGGCCGGGAAGGGATGCGTATGAGCAAGTGAATTGGTAATTCCACTAATATTTTTCTAGTAAATAAAATTACAAAAATAACTATAGTGATGCGCGAATAACTTTTATTCCTTTTTAAATTTTATAACTAAAGCTTAGTTTGCACCACCTAAGATGACAAATAAGAATATTTCTTTGTTACAATTTAGATTTTCGAAACTACATTAATTTAAATGTATAGTATGATAATTAAATGAATAAATAAAGATCTTTTAAAGACACTTAGGCACAGCATTTCCTAACTGACGACCTCTGAGATGAAACGCCGAAACAAACAGAGAATAATGATTAAAATGGTGGTAATTATGAAATTCAAGAGATAAGTATGCGAGTTTTACAATGTAGGGTATATTTAAATCATTATACTCATAGAATTAGTAGCAAATATTACAACAATAGTGACATAGCAAGGTCACATAAGCCCTTGTGAGCACGAATGGCAACGGAACGGTGAAAGGACCCAGCCTTGCTACGATAAAACGGTCCATACGCTTTGGTCAAGTTTCAACGCCGATACCGAAAACGTCATACTTCACGCCTAAACCTGTCGAAGGTGTAAGCAGAGAGGCAATTGTTTGACACGGGATTTGCAAGCCTGCCCAATGCTTTGTCGAATGACAGATTTTTTTCGGACAGTCCAAATTAGCTGTATATTTCGGCAAAACCTGAAGCAGCTGCTCTGCGTAAGATGCTGAGTTCGATTCCCTGCCGTGGTCTGTCAAATTACCTTACCTTCTGGTGTTAGGATTTGCGCCCGGTTAAAGGCTCGTGAGTCCTAAATACGTGAGCACCGTAGAAAACAGCTGATATCTATGTCTCTGACTACTCCCTTTTAGTAATAGAGTCGTGATACGCCTATACAGAATCGCATTTTCATAAATCGTGCAATTTGATATGTAAAAAATATCACGTTCGTTGTAGGTACACGGCTTCTGAAGGACAATTGAAACAAGCAACAAAACGTGCGCAAACGCAATGTCAGTGAGTGAGTTGTTGTTGGAAGGGGTTCTACGTGATAGAGCTTCATTTGGTGGGTGTGGAACTGTGTTTTTAGGTCGATTTGATTCCCAGCCGAAGTCAACAAAAGTGTTAATTGGGCTTTTGAAATGAAATGATATTATTTTTTTAAAGACACTTTTACAAGTCAATATTTTTTTAAGTACTAGATGACGCCGTCATTTCTTATCTGACGATCATTGAGAAGATAAGTCAAAATGGACTCAGAAAATCCTTCAAAAGGCATTGCCCTGCATTTTGACACTCACATAATATTATACCTTTTGAAGAAAGGGCCAGAACAGAGTGTACCTGTCCTACGGCACACAGGCATTAAATCAGTAGATATTGACTATATCCTAGGAAGCTTTCTAATAAATATCGACATTAAAGGAAAACATCGTGAAAGATTGCGAGTTTGGCTCGTGAAAGGCGTGTAAACTGTGAAACTGCAGTACGCTATCGTAGTGAAAATTCTAATTCGTCTTTCATCTCGTAGGGCAAGGATATATATATATTTGTATTTACCCGTAAGATTGTTTTGGGCAAGTCTCTATAATAAAATTTAACAAATTCTAAAAGTTGGTTGAGAACAATATCATAATTAAATTCAACTCTTGCGCATAATCAAACAAGCTACTTCCATATTTGAACAAAAAGTGTAACAGTTTTACTTTAACCATTCACCGCAACACTTGTTTAAATAATAAGTTATTGCGTAACTGCAAGTAAAAGTATTATAGATGTATGGGACATAAATAAACGAAGTTTGGCAATGAGCTACTTAGGTGTCAGGTTGCCGCATGACAACTTAACCAATCAAAATATATTGTGCAGTAGGTCAACTGTTACCAAAGATTCTAAGATTCTCCAAAACGCCCTCATCATCATCATCATATCAGCCTATCGCCGTCCACTGCTGAACGTAGGCCTCCCCCAAAGAGCGCCAACCATCCCGGTCTTGGGCAGCTCGCTCGCAAATGGCCATAGGGAAAGAGAATTGAGCGCACTTTATGTTATAAGAACTTGCAAAAACATACCATTATTTACGAAGTAATTAAATGGCAATTTATTAAATATTCGCCATAAAAACCATAGATTATTATTATTACTATCAATAATAGAAATTAGGCTGCAAACCTTGTTCTGTAAACAAGTTTAAAATATTATTAGAATGTTATCAGTTCCTTCCTCTCTCCTACCTAAGCTGCTGTGCCCGACAGGGTCCATAACTGTTCCAATAGATAAGTTGACCACCTGTACACCTACATTATGGAACGCAATAAAGAATTGAATTGAATAAATCATTAAAAAAATATCAATTTTTAATTCATTGATTTAATTTCAGCGTATTGCATAAGGCGCAGGGGTAGATTTTGCATTGTGTCAATATTATAAGACTTAAAGGTTTCAAGATAAGCCACACAGATGTCACTACAAGCGTATTAAATCTAATTGTCCTTCTGTGTTATCTGTTTTGTGTAGTGAGAGGTAAGCGAGAGAAAGGGTTACGTGCATTTTAAGCCGCTTATGGTTAAAAAAGGAAGATTGTTAGTATGGACATTCTATTTGACCGATATTAAAGTATGTAGCCATAGCAATTATGTGATGTAAGAGTTATATACCAAACTGGTATGAGGGAACTGAAGTCTAAAAAATACGGTATCTTACAGTGAGTTTTTTTTATGAGTAGAGGATAAAATGTCGGTAGCCTAATGGCTAGGGCGTCGGACTTGCGATCATATGGTTGCCGGTTCGAACCCCATCCATTGCACTACCGACGTGAACCCACTCGTAACACAAGCATTTAGCTTAGCACGAGGGGTTAACAAGAATACTAGTAATGTGTGACACACATTACTAGTAGTAAGCTTTTTTTTAAAAAATAAAAAAAATAGAGGGTTATATCTGACTGAGAGGAGACCTGTGCCCAGCAGTGGGAAACTAAGTTGATAACGAGGAAAATAGTAAAACATTTTTCGTAATCAAACAAGAATATTAATCTAAACAAAATAAACCATTTTGAACTAAATTCTGCAGCTGTGCCTACACAGTACATAACCGGGCGGTTACTTTAACTGGGCCACACTTGTGAGTATAATGTATTAAGTACTGAGTATTGCAACACGTATGTTCTAACTTATTAAATGCCTTATTGGAGAAGTATGATTTAGATTGCGCTTGAGTTACGCTGATCAATCGATCTGCAAGGTTGCTGCGGTTAAATCATGGATGGGTGTGTTCCTAACTCAATGAGGAACCAAAACTTTCTTACGTTCTCTCTTAGATACGGCCCCTCCGTATCTAGGAGAGGAACGTAAAGCGGTTTTGGTTTTCTTACAAAAACCTATGGCAGTCGTAAATGTTATCCAGAAGACCAACAAGACTTCTGATCAATCGATCTGCAAGGCTGGCGTAGTAAATCCATGGATGGGTGACCATTCCTAACTCATCGAGAAAATGACGAACTGACGACGAAAACGAAGATACGCCCTTCCATATGGAGAGAACGTTAAGCAATTCTGGTTGTCATACAAAAAAAAAGCTGAGAGAAAGCAAAGCCTGAGAACTATTATTACACAGATTTTGTTGATCTATAAGACCCAGACATTGAGTTGCGGAGGTCTGATGGCATTCGCTTCGTGTACAATGCTAATATCTTTAGCCTCATATAGTTATATTGGTAGACGACTTCAGTATAGGAAAAGACTAGGATAGGTTCTGGTTGGAACAAAGCATTCTCTGGTTTTCCCCCAGTAACTCCACAATATCATAATCATTTATTCTAACCGATAGTTAATACGATCCCACCGGAAATAGGAACGAACTGTCGATCAAGTGAAACGCGACGTGTTCAGAAATATAATATGTATACGTCACATCCGCTCCGTTATGCGCAGGCGTTCCCTAAGGAGTTCGGTAACCGTTGACTTTCAGTTTTCATTAAGTATTATTAAGGTTCTTTATTTTTTATGACTGGGGAATCCTCATGGATCATCTGCTACCTGGGCCCCTAGACAATGTCACATCTTCATTATCGATGACGAAGTTAGATATCCGAAATGTATGGATTTGACATAATTTTATCACGTGACATATCGAAAGATTATGCCAATTGCATACATTTCAGATTAATGTAACTTCGTTTTCGATATGGAAATGTAACATTGTCTATACTCCATTTGGGGCCATTTTTCATCTTGAAACAAAACGTAACCAAAATAAATTATTTAATCATTCAAAATAATTTTCCTTTACTATACTAGCATATTTTACTACTTTGTTTAATATTAAATGGTAATTATAAATTCTTAAGCTTGCGACCACTAAATAAATCAAATCTGATAATTATGTCATAAAGTATTGCAATGTGCCTACTAGAAAGAATCTAAAAAGACAGGAAATCAAAACCTTTTTCTACATAATAGACTTTTGATAACTCGAAAAAATTAAGAAGTAGTAGCGCGAGGAAGCGCGGCAAAATAATTAACCGATATTATACTTAGTCGGGTAACCAGACGCCATTCGTAACAGTTTGTAATTTCGTTCGTTTTTGTGTTTCTTTTGCCGTAAATTGTATAATTTAGTTATAGTTGTGTTTGTTCGTTGTTTTTATTGATTGTTAGATGTGTTGTTATTAATTTCACTCCCAATTCATAAGATATCATTGTAATAAAGGTTGAAGAGCCCTGAACGCCGCCATTTTTATTGTTTACCTTTAGTTAAGTACCTAACCAAATGGAGTATAGGCCCCCTGGGGAGGTGGTATGGTATATCGGACATGTACAGACTGAATACACAATTTGGCTGATTGTAAGGCAAGATAAGCTCTTCCCCTATAGTCGCGGCCATAGGATTCGCGATACAAAATCTGTCATAACATAAAATTTATCCCTTGGATAAAAGCTAAGTATATGATTATTGAAAAATCGCCTCAATAATTAACAAAAGCCTAAATTGGTTAATTCGGATATTGGTAGATACACTGTTGAGAAATCGAATGACACAAATGTATAGCAGGAGCAATCTATTGTTGTTCGTACGGAAACTACTTACCTACGTTGAACAACTAAAACCGTTAATATTTGCAAATGTTTATTAAGGAACTAGGCTTTTCACTCAGCAGGTAAGTTTGAGACCACCGGACCTCCAAAGAAGTCAGCAATCAGAATCAGTTCGAAGTCAGAAACCTTAGACATAAGGTCAAAAGTACATAATCTGATGCGTACCTATGGCAAATATAGGTATTCTTAGTCACTTCCAATAAGGGTAAAGGAGAAATTGTCTTGTCTTTGCATATCCAATAAACTATATGATTTAGTAAAGTACAGTCATCGTTTACCTGTAGGTTAATCTATACAACATGCACATTGTCAATTTCGTAACTCATTACATTCACAACATTGGTCAAAGGTAACTAGAACACTAAGCAATATTACTTCCAGCAGTTTTCTGTAAGCGGAGAAAGTGCTTAATCTTTAGCTCTTATGCAAGCCGCGTCTAGGACATTCACTATGGCGAAGTCTAGATGAATGAACTATTTGTTGGCTAGCTCTAAGGCTCTAGACAGACGGACCACATTTCAACTGCAATCCAACCGCAAATTGCAGTTCGGATGCAGTTTGAATGCAGTTGACACGACTGCAATTGAACTGCAAACCAAACGTGCAGTCACTGTTCACACGAATGCACGCCGACTGCAATTGAACTGCAATCGGACTGCACGTTTGGTTTGCAGTTCTAATGCAGTCCTAAGTCTTGGAAATATTTGTAGAGCAATATTCAAGAACTTGATGTCGCTGACGTCACCTTAAGACGTAGAATGTGAAAAAGAAATTCGACATCACAGGTTGTGGTAAGTAGTTTAGTGTCTAAAGTGGCCGGTGTACTTAATCGAAGGGGGGAATTATCTTAAAGGAATATTGTTTCAATATAAACTGGGTTACTAGAAATAGCCAACTGTGGTGCAACCACTGTATTGCGAACTCGAGTTCGAATCCAAGGCTTGCACCTCTGAATCTGAAATGATGTGGGTATTAATAATAATTTATTATCACACATTATTGCCTATTAACAGGACGGAAATCCAAACTCCGGGCTGTCACTAAGATTTTTTTACAAAACTCAATTTATTGTTTGCCTAAGGAATTGAACCAAGGATCTTATACTTAGCAGCCTCGTCGAGACCACTACACCAATGAAGCATTATGTAATATCATATCTTAATATATTATTACTCTCTGAATGTATGAATACTAACTTACTCCTGACGTACATACTTACTGAAAATAACGTCAAAAAACATCTATTCGTTTGGAATAACAAAACAATAGTTAATGTATTGAGTTATTACACACTCAAGTCAAGACGACATCAACACCGCGAAGTGACTTTTATGCCATGATTTGTAATGAGAGCACCAAAACTGTCAGAATTACAAACAAACACTGACTGCCAAATAAAATTTAATAGGTTTCATTTGGAAACACAATAAAACAGCCTTGTTATTTAGGTGCATAAACAATAAATTTTGAAATATATTAGACTAACAGCGCAGATTTTCTTCTTTACGACAGACTTCTTTAAGTACGACAGCACTTAATACCTCAATGATCATAATGAATGTCTTCACGACCATTAACTCCACAATGCCATGTTTTTGCTACCCATATTAAATTATACGTGTTGGATTGAACCCGGAACTCTTCGAGGTTCGTTGAGCGTGACATAAGATGTACCTATAGTTAAACGATGACTGTACTCGGTAATTAACGTACAGTTAAAGTATATGTTAGCAGTTAAGGAGTTTTGAACACTAATGCAGGATTGGGAAAAAGGAGAATGAATTATATAGGACATGCAAAGACAAAACAATCTCTCTTTTACCCTAATTAAGGGGAATTAGAAAGAAAAAAGAAACATTTAGGTCTGCCACACAAAATAAACGGACTTAAATAATAATAAAACAAGTAAACATACATATTATTGTTTTCACTTGCAACTTCATCACTAAAAGAACTGTGTCTCATTAGTCTGTGGTGATAATAATAATAAAATTTTGTCAGAAAATCAAACAGTTATTCGTTGACCGTTGTTGACAAGACCTCCCTTTACCATACTTTCTAAGGGGAAATGCCATGAAGATTTCTCTTTTATCCTCACTAGAAGAGTGGTTGTCTCCGTACATGGAGAATATGTACACCCATCGGTCCCGGTAGTTATACGAACATCCTACTATCCTACTTCCTACTAATAATATATGTCGCAGCCATACGAAAATTGAAACGAAAGCACGCCATCTAGCCGACGTTAGCCGCAACTGGCGGTTACGTCACACATCGCGCGATGTCGGGTGGGGCGCTTGACAGAGTCGTGGCGTTATCGATCACTAGAGTGCGGCGCACATTCGTTGCCCGGCTCCGGTGCGATACAGACGTACGGAACTGTCTCGTTTCATACCTGCTATAAGTGTACCAATATTGTCTTTAAGTTGATTAAAATTATTCTACTGTGTTTGTGTCTCTCATTGCACGAATACCCGCTGTACGCCCGCTATCAACATGTCGCAAGAAAATAATGATATCGGCCCTCTTCCGTCATCAGAAGTGGGATCTAATCGTGCAAATGAGACCACGCCTGCCTTTCGAAACAATGAAGAACAATGGAAGTTATTGTTTGACATGCAAAATCAACAAATTCAAGCACTCATCGAAGCCTTGAAGTCGAATACGTCGAGTGACAAGAAGGTGATTTTGCCGGAATTCAATCCCGACAAGCGAGATTCTGATGCACGATCATGGTGTTCTACCGCCGACTTATGCTTTGAAGGCAAAGAACCACAAGGAAGCCAGCTTATCATGACCATAACCAAGGCGTTGAAAGGATCAGCATCCGCATGGCTGTCGCAGATAAGCTACCCAGGTATGACGTGGACACATTTTAAGGACCTTTTTATTGCAAGATACGTTAGTGTGGAAACATGTGCAGCTACCCTCATTAATTTGAACAACGACCGACCTAAAGAAAATGAAACCTATGCCGCCTACGCCAGTCGTCTTGTTACTTCCTTGTTGAATGTTTGGAAGAATTCGACGGTCGAACAGATTGCAGTGTCGACTGTTACCGCTCATCTGGCGCAGTTTGATACCCGCCTGCAACGACTTGCATTTACTACGGAAATTACTACGCGTCAACAGTTGCAAAAAGAACTACAAGCGTTCTCATTCAAGCGTAAATCGCCTGAAACGCGTTTTGATGCCGGTACCGAGAAACGTTTCAAGTCTAACCCAGTATCACAGATCAAGTGTCACACGTGTGGAAAGCTCGGACACAAGCAAGCCGATTGTTTCAAGAAGAAGATGGAAGCAAAGAAAACCACGCCAGCTCCATCTACACAAAGTTTTGGACAAGGGCAGCAAACCAGCAACACCCACGTGGTATGCTACAAATGCGGAACGCCGGGCCACATCGCGAGTCGCTGCTCAGCCAGGGTTTCCGGTGCCGTGACGCCTGCCGCTGAGCGACGTGTTGACCTCTGCATGGTCGAACCTCCAACAGGAACATTAACCCACTTTGGTGAGTACTTTAAATTTGATTATGATTCCGGTGCTGAATGCTCTTTGATTAAAGAAAGTATTGCTAAGAAATTTAGAGGTAAACAAGTCAATGATGTGATCTCTCTTGTTGGCATTGGTAATAAAAATGTGCATAGTACATTGCAAATACTTTGTGTGGTGCAAATTAGCGATTTCACAACCGAGATCTTATTTCATGTTTTACCTGACGTTTATTTACGTAGTGACATTTTGATAGGCCGTGAGATATTACAAAACGGATTTAGAGTCACAATGTCTGCGACTGAGTTCTATTTGACTCGAGATACTGAAGTTAACATGTGTTATTACGGTAACAGCTGTAAAGCCTCAAACAATTTTGACAATATTGACACTGATATACCTTCAAATAAAATAAACGAACTTGTGAATACTTTGCAAAAATATTCTGGTTTTTTCATAGACGGTTTTCCAACTACCCGTGTTAATACCGGTGAATTAGAGATAAGACTTGTTGACCCTAATAGAACTGTACAAAGACGACCTTATAGGTTATCCTCAGCCGAACGACAGGCTATGCGAGAAAGAGTGAATGAGTTGCTGCAAGCTAATATCATTCGACCTAGTAGTTCACCATACGCTAGTCCAGCTTTATTGGTTAAAAAACACGACGGATCGGATCGCATGTGCATTGACTATAGGGAGCTCAACAGTAATACTGTGCCGGACCGCTACCCATTACCATTGATTTCAGACCAAATTTCACGACTTAACGGCGCTCATTTCTTTACGAAGCTAGATTGTGCAAGTGGTTTTCATTTAGTTCCAGTTCAGTCCGAGTCTATTGAGCGCACTGCATTCATTACACCTGAAGGACAGTTTGAATTTTTGACGATGCCTTTTGGTTTGAGAAATGCAATTTCTGTTTTTCAACGAGCTATTGTCAAGGCCTTAGGTGAACTCGCACACCAGTACGTCATAGTTTACGTAGATGATATTTTGATCATATCGGATTCAATCGAGCAAGGTTTAGAACGGCTGGAAGTTGCACTAAAGGCATTAACAAAAGCTGGGTTTTCGCTAAACTTGAAGAAATGTTCTTTTCTCAAATCACGTGTCGAGTTTCTTGGTTACGAGGTAGAGGCAGGTAAGATAAAACCAAACAAACGAAAAATTAACGCTCTGTCGAAATTACCGTCTCCACAAACAGTTACGCAGGTAAGACAATTTCTTGGATTAGCATCATATTTTCGTCAGTTTGTGCCAAACTTTTCCGGTCTGATGGCTCCACTTTATAAATTGACATCTGCCAGGTGTCAGTTCGTGTGGACTATCACTTGCGAGGAAGCGCGTCAAAAGGTAATTGAAATATTAACTAACGAGCCTGTGCTCATGATTTTTGACCAACAGTACCCAGTGGAGTTACACACAGATGCCAGCGCAGAAGGTTACGGCGCGATATTGTTTCAAATTGTAGAAGGTAAACAACGCCCGGTTGCTTATTTTAGTAAGCGCACATCGCCAGCGGAGTCTCGTTATCACTCATACGAGTTGGAAACACTCGCAGTCGTGAATGCTGTGAAGCATTTTCGGCAATACCTACACGGACGTAAGTTCTCAGTTGTAACCGATTGTAACTCTTTGAAGTCGTCGAGCAATAAAATTGATCTGACACCTAGGGTACAAAGGTGGTGGGCCTACCTGCAGTCGTTTGAATTTGAGGTGAAGTACCGAGGTGGTAAGCAAATGGCACATGCCGACTTCTTTTCACGCAATTTGTTACCTTCAACGAAACAGCAACAACAAATTCGCAGGGTCGAGCAAAAACAAGTCAACATAGCCGAACTAGCTGACAACTGGCTACTAGCGGAGCAACAACGCGACGAAGAAATTCAGAAAATTTCTGTTAGTCTGCAGCAAGGGCAACTCTGCGATGACGTAGCTAAAACTTACGAGGTAAGATCAGGGATACTTTACCGTAAGGTACAACGCAATGGTAGAACTAGATGCCTTCCTATAATTCCACGAGCAATGCGTTGGTCTGTCATCAACAACATACACGGAACAATAGTACACCTTGGTTGGGAGAAAACATTGGAGAAGTTGTACAATCACTACTGGTTCAATGGTATGTCCAAGTATGTAAGGAAGTTCGTGGACAACTGCGTGACCTGCAAAATATCTAAACCTCATTCAGGTAAGGTCCAGGCAGAGCTTCACCCTGTACCTAAAACTGCGATTCCATGGCATACAGTTCACATCGATGCTACGGGAAAGCTGAGCGGGAAAAGTGACAACAAAGAGTACGTTTTTGTAATCATCGACGCGTTTACTAAGTACGTATTATTGTATCATACCAAAAACATTGACAGTAAGAGTAGTATCAAAGCCGTCACGAACAGCGCTACATTATTCGGTGCGCCGGTACGTATCATTGCAGATCAGGGCCGTTGTTTTGCAAGCAAGGAGTTTCGAGACTTCTGTGCAAGTAAAAATATCAAGTTGCATTTAATTGCTACAGGGTCGACTCGTGCAAATGGTCAGGTTGAACGAATGATGAGTGTGATAAAATCAATGCTTACCGCTGTTGAAACTACCAATGATAGGTCATGGCAGGATTCTTTGGGCGATGTTCAACTTGCTTTAAATTGTACGGTAAACCGCGTAACAAAAGCTAGTCCACTAGAACTTTTAATAGGAAAAGTAGCACGTCCCCTTGACTTAATGGCTAATGACTGTGATGACTTTGTTGACCTTGATGACGTTAGGCGACAAGCTTCCGACGGTATATTAGAATCCGCGCGTTATGATAAAGAGCGCTTTGATAAAACCAAAGCAAAAATTCAAGGGTTTTCCGTCGGGGAATTTGTCCTGATTGAAAACGAAGAGCGGAATCAAACAAAGCTAGATGTGAAATTTAGAGGTCCATTTCAAATTGTTGAGATATTAGATGGTGATCGTTATGTTTTGAAATCGCTAACTTGTAATCGTACCTACAAATATGCGCACGATCGTCTTCGAAAGATGCCTGAGGGTCAAGTACCAATTGAAATTGTCGATGACTTAGATGAAGTTGATGACGAAAGCTCGTCAGTTTAGTGTGCGCGTCAGGTTCTTGATTCGTTGAGCCGGAGACTATACCAGAGTACCGTAGCCGTAGCCTAGTAGAAATCGGCGTCTGCTCTTTGAGTAGTCCGTGGGTACGCGGTAGTGCGGTAGCTCTGGGTGGTATAGTCGGGTCTTGCCGTGTAGCGAAGACCATGGAGTCATGGTATGACTCGGCGTTCCCATGGGGAGACGCATGTTGAGCAAGTGGCTTGCTTGAGCTATGTTGATTTATAGCTGATGGCTACGAATAAGATACCTGGGGTTTTGATTTATTATGGCCTTTTGTTTACTGTTACCATGGTTTTGATTGGATGGTACTTGATCTCAGAATTCTTTTTACGTTTAGCTGTAATTACGTAATTCGTTGTAATATTGAGTAAGCTTTTGGGAAAAAATAAACTGATTCGAACTGAACTTGAACTGAACTTTCGCTAACTGAAAGGTTAACAGGAATGGCCGAACGGAGACTGTGTTGTATTTTCATTGTTACAGATTAACACACGAGGACGTGTGTCAGCGCAGGATGGCCGTGTCGCAGCCATACGAAAATTGAAACGAAAGCGCGCCATCTAGCCGACGTTAGCCGCAACTGGCGGTTACGTCACACATCGCGCGATGTCGGGTGGGGCGCTTGACAGAGTCGTGGCGTTATCGATCACTAGAGTGCGGCGCACATTCGTTGCCCGGCTCCGGTGCGATACAGACGTACGGAACTGTCTCGTTTCATACCTGCTATAAGTGTACCAATATTGTCTTTAAGTTGATTAAAATTATTCTACTGTGTTTGTGTCTCTCATTGCACGAATACCCGCTGTACGCCCGCTATCAACATGTCGCAAGAAAATAATGATATC